>OZ037736.1:1263187-1893531 GCA_964035505.1 Watsonalla cultraria | reverse complement strand
TGAGAAATGTAAACCCATGGACACAGTTCCAATGCACAAATGTCGATAAAAATGTATATAAAGAAAGTCTAGTAGTTCTACTTATATCTAAATGCGTAGCTTGAGATGACCAGCGGGGGCTGCTTGTGGGGACAAGCAGCACCTGTTCACACGTATGACGAGATTCTCTTTAATCACAACGTTATTGGATCCTGTTCAAATTTGTCTTGAGGCCCTACAATCATCAGTTTAAGGAGTACGTATTGAGAACTTCTAAGCTTTGACGTTTCATTTTGGCACTGTAAAATGAAACGTAAAAACTAAGTTCTTAATACGCTGCTTAAACGATCAGAGTTGGCCCCCAGTTCAGATATAAACAATGTTTACCTCACAGAATGTCTGTGGTTTATCTTTCGAATGATTGATTAACCTAAGTAAATACCAAGTCTAGATAACTTTGGAAAGTCGTTAGGTATTCGTTTATACAATCTTACTTTGTGGAAAGTTGTTTAGATTATGAATAGACTTTTAGGAAAGGGGCAAGCGTAATTTATTTTTCTGATGATGATGATGATGACTGCCTCGCTGGTCTGAGTGCCTAGTGCGAGTTTTCTTAAAATCGCCGCCACAAGTCACCGCGTCAACGTAAACGCAGATTTGTATGGACTCACAATAGTGTCATGTTTGTACATACACAATAGTGACTTGTGACGGCGGTAGTGAAAAACTCGCACTAGGCACTCTGGTTTCATAAAATACAGCGGAACACGAGGTTGTGGGTTCGATTTCTCGCGCGTCGCCTGTAGTAAATATACGAAATGTACGTGAATGACATAATATGTCACGTGACGGATTTATGTAATTTCCACAGATTTTTTTCTCGTCTCTATTAGCGCACAACAGAATGTTACATTGTCTAGGACTACAGGTGACTAGTACACTTTTAAAATTGAAATAACTTCCCTGAAAGTCGTGAATAAAGAAAATCTTGTCCTCTGAGTGCCTAGTGCGAGTTTTCTTAAAATCGCCGTCACAAGTCATCGCGTCGACATCAACGCATATTTGTATGGACTCACAATAATGTCATGTTTAGTCCGACAGAGGCGCTGTTCCGATTCAATACAAATCTGCGTTTACGTCGACGCGGTGACTTGTGACGTCGGCAGTGAAAAACTCGCACTAGGCTTTCAGATAAACATTTGTATGGAAATTAGGATCCCGTTATCTAAAGTAGGTCGAAAGCCCTAAAAAGCCCGTAAACCCCGTAACACATTTATCCAGCCACGGATCGCCCTGCCTGACAGTTGGCAGCAAACAATATGAGAGTTGCGTACCGCATATGAATTTCAGTTTAGACCGGAGCCTCGTTTGCATTAGTATATTGACTGACTGCTTTACCATCTTACAGACGCTCGAAGCCAAATTACGATGCCTTTAAGTAACGTTGAGTTGTTGCTACGAGCAGTGATACAGAGTAAAGTTATACTATCTGTGAAATTTTAATGTTTATGAATATAACTACGAATGGCTTAACTGATTAGACTGTATTTGTGATTTAAGGTTTTCTTTCACCAGTTCTGTTTAAGTCCCATGTAATAAAGGGTGAGCCTATTGCCACTAATCCAGACTCCGGGCTGCTACTGGGAAATTACAGATGGGAAAACTGTCGTAGATCGAGCCCAAGACCTCGTATTCCGGAATAGCACTTTTGGCAACCACATACCATCTGGACAGTCATTGTTTGCACAAAACTCCGTATAACCTATATATACATCTATACAGATATATAAAATTGAAGTGTCTGTTTGTAATTCCGAAATAACAGCTTTTCACTAAATGCATACGAAGGTATACACGCTACTGACACTTAAAAAAAAGTTTTAAAGTTTTTCTATGTCTGTCTGTCTGTCTGTTTGTTCCGGGTAATCTCTGGAACGGCTGGACCAATTTTAACGGGACTTTCACTAGCAGGTAGCTGTTGTTTCAAGGAGTAACTTAGGCTACTTTTATTTATTAAAAATATTAGAGGTCCGCAACAAGGATGAAACTAAATCTACGCGGGTGAAATCGCTGGGCACAGCTAGTTTTCTCAAAATTTTAAGAAGCCTAGTGAAGCCTCTGTCAAAATCTGGGATAATTCAGATCAAAAGACGTCCATTTATATGGACGATATGATTATAAAATAGTTTGTATGAAAGCAAGTAATTAACAAGAAGTAAACGCATCATAGGCTTCACACCCGCTGCATCAAATTAAGGACGCGCCTCGAACAGATAGCGTAATGATTGCGTATCAAATATAGTTTAAAATGTGTCGTGATCAGTTTTCAAATGACTAGTGGTCATGGGATTCCGATATTACGATGTCTTTTTGAATAAGCCTAACATTTTTACGGACATTACGGACTACACTAATATTATAAAGCGAAAAGATTCAATTGTTTGTTTGTTTGTTTGCATTGAATAGGCTCCGAAACTACTTGACCGATCTTAAAAATTCTTTCAACAATGGATAGCGAGTAACATAGGCTATATTTTATCCCCGTACTCCTTCTGTTTACTAAAGATGTTTGATTCGAACTAGCGTCGCTAGCGTAGCAGGCGACTGCTCAAACCCCAAGACCTCCACGCCTATTTCTTAGCTAACCCTTTTTGGAAAAAAATTAAGAAAGGATAGGAATTTGAACTTACTATTAATAAAACCACTCGGGCACCACTCTCTGAATTACAATATTCGATTTAACTGAAGTGGGGTCCTGGGAGGTATCTCGTTCCGGATATTATTAAAGCTGGTTCTAACATTTTCCTCAATATTTTAGGAAAGTGAAAAATTCTAATCTTCCTCTTGATGAGCTTTCGGGATTCTATTTGGCGTTATTTTTTAATCCCTTCATCCGAGATACTTAATACGTAGCATGGGAACATTTACAGTAAGTACCTATAGATGCCGAGTGCTGACCTTGAATAAGCAGTAGTATTACAGGACCTGAAGGGTTTGATAAATAAAATTGAAGTGTCTGTTTGTTATTTATTGTTTTTATGTTATAACTGTTATTTTGGAATAGACACTTCAATTCTATATAGCTGTATAGATATGGATGTCATCATCTCCCTGGTCTTAATCCCATGTATTTGGGGTCGGCACTTGATTCAACCCGATGCGGCTGATCACCTGATTTTTATACGAAGCGACTGCCATCTGACCTTCGTAACCCCTTTTTCGAGGAAAATCGGCAATGTGGGTTAAACCAGTTGTCAGTCACTCTTAGGTCTCTGACTGACCTGTAACGATTGCCAAAGATGTTAAATTGGCAACCGGGACCGACAGCTTAACGTGCTCTCCGAGGCACGGAGGGAACTCGGGCGGTCACCCATCCAACTACTGGCTAGGCGTATGGTTGCTTAACTTCGCTGATCGAATGATATACGCAATAGCAACTGTGCCACGAGCTTCTCTGTACTCCTCCGAGATGTATGTACTTAAAATAAAATCTACAGTAATAGGCCCCTCGCTATGCACAGTAATGAAAAGCTCATCTAGAAAGAACTTTAATAGGTCCCCGAGTACACAGCGAGGCCGCAGTGCCCGCAAGTTGGAACACCGCCAAGACATGTGGCGGAACACTTAACGACCAGTGTATAATTGTTTCAAGCCTGTATTTCTTGTGTTACATTGCTTACTTAGGGCTTCAATTGATTTTTTGGTTCATTATTTCATTGATAATTAAAGAGCCGTGATGGCCTCGAGGTTACAGCAGTCGCCTGCTACGCAAGAGACGCAATTTCGAATCCCAGCGGAGCTTGTACCTATGAGTTTTCCTAAAAACTTATGTACCTACAGTGATTTCACATCACGTGCTTGAGAAACATCGTGAGGAAAACTGCATATGTCAGAGAGAGAAATAATGCAAAGACATATGTATAGTGCCTGAGACGGCGATAGACTCACCGTCTGTCACGTTAACACTTAATCATATTCGGTGAAATGTGGGTGTTGAAAATTACAACACCTCTGCATACCCCTTCGAGGAATACAGGCGTGAGCATATGTATGTATGTATAATCAATCATTTATTTTTAATTAGTAGGTATAAACTAGCTGTGGCCCGCAGATGGACTTTATTTTGCAGAAAAATAGATTTACAACGGAACGGGAACTACGAGGGTGAAACTGTGTGACGTCCACTATTATGTAATAAAGTGTCATTATCACAAGCGTTTACAGCAGCTCAGCTTTTTGCCCACCGCCTTCAAAAGCTGAAAAACTACAAGTAATTCAGTCGAATAAGTAACGTAAATGAGAGCAATATGTCTAGCTTTCCCTATTTTCCGCGGCTAAATGTCAAAGAGTGAATATAAGAGCCACGTACAATCTTTACGACATAAGTAAGGAGGGGACGACAAAAATAAAATCTTAAGTGCTTTCCCCGCTAATCCGGGAACAGGCAACGATCGGTAATAAGCCTCCGCCGTGGTCGGTTCCACCAATAATGGTTAAAGAAGGGTTTATTTTTGGGGTCAGATTGACTTTATGGATTGCCCTTTTGTACTCAGAGGTCTTGGGTTTATGTCTACTCGTTATGACTTAGGAATATTTGAGATACTTAACTTTTCAAAATTTCTCATAAACATTTTTTTTTTATACTAGGTACTAAGTCAGAGCGTGAGCTATTGAGGGGGAGTTGCTGTTGCGTATATCATTCGATCAGCGAAGTAAAGCAATCCTAATAGTAATCGGATGGGTGACCGCCCGAGTTCCCTCAGTGCCTCGGAAAGCACGTTAACCCGTCGGACCCGGTTGCCAATTAAGCATTTTTGGCAATCTTTACAGTGTGCCTTAGAGAGTCTGACAACTGGCAACCCAGATTACCGATTTTACTCGTTTAAAAGGGCCGATGGTCAGTCGCTTCGTATAAAAATCAGGAGATGAGCATCGGGTTGAATCAAGTGCCGACCCCAACACTCTATGGGATAAGGCCAGCGAGATGATGACGACTGGGTACTAAGTGCACAGTCAGCCTGATAGTAAGCTACAGCAGCCTATGAATGCTTGTAACACCAATTGTCACTGGCGCGTTGCCTACCTTATAAATAATGAAATTTCTGTGCCAATGTAATGACAATTATTGCTAGCACAGCGACTACACGACTACTCAATGAAGCACTGGCGACCTTACTCACCGTGTAAACACAACACAACTCAAAAGTAACATTATTTGGCTGCGATCTTCTGTAAGCTGGAGGTACTTTCCCCAGTTGGGCATCTAGCAGCCATAAGTTCCAGCGACATTACCACCAATAGCAAGTAAATAATAATAATGATCTCCTACTGAATTTTGGGTACGGCGGCTAATCTCAACGGGGATCAGACATCTACGCAGGAGATATTATAGTGCACAAGTGTGCACAAACACAGGTGCACTTTATTCCCTCACTCTCATAGTCCGATGGGAGGCAATCCGACACGACCGGAGAGACCTGGGGCCTTACCATGAGCTCTTATTGCCATGATAGTTTCACTCATTTATGGGACAGATGTATGCGACGAGTATACATCTGTCACTGTCGCACAACTGAATTATTATTGCAATAAGAGCTCATGGTTGGACCCCAGGCGTAGGACCAACGGATTATCGTATTTTCCGAGGCACGGCGGAAACACGACCAACTTCCAAACTCCAGGCATTTATTGGGAATTAATTCTTTCAAAAATCTTGTAGTTTATTTCCCTGACCCAACAACCTCCGATCAACAAACCACAGTCAGTAGAACCGGGCGGAACGAGCTATAAAACTTTATGATCCGTATTGTCCGCTCAATGAAAGGAAAATAATGCTAGAGATATTATAGTAAGCGTTCAGCGGTCACTTGACATGCCCTGAACTCAATAGGTTTGCAAATACACAGGCTTCGGAATTTGTTCAAATCTTGAGGGAAATATTGTTCGGGTAGTTCTTTACAATAAGTATTTAAATGTGGATGCTTTCTCGTGGCCAAACTATTTCGACAAACTGATTTGGCTACGAGGAATTCGATTTCTGTTTAGCCAAACTCACGAATCGATCATCATTTTATTAACTATATAACTTCTATAGTTTCTTCTAGCTTCTATTCGCGACTTTGTTGTGGTATGGGAAGGCTTCTTCGTCCATTAAAAATTTTGGCGAAATAAATTTTGAAATTGCTTGCGTGGTTTTCATGATAACCTATCTATACATCTATGCAGATAAATAAAATTGAAGTGGCTGTTTGTAATTTCAAAATCACAGCTTTTCACTAAATGCATATGAAAGTAGTATACACGCTACTGACACTAAAAAACCAAGTTTTAAATTTTTTCTCTGTCTGTCTGTCTGTTTGTTCCGGGTAATCTCAGAAACGGCTGGACGGATTTTAGGTAATAAAGATACATATAAATGGATTATATTTATGGCATGGATGGCATTGTATGCCGTTCTAATTATCGAATAAATAAATAAATAAATAAAAATTAACAGGAAAATTAACTGGTAGCTGATATTTCAAGGAGTAACTTAGGCTACTTTTGTTTATCAAAAATATTAGGGTTCCGCGACAATAAGGACTAAATCTACGCGGGTGAAACCGCGGGGCACAGCTAGTTTACTATAAACTCACATAGAAACTTAAACGTATCACTAGCTTTTGCAGTTAAGAAGTCAGTCAGTAAGAGTGGAATTCTCATCCTATTTACAAAATCCCAGAAATCTTTATCAAATTTAATTTCGCTAATATCACAGCCCGAGCTTTACGGTGACGGAAAACATCGTAAAGAAACCTGAAAATATGTGAGAAGATTATTTTTTTGAATTTATTTATAGAAGAAATTAAAAAAATATGATAAAGATCTTCTTCGGTGAAATACCTCTATTTACTATCAAAGGGCCCAGTGCGAGTTTTTCACTACCGTCACAAGTCACCGCGTAGACGTAAACGCAGATTTGTATAGGGTCGGAACAGCGCCTCTGTCGGCCTAAAGATGACACTACTGTGAGTCCATACCAATCTGCGTTTACGTCGACGCGGTGACTTGTGACGGCGATTTCATGAAAACTTGCACTAGGCCTTTTAGTGCGCACAGACACGAATGAAGGAACGTTAGCTTTATAAGTACTATTGAATCACCAAGCCACAAAGCAAGGTCTATCAATGTTATCTAAAACTAGCTGTGCCCCGCGGTTTCACCCGCGTAGATTTAGTTTCTTCCTTATTGTCGTCGAACCCTAATATTTTTAATACATAAAAGTAGCCTTAGTTACTCCTTGAAACATCAGCTACCTACCAGTGAAAGTCCCGTTAAAATCCGTCCAGCCGTTTCAGAGATTACCCGGAATAAACAGACAGACAGACAGGCAGAGAAAAATTTTAAAACTTGGTTTTTTTGTGTCAGTGTCGTGTATACTTTCATATGCATTTAGTGAAAAGCTGTTATTTTGGAATTACAAACAGACACTTCAATTTTATTTATCTGTATAGATTGGAACAATATCAAATTAAAATTAACGAAAGCAAACTTCAAACACTTGTTAAAGTTAACAAATCAAATAAACGTTCGAACATTAATTGATGTTAAACTCGAAAAGTTGTCCTCAATCAAGATAGAAGATGTAGAATTACACCATCTTGGTATTAAATAAGAACGTTACCAAAGGGCAGCTCCTTATAACTGTCGCTAGTCATCGTAAACAGACGCGCGTATCATAATGTCATAGAGCAAGAGCCAGCGGCCCCCAGGCCTTCGGTAAAGAATAAAAGCTGTAAGTTTCTGGAAGTATGTCCCAAGCACAGGTAAGAACGAACCCCGTCTATGAAGCTTGGGTCGCGGTGGCTTTCGCAGTTATCAGGTAATAAAGGTGTGTAAAATTGTGTGTTAAATTTGTTAAAGTATAAAACTCAGTTTTTACATATTTTACTTATCATCAGTCTAGCTCGAGCCGCGTTATTCACTAACGTTTCTCAGCGTCGAACTCGACGACAAGCGTTGGTTTTAATCATAAGAAATTGATACATAATACATAGCGGATGAGGTTCAATTTCGCATCTTTGAAGCCGACACTCGACGAGTGCGACGCTGATAAACCTGAGTGAATAACGTAGAAGTAACTTGAATTCACTGTATGGACGTGACTTGCAGTGGCAGATAGCCGATGTATTTAAATTATATTATCAGTTCTATGTTGTTAAAATAAGAGTCATTAATATCGACGAGTTCTAAAAATGTTTAATAGGGTGTGCGCTATTTCTGTCTGTTGTCTTCAAGGTTTGGTAACTGACCTTCTGCATCCTTTTATTTAGTGATCTCGGAGAAGTTATTCAATTTGCTTTACACTCGCTCGCCCGATTGGATTCCGATAAGGCGATTAATGTAAATTCGGCTATCGAGAGCCCTTCACTTTGCGTCGTTATGTGACTACTATCTATCAATTCTATAAGTCTATGGGATTATGGGATGTTTGTGAAATAAATAAATTTATATATGCTCACGCATTCCCAGAAGGGTTACCGAAGAACACCCATTTTTTCACTAAAATTTATTAGGTACACCGGTCCTGATGCTTATCGACTTCTCAAAGAGGTTGCACGTCGTCTGGTAGAAGCCTCTCGTGACAAGCGGACTGGGGTTACCTGGCTTAGAGAATCAGCATTGCTATTCAATGTGGCAATGCTGCCAGCCTTCTTGGCACGATCCCCAGAGACACCGAAATGAGCCAAGTTTTCTTCTTGTAATTAGTTATAAGTACTGTTCCTTGTACGTAATTAAGTTTTTAATTCTTAAATACCTTTGAATGTATGAGATATCGCTGGAATCTTGGCTCTCGTAAATGGTAAATTTTTTTTGTGTAGTCAATTTTAGTATCTGTATTTACCCCAAGGGTAGGTTTGACATACTCCACCATGACGATTCTGATACTTATTAGTGTGTTGATCTAACATCTTTGTTATTCAACCCCAACGCACATCCTTAAAAGTATCAACACGTTTCAAGCCACACTAATAACTAAAGAAAGTTGTCAACGTTGATATATTTCAAGAACTATGCTTGGCGTAACGAAGTCGATCCAATTTTTCAGCGCTCTTAATTGCGGGTAGTCGAATTAAGTTCTTTACAAAAGCAACTCCTTGAAACTTTTAACAAAAGATTTCGTTGCCTACGTCTTAAAAAACCCAAAGTTTTAGAAGTCGTTAAAAATCCCTATCAATACAATCAGAGTACATTCAAAGTGTTCGTATGCGAGGCACTTAGGAAGTTAGTGAAAATTCACGGTAAATAAATCGTAGAAAATACCTGCTAGAGAGAGTTCTAAGAAGGAAAACTATTCGGCAACTTTGATCCCGTGCGATTTTGAGACAGATGGAGTTCGACTACCAATGTTTGGGCTTGGTCAATGTTTGGCCAACTCAAATTCCAGAACAACAATTTGTGCAAATGTTTGACGTATTAGCTGATAGACATTGGGCGCTTTCACATTGGACGATAACGGTAACGACACGATATCGTGGGACTAGTAGTTTGATACAATTACTACTAAACGCTTGCACACTGTGTCGTTGTAGTCAACGATATCGGGCGACGACAGCGCAGGGTGATGCTTTCGGCCCGAGCACGATATTTCCCATAGCCACGGTATCGTCCGCCGAGGACGATACCGTGGCAATGAGAAAGCGCTCATTTTGCTCAATAAAATTTTCATTGTCTTACGAAACACATTCAGTTTGGAAACAGAATAAAACATTTTTAAATTGAATATTTTTTTCATGTTTCCCAAAATGGTCTTTGAAGGGGCAAACAGAGGTGTTAAACCCAGTTATCACCGACGACGACTAACATGACACAATGTGACAGATGGTGAAGCCTTCGAGTTGCTTATCAGACATTAAGACATAATTTTCGGTTTATTGTGGGGAAAGCGAGGGATCGTGCTGATCCCCAGCAAAGGGAAGAACTTCCAGTCAGGCGTGTGACATGCCTGGGGAACATAGGCGCTAACTGTACCAGTTGGAAACTCGTATATATACTACAATGCGCTAGGTTCTCCTATATTTGTATTCAAACTTTCTAGTTGTGAAAAACGCGAGTGGAGAAACGCTGCTACAGGCGTTTGTTTTACTATAAAATGATTACAAATACTCATTGGCACACCTGGCTGGAGGCTTTAATTAGTCTCGCCATTGTCCAGTTAAGCAGAAATGACTCCCGGAGTTCAATCTACAAGACACAGACACCAAACAAAAAAAAAAAAACAAAAATAAGGCACAAACTCCTCATGCCCTCAGTCTAAAAGTTAAGAGCTAAAGTGCAAAAAGGGAAATATTTAACTTTAAATATTTAGGAACCGAATAAAATCAAACTCTTCCCCAAAAATACTTCATTGGAATAACTTTCGACAAAGATCATCCGAATAGCGTACTCTGAAAGCATTGTTTCGAAGGATCAGAATTACCGGCGAACCCTAAGACGGGTCGTCTTGACAAACTTTGCGAGATCTCTTGTATAATATACAATAACTTTATAGATTAACCCTTTATTGAAAGGGGTTGTTTGGCTGTACCAAATGTTATTCTTTAATTTTCTTTTCTGAATATTAATATGTTGGAATTGCTAGTACGTATGTCTAAATTTAATATCATATTGTCATACTAAATTTTACCCACGCCTTGCAAAAAAATTACGTACAATAATAAAAATAAAAATTTGTCAATCAGCCTTTATATCTGTACTAGCTGTGCCCCGCGGTTTCAGCCGCGTAGACATAATTTCATAGGTGGCCCGTGGAAACTTAATATTTTTTTAATTAGTAGTAGCCTAAGTTACTTCTTGTAACATTAGCTTTCCACCAGTGAAAGTTCCATTAAAATCAGTTCATCCGTTTCGGAGATTATCCGGAACAAACAGACAGACAGACAGAGAAAAATAAAAAAAAATGGTTTTTCAATGTCAGTACCGTGTATAGTTAATTACTCATATGCATTTAGTCAAAAGGTGTAATTTTGGAATCACAAACAGACACTTCAATTTTATTTATTTCTATAGATTATCCCCAACCATATCATCTTTCACACAATCCATCCATCGTTTCTTAGGTCTTCATCTCCCCTTGTACCTACCTATCCAGTATCCACATTATCAAATCTCTACATACAGATAAATAAAATTGAAGTGTCTGTTTGTAACTCCAAAATAACAATTGACCTAAAAATCTATTTAAACAACATGGCTGTCTGTCTGTTTGTTTCTTCCGGCTGATCTCCGAAACGACTGGATCAATTTTAGCGTAACCTTCATTGGCAGATAGCTGATGTTTCAACGAATAACGAAGGCTTCTTTAATTTAGAAAACAAATTAGGGTTCCGCGAGTCAAAGCATTATAATAAAGAAAATAATATAATGTTATAATAACAATCGGATGCGAATCTCATTTAACTGTTTCAAGAAAATTTCCATATTCACAAGGTCTTTATATTGGAAGCATCATATCATATTCAGGAATAACGGAGGCTTTAGACATGCCATAGCATAATTTGAGATATATTGTAATTCACGTTTCGGGTGAGCCGTAGTGCCGTGGGGTTTGAGCAGTCGCCTGCCACGAAAGCGTTGCAAGTTGAAATCCCAGCCTGCATCAATGAGTTTTTCCCAAAAATCTTATGTTCAGTAATTTCACCCAACGTGCTTTACGAAGGAAAACATCGTGAGGAAACCTGCCGCGTTATTCACTAAGGCTTCTCAGCGTCGCACTCGTCGTCGAGTGTTGATTTTAAAGATACGACCTTACCTTATATGTATCAACTAGCTGTGCCCCATGGTTTCACCCGCGTAGATTTAGTTTCATCCTTATTGTCGCGGAACCCTAATATTTTTAATAAATAAAAGTAGTCTAAGTTACTCCCTGAAACATCAGCTACCTGCCAGTGAAAGTCCCATTAAAATCGGTCCAGCCGTTTCGGAGATTATCTGGAACAAGCAGACAGACAGACAGAGAAAAAATATATAACATGGATTTTTTGTGTCAGTGGCGTGTATTCTTTCATATGCATTTAGTTAAAAGCTGTTATTTTGGAATTACAAACAGACACTTCAGTTTTATTTATCTGTATAGATGTATAGATTTCCTATGATTGTCGTCGAGTTCGATGCTGAGAAATCTTATTCCAACCAATTCACATCTTTACTCACGTTGGTACTTAATCATATTCAGTGAAATATGAGTGTTGTTATTACAACAGCTCTGCCTACCCCTTCGGGGAATACAGGCGTGAGCGTTGTGTGTTTTATATATTCAGGAACTCAACTGTAATATGCCGTAAATTTCTGTTTAGCAAAGGAGTATTTCTGTACGAGCATATTTCGCAGTCTCGCGAAGGCACATTACCCCTAAGTACCCGCCACATTAGACGCGAACAATTCGCAAGATACAAGCATTGACATTAAAATTCTAAAGGCTTTCTTACCGACTTACCTCGACGTCACACACAAATTATTCCGTCCATATGAGAGATCCGACGCGCCAAAATGTTGACTTTAACAAACATAAAACTACCCTCACCAAATTAAAATACTAATCGAATTTCAACCTTAATTTACTTGCAATAAGAAATATCAACACGTTAAGGGTTGGCGTATAAGCCGTATTGGGGTTGTGTTTGGCTTGCGACAGGGATGCTTCAAGCCAGTGAGTTTGCGAAAGTTGCAAGGGACGGTCGTTTCGCTAGCGACTCCAATTTCCCTTCGATGTAAACTTCGAGAATTAAAAAGTTTCTCCCTGACGGCTAATGGGGACCATCGGGGCGTTTTCGTAAACTTTTTCGGGTGTTTTAAAACCTTTTAATGTGTCCTTAAATTGGATTTATGTAAAATGTGACGTGATTTGAGAGTAGAAGAACTTGAGGTGAGTAATATATGCGTATTATTTTGTCTCAGATACAAAATTGACGTTCATTATTTTGGGATTTTAGATAAGGGCCCTTATGTTTGCGTCGGGGTTTCTATTCTATTAATAGAATATGTCTCATTATAATATTTTGTTTTGCGATTCTTTTACAATAAAGCTTTATTCTTTCGACACTTATATAACTTCTTGACATTTTGGTATTATTTTGCTTATGATCCTGTTCATACATCTATATCTATACATACAGATAAATAAAATTGTAGTGACTGTTTGTAATTCCAAAATAACAGCAGAAAAACTAATTTTTTTTTTCTGTCTGTCTGTTTGGGTTCCGGGTAATCTCTGAAACGGCTGAACCGATTTTAACGGGACTTTCAATGGAATGTAGCTGATGTTCCAAGGAGTAACTTAGGCTGCTAACTTATTTATTAAAAATGTTAGGGTTCTGAGACATGTAGCATGAAACTAAATCTACGCGGGTGAAACCGCGGGGCAAAGCTAGTATTAAATAAAAAAAAGTCAAGTGCGGGTTGGACTCGCACATAAAGGATTCCGTACCCTAATCTATAAATATAATAAAAAAAAACCTTTTTAGTATGACGATGATACGTAACAATTTCTTTTGTCGCTATCACAACAATTTATGATACATTATCTGTGCATATTTCAGCAGTTTTAACTATCACAGTTCATGAGATACCAGGGGCCCAACCATGAGCTCTTATTGGAATGATAATTCAGTTGTGCGACAGTGACAGATACACGTATACACGTCACATACATCTGTCTCATAAATGAGTCAAACTATCATGGCAATAAGAGCCCATGGTAAGGCCTCTGGTGACAGACGGACAGACAGACTGAGGGACAGCGCTGCAGCGGAGTCATAGTATTAGGGTTTCGTTTTACTCTTTGGTACGTTTGTAATTATACACGAGAAAGTATACACGCTACTGACACTAAAAAACCAAATGTTAAAATTTTCTGTCTGTATGTCTGTCTAATGTCTGGTAATCTCTGAAACGGCTGGACCGGTTTTAACGGGACTTTCACTGGCAGATAGCTGATGTTCCGCGGTTTGCCCGGGCAGAATTCATTTCATAGGCAGCCCGCGAAACCTTATTGTTTTTGTTTTCAAATAAAATAGCCTGCGTTCCTTGTAACATTAGCTATCTGCCAGTGAAAGTCGTGTTAAAATCGGTCTAGAGAGAGATTAAAATCAGACTGAGAATAAAAAAAATAATAGTTTTTTTTATGTGAGTACCGTATATACTTTCATATGCATTTAGAGGATTGCAGTTAATTTAGAATGACAAACAGACACTTCAATTAAATTTTTCTGTTTTACTGAAAACGCAGATGGTATATCTTCCATCTGCGTTTTCAAATAATAAGACGTAGTCAAAGCCAATAAAGACGAAATAAAATCATCCCCAACCACCGATCTAATTAATTCAGAATAATCGTCTTGGGTCGAGAAAAGCGTCGATTAAGAATTCACGAGTGAGATTCATCAGATCCTTAATTAGCAGGATGGCAAACGTACGGCGTCATCCAGCTACCGTTTTAGATTAAACCCTGTAAAATCTCCAATTCAAATAGCATGACTGAATTCAAATGAACCAATTCCAGTACCAGTGGCCAGTGACTTGGTACGGTTGCTATCGTGTTTGCTTCGAGTGTGAGAAGTTTGCGATTTTTTTTTACTGCAATAATGACATGCGTAACTTACCTCTTGTTTCAAAACATAACCAAATTGAGACAAAAACTACGTACATCCCTTTTGAAATCCGTTGCACAAAAAGACATGGACTTTTAGATCAAGGATAATCTTGGGCGATGTTTTGTAAAAAGGGGGAAATAGTCCGTTTAATTATAAGCGGCCGCTGCAACATGTGGACGTTTGAAACACCACGAGAATACAGAGCCAGAAGTCATTTTATGAGTCTGTCTCTGTCTATATGTATCAGAAAATGGAAGAAGAAAGAAAGAAGAGGAGTGCTAATCGCGACTCCACTCTTCCCCTCGTTTGAGTACTAGGGGCTTTACTCACTGTAACTACAAACCTAAACCGCTACACGTCTTGGGCAAGAGTAATTTTTTAATATATATTTTTCCGAACTAGTCCATAAAAAGGGTTTATCGTAATATATAATCTTGTAATACACATGCCATTCCTGTTACATTTTTGAGCAAGGACTCCCTATTTAATTGAGCACTTCAATTAGTAAATGTCAAAGCTTCCTTTGCCTTCATACATCATACCTACTTCCACACTCACAATATATCGGACTGATGCGCTCTGTCATCGGCGCCCTTCAACTCCTCGACCAAGGACACTCGCGTTGCGTACACCCATGTCATTATAATGTTACAGAAGGCCGAGGATTCTATTTTAATACACATTTAAAAATCACAAACTCTTTATTACTTTTAAAGCAGAACACTCTTAATAACGATTTAACAAAGAGTGCCTAGTGCGAGTTTTCTTAAAATCGCCGTCACAAGTCACCGCGTCGACGTAAACGCAGATTTGTATGGGCTCACAATAGTGTCATCTTTAGGCCGACAGAGGCGCTGCTCCGATCCCATACAAATCTGCGTTAACTTTGACGCTGTGACTTGTGACGGCGGCAGCGAAAAACTCGCACTAGGCACTCAGAGTGCCTAGTGTTAAATCGTTATTATCTGATCTCCTTTTGAAAATCAACCGTTTTCACTCTCGACTGATCTCTCCTCTCCACAAATCGCCCCTCCATGTCACTCCCACCTCGCCTCCGTGTCAAGTCAATACACTTCCTCTTCCGTTACAATAACATTGTAAAGTCATCAATAAACATGCCTTGAAATCCATAAAGTCATTCAATCAACGACAACTTCCATTCCGCAAACCATCCTTCAAAATAGTAACGACATTTTTTTGTCTGAAGATTAGAAGTTGGTTATTTTTGTTCCGATAGTTGCCCATCATTTACCAAACACATCAATAAATTAACGACTTTTCTGTTCAGAAACTAAAGTCGTAACTCGCGAGCATCTCGTAGTAACTCACCAAAATCTCACTTTAATTGCAGCCACAATCGTTTCAGCCAATAGTAGCGCAATAGATTCACCCAGAATTACATTGCAGAGTAGAATTTTAAATGAGACCCCTCAAATCGGTTCGGCGTCTTGGCGTGTGATTTATTTCGGTTTTTGCATCCCAATCCTAACTCGTTTGTAGAATCGTCTGGGTTGAGACAATCCCTGTGATTGCATACCATAAAAACTTGAATTTAAATGCGTGAATTAGTTAAATGCCGGTTGGCAAGATTTTTATAGAGGGCTCTGGGCCAAGGAGTGGAGCTTATGCTTTCTTAGTCGGAATAGCTGGAATAAAATAGACCCTTTTAGAGAATTGAGTCATAATCAAATTTTAAATTCTTTTAAGGGTTCCTTCCAGCTGACCACTGACAATTCACCACTCTCATTTATACTCTTATATAGTAAAAATTTGTGAGTGACGAAACTTGAAGTAGCTGTTCCAATAATTAAAACATACTTAACTTAGTCCTAAACCGTTTCACCAAATCTGATGTACCCTATTACCATTTCGACGATTCCAGCTGTGCAGATGTCCCCATCTGTTAGGTTGGTAAGACTAAGTGGAGGATTAATTGCCAATTTGGACGACCAATTGACTTAAACGTCATGATTAAGTCTACAAATCAGATTAGTAGCTTAAAGATCTGAGATGCCTCTTGGAATGATGAGTTACGGTAATTACAAGTATTCCGTCGTATTTTATTTCTTTCGAGTGTATTTATTAAGCTGCAAACTAATTAAAGCTCGTAGCATAGTTGAGCAACTCTGACCCAAGTTAGTAGTCGGATGGGTGACCGCCTTAGTTCCTTCCACTTGTCTTTTGCCCTAAGCTTATACTATTATTATTTTTTTATTGACGAGGGTAAACCTTCAAAAGGTCCCCGACCGCCCTGGGAGAGGCAGATCGGGGTATGTGGGATTTTTACCGCACTAAAACCCCCCGGTGGCCATCCTCAGTGCTTAGGGGAGACTCCGGGTACTCTGATAGATCGCACCGGTGTCCCCCCAAACTTTGCCGGGGCACATCCCCGGGGTAGCTGTATCGCCGCCCCTGGAGACCTCGCTGTGCAAGGCACCTTCCCGGGCCCGCGGCTCGGTGGTCAAAGCTTCTTACTTTCATAGTGTCATGTCATATGGCGTATTGTTATGGGGTTCCGCAACAGACTTAGATTCAATTTTTATACTTCAAAAGAGAGCCATCAAGGCAATATACTCGCTGGACCCCCGAGATTCTCTTAGAGATAAATTTAAAGAAATAAATATTCTCACCCTACCGTCACTGTACATTTATGAGAATTTGCTATACATGAAAAAAAATATTCATCTATTCAATTTAAACTCGGACATTCATTCAATTTCAACACGAAATAAACACAAAATTGTAGCTCCTAGATTCAGGTTAGCAAAGGTAAATAAATCATTCATGGGGAATTGTGTTCGTTTCTACAATAAAATCCCACAGTCAATAAACGCGTTAAATTATGATAAATTTAAGACACACATTAAAACTGTACTGATGAAGAAAGCTTATTATACAATTTCGGATTACATAAATGATAAAGACATATGGAATTAAAACTCTGCACAAGTAGCTCCTGGCAATGACATGGTATGCAAACATGATATGTAAATCATTTGGTATTGTTTTTACGTTTTTAATTATTATTTTTTACACATGCATGCTGATACAATTTTCACTATTGTGAATAATTTATGATGTTTTTTTTTTGTAATTATTATTATTTTACTGTGTAATGAAATGTACATGATGCCAGCTGAGTTTCTTGCCGGTTCTTCTCAGAAGGCTAGTTTCCGAACCGGTGGTAGATTCCTCGACGTTCATAAGTGCCTTACCAGGGCCTAAACTGAATAAATCATTTTCATTTTCATTTTCATTTTCTTCCTACCCGACCACCGCCAGCAGACCCTCCGGCCCCCTTTTAGTCGCCTCTTACGACAGGCAGGGGATACCAAATTCTTAGACCCTGCCCTAAGCTTATACTATGTTAACGAGACAACAGATATAATACTTGAATACATTTTTGTAAATACACACTACTACCAAACAGAGGAGCTCGTGGCACAGTTGCTATTGCGCATTTCATTCGATCAGCGAAGAGGAACCATGACCCAAGTCAGTAATTGGATAGGTGACCGCCCGAGTTCCCGTCGCGCTTCGGAAAGCACGATAAGCCCTCGGTCCCGGTTGCCAATTGAACATCTTTGGCAATCGTTATAAGTCAGTTGGAGGCCTTAGAGAGTCTGACAACTGGCTTAACTAGATTACAGAGTTTCTTCGTAAAGGGGGTTGTAAAGGTCAGATGGCAGGCGCTTCGTGTAAAAATCTGGTGATCAGCCACATCGGGTTGAATCACGTGACGAACCCAGCTATGTATGGGACAGGAGGAGGATGCGTGCTTAGTAGTCCCTGGTCGATTTTGTCTCATAGGAACAGATTTAGAAAGAGAATTTAGAACTTACATCGCTTGCGTACCAGAAGATTATTCAAACCACTCGGCAACGGCTTAATTAATTTCAGTTTAACGTAAACACCTTCGTAAGTCCCTTTGAATTGTCATATACTTAAACGGTATTGTCTTAACCTGTTTTATTCGACTGCTTTGTGAGGAAAGCAAAAGTGGATAAAAAATGAACTTTTCCCTTTTCGCCGTTTGCCCTTTGTTTCAATAAGTCACGAATAACTGGTGTTATTGTTCCTGTTTCCTTTGTTGAGATATCTGTCAGACTTTATGGATTGCGAACGGTTGGGAGTTATCGATGGAATATATAAAATGCTAGCCGTGCCCCGCGGTTTCACCCTTTCATGGGTGGCCTGCAGAGCCCTAATGTTTTTTTGAATAAAAGCTACTCCTTTTAACATTAGTTATCTGCCAGTGAAAGTCCCGTTAAAGTGGTCCAGCGGTTTCGGAGATTAGCCGGATGGAACAGACAGACAGACAGAGATTTTTTTTCATGAGATACTGATACTTTCTTATTATGCATTAAGTTAAAAACGCTGTTAATGTTGTCTATTAAATTAAGTCGACGCGGGTGAAACCGCGGGGCAGAGCGAGTACATAATATATGACAGGTTGTTCGAAGAGAGATAGAACGACCCCTTTGACTTTGGCTTTTTCAGGTAAAAAGGCATGAATTAATAAATTAAAATCTATAAGACCATTATCGACACTACCCCGTATCTAAAAGTCAGCAAAATATATTCAAATAAAGTTTTTAATGTGAAGCAAAGTCGGTCGTGTTTATAAGGCATCCGATTGTTGGAGGGTCGATGTAATTTGGACTTACTCTTTGTTAAGATGGATGGGAGATGGAACTTTTATTTTCAACTTAAATTACACTCACAATTGTAAAGGAATATCTTTTGGAGGTTACAAAGTAAATATTCAAACTTTCACCTCACAAAGAATATTAAAACGCCGGTTGGGCGAGATATTAAAAGGTAAGGGAGCCGTGGTGGCCGTGGGGTTAGAGCAGTCGCCTGCTACGCAAGAGACGCAAGCTCGAATCCCAGCAGTGAACCAATGAGTTTTTCTAAAACAACTTATGTATAGTAATTTCACACCACGTGCTTTACGGTGAAGGAAAACATCGTGAGGAAATCTGCATATGTTTGAGAAGTAATTCAAAGGGGAGGATTAGTGAATACTTCTTTTCCTCCTAAATCCATTTGGGTATTAGTGAATACATCATTTCCTCCTAAAGCCACATGAGAATTAGTGAATACTTCTTTTTAGCTTAATACATGGGTGGATATTTCTTTTTCCACTCAAATTCACATGAAGATTAGTGAATACTTCTTTTCATCTCAAATCACCGTAAAGGAAGAAACTTTTTTCTTCTTAATCCACAGGTGGACATTTTAATTCCTTTGCCCCTCGCGCCTTGATTATTCGTTGTTCTGTTAATGTTTCATCACCATTTCATTCACTATCTTAAATGCCCTTCTTCACCTTTATAATCAAACACCTCACTTCAGATTCGCGAATCTCTTCATCCCGAATTCATCTCAAATTTCTCCTCTGAAAAAGAAGTTGATTATTTTCATTTGGAGTTGAATAACTCTTTACTTTAAATAAATCTTTATATAGAGATAATAAAGGTCTAGTTTTCGCTGACAGAGTTGCTAATTAGCAGCTTACAACGTCCCTTGCGTTACCCGATAGCTTGGTGGTGTAATGAGTTCATAAGGTAAATTTACTGAATTTTCATCCTTAATTGCTTTAAGCATAAGGTTTAGAAAAGAGATTTTGAGTGGATCTAAGTACTTTGTCTCACGAATGGTATCTGAAGGGGTAGGCAGATATGTCTGTATGGCGCCAGACAGAGACTCATATGACCGACTGAAAAACCATCACTCGTGTCAGGACCAGGGTGTTCGAACTTTGACGTTTCATTTTGGTACCGTAAAATTAAATTGATTAATACGCGCTACTTAAACCAATGATGGTAGGCCCCCTGGGGCCTTACCATGAGCTCTTATTGCCATGATAGTTTCACTCATTCATGAGACAGATGTCTGTCACTGTCGCACAACTGAATTAACATTGCAATAAGAGCTCATGGTTGGGCCCCTGTACAGCACTTACAAAACAACCACTCCCAACTAAGATGATTAGATACCAACGCGACAGACGATGAATCAGTCACTTCTTCTAATTTCAAATTTATTTTCACAGTTGCACCCGTGTAGTTTGAATTTCATACTGGACTTTATTTTGCAAAACCATTTTGTTCCTTAAACAAAAGCAGCTATAATTCGGGTCCAGCCGTTTCAGAAATCAGCTAAAACAAAAACACTGAGAAAAAAATATCATACGGATTAAATGAAAAGCTGAATTGGAATTACAAACAGACACTTCTATTTCATTTATTTGTCTATTTACTTATATATTTTCCTTCACCATAGGTCCTTAAATTTAGTTATTGGAAGTAAAGTCAAAGTCAAAGTCAAAAATATCTTTATTCGATTAGACTTTATACAAAGCACTTTCAAATCGTCAGAATGACACAATTAACAGGATTATACATGCTACCGCCAGGTTCGGAAGGTTGCTTTTACTGAGAAGAACCTGGCAAGAAACTCAGTAATTACTCTTTTCAAAAATATTATACAATTTAAAAAAAAACAAAATAAATCATTTGAGAAATGTAAGCCCATGGACACAGTTCCAATGTACAAATGTCGATAAAAATTAACATAAAGAAAAGTCTAGTAGTTCTATTTATATCTAAATGCGTAGCTTGAGATGACCAGCCCCCACAAGCAAGTAAGAAAAACTTATTAGAAATTTAACTTAATTGTATTCAATTAAACTATTTGAACAACGTCTTTACCTCGCAATAACGCTTACACCACGTGACTTCAAGATTAAGTTCGTTGAGAATTCGATCTAAATTCGTTACTCTGCACATTTTTCTAAAGGAAAACTCTTAAGAAATTTCAAGCAGTATAAAATATAAAGCTTAAAAGGAGATTCCAATAAGGACGACATCTATTGGTTACAAAGTGTTCCAAGCATTCTTTAATATCGTTACATCTACTAGCTTTCTGGTTTATTGAAGGCACCTGATGCCATAGTTTCATACATACATACTTATACGCCTGTTGTCAATTTAATATCTTTGGCAATCGTTACAGGTCAGTCAGAGGCCTAAGAAAGTCTGACAACTGGTTTAACCCAGAGTGCCGATTTTCCTCGAAAAAAGGGGTTACGAAGGTCAGATGGCAGCTTCGTATAAAAATCAGGTGATCAGCCACATCGGGTTGAATCATGTGCTAACCCCAAATACATGGGATAAGGCCAGGGAGATGATATGTATACGTCTGTATCCCATGGGGGTAGGTAGACACCGATCGCCACATGCTACGAGCCTTACATACTTCTTTCGCTTCATTAACATTCATGCATCTCTTCATACACTTCCATAGTTTCATGCAGTTTTTATAATTCCCGAATAAAGTTACGTTACTTTTGGTGTTTTATAACAAACT
Source organism: Watsonalla cultraria (assembly GCA_964035505.1). Taxonomy (NCBI): domain Eukaryota; kingdom Metazoa; phylum Arthropoda; class Insecta; order Lepidoptera; family Drepanidae; genus Watsonalla; species Watsonalla cultraria. The sequence goes on along the minus strand of OZ037736.1, from coordinate 1,871,548 downwards.
AGCTGTGCCCCGCGGTTTCACCGCTTCATGCTTCGCGGAACTCTAATATTTTTAATAAATAAAAGTAGCTTAAGCTACTCCTTGAAACATCAGCTACCTGCCAGTGAAAGTCCCGTTAAAATCGGTCCAGCCGTTTCAGAGATTACCCGGAACAAACTGACAGACAGACATACAAACGGATAAAAAAAAATGTTCTTTTTATGTCAGTATCGTATAGACTCTCATATGCAGTAAAAAGCAATTATTTTGGAATCACATACAGACACTTCAAATTTATTTATCTGTATAGATGTATAGATTATCTGTATAAATTTATTAAGTTAGAAAATAAAGGGCCGTGGTGATTGTGGGCTTTGAGCAGTCGCCTGCAACGCAAGCTACTCAAGTTCATCCAAAAACTTAAGAGCAGTAATTTGACACCGCGTGCTTTACGGTGAAGGAAAACATCGTTAGCAAACCTGCATAATTATGTCAGAGAAGTTCAGTCAATAACAGTAGTTCAGAAGAAAGATGGACACTCTGTCACATTGGCACCTAATATTCGGTGTAAATTGTGTGGTATAGCACTTACCTCAGCGACTCCTAGGAACACTTGCAGAACTATTTTATGTTTATTACTCTACGTGAACCTAGTTTAAAAGTATACTTAAACTGTAACAAAACTTATTTAGAACACAACCACCGAGTGATGAGTATGCTAAGTTGGTGAATTCCCCGGAAACTATTACACGCAGATGTAGGGCGGATATCACGCAAACTTTACTAATTAGCAAAGTTTAATCCAAATACGGGGTGATCGTTCGCAAGGGACAGTATCTTCTAAGGGAATCTAGGGTAGTTGTGGCAAATTTCGATTGCAACGATGTGTTCTTGAATTCTTTATGTTTAACTATTCCCATAAGGGTCCTAAAAGGGGGTGAAAATGCGATTGTAAGGCGTTACTGTAATAATTGTCGTATAAAAATTATTGTAGGATACGAAATTTTTTGTATTTAAAGATTTAAAGTCGCGCAACATAATTTGTACGAGTATTACAAACTTTTTATTTATGTTTGCATACACTGTCATGTATATGTGACGTCATTCTTATTCCAAAATGGCAGGTCGTCCAAAATGGCGCTACCAATATTTGGGTATTTGCCGATTAAATTATTTAATGTTGATATTAATTATGAATTTTGAATTTGGTGCCCAATGAACTCCCATAAGCCTGCCGGTTGGTTTTTTTTCCTTGTATGACACACGATACAAAAGCATGTGAGACCAGGCTTTACACATTGAAGTGTCTGTTTGTAATTCCAAAATAACAGCTTTTCACTAAATGCATATGAAAGTATACGCGCTTCAAACACTGAAAAACCAAGTTTTAAAATTTTTCTCTGTCTGTATGTCTGTCTGTTTGTTCCGGATAATCTCTGAAACGGCTGGACCGATTTTAACGGGACTTTCACTGGCAGGTAGCTGATGTAACAAGGAGTAACTAAGGCTACTTTTATTTATTAAAAATATTAGGGTATCGCGACATGAAGTATGAAACTAAATCTACGCGGGTGAAACCGCAGGGCACAGCTAGTCATCCAATAAAAATACAGCTGAATTGATAACTCATTTCTTTGTGAATAAAGTTGAATTTAATTAGATCCAAGTTGTAGGCACTACCTCTACACAAATGTGAATCGTCGGTCAAAAACAAACGCAGTCTAACTGAAAATACCCTTTAGGACAAGTGAACAAGATTGATTGCTGGTCCATCAATAACCGTCACGGGTTTAGCGATTAGCGGGCGCCGTATCCTCCATTATTATAATGGGGATTCGAACTAGGTATTTTACTAGCTTTAGATAATCGAGCTTCACGGTGAAGGATAACATTGTGGGGAAATCGGTGCGAAATTCTTGAACCGCATAATATTTTTTTAATTTAATTAGTTCATCGAAAATGAAAATAATTTATTCAGTTCAGACCCTGGTAGGACCCTGGTAAGACCCTGGTAAGACAGAAAATTACCTCCCATTCGGAAACTATCCTTATAAACAGAACCGGTAAGAAACTCTGTAAGCATCAAATAAAATAAAAAAAAACAAAAAAAAATAGTCTACTTCCAATCAATATTATAAGCCCGAAAGGTTGTAAATATGGATTGATGGATGGATGGATCACTCTTTCATGTAAAAACTACTGAATGGATTTAAATGAAACATTAATATACCTTACACATATGACTAACACATAGTTAAGTTGTGGGCAGAAGCTTATCTATACAGATAAATATACATATACATACAGATAAATAAAATTAAAGTGTCTGTTTGTAATAAAAAAAATACAGCTTTTAACTAAATGCATATGAAAGTATACACGCTACTGTCTTTTCTAGCTTAGAGAATCAGCATGGTAATGCCTTTTTGGCACAATCCCGAGAGACACCGATTTGAGCCAAGTTCTCTAGTTGCAATTAGTTTCATGCCTTCTAATATAATTTCCAAGTATTCATAAAAACAAACATGCAGCAATAACATGGTTAACATGGTAATTTTCTCTCTGTTCCTAAGTGGCCTTACCAGGACCTGGAACTGTGTAAATAATTTAACTTTTTATCGTTGCAAAAAAAGTCTCTACAACAAGAGAAAGCGTGATTTTCCTGAGATTTTATTCCTAGCAAAGGATTCAAACAACAAAATGTCAATTTTTAAAATTACTACCCACTTTTATCTCTAAACTATATGACAACTAAATCTCGACATTTGAGAGAAAAATAAAGTACTTACTCATAATAAGTCAGCTTTGCAGAAAAATATTGCACGGAAATTCTTTGGACTTTTAAAATTCCGCTTTTGAAATGTCAACCTTATTGCTTTGGCTTAAGAAAGGTTTATTTTCAAGCTGTCATTAAACAAATGATAGTGTGACCTAACCCTCTCCTGCATCACTCAAAGAAATTAATAACCCATCGAGGGTCGGCGCGACCATCCAACCGTAAATTGCGAGATTAATCTCGGGCTGTTTTGAAATGTGACATTTTTTCATCGGTATTCGAATGAAAAATTCCATTTTGCACACATGCGAGCAAGATTTTTATACATATTGAGATTACTCGGATGATTTTGTTCGGTCTCTTCCGAATCTCGAACTTACTGAATGATTTGAGTATTCTAAATGAATTCATTAAGTTCTTGTGTGAGATATGGAATTGGAATGCATAGGCGACAGATACTAAACATGCTTAATAATTCGAGTCTACTTTCACAGACACACGCAGACAGACACAAACTTTGACCAAAATTGATATTTGTATGTTTTGTGGGCACAAGAGAAACTGCACTAAAAAAGCCACAACTCCGAAACAATCATCTATCAACACGTAGATTTTGAAGTCCGTTTTGCGACCACAAATCTTTATTGTTTGATCATTAACCTATGAATAAACATGGTTAGGCACTATTTTAGCATTTTTTTTACTGCCTCGTCGTTCTAGTGCTCGCAAACGTTGCTGCGGAATACGAGGTCCTGGGCTCAATCCCTAGGTCGGGTAACTTATTATTGGGTTTTTCATCTAGGTATAATTTCCCAGTAGCTGTCTGGAGTCTAGATTAATACCCGGTCAATTGCTATAGCATCGCCCCTTATTTTTCCACTATACCTCTACATGCTACATACACATGCTCACGCCTGTATTCCTCGAAGGGGTAGGCAGAGGTGTTGTAATAACAGCACCCAGTTTTCACCGAAAATTATTAAGTGCCAACGTGACAGATGGTGAGTGAATTTTTTTTATCTGAACGGCCAGTGCGGGTTTTCCTAAAATTACCTTCACAAGTCATCTCGTCGACTTAAACGCAGATTTGTATGGGCTCTCATTAGTGTCATGTTTAGGCCGACAGAGACGCTGATCTGATCCTATACAAATCTGCGTTTACGGCGACGCGGAGACTTATGACGGCGGCAGTGAAAAACTCGCACTAGGCCTTCTGTATTCACTGTGTCTCACTCATGTATGAAAAATAAACAAAATCATTCTTTATTTCTTTCTTCCGTTTACTTTACTAGTAACAGTGTGGAGTATTCCCCTCCACAAACCCATATTGGTATGATCTCGTAAAATCAGCCAGAGTGACCCGCGTGTGAGCCATTCCATTTTATGTTTTATAAGATGGTATAGTTTTATGTGTGTCCCAACTGGACCGTGGTTTAAGGCACAAGTGATATTTCAATAGCTGTCTTTACTTACTTAATCGTTTTTAGAGCATTGGTGAAGGAGCCGCGGTGGCTGTGGGGTTTGAACAGTCACCTTCTACGCAAGTGACGCTAGCTTTCTAGCTAGCGTAGAAAAACTCATAGGTGCAAGCCCCGTTGGGATTCTTCCCAGCGGGGCCTGCACCAATGAGTTTTTCTAAAAACTTATGTACTACCTCTTCAGGGAATACAGGCGTGAGCATATTTATATATGTATGCATTGGTGAAAACGTCACATAATTGATTCAATACCTTGTCTATTTGGCATTTTATCTGAGCACTGTCTTCTACCCGCGACTTCGTCCGCGTGGAATAGTTACTTTGGGTGATAATATATAGATGCTATTTTTCAAATCGGCCCAGGTGTTCCTGAGATAAGTGCGTTAAAGCAAACAAACAAACTCTTAAGCTTTCATAGTGTAGATATAAAAAATCGGCCCTTATTTAATAAATTTCACCGCTATAAGTTTGTACCTTACACATACTCCTACTTTCGGGAGCTTATTATTGATTATACAATAAAATAATACGACAAAATGTATGTTTCACGTTTCACTTAATTACGCTCCGTAAAAGCCCTTATATACGACCGGCTGTAAACATGTTTATTGGCGTCCGTTACATACGTCTACGACATGACTTGAGATGTTACATCTGTGTTCATGAACGTCATAATTCATTTTCAAAATTACCGCTTCACGTCGCTTCTAGTAATGGCTAAATTTACGAAACTGTCTGACCAGGAGCCTTACCATGACTTCTTATTGCCATGATAGTTTCACTCATTTATGGCACAGATTTATGTGCCGTGTATACATCTGTCACTGTCGCACAACTGAATTAACATTGCAATAAGAGCTCATGGTTGGGCCCCTTATCAAATCTATCGCTCACCCCTTATCATTGACAAAGGGGTACACAGAGATGTTACTTCTTCTCAGTAAAAGCAACCTTCCGAACCTGGCGGTAGCATGTATATATAATACTGTATAATTATGTTATTCTGATGATTTGAAAGTGCTTTGTAAAGTCTAATCGAATAAAGATATTTTTGAGTTTTTTTTTTATTTGACACTATACATAGATTGAGAGCCGTGGAGGCCGTGAGGAAAACCCGATAATCAAAATATATATACGAGTAACTCAAAGGTGACTGACTGATATATTGATCTATCAACGCACAGCCCAAACCACTGGACAGATCGGGCTGAAATTTGGCATGCAGGTAGATGTTACGACGTAAGCATCCGCTAAGAAAGGATTTTGATTAATTCTACCCCCAAGGGGATACTTCGCCCTAATGCTTGTGATGTGAGGTCACTGTACATAAGTTTTGAGAAAATCTCATTGGTACAGGCCCTGCTGGGATCCGAAATGCGTAGCAGACGACTGTTCAAACCCCAAGGCCACTACGGCTCTTTCTCTTCTGTTATCAGCTCCTAATAGTCTCTCACAAGGTGGAGAGATACATTAAAAATTACTTATCTATACTAATATTATAAAGCTGAAGAGTTTGTTTGTTTGAACGCGCTAATCTCAGGAACTACTGATCCGATTTCAAAAATTCTTTCAGTGTTGGATAGTCCATTTATCGAGGAAGGCTATAATACATTCTGATAAACATTAGGGGACCGTAAGAAAATTGCGATTTTGTAACCCAAGGTGTAAAATCGAAAACCTATTTATGCGTGCGCTGCAAAAACTATTGACAATAGAACAAAATGATGTAGTACGGCTTTGTAGGTCTTATTAAGATCTATAAAAAAAGTCCGCGAGACCATATATCTAACTATCATAGTTTAGTTACAATAACCGCTTTTATGTTCATAAAAAATATTAAATCTAGGGATCCGCGGTAATCAAATTAAATCTACGCGGGTGAAACCGCACTGTGCCCTGCGGTTTATATATAGTATCTATATATTTCGATACATCCACAACCATCCCTTCAGTCACTCGGGTTTCAAGTATTCCTAACGTCACCCTTGACAATTCATGACATCTATGATATCTCTCTTGAATTGCCATCGAGAAAATTGCCAACCATTTTCCTGTAGGCCTGACATGGCCGTCGCGAGAGAGAATTTTGTTACTCATTGGAAATGTATGTGATTTATTCAATAAATATAGGCCGATAAATTAGAGCTCTTATGAACGTTCAAAACCTAGTTCTTTATACATGGAATAGCGTATTTTCGGTCAAATTCGGAGCATTCGTAACTGAAGGAAGTGCATGAATGTGCGTGGATACAGGCGTGAGGATAGGTATGTATGTATGTAATTCCAAAACTTGTCGCTTATTCCCTGTTAAGCACTAAGGAAATCAATTGATACTCTTTATTGCTGAACTGAACTGAGGTGGTTCGCGTCGGTTAAGGTACTGAATAAAACACCAATGCGAATTGAACTGAATACGAACTCCATGTAGATCTCATAGCATTCGATCTCATTTATTGCGAACTACATATTTTTCCTATATACATATTGCGTGGAGAATCTTGATGGCGCGATCTAATTTTGACAAGCGCCATCTTGTGGATTTAAGAGAACTAATATAATGCAATACATATCAATTTGTTCATGAACATTCCCTTTTGATGATTTATGAGTACTCATCGAAAATAGACGGGGATAACTGCGCTTTATTCACGCCAGACATAGAAAAACCTGTGAAATTACATTTGCGCATTCAGGGTCAGCGTTTATAGATTGTGACGGCAGCTGTCAGAATACGCTTATAATTATTTGTGTATAATATTTTTTTTTATTTTTTTTTTTTTCGTGCTTTTGTTTGAGAGAGGTACTTAATAGTGACAACATTTTCTCGCGGCGTACATGCTAGGCCTGTTCGTCAAAAAGTAATAAAATTCATATTTCATACTATACAATTTATTAATAGCTGAAACGCACGACGATTTCCTGAATAGGTCTCCAAAGGGGTAGATAAAAGTTGGTTGGAAACCTACATTTTAATGAAAATTAATATTATTAAGTCATTTTAAGCTCGCAAGGCACTTATGAAAGACGGAAAACTTCCACCGGTTCGTAGAGTTTCTGAAAAGGACTAGTAAGAAACTCGACGAATATAATGTACATCCATACATATAAATAAAAGTTAAAAGAGCCGTGGCTTCGATGTTTGAGCAGTCGTCTGCAACGCAAGCGACGTAAGTTCAAATCCCACTGGGGCCTGCAACAATAAGATTTTCAAAAAAAAACTTAAGTGCAGTTATTTCACACCACGTGCTTTATGGTGAAGGAAAACATCGTGAGGAAACCTGCATATGTCTGAGAAGTAATTCAAAGACGTATGTATAGTGCCTGAGACGGCGAATTAGTTCACGGCAAATTCAAATGGACCCTCTGTCACGTTGGCAATTAATCATATTCGGTGACATAATTTTTTTTTTATTTAAATAAAAGTGAAAAAAAACAGTTTCAATATTTGAACAACCTCTTTGTGTGTCCTTCTTTCTGTCGGTTTGTTCTAGCTAATCTCTAAAACGGCTAGATTTGTTAATTGGCTAATTGCTGATATTGAAAAGCGGCGACTGCTATTAAAATTAAATTAGGGTTGCGCAAGCCACCTATAAAATTAATTCTACGTGGGTGAAACCTCGGGACCATCTAGTTCATAAAACTATTTAAAGGTCTTATTAATATTAAATTGGATAAAAGTGGTGTATACTATTGTAACGAAAAAGTTTCCCAATTACTTGAAATTTTATAAAATAATATTTTAAACTAGCTGTGCCCCGCAGTTTCACCTGCGTAGCCTTATTTTCATGGGTAGCCCGCGGAGTCCTAAAGTTTTTATTCAAATCAAAGTAGCCTAAGTTACTCCTTGTATCATCAGCTATATATCAGTGAAAGTCCCGTTAAAATCGGTCTAGACGTTTGGAGATTAGCCGGAACCAACAGACAGACAGACAGAGAAAATTAAAATAATTGGTTTTTCTTTGTCAGTACCGTGTATACTTTCATGTGCATTTAGTAAAAAGCTGTTATTTTGGAATTACAAATAGAAACTTCAATTTTATTTATTTGTATATATTACGAAATTTTAAATTAATAGATTTATTAATAGAATAATGGTCTTAATTTATGGACTGTTATTTTACGCTCGACAAAGCTAACTTGGTTAAGGTGAAATTAATAAAATAGTTAAAATTATTATCGACTTCAAACACCCAAAATTAAGATGAGTGCCCGAAGCTAACAAACCAAAGAAAACTATGGCAGACATAACACTTGGGAACCAACCAGTCTAAGTTGATATAACCCATTCATTTGTTTGTAAGAAATGTAACGAAAGACGCTCGAAGCCAAAGACCAGGTTTCGCTGGTTTTATTTATATAGGTACTTCTCTAGGGGTGTTATGTTTTATTTCAAGTAGCATTTGGGTCGTAGATAAACCTTCATATTGTATGACGTCAGTCCTACCAAGTTTTCTTGTGTGGCAAATAGTTTGCGTCATTGATAAATGTTTGGCATACATCTTGGCAAAGTTTGTACATAACATTATAGGTTCTACTTTGAGTATTTGGGATTTTTGGAACTGTATACGCAAGGCCAATGTTTGATCACATTTAGTCCAATTTTCCAAAAACATTTCGGCATCTACACTCGACCCTTTACGAAATAATGGGACTAAAATAAATTGATTTACTTTTGAATGATTGCGATGGCGCTTAGTATAAAAAACTAGCTGACCCGACAGACGTTGCCCGGTCTTAATTATGAAAATGCAGCACGTATTCTGTCAGTTCTATGTCAAACGTCATAAGGTTACACCAAAAAGTTTTATTCTCCAAAGCGCTAAGCTTAGATTTAAGAAGAAAGAAATAACTTTATATGGTTTTAAGTATTTTTCTTAGTTTTTTCTTTCATAAGAACCATATCCTGACAATAACGGACACAACAAAAAATATCTTATCTAATTCGGTCCAGCCGTTCACCCGTGATGTCGTGACCAAGGGAAATGGGTATAATTTATATATATATAGATTACACATTTGAATGAAACAAAATGAAAGCAGGCAATCATAAGCTAGTCATACATAGCCTTTAATATAATTTTTTACATTGTACTGTATTTAAGTTGGATCTAGTAAAATTATAAAATCAAAACAGGTAGTTCAAACCTTAGTGAATAACGCGGCTGTACCTAAAGGCAAAACGGCCCTTCAGCCGCTCGTCTTCACAAACCCTTCAGCGTTGGACACAACATCAAAATTAAGTGTACACAAGAAATGTTGGGTAACGCTTAACATACATTTGTACGGCTTAAAGTTTACCTGGTATTTTCTCTTACCATTTATGAGGGAAAATCTTGGCAGCTTACATGAAGTGGCAAGCGACGCTTATTTCAAAAATATGCACGGATACTACGCCTTTTGGGTAGAGCTGTGCTTGGGTATGAATTAAAAATGAAAAATAATTCTTAGATTTAGGGTCTTGATTTTTTAAGTGTGCATTTTTGGCACGAAGTGTGATATTGCATATCAATGAAAAATCCGTTCACTTTTTTTAAGACATAATATTTTTACTATGTCTAGAAAATAAATTAATTTATAAACGCAAAGCTAGGCCTATTAAAGCATACTCTCAAAAGTCCTGAGTGCTCTAACAGCGTATATTACTTATAAAGTGATTAATATTCAATTAATCAATCAGCTCAATCAAGCATGTGAACCCATAAAATATATTAAAATTAACTTATAGCCTTCTTGGCACGATCCCGAAAACACCGATTTGAATTAAGTTTTATATTTGAATATATATATAACAATGCTCACGTCATCCCATTCTAGCACAGGTGTTGTTACAACAACACCCGCTTTTCACCGATCATTAAGTGTCAACGTGACGGAAGGTGAGTCCTTCGTCTACCGTCTTAGTCCCAGTCTCGTCTCTAAGACGTATGCAGGGGTGGGGTGAAATTACTGTTCTTATATTTTTATAAAAACTTATCGGTAACCGCTTTTGAACTATCGTCGCTTGCGTAACAGGCGACTGCCCAAACCCCACGGCCACCACGGCTCACTTGTATATATAGGAATAAATTATAGCAATTTAAAATATACCCGGTGGCAACGCGTTCAATGGTCATAGTAGCTGGGCGTTTCAGAAATACGCTCAAGCGACGGGCGTAATGTCACTTTGCAACGTAGAAGACTCTCAGCGTCCCTAAGCGCCACTTAAGACGCTTAAAATCTTATCCTTTAACTTTTCAAGTTCTGGAGATGTTTGTTTACGTCGACTTAAATTATTTATTCGTAGGAAGCAACTGAAAATGTAGTATTTTATATAAACTTGGGCTGTTATAGTAATATTAAGGAAAATAGTAAATTGATCATATTTTTCAATATTTCATTTTGCAGAATTAGGGAGATCTGTGTTCGAAAAACTAAAACGGCATTCCGCCATTTATATAACATTGGGGTAAGTCACGCGGTTTCACCCACATAGTTTCCGTTCCCGTGGGAGTGCGGGGATAAAATATAGCCTATGTTACTCGCTGATGATGTAGCTATCCATTGCTGAAAGAGTTTTCAAGATGATCGGTCCAGTAGTGTCGGAGGTTATTCAATACAAACAAACAAACAAATTTTTCCTCTTTATAATATTAGTATAGACTAGCTGTGCCCCGCGGTTTCACCCGCGTAGATTTAGTTTCATCCTTATTGTCGCGGAACCCTAATATTTTTAATAAATAAAAGCCTAAATTAATAGCCTAAGTTACTCCTTGAAACATCAGCCTAAGTTAATAAATAGCCTAAGTTACTCCTTGAAACCAGCCTAAGTTAATAAATAGCCTAAGTTACTCCTTGAAACATCAGCTACCTACCAGTGAAGTCTCGTTAAAATCCGTACAGCCGTTTCAGAGATTACCCGGAACAAACAGACAGACAGACAGACACAGAAATTTTTTAAAACTTGGTTTTTTAGTGTCAGTATCGTGTCACATGCATTTAGTGAAAAGCTGTTATTTTGGAATTACAAACAAACACTTCAATTTTATTTATCTCTATAGATTTAAGACACGGCAAAGTACAAGCTTTGCTTAGTTTCGGCCCAGACTGTGACAATTATTGAAATATGAAATAAATTAATTAGAATTGGCTTTCTATTATACTAGCGGGCTTCACGCGGTTTTACCCGCGTAGTTCCTGTTCCCGTGGTAGTACGGAGATAAAATGTAGCTTATATTAATCAATAACAATGTAGCATTCAAGTGGTGAAAGATTTTTTTAAATCGGTTCAGTACTTTTTGAGCCAATTAGTTACAAACAAACTTACATAAAAAAACTTTCCTGTTTTTAGTATTAGTATAGATCTATTTAATACAGATATTAAAGTAATTAAAGCTTTTTTATTTATAAAAATTAATTACTAAGGTAATAACAATATGTAGGAATATTCAAAAGACTTCAAGTGTCTTTGAGAAAATGAGGAATTGAGTAAAATTATGGAATTTCTCTTTGTTTCAGGGTATCTCAAGATGGCTGGGCGAGTTCTCATCCTTTTTGCGTCTATGTCTGCATTTAAAATCGGTAAGTACTTACTTATACAACTCGGAGGAGCTCGTGGCACAGTTGCTATTGCGCATATGATTCGATCAGCGAAGTTCAGCAACCATACGCCTAGTCAGTGGTTGGATGGGTGACCGCCCGAGTTTCCTCAGTGCCTCGGAGAGCACGTTAAGCCGTCGGTCCCGGTTGCCAATTTAACATCTTTGGCAATCGTTACAAGGTTTCTAAGAGGCCTAAGAAAAATATGACAGTTGATTTAATCCAGATTGCCGATTTTCCTCGAAAAAGGGGTTACGAAGGTCAGATGGCAGTTGCTTCGTATAAAAATCAGGTGATCAGCCACATCGGGTTGAATCAAGTGCCGATATGCGTTCTTTGTATGATTTTTTTTTTGCCTGCGAGTCTTTTTGTTCCGGCTAATCTTAGAAATGACACGATTGATTTGTACGATTTTTTAATAGTTTTTTTTAAGTATGTTTGTAACGAAAAGTACTGAACCAATTTTAAAAATTCTTTCACCATTTTATTGCTTCATTATCACTTACACACTTACACACTTACACATTAATATAAGTTATATTTTTATCCACGTACTCCCACGGGAACGGGAACTACGCGGGGAGCCGCGTCACGTCCGCTAGTAGCTAATATTATAGAGCGTACCTTTTCTTAATTTTAAGTCTTTTAAGTAAGTCTTTTTTATTATTGTAAGCCCATGAAATGGTATCAATGCAGACAACCACGGGATACAAGTAGTCCACACTATAAATCCCGCATAGTTGCAAACAGATTCCGTCTACATACCACCGATATATAAATTGGGACTCCAGAACTTAATCCCAAATTAATTTGGCGGCGTAATTAAAACTTTGGACTGCAAAATTGGAACGGTGACTGTATAGCGACGGGCGCTATGTAAATTATTTTATTAACTAGCGGGCGTCACGCGGTTTCACCCGCGTAATACCCGTTTCCGTAGGAGTACGGGGATAAAATATAGCCTATGTTACTCGCAGATGGTGTAGCTATCCATTGCTGAAAGAATTTCCAAGATCGGTCAAGTAGTTTCGGAGCCTATTCAATGCAAACAAACAAAAAAACAATCAAGTTCCTGTTTATAATTAGTGTAAAAATATATAAAAATTTTAAAAAGATGCATTGATTGAGAAACTGTTAAATTGGAATTACAAACAGTCACGACTCAAAAGCTGATTTCACCTGCCTGCGAAAGGGATCCGAATTTAATCAAGCGATTGATTGGAACGGGTTAATTATATTATATTACAAAGTCAAAAATCATCTTTATTTGATTAGAAATTTACGTCGGCGTTCATCACATTGAAATTTACAGCATTAATTAACAGATTGATTAAGCTGTTTTAAATAAGATATATTCGGAAATGTTAACGTATTTAAATATTCCCTTTTAATTTTACATACATCATATGCTCACGCCTGTGTACCCCGAAGGGGAACGCAGAGGGTTTGTAGTAACACTCACTTTTCACCGAACATGATTAAGTGCCAACGTCACAGATGACGAGTCTACCGCCGTCTTAGGCACTATACATACGTCTTTGAATTACTTCTCAGACCTATGCAGGTTTCCTCACGATGTTTTTCTTCACCGTAAAAACTGTGGTGTGAAATCATTGCACATAAGTTTATATAAAAACTCATTGATACAGGCCCCGCTGGGATTCGTACTTGCGTCGCTTGCATAGCAGGCGATCGTCAAACCCAACGGCCACCACAGCTCAATCAACTCATAAAAAATCTTATTATATTATTATTATTATTGGGAGAGACCTATGCCTAAGAGTGGATACAACTTAAGGCTGATTGATTGAATATTAATTACCTACTCTCTGGAATAGCCTACTAGAGAACTGTGACGTTTGAGGCCATATTTTGATACGTAGACGTACCTATGTATAGTGCCTGAGACGGCGATAGACTCACCATATGTCACGTTGGCACTTTGCTCATCGTCGGTGAAAAGTGGGTGTTGTTATTACACTTCTGCTTATCCCTTCGGGTATCCTGTTGGGATGGTGTGAAAATTTTTTTTTCACTGAAATTTTGTTGTAGGTACCACCAGCTGATTATCTGTGCCTAAAAAGTCTAGACCCTGTTTTTAGTAATGTCATTCTCACGTGAAATAGTGGACGTATCTACATCTATACATATATACATATACAGATAAATAAAATTGAAGTGTCTGTTTGTAATTCCAAAATAGCAGCTTTTCACTAAATGCATATGAAAGTATACACGCTACTGACACTAAAAAACCAAGTTTGAAATTTTTTCTCTGTCTGTCTGTCTGTTTGTTCCGGGTAATCTCTGAAACGGCTGAATGGATTTTAACGGGACTTTCACTGGTAGGTAGCTGATGTTTCAAGGAGTAACTTAGGCTACTTTTATTTATCAAAAATATTAGGGTTCCGCGACAAGGATGAAACTAAATCTACGCGGGTGAAACCGCGGGGCACAGCGAGTTTGAAATAATTATTCGACCGAACACGAACGTAAAATAATATTATGCTGAATATATTATTTCATAATTTCCGAATATTCGCGAATCTTTAATTATAACGGTATTCCAACGAGAACTGTATTATTGTAAGAAATTTCTTGAATGTCATTAAATCGTTTTAAAGTCAGTTTAACCTAAAATTCATTAGAAAATCCTTGGGCATTTCTGTATTCATTAATTAACTATGCTGCCTTTATACGGGTCAAAGAATTTTAAATGCAAACATCCAAAATTTTCATTCGCATATTTCAGTTGGTGCTCAGAACAAGCTAACTCAAAGCTGGAGAGCTTCGCAGTCAAAATATTGTAATACATCTGCTCCCATCGCTTTTGCCTGCAGATTTTATAGGGTTGTCCGTTACGCAATTCATTTAAAAAAAATTGTTTGTCTATACTTAGCGGTTTATTTATTACTAGCTGCCCCGCGGATTCACCCGCGTAGATTTAGTTTCCTCCTTATTGTCGTGGAACCCTAATATTTTTAATAAATAAAAGTAGCCTAAGTTACTCCTTGAAACATCAGCTACCTACCAGTGAAAGTCCCATTAAAATCCGTCCAGCCGTTTCAGAGATTATCCGGAACAAACAGACAGACAGAGAAAAATTTTAAAACTTGGTTTTTTAGTGCCAGTATCGTGTATACTTTCATATGCATTTAGTGAAAAGCTGTTATTTTGGAATTACAAACAGACATTTCAATTTTATTTATCTGTATAGATGCGTAAACTTTTTTGTGAATCGGATCGGCCACGAAATGTTTCAAAGCTTCAAAACGTTTATGAAAAACAAAATGATTTTAAATTCTTAAAATGAAGTATTTTTGACCGCTTTACAGTAGGTATGTTCACCTGTTCCCACCGAACTCCAAAACTACTTACCTATCACAGTTAGACAAATGAGGTATCGTGGGATACGTCTTGTCTGTCCGCTGGTTACAGGCTACATAAGATTACATAAATTTGGATGGTCTCAGCAGAGCAGCTGAAACTATCGAAACTAGAAAAAAAAAATGTTTGGACACTTGATACGACACAACAATCTACTGAAGCTACTATTGGAAGGGAACATCGAAAGGAAAGAGGAAGACCGAGGAGAAGCTACATGGACCAACGACAGGAGAAAATGCCTCATGATGCCTGGCTGCGTTTCTTGCAGGTTCTTCTCAGGTGGTAAATTCTCGACATTCTAAGTGCCTTAGGCCTAAAGTGAATAATAATAAATTATAATAATAAATTATAAATTTGTTTATTTGGCATACATTATGGCACAGTTTAGCTATCGATGACATCCGCAGAAGTTATAAACTGTGTCGCGGATAGCAACGCCCACCTACGGAGTATTATACTTCGCGCCTCGTCCTCGAGATTAGTATACAACTTGTAGTAACGCGTAAGTGTTACCACTCCAGCACTTATTTGAGAGATATTTTATACCTCCTTTTGAAAAATATTATTAATTTTTTACTGTCGGGTAGTTTGTTCACCTCTGCGTCGTGCTCAGTTTGTTACTCATTCGCATTTTAGTGCTCAACCACTCTAGACGTGTCTTCGTGATCTCACACTTTTAAAATTATAATAAGTAATCAATGTTAATAAGTGATTAAGTTTTACATGCCAATTTACACAAGGCATACAAAATCAAGTGACATAATTCTTCATAGGTTATCGAAAACAAGCTGGTTAAAGTTATTATGTGTCTCAAAAAAGACACCGTAAGCAGGTATGTACAACCATTTTATCCACTAATAAATGTTTTCTACCTGTATTGTTATTTGATAAGTTTCAAGGCTTATCTTATTATACTTAATAGTTTACCGTTCGTTCCCGAATCGGTCGACTATTTAAGCCACTGATGCTTAAATCACCTTTCATAGGTGTAAAGGCCAATATATAATACTTATTTGCATTACGTAATGTGTTTTTTCCATGTGCATTTCATACTTTTTAAATTACGTGAATAATAAAACCAGATGTAGGTACCTTACCTACATTTATTTTTCTCACGAAAAAAGTTTACCTACGTTTCGTGCAAACGAACTGCAATATGTAACCTGTGCTAATGGTGGATCTTTTACCACCGCTTTGTATATAACCACGTGTTTACGTGTAATCATGGAACGATGTACAAACAAAGTGAACAGCTGCTTACAATCATGGAACCGGGACTGCCGTGGGAGCCATTCACCGGCTTTACATAAAACCACCATGCCAGGGTCAAAACTGGATGAATCCTTTTCTTTTTCATGTACATCAACATCTCACACATGGCCATGCATACGGATCTGCTTTTGGGCTTTCTCATCGCATCGTGACTCAACACGTGAGGACATTCGCCTACCGGCCTAGATCTACACGTATGGCCATGCTCACGGGTCTGCCTTTGGGATTCCCTTGCATAGTGCCTTAATACGTGAGTACTTGCATACGGGTCTACCTCTGGGATTCCCTCGCATTGTACCTACCGGCCTAGATCTCCACGTATGGCCATGCTCACGGGTCTGCCTTTGGGATTCCCTTGCATAGTGCCTTAATACGTGAGTACTTGCATACGGGTCTACCTCTGGGATTCCCTCGCATTGTACCTACCGGCCTAGATCTCCACGTATGGCCATGCTCACGGGTCTGCCTTTGGGATTCCCTTGCATAGTGCCTTAATACGTGAGTACTTGCATACGGGTCTACCTTTGGGATTCCCTCGCATTGTACCTACCGGCCTAGATCTATCTACACGTATGGCCATGCTCACGGGTCTGCCTTTGGGATTCCCTTGCATAGTGCCTTAATACGTGAGTACTTGCATACGGGTCTACCTTTGGGTCTCCCTCGCATTGTACCAACTGGCCTACCTACACTCATATGACCATGGATACGAGTTTGCCTCGGGGCCTTCCGCATCGTACGAGGACATACCTGCCAACCAGCCTACAACACCAGCAAGACTGCCGATGGAACGTTACAACAAATATGCAGCAACATAAAGATACAACCGGGAATGCTTTCCGGCTGATGTGGATTGTAACCTGGAAATATCTAGGTAATCGAAAATATTCATGTGAGTGAACATAATTTATTTAGCTATTAGCTATATAAATATGCCTTTCCTAGTATATGTACAAGCAAAGGTCATAATTGGACAGCCATTAAGACTGTTTCAATACAATTACTTACTATACTAGATGTAAACCTGCAGGTAGCCCTTCGATAAGAAGGTACTTTTCTCAAAAAGAGCATTTATTTTAGACAGTTGTCTAAATGATCTGATATATTCATCTGAAAGCATTAATTTACCTGTTTTGAACTTCTTAACTGTAAATAATTTGGAATCTACCTGGTACTTAGTTACCTGCTTTTTCAATAGTTATGCCTTATTGGTTGAAAACATCATGCAAAACATAGATTGCTAACAATAAAGAAGCAACATATTATAAACCTAATTGGTATTTGCCTACCGTCATGATAACGACCATTACAAATTACCTATTATAGATAAAAAAGTTTATCAATAGGAAATAAGAATACCGCAGGTGTTCAATCCACCTACTAAGTGCAAAAAATAAAAAATAAAGTTCTTACAAACCTATCGAACATTTCACTAATGTACAATGATCAGGTAGCAACAGGTTTTTTCCTGTTTTATTTCAAAATCAAAATCAAAATCAAATATATCTTTATTCGATTAGACTTCATACAAAGTACTTTCTTTACTTTTAATACCTGAATCGAACATGCACCTTATGCCTATAATATAATGGTTTACCTAATTTCTTTATTGTACCTATTACATTAAAGACTTTCATTCAGGTTAGCCTACAACATTTTTATTTTACAAAACTTCGCTGCGCGTTTAAATAAAACACCATTATAAATGTTCATGGTATAAGATCTGAGTAAATTTTTCAATCTCTATTTCATACATCGTTACAAATTCTTAACGACTAAAAAAGCCTTAGGTACTTAATAAAAAAGGAAATCACCCCTGCTATAGCAGGTGAAAAGT
Source organism: Watsonalla cultraria (assembly GCA_964035505.1). Taxonomy (NCBI): domain Eukaryota; kingdom Metazoa; phylum Arthropoda; class Insecta; order Lepidoptera; family Drepanidae; genus Watsonalla; species Watsonalla cultraria. The sequence continues at coordinate 1,853,244 of OZ037736.1, read as the reverse complement.
ACCTTAATTTACCAAATTACTTGTTTGCTTGTTGGCGTTGTGGTTAGCAAGTTCGCCTGCCGATCACGAGGTCCCGGGTTCGATTCCCGGGTCGAGTCAAAAATATAAATTGTGTTTTTTCTGTCAAGAAATTCACAATAAATGCCCAAAGTTGGCAGTGTTTACACACGCCTGATCTCTCTTAGATCGTATCGTTTTTGCCGTCCAATAGGACTATGAAAATGAAGGAATAAAGATAGCACCAGTGTTTACGCACACACACTTGTGCGCTATGATCTCTCCTACGCAGCTGGCTATCCCCGTTGAGATTAGCCGCTGTAACCGAACATTGTTAAGAGACCATTATTATTATTATTATTACTGATCCAGCGATTATGTGCACATATAAATTCATTTTGAAGGTAATAAACCAATCTAGACAGTCCCTACTTGCTAAAATAGCAAAATACATTTCCTGGGCCCGTATGTTTGTTGCCCCTTATTAGGGAATATAATGAATTAAAATCGAATTTGTAAAAAATTTGTATGAAATTATAGGCAATATTGCACATCAAAAATCAATCAACCGATGGTAAAGAGACACAAGTCGGATTGCTTCATAGGTACTTATTTTGACCTAAGACCAAAATTTAATTTTCCGATAAAATTGAAACCTTGTTTTTAAAGTAACAACTTAAAACAACAATAGCTTACCATTCAATCGCGTCAGCATTCTCTCAACTATGGGGGGCATTAGCGATGATACTACCTAAGTACTGATAATATTATAAATAAATACTCAATTATCTTGGTCTAACATACTGAAGCGGTTACTAGCTGGTTTATGGCTTATGATTTATTTTCGTTCCGTGTAACAGAAACGGATGCAAAATAGAAGCTAAAGCAAATTATATTGAAGCACTACGTTATCAATCGTACTAAAATATACATGTATACATAATCATATACTTAATGCATTCCAAACATACAATGCAAATCATCTCATGAAGTTACAAAGAACAAGTATGATTTTTAAATGTTGCATAGGATAGGTTAAAATTGACAAGCCCTTAGCTTTTTGGTCAGCTGGTTAAATATTGTGGATAATGAATATTCCAATATTCAATAATAGTATTTATTTCCTACTAATACTTTCATGTTTGACACAATACACCAATCTTAAATTTGGCTCATATAAACTCCGTCATTCAATTCCTTTCAAACACTTTCCCGAAAGTAGTGTTCCCGAAATAGGTATGCTACCTATTTCGTATATATATTTAATGTAATCTACAGAATCATTAAATAATAACAACCCTCCGAAAAGAGTACTTACGACTGCTTTTAATTAATGTAAAAAATAGGTCAAATTACTTTGGTGCAAATATTAAATATACACTTTATGTAATTATTGTACTAAAGGAAGTAAGTACATACCTTAGTACCATAAGTTATACTTAAAAAAATCGTTGGTTAAAAACACTAGCAGTAGGAATTGATAATACACGAAGAGCTAGTGAATACTATATTAGAGCTTATTGCTCTTTTAAATATATCAAGTCAATAACATCTGGTTCTCCTATCAAGTTAAATTTGCTAACTGTAGTATATCATTGGAAATATACATCCTGTGGGTAAAGTCTAAATATTTTCCTATTTTCTTACCAGGTAAGAATAACTTAGACACCTTAGATTTTTTTCAAAAATTACTGTCAAAATATCTATATACTACATTTTAAAACAGGTTCATAAAAAGCTATTAATCCTGATGATTGATGATTAAATTGTACTTAATTATTAAGTTACTTTTTGTTCTTTGAATTTATTCAGATTTGAATCATTATTGTACGTTTTCAGGACACTAATAATTATATTTAAGATTGTTCTTATAAATAACACTTTGCTTTAAGTGATTCACTTGAAATTTACAAATAATCTTATTATGTACCTAATTCATTAACGTTATTCCAATTTAAGCTCTCAACATCTACAAGTTGTATACTAATCTCGAGGACGAGGCGCGAAGTATAATTAATGATTAAACGAACTTACCTGTAAGTGAAGTTCTATCATAATTATACGAGCGCCTCGTCCGAAGAGATTAGTATAAACCCACCCTCCCGGTGGTGTACACTCCTCCCATCCTTTTTTTTTTCCAAATATAAAATGGTAAATAAAAAAAAAAAAAAAAAAAATAAAAAAAAAATTGAATAACTTACTTAAAGCAAAGTTCTGTGTATAATGTGCGCTTACAGTTTCAGTTTCCAGGCTCTAAACTAAATGAGTAACAAACTGAGCACGACGCAGAGGTGAACAAACTACCCGACAGTAAAAAATAAATAATATTTTTCAAAAGGAGGTATAAAATATCTCTCAAATAAGTGCTGGAGTGGTAACACTTACGCGTTACTACAAGTTGTATACTAATCTCTTCGGACGAGGCGCTCGTATAATTATGATAACTAACTAAGAAGAACTTAGTTGCAATAATGAGTAACAACAATTATTTATATTTAATTAAAGTAAATTTGTTATTATGTTAGTAAGCGTGAGGTGTGTGTGTGTGGGTGTGTGTGTGAGTGTGTGTGTTTAAGTTTTGTATTTAATTGTGTTTATGTTATGTGTAGGTTTAGAAGGTCTTCAGTGTCTTGATATGATAAGGACATAAGCCATTTGCTACATTTTTCTTTACATTTATAAGATGTAAGTGGATATATATTTAAGTTTTTATTTAGTGCGTTGTACAGTATAGGACTAATGTAATGGTAATGACGGCTGGCAAGTGCCGATAATAAATAAATATTTTTCATATTCATTTTCTTAGTGTCGTATCAAGAGGTCAAGGATTGTGCACAAAAGAGGCAAGAGTGGCGATTGCTTCACTAACGAGAGCAAAGCTTATAACATTTTGGAAGAAGAAATTTGGATATGTCGCCTTCACGAGGAGAAAAAACGGTCAACTAAAAATGATTTTTCAAATAGCGTTTTAAATCAATGTACCAACCCTAGCATTAAGAGTGAAGATAATACTCTGGGTGGAAAATATAAAAAAACCTATGAAAGCGTTGCAGCGGTGGACTCATTAAAATTTGTATACACCAATGCGTTTACAAGCGTTGTAAACAATGCTTTTGTTTATTTGGCTCTAGCGTTGGGAATAAATGATCTTCTAGTTTTCCCTGACGCGTCTTGATGGATTGTGAAGGCGTGGAATGATTTGTCAGATTCATCTTGAGAGAAAAATGCTTTGTTTGGAAAAAAAACTACTTAGTTTGCTTGCTTTTTTTAATATGTAGCTGATAATCATTGGTTTATACCCTACCATTGTCTAAGTTGAGTTTACAAGAGGCAAAGATATTATTGCTTGTGTTCAAATTAAAAAATTACTTTATTTCAATAGGAAGAGTGTGACGTCACGTCATGAGTTATGAAGGTGAAGGTAAAATAGAGACAGACTGATATTTTTTAACTTCGCATTTAGCGCTCAGAACTCGTGACGACAGTAACCGATTGATTCAACGCAATGTAGCTGGTCACCTGATTTTTACACATAGCGACTGTCATCTAACCTTCGAAACCCCTAACGAGGCAAATTGGTGACGGCTTAACGTGCTCTCCGAGGCACGGAGGGAACTCGGGCGGTCAACCATCCAACTACTTGGCTTGTGTTAGGTTAGCATAACTTGCCACGAGAAACTCTGAAAAAAAAATTTTCGAATTTTTGATATAAGCACTGTGAAGTATCTCAAATGTAAATCATCTGGTTCAAGGCATTCTAACGCAGCATACAGAAGCTCATTAATATTGCATCCTTACGTACAAATCGTTGATGGAATATACTAAACACGTCAGAATCTGTACGTTAATTAAATTAAAGCAGTCGGTTCAAAAGGCAAGATAGTGGGTATTAATTAGTTAAATAATTAATAGGGCTCGTATCAAAGGGCGGAGGGCTCCTTTGAAGACGTTTTGACAGCGGTTTGGTACTGGTGCAGAATGGGTGTGTGGTAATGTAATGGGAGGTTGGTGTCGTCTCACAAGTAAGGGAATCGAGTAATCAATAGCGCTCGACATTATAGATCGCAGATATATGTTACTGGAGCAACCATGAGCTCTTTTGCAGTGATAGTTCAGCTGTGTGACAGTAACAGATGTATACACCAGTGGCGTGTATTGCATATAAGCAGGTAAGCAGAAGTTACAAATTCTGATCACTGAATACACTCGTATCGTGTGTGTGTGTTTATGTTCGTATGTGTATCTTTACCAAGACGTACGTACCTACGCCGCGTCACATAGGTATGTACTTAACCTGCCTACCTACCTACTTGTTGTTCATGCCTACCCTTCTGAAAATTCAATGCACGCCCCTGGTATACACGTCATATACATCTGTCTCATAATAGGACCCCTGCTCTCCAGTCGGAGACCAAATGTAGGTTATGGAATTTGGAAATCCTATCTTAAGGTGGTATAGGTCCCACCACAAGATATGAGTGCGCAGCGGCACGCGGTGACGGGACCTAAGGAACTTTGATCGTTTAAGCAGCGCGTTTTAAAACATAATGGCTTGATGTTTAATTTCACGGTACCAAAATGAAACGATTTACTTTAGAAATAATACTAGCTGTGCCCTGCGGTTTCACCCGCGTAGATTTAGTTACATCCTTATTGTCGCAGAACCCTAATATTTTTGATAAATAAAAGTAGCCTAAGTTACTCCTCGAAACATCAGCTACCTACCAGTGAAAGTCCCGTTAAATCCGTCCAGCCGTTTCAGAGATTACCCGGAACAGACAGACAGACAGACAGAGAAAAATTTTAAAACTTGGTTTTTTAATGTCAGTAGCGTGTATACTTTCATATGCATTTAGTTAAAAGATGTAATTTTTTAATTACAAACTGAAACTTCAATTTTATTTATCTGTATAGATATAGATGTATTGATTAGGGTTCCGCGAAATAAAGCGTGTAACTAAAAAAGAACATAAGAGCTGCGGGACACCCCTGAAATTAACACTACGCAGGTGAAATCGCGGGGCACAGCTAGTAGCCAATTCTGATGTCCAACATGTATTCATTCAGTTCCATTACAAACTGGAAGGTGATTTTCAAATAATGACAGCGAACCAAACGTTTCCTTAGAATGATAAATGTTATACATTTTTCATATGAATTCTTTGGCATATTTCTTACTCGCACACTTTGACAGTGACGTATTAGAACGATATTAGATATTTGGGTGGCACCCTTCGTAACACCTTAATCGAATACGGCTTTATTATTGAAACGACGTGTAAGTATTGGTCCAAGATATAATTTATCTATACGTCTATAAATACAGATAAATAAAATTGAAGTGTCTGTTTGTAATTCCAAAATAAAAGTTTTTCACTAAATGCATATGAAAGTATACACGCTGCTGACATTAAAAAACAAAGTTTTAAATTTTTTCTGGTAAGGCACCGGATGTTCATAGGTGTATGAACATCTGTTAATTACCACTGGTTTGAAAACTAAGTACTTTCTGAGAAGAACCGGCAAGGAACTCAGCCATGCATCACTTTCATTAACACGACAAAAGTATTTTGTGTACAAATAGGTACACCAAGGGGGATAGATAATACATCATCCAAAAAATTTATTTGATAATAAGCATACGTAAATATTGATAAATAACTTAATTAGGTACCTCAATGTATAAAATCTCTTATATATAAAAATGAATCCCCATTTCCCTTGGTCACGGCATCACGCCTAAACGGCTGGATGGATTTTAACGGGACTTTCACTGGCAGATAGCTGATGTTTCAAGGAGTGTTTTAGGGTAATTGTATTTAAAAAAACATAAGGGCTGCGGGACACCCATGTCATTAATTCTGCGAGGGTGAAACCGCGGGGCACAGCTAGTTTCGGTTATAAAACTTTGTTTCAAACCTTTTCTGTCTCGCCTCGTCTCAAGCCAAATGAAGCAAGATACATATTAAGGTAAGCTTCATACGAGGTCGACACACATTACGCGAGCTTGAAAATTGCACACATACATTCATATACTCACGCCTGTATTCCCCGGAGGGGTAGGCAGAGGTACTTTAACCCGATTCACATAATGACAACCATGACGATGTCGTAGCGACATAGTCGCTGACAGTGTTTACGTGTTCATTATATCAAAGGAAAACGGTATAGCTCAATCGTCGTCGCAAAAACGTCCAACTTATTGAGTTGAAGTTCCATCGAACTAAAAAAATAAATATAAATAAATGATCTTTTATTGCTTTTTAGCTTAGTACATAAACACAATATAATAAAATTACAAAAAAATTATAAAATTACAAAAAAAAAGGTTTAAGGCCTTTTAAAAGCAAGGGGACATGGCTCAGCTTGTGCTCCCGTAAATTTTATTACGTTTATCGCTGATTTTCAGCCACTCCCGTTCCCTTAGATTTTGTACTATGTAACTACGATTTCAGATCACATTAATACCACGTTGGGAGAGGATTTCGATCGAATGACTTTTATCGTTCAATGATATATCGATTGTTTATTTGAATTGGAGCACTGATAGTATACCCTTATTTTGCCAATTTTGTTTTAGTCCCATGTAAGAGGAATAGCATGTAACTGCCTTCTTAGTCTAGTGGTTAGTAAGTTCGCCTGCCGAGCACGAGGTCGGATTTCGATTTCGATCAAAAATAGATTGGATTTTGTCTATCAAGGTATTCACAATAAATTCCCAGGGTTTGGAAGTTGGCGGTGTTTACACCCCCGTGCGTTGGAAAGCAGGTTAAGCCGTTGGTCCTACGCCTGGGGTGTATAGTACTAAGATTTCTCAGCATCGCACTCGTCTTGGAGTGTCGGTTTTAAAGAAACGAAATTGAAACTTATCCTCTATGTTTTATGTATAAATTTCCTATGATTTAAACCAACGCTAGGATAATACAGATGGTAAAATCACTTTTCCTGACCTGGCCCTGTAGACAAAGTAACATTATCCCCACGCTTCGCTAGCAGAAACGATACAAATGTACGGGAATGACATATGTCACGTGATTGATTTATGTCATACATTTTGTATCGTTTCTATTAGCGCAAGCGCGAGAGAATGTTGCTTTGTCCAGGCCTACTGGGGAACGAACCCAGGGGCCCTACCGTGAGCTCTTATTACCATGATAGTTTCACTCATTCAAGAGACAAATGTATGTGGCGTGTATACATCTGTATACATATGTCACTGTCGCACAACTGAATTATCATTGCAATAAGAGCTCATGGTTGGGCCCCTGGACCTTGTTTTCAACGGTAGCGTTTGCAACCACTAAAGCAAGGAAAAATACAGAACTCATAATATTCCATGAACACATTAACTGGGTCCCTAACGCAAATATATGACAGTGGTAAAAATAAATATACTCCCCGCCGTATTTGAAGTCTTAATGGCGGAGAGTTTTTTGTTCAAACGACGTAACTTTTTATGGCAAGTTGTTAGATATTCCGAAAAACATACGTAAAAAGCACATTTCCACATAGATTATGTAACGGGACAGACTGGCCACTTAGAACGTTTTTGACAATACACTTTTTGCCAGGAATTCGGTTATCCTGTACCCATACAAAGAAAGGTCTAAACTTTTCATGCGCATATTTTTGTAACAGATCATCGGTTGGTGGTACATAAAAATAAAAATAAAATCCCTTATATTTTTCTCTGTCTGTCTGTCTGTTTGTTCCGGGTAATCTCTGAACCGGCTGGACGGATTTTAACGGGACTTTTATAGGTAGCTGATATTTCAAGGAGTAACTTAGGCTACTTTTATTTATTAAAAATATTAGGGTTCCGCGACAATAAGGATGAAACTAAATCTACGCGAGTGAAACCGCAGGGCACAGCTAGTTCATAATATATTCCATAAACCATTATAATGCATGCCTCTCGGAGGTAAAGCATACGTAGGCAAAACTCTTGAAGCTTTAATCTTGATCTTTGGTCGTGACGTCACTTCATGCATTTTAATGAACTAGAGTATCTCGCATGCAAACAGAGAACTGAATGCGCTGGCCCAGTGTGTCCACATTTTTATTCGGAATGTTTTTCGCATGGCAATACTATTTGCGCAGTGAGAAAGGAAATGACGGATGAATACTGACAGAAAAACTGTGGACTATGTACGTCATTCCGAACGATTCTGGGATAAAAATGTTCGGAATCAACTGAGTGCTTGTGAACGAAAATCTTATTTGAAATTGTTTGTATCACTTTTGGCCCTGTATCTAAATATAAGCTTACCAAGCAGTAGGTATAGAATCTCGACCAAATTTTGAAATAAGAATATTTACTCTATCGTGCGTGAGGGTTGTCACTCTCTTAGTTTTTTACTCCTTTATTTACTAAGAAAGTTTTGTTGATTTGTCGATTTGAAGATATGCCGCCACGTGACCCCTTCATAACATTACGCTAGTAACCCTAGACAAAGTAACACCTCATGGGCTTGCGCTAATAGAGACGATACTTACAAAATGAATGGAAATGACATAAATCTGTCACGTGGCATATGTCATTCCCATACATTTTGTATCGTTTCTATTAGCGAAGCGCGAGGATAATGTTCCTTTGCTACAAGCCCAGGGCCGCTTATTATCTGATAAATACGCGTCTGTGTGAGTGTAATTTCAAACGATTGTTCGGAGGTTCCGTTCTGTTTATGCAAAGCCTATATTTATACTTTGATTTAGCGAAGTTTCGCGAGCGCTGCATAAACACGAATTTACGGTAACTTTACGTTCAAGCTTAGAGGCTTCAAAAGTCATTTTCAAAACAAAAATCTAAGCACATTAAACTCTTAACAATCTCAAAAAAGTCTAATGAAAAATAAATATTCATGCTTTAGTTAAATTCCGCTTGAAAGCGACTCGAAAGTCGACGAGTGAAAAAGCGCGGCCGGCAACTCAGCTACGTTATTCTGTAAGGTTTCTCAGCGTCGATCTAGCCGTCGAGTGTCGGTTTTAAAGATTCGAAATTGAACCTTATCCTCAATGAATATACACTAATATTATAAAGTCGATGGATTTGAATGTTCTTTTGTTTGTTTGCTTCATTGTAGGCTCCGAAATTACTTGTAAATTCTTTCAGCAATGGATAGCTACATCATCAGTGAATAACATAGCGTCGTTGCGCGTTCAAAAGTAGCTATGTGTTTTTACACACTTTAGGAGACGTACAAAATGATTTTCTCGAAACTTTTCTCTTACTATTGATACATATAACAAATTAACATAGTTTTATTTAGATGAATGTTGGATAGGTATTATTATTAATAACTAGCTGTGCCCTGCGGTTTCACTCGCGTAGATTTAGTTTCATGCTCCATGTCGCGGAACCCTAATATTTTGTAATGAATAAAAGTAGCCTAAATTACTCCTTGAAACATCAGCTACTTGCCAGTGAAAGTCCCGTTAAAATCGGTCCAGTTGTTTAAGAGATTAATGAAAATGAAAATGAAAATGAAAATGAAAAATATTTATTCAGTTTAGGCCCTGGTAAGGCACTTATGAAAGTCGAGAATTTACCACCGGTTCGGAAACTAGCCTTCTGAGAAGAACCGGCAAGAAACTCAGATTACCCGGAACAAACAGACAGACAGACAGAGAAAAATATTAAAACCTGTTTTTTTTGTGTCCGTAGCGTGTATACTTTCATATGCATTTAGTGAAAAGCTGTTATTTTGGAATTACAAACAGACACTTCAATTTTATTTATCTGTATAGATGACAAAATTAAACATTACTGGAAATTTTGTTACAGAGTTCACGAAATACACATAGCGACTTTTGCACGCACAACGACGATAGGCTATATTTTATCCCCGTACTTCCACGGGAGCGGGAACGTTGGTATACATTTCCTATGATTGAAACCAACGCTCGTCGTCGAGTTCGACGCTGAGAAACCTTAGTGAATAACGCACCAGATTAGGCAAACTTTGCTTGTTAGCAACTTTTGGGTGACACGGTCTAATGAACTCGCTGGATCTATTTACATAACTAAACTTTGCCCACGTATTTAGCTGCGTATTGTTGGGAACTTTGGTAATTCAACACAAATTTTCTTACTTCTCTTCACGCCTCGTGTTGAATACTCATAATCTGTTACATCTATACTTCTATAGTTACCTACTGACCTTGGTTGTTTTTTTTTTGATAAATAAAATTGAAGTGTCTGTTTGTAACTGCAAAATAACAGTTTTTCACTCAATGCATATGAAAGTATACACAGTACTGACAAAGAAAAACCAATTTTTAAAATTTTTCTCTGTCTGTCTGTCTGTTTGTTCCGGGTAATCTCCGAAACAGCTGGACGGATTTTAATGGGACTTTCACAGGTAGCTGATGTTACAAGGAGTAACTTAGGCTACTTAGATTTTTAAAAAACATTAGGAATCCGCGGGCTATCATGAAATTAAAATCCACGCGGGTGAAACTGCGGGGCACAGCTAGTACTTAATAACACAACCCACTTCACTTGCGAGATTATACTTAACTATTTTAATAACGCCGTTACGGCACTTGTATGTGTTTGTAAACTATGTATACTATAAGATTAAAATTGTATTTCTCAGCTAAACGAAAAATGTATTCTTTTGAGAAATAAATATCTTTAACCATAATACGCCGTCGGTCTTTTTGATCAACTGTAGGCTTAGACAAAATATCATTCTCTCGCACATTTTATAGTGAAGTCATTAAATTGGACGTGAGGTATGAGCAGTCGCCTGTTACGCAAGTGACGCAAGTCCGAATCCCAGCGGGGCCTGTACAAATGAGTTTTTCTAAAAACTTATTGTATGTACAGTGATTTCACATCACGTGCTTTACGGTAAAGGATAACATCGTGAGGAAACCTGCATATGTCTAAGAAGTAATTCAAAGACGTATGCATAGTGCCTGAGACGGCGATGGACTCATCCTCTGTCGCGTTAACACTTAATCATGTTCGGTGAAATGTGGGTGTTGTTGTAAAACCCCTTTGCTAACCCCTTCTGGGACCCTTCTGGGATTGCGTGAGCATTTTTATGTTATATATATACCTCTAAATAGGTAAAGGGAAACTGAAAATATATTTAGAGCTGAAAAATTTGACTGACCTTGAAGTCTCAAGACACGCACTTTATATAAAGTCAAACACTCTCCTAATAGACTTCAAAATAAAAAAGGCCAATTTGTTTCGCTGTCACAGCGTAAGTAGTTTTGGCAAGCAATATAATTGTGATTTGTAACGCAGCTTGCCAAGACTTTTAGCAGACACGAGCATATCTGTAACAAATCTCCAAGAAGTCCTTCTGGCTTTGATCCAAACATAATTAGGATTGACATTGAAGCACATTTAAACTGCTTTATGTAGTACTAGCTGTGTCCCGCGGTTTCACCCGCGTAGACTTAATATCATGGGTGGAACCCTAATGTTTTGAGATTAGCCGGAAAAAACAGACAGACAGACAGAGAACGACCGTAAAAATGGGTTTTCATTTCGGCACCTTATATACTTTCATAGGCATTTAGTGAATATCTGTCATTTTGGTGCCTATTACAAACAGACACTTAAATTTTATTTTCTGAAGAGGTATCTTCAGATTTGTTTTATTATCTTTCAAAAAAGTTAGATATCAAATATACGTATTAACGTCAGCTGCTTTTTTCATTTATTGTCGACTAGCTGTGCCCCGCGGTTTCACCCCCGTAGATTTAGTTTCATGCTGAATGTTTTAATTAAAATTAAGCCTAAAACACTCCTTGAAACATCAACTATCTGCCAGTGAAAGTCCCGCTAAAATCCATGCCGCCGTTTACGCGTGATGCCGTTACCAAGGGAAATGGGGATTCATTTTTATATATAAGATACGTATATTATAAGTTCGTCTACTGACATATATATTCTTAATCTAATTCTGACAGTTAAGCTATCCATCAAATCGTACCTTTAGCTAAAGGGTTTGATAAATAGTTTACTTTGCGAAATATCACTCATTTTAGACTTGACATCTTGAAATGCCAGATTTTCTCTATAATTACGACAATCGCTAGCTTTTTGTCGCTCAAAGATAAAATTAATGACGCACCGGGATTTAGACATATGCTGAATCTAGCTTTGTCGCGTAAAAGGTACAATATAATAGCTTATTTAAAACTTTATTGCTAAGGTTTAAGCCTTATTTTAACTTGATTGTAATCCTTGCTTTAATATTACTAAGAGTTGATATTACTTATTATAAACTAGCGGATGTCACGCGGTTTCATCCGCGTAGTTCCCGTTCCCATGTGAGTACGGGGATATTAATAGCCTATATTTATCAGTGATAATGTAGCATTCAAATAGTGAAAGAATATTAAAAATCGGTTCAGTACTTTTGAGCCAATTCGTTATAAACGTAATACAAATCTTAGCAAAGGAGAAACGCCAGTTAGGGGTGAGAAAATTAATAGCTTAGTAAGCTTTCTACATTAATATTATAAAGAGTAAATTTCGGTTGTTTGCATTGTATAGACTCCGAAACTACTTGACTGATCTTGAAAATTCTTTCAGCAATGGATAGCTACATTATCAGCGAGTAACATAGGCTATATTTTATCCCCGTGCTTCCACGGGAACCACGTGAAACCACGTGACGTTCGCTAGTATTTCGCTAGCTTTTCTCGGTCAGAGAATCAGCATTGCTATTCAACGTGGCAATGCTGCCAGCCTTCTTGGCACGATCCCGAGAGACACCGACTTGGGACAAGTTTTCTACCTTTAATTAGTTTTAAGTACTGTTCCTTGTATATATCATTAAGTTTTTATTGAATAAATAGAGCGTTGATCCCATTAGGTAATTCCCTTGAAAATAATCATAAAAGAGACAACTGGGACATGATTAGGAGAGTCTCTTTACTCCCATCTACATGAATGTAATAGAATTGTGTTTGTTTACAGATGCCATGCTCGTCCCCAACACACAACACTCTGACGTCCGAGAGAATTTTCCAACTATCACGTAAGTACCAATTTCAAACTTATCACCAAGGGATAAGACTCACTATCGCACTCAACGTATCCAGAATAAATTTAACATATTCCCATTTTCCTGAGCCACCAACTTGTGTGTTTGTTCAATATTATACCCTATCATAAAGGTGTTAGGATAGAATTTCTGATGTTTGCAAAACATTATTCTTATTCGTTCCTACGAGTTGGGGGTAGTATGTTGATTTTAAACCTTCGTGGTTGGAAAATAGGGTGTGTTTTCGTTTTGTTGGAATGGAAGGTAGTTTTGATATTATAATGAGAATGTGCAGTGAATGAAATAAAAAGATGGGGCTGCATATGAAAGGTTTTGTTGGAATTTTAAAAGGATTATATTATTGTGGTCACATAGTTCTATCGAATCTGAAGAAAATCATTCAATAGGTTACCATACACATAATTGAAATGAGAATGACGCTCTACATACATTTACAATAGGTGCTTATCTAAACATACATACTACTGTCTGTCTGTCTGTTTGTTCCGAGTAATCGCTGAAACGGCTGGACCGATTTTAACGGGAATTTCACTCGCAGAAGTCAATTTTACAAAAAGCAGATCAGGTTGAGTAAAATAATAATATTAATTTTAACTTGCTTCGTGAGTCGAAAAGAAAAAATATTTTAAAAAAAATATTACCTGTTCATTTTAATATTTCTCTTTTGTGTTACTTAAGTTAACATTTTTTGATATAATAAAAAAAAAAAAATTCCCTCCTTTTCCAGACTTTACCCCTTATCTTAATTGCACTTGTTTGCATTTGTAAATGTACCTGTTCCATAAATTCTATAAACAAATAACCTATAAATTTTGGACTACCTTTGCATCATAGCACAATGAAAATGAAAAATATTTATTCAGTTTAGGCCCTGGTAAGGCACTTATGAAAGTCGAGAATTTACCACCGGTTCGAAAACTAGCCTTCTGAGAAACTCAGTCAGGCATCATGTACATATCATCGAAACAATATTAATCATATGAAATCATCATACAAAATCAAATTCACTTTAAGCCATCCAAATCGTCCCAGTACTTAAAAAAACCCTAAAATAGTTAAAACATAAAACCTTCCTCCTCTTAAGCCTTTATTCGTCTTTATATTTGAGCTTCTGTTATAAGTCAATGCAATTTTCCGAGTCAATTTATAGGGAACTTAGCTTCCGGGTCAACGAATACTTATTAGAGAGGGGAAGTCACGAAGAGGGTGTATCTCAAAGGAGTTCGATTAGTTGCTCAAACTTTACTATCAAGCGATGAAACCAATCAGTAAAACTTCAAGTTAATGAGTCCTACCATGACATTTGACCATGATAGTTTAACTCTTATTACATACATATGCTCACGCCCGTATTTCCCGAAGGGGTAGGCAGAGGTGTTGTAATTTTCAACACCCACATTTCACCGAATATGATTAAGTGGCAGATGTATACACGTCGCGTACATCTGTCTCATAAATGAGTGAAACTATCATGGTAATAAGAGCTCGTGGTAAAGCTGGTATGGTTGAATTGCCCCCTATTTCGCTTGTTAGCAATCTATACATCTATATCTATACCGATGAATAAAATTGAAGTATCTGTTTGTAATTCCAAAATTACAGCTTATCACTAAATGCATATGAAAGTATACACGTTACTGACATTGAAAAACCAAGTTTTACAATTTTTCTCTGTCTGTTAGTTCCGGGTAATCACTGAAACGGCTGGACCGATTTTAACGGGACTTTAACTGGAGGTAGCTGATGTTTCAAGAGTAACTCAGGCTACTTTATTATTAGGGTCCCGCGAAATGAAGCATGAAACTAAATCTACGCGGGTGAAACCGCGGGGCATCTTTGTATATTAAAAAAGGCTTAAACAATCTAGAACGTGCAAATAGTCTGGAAAAGTGGAGTAAACAAACATTGTGCAGTCTCGGACGAAGACTTAAGCCCGTTTTGTAGAGAAGCTGTACTGATACAGTCAGATGCAATAAACAATAGCGAAGCTTTTAAAACCTTAAAAAGGAAAAAACAACTAAGATTTTTTTAAATCTATACAGATAAATAAAATTGAAGTGTCTGTATGTTACTCCAACATAACAGTTTTTCACTAAATGCATATGAAAGTATACACGCTACTGACACTGAAAAACCAAGTTTTAATTTTTTTCTCTGTCTGTCTGTCTGTCCGTCTGTCGTCTGTCTGTCTGTCTGTTTGTTCCGGGTAATCTCTGAAACGGCTGGACCGATTTTAACGGGACTTTCTCTGACGGGTAGCTGATGTTTCAAGGAGTAACTTAGGCTACTTTTAATTATTAAAAATATAAGGGTTCCGCGACAATAAGGATGAAACTAAATCTACGCGGGTGAAACCGCGGGGCACAGCTAGTTTTGTAATAAACCATCACAGCTACATTTTTGAATGCATATACATACGAGTACATGCATATGAATATCGTGTGTATTTTGGGGTTAAAAGGAAGCCATCTTGTTTTTTACGTTTTTTTATACTACATACATACATATATATATATGGTAGATGATCTGGTCTAGAGTGTTGCGAGGTGAATGTTTGAATGTGTTGGTATTTTTATAATATGTTGTGTATATAAATCAATGTAATTTGTACAGTATATATTGTGCAATATTGCTGCATTCTGTGTAAATTGTTAATGGCCGTTCAGATAATTATGCGGTACGATAGAGATACTTATAGTATGTAACATGGTACATTTCACCAGTTGTGTTTTAATACTCTTGGGAATTAATCTAGATGGGGCTTTTAAGGGCTTTTTCTAGAAAATTACAGATGAAAAACACATTAATTTTGTCCGACCCGGGGATCGACCTCTTATGTTCCGCAGTAGCGTTTCCGACTACAAGACCAACGAGGCAGTTTCTCTTTCTATAAAAAAACAATAATCTTGTTACTTTAAAATTGAGTGCTATTGTTTTTTGTAATTCTAGCTGACAATGACTACCGGACAGATATAAAAAGACAATTTAAACAACATCACCAAACAAATGTTTTACCGGCGGACTGTACATAAGCCGATTGGAAAAAGTTGCAAACTCGACTTCGACTGACAATAGGATTTAACTTCAACAAAGATTGCGATGCCTGTTTTCACAGAGATGTAGCGATCTGTTACATCAATTTAAATTGAAAACTGTTATAACGGTTCTACAAATTCATACGTACAAATAAATAACATTAAAATGTCTGTTTGAAAATGTCAGGGGCCTTACCATGAGCTCTTATTGCCATGATAGTTTCACTCATTTATGAGACAGATGTATGTGACGTGCATACATCTGTAACTGGCGCACAACTGAATTAACATTGCAATAAGAGCTCATGGTTGGGCCCCAGTTGTCGAAGAGCCTCGGGGTTACAGCAGCCGCCTGCTACGCAAGCGACGCAAGGTCGAATCTCAGCGGGGCCTGTACCTATGAGTTTAATATACGAGAAGTATTAGCTTATTGATATTCGCCCAGCGTACCTAATATACTGTAAGTAGCTAACTAAACATACCTAGCGAATGTCTAGAGAATATTAAATGATATAACCAACTTGATTATAACTTGTTTGATCAAATTCTTATTTGTTTCAGATCTCAGAGGCATACGATCGGTGGTAAGTTCGTTTTGATAATACATAACAGAGTGCCTAGTGCGAGTTTTTCACTGCCGCCGGCACAAGTCACCGCAGTCAAAGTTAACGCAGATTTGTATGGGACCGAAACAGCGCCTCTGTCGGCCTAAAGATGACACTATTGTGAGCCCATACAAATCTGCGTTTACGTCGACGCGGTGACTTGTGACGGCGATTTTAAGAAAACTCGCACTAGGCCCACTGTACTAGCTAGTGGCAACGACTCCGTCTACCCAGGATTAGAACTATCTTTATATTTTGGACTTATCACACAATATCATCATAAATCATAGCCCATGTGTTAATCTGATGTGTAAGCTAAATTATTGTTCAGTTTAACTAAAACCCATTCAGCAGTTTTTGCGTGAAAGAGTAACAAACATAAATAGGACAGCTGTCAAAATATGTAATAGGGTATAATTTTAGGAAGCAAATAAAATTATTAGTACAAAAATATCTTCTTCCGTTTTCGAGTAATTGACGTTCAAAGTTGACCATATCAAGACCTTATTTTCGCATAAAAATCAGCTGTAACGTAGAGTTATTCACGTGAAATCTAACTACGTTTTTATTTTTTTCTCCCACTAATAAATCCTGAAAAAATCGCATAAAATCATTTTTCGAAACCAGTAACCTTCCTCTTAATTTAAAAAGTTTATTTACCGCGTACGTTATGTAGGTAAACGCGGCCGCGCGTTCATTCAATCGCTTAAGGCCGCGAGCACTTCGGCCATTGCCTATAACTACGTTATCGTTTGAGCTAGATATTTTACGATTTCAATATAGTGATATATTCATAAAACCCTACAACTTCTAGAAGACAACTGTTCCTTTTTCTCCGACATCCTGTATACATTCTTACAAACGTTCGTGTTTATAACATTAGAAGGAAGGATAGGATTTGGTACTAAAAACCGCTTTTTGTTTTTTTTGTAAGTAGCGTACATACTTTCATAAGCATTTAGTGAAAAGCTGTTGATTTTGAATTACAAACAGATAAAATTTTATTTATCTGTATAGATATATGCAGTGATAAAACTCGGATTGAAGCCAACACGCAGCGGATTACGTCCACATGATGCTGTCAGACCAATCATGGGACGCGGAAGCCGATTAATTATTTAGCCTTTTTGTCATCTATCTCTACATCTATACAGAATAAAATTGAAGTGTCTTTTTGTAATTCCAAAATTACAGCTTCACTAAATGCAAATGAAGAAAAAAATCTGTCTGTCTATCTGTTTGTTCCAGCTAATCTCCGGGACGGGACTTTCACTGGCAGATAGATGATACAAGGAGTAACTAAGGCTACTTTGTTTTCAAAAAACCTTAGGTTACAGTGGGCCATCCATGAAATTAAGTATACGCGGGTGAAGCCGCGGGTCACAGCTAATCTATACATCTATACAGATAAATAAAATTGAAGTGTCTGTTTGTAAATCCAAAATAACAGCTTATCACTAAATGCATATGAAAGTATACACGATATTGACACTAAAAAGCAAGTTATAAAATTTTTCTCTGTCTGTCTGTCCGTCTGTCTGTCTGTCCGTCTGTCTGTCTTACTGTTTGTTCCGGGTAATCTCTGAAACGGCTGGACCTATTTTAATGGGACTTTCACTGGCAGGTAGCTGATGTTTCAAGGAGTAACTAAGGCTACTTTGTTTTCAAATAAACATTAGGGTTCCGCGGGCCATCCATGAAAGTCTACGCGGGTGAAGCCGCGGGTCACAGCTAATACATAATAAAATACAAAATTATGACTGACTGACAGGCCCATCAATTACACATACAATAATATATACACTTCGCACGCCTGTATTTTCCAAATGGATAGGCAGAGGTAACAGCACCCACATTTCACCGAATATGATAAAGTGCCAACGTGATAGATAATGAGTTGATTGCCTACTCAGGCACTATACATACGTCATTGAATTACTTCTCAGACATATGCAGGCAGACAGATTTTTTTTAAATTGTTTTTTTTTACGGTACCGTATTTACTTTCAAATGCATTTAGTAAAAAGCTGTTAAATATATGGAACAGACACTTCAATTTTATTTATCTGTATAGATCTGTACAAATTATTATCCAAATAAATAAAGTAATAGGAAAAGTTAATCTCAAAGAGGAAAAACACTACAGCCTCTCAAGCAAAAGTAATAAATTAATATGAATAAATTCAGGGTTGCTAACGTTAATATAAATCTATACAGATAAATAAAATTGAATTGTCTGAACCCTAATGTTTCTCTTAAATAAAAGTAGCCTAAATTATTCCTTGTAACATTAGCTATTTGCCAGTGAAAGCAGATTAATCTATACATCTCTACAGATAAATAAAATTGAAGTGTCTGTTTGTAATTCCAAAATAACAGCTTTTCACTAAATGCATATGAAAGCATATACGCTTCTGACACTAACAAACCAAGTTTTAAATTTTTTTTCTGTCTGTCTGTTTGTTCCGGGTAATCTCTGAAACGGCTGGGCCGATTTTAACGGGACTTTCACTGGCTGGTAGCTGATGTTTCAAGGAGTATTACTACTGTTATTTATTAAAAATATTAAGGTTCCGCGACATGAAGCATGAAACTAAATCTACGTGGGTGAAACCGCTAGTAAATCAATATGAATAAATTCAGGGTTGCTAGCGTTATATATCATACATACATTTTGCTGATGATATTTATACAAATGTCATACAAGTACGTTATGTAATTTCTGCTGCGTTGTGTATTCTGACAGATGCACATAAATTTAGTTGATACACGCTTCTATTAGGCCATATCATAATATTTGTGTGAGATATATTATGTTCGGGGTTATTTTGCGAGTGTTCTTGATAAGGATATATCATCTTGTATACAGATAAATAAAATTGATGCGTCTGTTTGTAATTCCAAAGTAACAGCCTTTTACTTCAATTTTCTTTATCTATAGCTTTGCCCCGCGGTTTCATCCGCATAGAGTAAATTCCTTGGGTATCCCGCGGAACCCTAATGTTTCTCTTAAAGAAAAGTAGCCTAAATTATTCCTTGTAACATTAGCTATTTGCCAATGAAAAAAATTGTTCTCTGTCTGTCTGTTTGTTCCGGGTAATGTCTGAAACAGCTAGACCGATTTTAACGGGACTTTCACTGGCAGGTTGCTGATGTTTCAAGGAGTAACTTACTTTTATTTATTGAAAATATTAGGGTTCCGCGACAATAAGGATAAAACTAAATCTACGCGGGTGAAACCACAGGGCACAGCTAGTAATGTAATAATTTGAAATACAATGCTTTAATTTCATACTCAGGGGCTTCACAAACCAGCTACAAAGTTCTATTAAATTAACTGCAATACCCAAAAATGATGCGCACTGGGGTGGCAATTTATACTGTCCCCAATTGTACACAGTCCCATTAGCCGAAACTGAGGGATTAGGACACAGATTGTGGCTGCAGACGGCTCTGAGCCTCGGATTTATTGTCGGTTACGTATAATGTCCTGCGGTACATACTTCTCTTGCTTCTAGGTAAGACGCAAATAAAATTGAAGTGTCTATTTGTAATTCCAAAATTACAGCTTTTCACTAAATGCATATGAAAGTATATACGACAATGACATGAGAAAACCAATTTTAAAAAAATCTATGGCGGTCTGTCTATCTGTCTGTTTGTTCCGGGTAATCTCCGAAACGGCAGACAGACAGATAGAGAAAAAAAATTAAAATCGTTTTTTATGTTTGTACCGTATATACTTTCATATGCATTTATTGAAAAGCTTTGTATAAAATTTAAGTGACAAGTGAATTACAAACAGACACTTCAATTTTATTTATCTGTATAGAGTATAGATATAAATATTTGAAAACCCAATATCACTTAGCGCGGCCCCCCTGGGATCTAACCCAGGACCTCGTGTTCCGCAATAGCGCTTGCGATCACTAAACTAACGAGGCATTTGTTTTTAATGTACTAGCGTGCACTCGCAGCTTCGCTTACCTGGCTAGCCTAAGTTGTATTTCAGAGAGAAACTTTTAACACTTCGACATCCCTTTAACCCCATTAGGGGTCAAATTTCGATTAACCCTTTCTTTTTGTATACCTACAATTCACCAAGAAGACATTCTCAAAATATCATGACTAAGACCTGTAGGTCTAAAAAGGCCACTTTGAGAGAATCATAATGTGATCCGAATATGATTCATCATCAAAATGACAAAATGGTCACTTAAGTGCAATTCATATTTATGATTCACGAATGATTACAATAATTGTAGATGTTAGTCCCTATGTAACTTTTTATGATTCTGCTATTTGTCACAAAATCAATTCATATTTTGTGCACCATTTTAGGAATCTTCATAGGAAAGTGTCAAACAGGTGAATTGCGAAATATGAATCATTCCTGAATCATATTCGGATCACATTATGATTCTCCCAAAGTGGCCGTTTTAGACCTACTGCGGACAGTGTGATATTATGACTATTGTATAGATTTCCAATTTTTCTTTTTTTTCCAATTTCGTGGCATAGGAGGAGCTCGTCATAGTTGCTATTGCGCATATCATTCCATCAGCGAAGTTAAGCAACCATACGCCTAGCCAATAGTTGGATGGGTGACCGCCCGAGTTCCCTCCGTGCCTCGGAGAGCACGTTAAGCTGTCGGTCCTGGTTGCCTATTTAACATCTTTGGCAATCGTTACAGGTCAGTCAGAGGCCTAAGAGAGTCTGACAACTGGTTTAACCCAGATTGCCGATTTTCCTCGAAAAAGGGGTTGCGAAGGTCAGATGGCAGTCGCTTCGTATAGAAATCAGGTGATCAGCCACATCGGGTTGAATCAAGTGCCGACCACAAATACATGGGATTAAGGCCAGGGAGATGATGTATAGATTTCCAATTTCCTTCAAAACTATGAAATTCACGTCGGGAAAATAATTTGGTACTTTCTTGGACCTTTCCACCACACTAAAAACCATGCAGATCGCTTCAGCTATTTTGGAATACTTAATTTTGTATTTGATTACGATATACATACATAAAGAACCCTCGTCAAAATACAGAACCTTCTCTTTTTATACAAGTCTGTTAAAAACTTTTACGCAAGAAATGAGAAAATAGCTTGTAAGACTTGCTAAACAGATCAGATTTGAAAATCTAGCAAATTCAAGACGTTTATCAATTCTGCCAATCTATGTAAGGGTTCGTTAGCTCCACTAAGACTTGATACCAAGATAGTACAGTTACTGCAAAAGCTTGTTAGTTATACGGCACAGCTGCACTGAGAGATTTGCCGACCAAATCGGATTGCATTTGCCTAATTCCCGCCTGACTGTACCTGCGGCGGGCATGTACCACGTTGCATGCTACGTGATTTATATCGTTTACGGATAGCGAATGTTGTGTCCAATTCATTTGGGGTTTATGAATTAATTCCGGGTTACAAATCTTTTATAATGTGGTTTTGATCATTGATTTAGTCGCTAATTCTCCATGGGGGAATAGAACTCTCTATTGTAACTGCGCACAATTGTAACAGGAGCTCGTGGCACAGTTGCTATTGCGCATATGATTCGATCAGCGAAGTTAAGCAATCATACGCCTAGCCAGTAGTTGGATGGGTGACCGCCCGAGTTCCCTCCGTGCCTCAGCGAGCACGTTAAGCCGTCCCCGGTTGCCAATTTAACATCTTTGCCAATCGTTACAGGTCAGTCAGATGCCTAAGAAAGTCTGACAACTGGTTTAACCCAGATTGCCGATTTTCCTCGAAAAAGGGGTGACGAAGGTCAGATGGCAGTCGCTTCGTATAAAAATCAGGTGATCAGCCACATCGGGTTGAATCAAGTGCCGACCCCAAATACATGGGATAAGGCCAGGGAGATGATGATTGTAACTGCGGACAAAACTGTGTGAATAAAGCATAATCTGCTTAAAACTGCTTAAAGCTTGACTGCCTAGTGATCGCCAACGCTACTGCAGAACAGAGGTCCTGAAGGCCTAGTGCGAGTTTTCTTAAAATCGCCGTCGCAAGGCACCGCGCTGACGTATACGCAGATTTGTATGGGATCAAAATAGTGCTATCCGTGGGCCGACAAATGGTGCTGTTTCGATGCTATACCAATCTGCGTTTTCGTCAACGCGATGACTTGTGACGGCGATTTTGAGAATACTCGCACTAAGCACTCTGACTTCGATCCTAGAGTCAGGCTAAATGTTTTTTGAGTTTTCTATCCCTAACTTCTCAGTAGCAGCCCAGAGTCTGGATTTGTGCCTGGTTAATGGCAATAGACTCCCCCCAATTACATGGGACTTAAACATAGCTAGCGAAATGATTGTGTACTGTACTTACACCTCTGCCTAGCCCTTTTGGGAACCGGCGTGAGCATTATGTTCTGAGCTTGCAAGACAAACTGCATAGCCCGTTGTCTGGAAGAAAAAGAAGTTCCTCGTAACTCTTTCTTCTCTCTAACCTGGGGCCCAACCATGAACTCTTATTGCAATGATAATTCAGTTGTGCGAAAGTGACAGATGTATACACGTCACATACATCTGTCTCATAAATGAGTGAAACTATCATGGCAATAAGAGCTCATGGTAAGGCCCTTGAGCCAGCTATCCCTTGGAATCACTGTGAAACCGAACAAGAGATTCTTTGGTAAAATTGATCTCTTTTTCAGCCAAACAATATAAAGTTTAATCCTACCTATGTTTGCCTTTTACCTATATTATTATTATCATATTAATTTACCAGGAAATATATTGGGCTCCCGCGGGCAAACCTAGTATGTGATTACCAAAATGAAATGAATACCATTGAATGAACGCTTTTCGTGAAATCAATGCGCTCATTCCAAACAAAGCGAAATTAATTAATAATGATTTCCCTGCCATTACACGGCTTATTGTTAGTTAATAAACTATGATTTTGAAATTACTTGTCACCTAATTGAAAGAATATTATACCATAGACGATAGTCCTAAAGCTAGCTGCACACTCAAAAATATTGTCGATAAAATGCACATCCTAATGACGTCACTTGATATTATACTGTAAGTGATTACCTTGTTTGATATTTGTGATAAGGGAGCCTGGGATGTACCTTTGTGTGATATTTTTTGTAAATAATCCCATTGGCACTGTACTTTTGCTACAATTAATTAATCTTAATTTTGATCTATGCTTTGGCTGGAATTTGGCATGCTCCATATATTTGTAATATTTTTTAGTTTTTATTTTTGACAATTGAGCATTGGAGCTGTGTCCAAGGGCTTATAGTTGCTCGAGTGATTTATTTTGTATTTTTAAAATTGTATAATATTCTTGAAAAGAGTAATTACTGAGTTTCTTGCCAGGTTCTTCTCAGTAAAAGCAACCTTCCGAACCTGGCGGTAGCATGTATAATCCTGTGTAATTGTGTCATTCTGTCGATTTGAAAGTATTTTGTATAAAGTCTAATCGAATAAAGATATTTTTGAGTTTTGAGTTAATGAGTTTTGATGTATCCACAGATAAAGAATCATTCTCGCTTTAGCAGCTAAACATTTACGTTACTGACAGATGTCAGTAGTCAGCAGCATTACGCTTTCGGACCTCGTTAGGCGAGTCCGACTCGCGTGTAGTCGTCACTCATCGAACACCGTACGATGCATCACTTAGTTTAAATTGTATTAGATTCCTATTCGGCTTCATTCGGCTAGATTCGTTGGACTCGAACCAATTGCTTGAGAACCAAACCATTGAAGAACCTCTCGATTGTAACAGCGTCAAGGCGGATATCGACATTTGACTGAGTGCGATTATTTAGATAGTTTAATTAAATTAAGTAAATTAAATTCTTTATTTATACAACAAAAAGTATAAGACATAACACAGCATAGTCCACAACGTTATTCACAGTACCCCTATCACGAGTTTTGCAGTTTTCGTAATCTAAACTCGCTAGCGTCTCCTGCGATATTTGTATGACATATTTTAGTTCTTCACGTCACCGCTAGGAGGCGCTGTACAATTTCTCATACAAATATTCGGCGCAGACGTTAGTGAGTTTAGATTAGGAAAACGGTGGCAAACTCGTGATAGGGGTACAGATTACCGATGGAGTCGTGATGCAAACAAAAATGGAGAAGGATAAATGAGTTCTTAGAATTAGGTTGATTTGAAAAAGTTAGCTGAAAGTAAAATAGGTTTGAAACATCTCGCAATCGCGCATCGCTAGTAAACGACACTCATTAAAGTTTTAGCGTACATTGCATTGCATTATAATCCCCAGTGAAACGGAATATTGCACTGTTTTGGCCATATTCCATTTGGGGATCAACTCTACGCGGAACACGGATCAGGGATACATATTAGTTATTATTATTATCTTGTTATCTGTAAGCCTTGTGGTGGCAGAATGGAATAGCACCTCCCCATATCTTCCCGTGGATATCGGAAAAAGCGATTAAGTAGTACTGAGGGTGTAGACGATAGCGAATTGAAATTTAAAAACCATAAATAACTATATCAAAATAGTTTCCAACAGAGGGCCTAGTGCGAGTTTTCTTATAATCGCCGCCAAAAGTCAACTCAAGTCAATAAAAGGATCATAATAGTGCCTACAGATGGCGCTGTCGATGTCGAGGTTGAAATGGTCGCAAACAATCATCACCATAGGTTGTCGGTCAGCCATGTAACTTCTCGCCCGGATTTAGGTTGCTTTAAGTTTGCAACTCATGGAACTGCTGAGTCCAATATAACAATGGTTTCAGAATCCTGGGGCCCAACCATGAGCTCTTATTGCAATGTTAATTCAGTTGTGCGACAGTGACAAATGTATGCACGTCACATACATCTGTCTCATAAATGAGTGAAACTATCGTGGCAATAAGAGCTCATGGTAAGGCCCCTGTTGGGGTTGTCCCACTCGCAGTATTTGCTGCTTAAGCCCCTAGATATAGTAGTAGTGCGCAAGTGAACGGTATCCCTGATGTGCTCGTAGCATTTCAGGTTCCTGAATGCCAGACAATGGTTCGCTCTGGAACCGTGTCCATTTGGGTTGCTGGTAGCGATGCGCAATGGTGAGAAGGTAATGGCGATTGTTACGATTGTTCAAATATCTCGATGCATCGCAATTGTTTTCAATCACAGTCGATGGTAGCGAGTGCGACTCGCCTGTAGTCGCTACTCATAGAACTCGGTGCGATGAATTGCATTAGTCTACCATCGGTTCCATTCGGATAGATTCGGTGAGACTCGAATAATCGCTAACATCAAAACAATCGAAAAACCTCCCGATTGTTTGACTCAAACGAACGAGATACAGAATAAATAAGCTAGTAATTGTAGATTAAAAATGCTAACCGAACCTAAGCTTCACAAACGAGTGAATAAATAAAACGAGTATCACATATGCCGTCAGTGTCAGAGCAAAGCCGCCTTTTGAATATTCATGACCGCTCGACCCAATCCCCTAATGAAGATGTTACAATAACGTAATTTTCAAACTTTGCTGGGAAAAGTCTAAAAGGGACTGTCAAAAGTTAGATGGATTTGGAGTCATGAGGCTTAACTAGCTTATTTTTTAGGGTTCCGTACCGAAAGCGTAAAATTGGACCCAGTTACTAAGACTTTGCTGTCCGTTCGTCTATGCGTCTGTCCGTCTGTCGCCAGGTTTATGAACCATGATAATTAGAAAGTTGACATTTTCACATATTATGTTGTCACTCGCGCGTTGCATACCTCATGAAGAATGAAATCCCTGTGCTAACATAATGTCAACTTTTGCTAGCACGACTACACTCCTGCTCCTCCCCTCCACTCCTCCTCGCGACCTTACTTACCGCAACCTTCTGTAAGGTAGGGACAGTCCCTCAGTCAGGCAGCTCTGAACTTCGAACGTGTGATCTCATGATCCCTTACTAAAAAATGTGGGAATATCACGCATGATTTTAATCGCCTCGTGCCATACATATAGGCGGAGATAGCCTCATAAAATGACTGTTGCGCATTCAAAGGTACGTTCTTTGCTCGGGACAGGACCTTGAGGTCAAGTTATGATCATTTCAGCAGCGGGTCTAAAGCTGAGAAGTTTATAATATGCCCTGCTTTAACTAAGAGCCTGGATCTAAACTACGTTAAACAGGTACTGTATAATTCTTCTAATCTTGTTCGGTATACGAAGATGTCGAAGGATCTTTTATAACGTTTCCGAGATTCGTTCATGACCGTTTTTATATTCATGTTATTGTTTAAAAGTTTCCTCTTCGCTGGAAACTTTTTATAATATTCATATTTACTTGCAAAGCTTGCGAAAATTGGATATTTTTCGCAATATTCGTTTACAGGGCCTTCTAATCTTTAATCTTATTATTGTTTTCTTCAAAGGGACCTACCACAAATATTGTCGGTGACGCTAGCGAGTATAGGTGACGAAAAAGAATAGATGCAATACTCGTGATTGGGCACTGAATTTTTATAAGGACACTGTTGTAACGGTGTACCCTAAGTATCGGTAACATAGCCCCGGCAAAGTGTGGGGGGAAACCGCACCGGTGTGATCTATCAGAGTACCCGAAGTCCTCCTAAGCATGGAGGCTGGCCATCGGGGGGTTAAATCCCACATAATCCGACCTGCCTCTACCAGAGCGGTCGGGGAACCAAAAAAACAGGTCTGAGAACTCGTATGGGAACGTAAAATTGCTCCTAGCGGCGGCTGGCGAATATAATATGAAAATACGCAGACGAAATAGACATCTTTAAATAGGTTAAAACCTATAGTTAGGGTAAAAAACATCTTGGTTCTTGACGAACACAACAAAGGCAAAATAAACCTCATAAATTTAGAAGTCACTCAAAAACGGTTAGCCTGAGAACAAAAGGCTTTCGGTCCAAACTCCCCAGTTTGTGAGACAAGTGTATCACAACATTTCGTGTGAATTACGCCATGTTGAACTTGTTAACTAACAGCCCTTGGGAGTTTCGGGAAATAAAGGAGCCAATTTATATTTTAAGACTCGGATTTTATGATGAGAAATTTTGGGAATCTGCAGGTACGCGTATAGTCAAAGTCAAAGTCAAAGTCAAAGTCAAAAATATCTTTATTCGATTAGACTTTATACAAAGCACTTTCAAATCGTCAGAATGACACAATTTACAGGATTATACATGCTACCGCCAGGTTCGGAAGGTTGCTTTTACTGAGAAGAACCTGGCAAGAAACTCAGTAATTACTCTTTTCAAAAATATTATACAATTAAAAAAAAAAAAAAAAAAAAATCATTTGAGAAATGTAAGCCCATGGACACAGTTCCAATGTACAAATGTCGATAAAAATTAACATAAAGAAAAGTCTAGTAGTTCTATTTATATCTAAATGCGTAGCTTATAATAGTATAAATAATTAATTAATTTATCTATAGGTAAAGAGGGTCTAGTGCGAGTTTTTTTACTGCCGCCGTCACAAGTCACCGCGTCCACGTAAATGCAGATTTGTATAGGATCGGAACAGCGCCTCTGTCGGCCTAAACATGACACTATTGTGAGCCCATACAAATCTGCGTTTACGTCGACGCGATGACTTGTGATGGCAATTTTAAGATAACTCGCACTGAGCACTCGGATAACAAAATTGAAGTGTATGTTTGGTCGATACATTTGTATAGATAACTAGCTGTGCCCCGCGGTTTCACCCGCGTAGATTTAGTTTCATGCTGTTTTTTTAAATAAAATTAGCCTAAAACTCTCCTTGATACTTCAGCTATCTGCCAGTAAAAGTCTCGGTAGAATCGGTCCAGCCGTTCACGCGTGATGTCGTGACCAAGGGAAATGGGGATTCATTTTTGTATATAAGATTATTATGAATGCATGGTTCCATTTGTATCTATACAAATCCCCACTCAATCACAATTACAGAGGCTAGCCAACCGTTTTATTTACTAGTAGGTAAATAATGTTATATGTTACGTTACATATGTTAAAGTCAGTACTGCTGGTTTGGTCCAAGTTATAAAATGGATCATGCCGGAGTTAGTTCTGAAATTTCACCTCACGTGATCCTCGTATCTGTTCCGCTACTGGTTATTATTATGTTCTTATTTCGGTATACAAATAAATGAATAAATATGCTTACGCTATCCCAGAAGGGTCCACGAAGGGGTAGGCAGAGGTGTTGTAATTACAACACCCACTTTACACCGAAGATGATCAAGTGCCAATGTGACAGATCGTAAGTCTCAGTCATTCACGGTTTCCTCACGATGTGTTCCTTCGCCGTAAAGCACGTGGTGTAAAATCACTGTACATAAGTTTTTTAGAAAATCAAATTGGTACAGGCCCCACTTGCGTAGCAGGCGGCTGTTCAAACCCCACGGCCACCATGGCTTAAAATGGCCACCATGGCGTAAAAGAATATCGCAGCCAAACAATGCTATCTTTGGGTAGCATTGTGTACCTGGTCACCAGTGCTTCAGGATAGGCTTGTAGTCGCTGTTTTTGACATGGTGTTACAAGCATTCATAGGCTGCCATAGACTGCACGATTTGTTGTTGATTAAGTAGTATAAAAAAAAGAAATATCCGCTACCTCTTTCAACTTTCACAGTAACTTGATACATAATTCACAGAAACGTCTGCCTCCTAATGTATTAGAGCGTTGCTAAATATTTATGTGCGATCTACCAATCTGCTAATGAATTTTAGTGCTTCGGAGTAATTGTAGTATGGTCATGATTTATTCATTTTTGTTTCGAGGTGTACTACTTACCTTTTCGGTAAATTAGTCTCGGAATTGTATATTGTACTGAATTCTGATGTTCTACTAAGTAGATTACTTCTTAGGTAATTACGAGATGAACTGTCTTTGTTCTTATAAAGTGTATCAGATCAAAGGACTTTTATTTAGTACTAGCTGTGCCCCGCGGTTTCACCCGAGTTAATTTCAGGGGTGGCCCCAATAACAATATTTGTATGAGATATATTAGTTCTTCACGTCACCGCTTGGAGGCGCTAGCGAGTGTAGATCAGGTGGTAAACTCGTGATAGGGGTAGAAGGCTTTCACACTGTGTAGTCAAATATCGGCGAACGATATCTTGGCAGTGGAAAAGCGCCCAAACCCTCTCCTACTTCGTTTCATTTATACATCTATACAGATAAATAAAATTTAAGTGTCTGTTTGTAATTCCAAAATGAAAGCTTTTCACTAAATTCATATGAAAGTGTACACGCTACAGACACTGAAAAACCAAGTTTTAAATTTTTTCTCTGTCTGTCTGTCTGTCTGTACCGGGTAATCTCTGAAACGGCTGGACCGATGTTAACGGGACTTTCACTGGCAGGTAGCTGATGTTTCAAGGATTAACTTAGCTTGCTTTCATTTATTAAAAATAATATGGTTCTGCGACATGAAGCATGAAACTAAATCTACGCGGGTGAAACCGCGGGCACAGCTATTTGATAATAAAAGCAAAATCGCACTTTAATACGTTTGGTTAACATGTTTTGCAATACAGCTATCCGGCCAATTTAAAAAGCGATTACAGACCACACAATAAGGGTATAAACAACGCTTCGTTGAGCCAGGCTCAGTGGAGACGAGGGTATGGATCTGTCATATCTGTCATAAATGGATAGCGCCGGATTTTTTATGTATTTGGACGATTCAAACCTGCCTTTGATGCTTTGTAGTGAAACGTAGGCGACGGGTGAAATGTGTAAATAGCTATAATCCTAGTAGGTTTACACTCGAGACTTTGTTCTTTATAATCATGTAGTTTAGTGTGTTTGAAGTAAAATAAAATAACTATTAAGGTTTTGAATTCTTTACTTTGTGAGGGGAGCGAGTGATCATGCTCATCCCAAAGCAAAGAGAAGATCTTCCATTGAGGCGGGTGTCATGCCTGGGGAACCGCGGCTCCAACTGTTCTAGTTGGAAACTTGTATATATACTGCAATGCGCTTGAAAACTCTTATGGCGCGATTTAGGTTCTCGTGCATTTGTACTCAAACTTCGCATTCGTTAGCGAGTAGCGCCATCTATGTAGCGAGTGGAGAAACGCGGCTACAACTTCTTCTTCATCTTGACTGTACAATAGAATAATTATAAAAGCTCTTCTTCTGTTATCCGTCGTTCACGTCGTTCATCGTCTTTCTTATTTTTCTATCATTCGTTATTTCTTATTTTTCCGCTTCCATTCTTAACTGTTCACACATTGTCTATCATTCTCACATAAAAACTCATTTCAATATATATTACCCCACTTATATATGGTGTGGTTCGTTCGTGCCATATTTACGGAAAAAGAAAGAAAGAAATGTTTTATTTAAACGGTAAAAAAGAATAAATATAAAAGACTACACAGTAATAATAAAATGGATAAGATAAAAAAACTAGAAAATATGAAATAACTTTATACTAATTCATATCCACCAATGCCAATTTAACATCTTTGGCAATCGTTACAGGTCAGTCAGAGGCCTAAGAAAGTCTGACAACTGGTTTAACCCAGATTGCCGATTTTCCACAATAAAGGGGTTACGAAGGTCAGATGGCAGTCGCTTCGTATAAAAATCAGGTGATCAGTCACATCGGGTTGAATCAAGTGCCGACCACAAATATATGGGATAAGGCCAGGGAGATGATTACTAATTCATATCCACATGTATCTATACTCAAAGTATTGTGAGTCTATGGAAGAGGATAATATTGATTGAATCTATACAAATGAATACAATTTAGTGTTTGTTTGTAATCCATACAAAAAGGCGTATAAATAATTATATATCTATAGGTACAGATAATTAAAATTGAAGTGTCTTGTTTGTAATTCCAAATTATCAGATTTTCACTCATATATAAAAAAAACAATTAAAAAAATATCGCTGTCTAATCTGTTTGTCTGCTTGTTCCGGCTAGTCTCCGATTTTAACGGGACATTCACTGGCAGATAGCTAATGTTAGAATGAGTAACTTAGGCTATCCACTATTATTGAAAAAAAATCATTAGGGCACCCATGAAATTAAGGCAACGTAGTTAAAACCGCGGGGCACAGCTAGTCTATACAGATAAATAAAATTGAAGTGTCTGTTTGTAATTCCAAAATTACAGCTTTTCACTAATTGCATATGAAAGTATACACGCTACTGACACAAAAAAAACAAGTTTTAAAATTTTTCTGTCTGTCTGTCTGTCTGTTTGTTCCGGGTAATCTCTGAAACGGCTGGACGGATTTTAACGGGACTTTCACCGATAGGTAGCTGATGTTTCAAGGAGTAACTTAGGCTACTTTTATTTATTCAAAATATTAGGGTTCCGCGACAATAAGGAAGAAACTAAATCTACGTGGTTAAAACCGCGGGGCACAGCTAGTTATCTTATAAGAATACAATAACAAGAATGCTTCTTAAGTCAAACATTTTTTATTTACTTATCTCTTTAGCCGCGAAATGCTTTGATGTCGGTTCGTAAGAACATTGTTTGTATTTCAGAACATCATTTACTTGGAATAAACTTTTTCGTTTCGTCAATTGTAACTGCGGAGCTTAAAAGAGTTACCTTTGAGGAGTTTTTATGCGAAGGAGCACTTTTCTAGTTACTTAAGATAACTTGCCGTGGAGTTCGAACAGTCAGTCGTCTGTTACGCAAGCGACGCAAGTTCACATCCTAGCGGCCTGTAGATATTCCTAAAACTCATGTGCAGTAATTTCACA
Source organism: Watsonalla cultraria (assembly GCA_964035505.1). NCBI lineage: Eukaryota > Metazoa > Arthropoda > Insecta > Lepidoptera > Drepanidae > Watsonalla > Watsonalla cultraria. The sequence goes on along the minus strand of OZ037736.1, from coordinate 1,820,901 downwards.
CCACGTACTTTACGATGAAGGAAAACATCGAGAAAAAACCTGCATATGTCTGAGGCGTAATTCAAACACGCATGTACAGTGCCTGAGACGGCAATAGACTCACCATCTGTCACGTTGACACTTAATCATCTTCGGTGAAAATTGAGTGTTGTTATTACAACACCTCTGCGTACCCCTTCGGGGAATACAGGCGTGACAGATGGAGAGTCTATCGTCACCTCAGTCATATACGTCTTTGAATTATTTCTCAGACATATGCAGGTTTCCTCACGATGTTTTCCTTTACCGTAAAGAAAGTGGGGTGAAATCACTGCACATAAGTTTTTAGAAAAACTCATTGGTTCAACCTCGCTGAGATTCAAAGTAGCGTCACTTGCGTAGCAGACGACTGGTCAAACCCCAAGGCCACTCGTCATACTCGTGAACAGGTGCTGCTTGTGGGGGCTGGTCATCTCAAGCTACGCATTTAGATATAAGTAGAACTACTAACATTTTCTTTATGTTAATTTTTATCGACATTTGTGCATTGCAACTGTGACCATGGGCTTGCATTTCTCAAGTGATTTATATTGTTTATTTTTAAATAATATAATATTTTTGAAAAGAGTAATTACTGAGTTTCTTGCCAGGTTCTGCTCAGTAGAAGCAACCTTCCGAACCTGGCGGTAGCATGTATAATCCTGTAAATTGTGTCATTCTGACGATTTGAAAGTGCTTTGTAAAAAGTCTAATCGAATAAAGATATTTTTGACTTTTCAGACTTTTAACGGTTCTTGGAGGAGTCTAGTAAAAATATGCTTAGGTTACAATTCCGAATTAAATTAACCACGGTTATATGTATTTTCTGCGTTATAATTTGGCTTCCCTGCTATATTCATGAACACGTTTTCACGTGTCATAAATATTAATGCGGTGATCTCATTTTTCCAGATCTGCCATCAAAAGCCAACGAAGGGGAAATTATGGAACTACAAATGTGAGTATATTTTTGTCTGTCCGTTGCCAACAGTATGTTTGCAGGTTTAATCTAGTAGAATTAACAATGTTTTTAGTCATATAGTTATTTTGGGATGCGTAGGAACGCGTAGAACCCACGCATACAAAGAAGTGCTATCGAATCCGTTCAAGCACCCAGAAAAACCCATATATTGTAATGTGTAAGTAAAGTAAACTGTATGTAAAGTATACTGCTTTTAAAAAGACAAAAAAATACATCTACGTAACCTGCCTATTTTTTTTTTATTGACGAGGGGGAACCTTCAAAAGTTCCCCGACCGCCCTGGGAGAGACAAATCGGGGTATGTGGGATTTTTACCGCACTAAAACCCCCCCGGTGGCCATCCTCAGTGCTCAAGGGGGACTCCGGGTACTCTGATAGATCGCACCGGTGTCCCCCCACACTTTGCCGGGGCACATCCCCGGGACAGCTGTATCACCCCCCTGGTCAAATCCCATAGGTACATTGTTGTATTTGCTGATTACCCGATTTTTATACGAAGCGACTGTCATCTGACCTCCGCAACCTGTAAGAGGAAAATCTGTAAAGATTGCCCAGGATGTTAAATTGGCAACCGAGATCGATGGCTTCACGTGCTCTCCGAGGCACGGAGGGAACTCGGGCGGTCACCATCCAACTACTGGCTTAGTTTTGCTGATCGAATGATATGAGCATGAGCAACGGTGCCACGAGCTCCTGCGAGAGAAAAAAATAATTCGTGGGATTAATTACTTAAATAATTTTGAAGTTGGTGCTTGATGCTACTGTGGGGAGAGCGAGTGATCGTGCACATCCCCAGCAATGGGAAGATCTTCCAGCCAGGCGGGTGTCATGCCTGGGCAACACCAGTTCCTTGCTTCCTAAATATAGAGCAACTTGTATATACACTGCGATGCGCTCGAAAACTCTTATTGCGCGATTTAGCTTCTCGAGTATTTGTACTGAAACTTTACAATTGTTAGCGAGCAGCGCCATCTATGTAACGAGTGGAGAAAAACTGCTATACTACATATGGCACCATCTTATAAAAAATACTCTTCATAATAATAATGTATTCCCTTAAATTCAGGTGATTTAAATGAAGCACAAATTTACTTTCGAGTGTATAAGGTATCCGACGTTCGTATCCGCAAAGTACATCTCACCACATCTGCATAAGGACGTAGACGAACCTTAGGTAGGGGGACCATGATGCCAGATATTGCGGGACAGTTTTGGAGGTGCAGCAACACCCATGAATTACTGAATACAAATAGAACTTGATTATCGGTTGCAATATTATTAAAATCATGCACGTCACGTAAGCAGTGATCCTCATCTGGCATCCTTCTGAAAAGGTGTGGTACACTTTTCACCAAAGAAGATAGGTGCTAATGGTGAGTTCATTGCCGACTCCGTCACTAATATATAAATCCTGACAATGTTTTACTTCGCCGTAAAGCAAACTAATAGGTACTTCCAACGTGACCTACTACTACTCAAAAAATTTGGTGAAATTCGTTTGACTCGAAATTAGTTGATTCGCCATCTTTGGAATTCAATGACAAAACACCTCCGAAAAAGTATCAACACATTTTAAACCAAGCAAAAATGCAAGGCCCATTCATCTACGTTGGAACGTATCAAAACCTATATCAGGCGAAAAAATCGCCGGATTTCGAACTAGTGTCGTTTGCGTGACGCGAATAGGCCACCACGTCGCAACGTCAGTTTCAGTATTCGATTTTTTTTTATCTCCAGAAAGGCTTGAAGAACAGTCACTGTACTAGTGTGTAGGCAATAATGCAGAGTGCTCGCTCAGTGTTAGCACACAAGTTATCTCGCGAGCTGTTTACAGCCCCTACACACACACATATGTACTAAATACACCATAATATCTTACCTTGCTTCTTGACGGATTTGATCACTGTAAAATTCTGGTGTTACTTAAGCCTGTATTCCCCGAATGGGTAAGAAGAGGTATACGTACCCACTTTTCGCCAGTTATGTTTAAGACAGGGGGCGAGCCTATTGCCACTAACCGGGCACTAATTTAGCACTTTGCTCGACCCGAGGATCGAACTTAGGACCTCGTGATCTGCAGTAGCGTTTGTGACCACAATACTAACGAGGCTCTATTTTGTTGTGGCATAATTATATTTGTTCATAAGTAACATTGACATATCTTCGCCACATATGTATATAGGGAGTCTGGCAAGAGTACGAACTGTACTTAATATTTTCAACTAACTGTGCCCCGCGGTTTCACCCGCGTAGATTTAGTTTCATGCTGTTTTTTTAAATAAAATTAGCCTAAAACATCAAGGTCCCGGCATCACGCGTAAACGGCTGGATGGATTTTAACGGGTCTTTCACTGGCAGATAGCTGATGTTTCAATGAGTGTTCTAGGCTAATTTTTTTGAAAAAAAAACCATAAAAATTAACTCTACGCGGGTGAAACCGCGGGCACAGCTAGTTTATGATAACAGTATCGTTGGTGTGAAGTGAAAATGAGAAAGTATCACAAAATTATTCCATACATTTTGAGCAGGAAATCTCCTCGACGCGAAACTAAAGTTTAGATAGATAAAATATAAATATTAAAATTGGAAACAAACGTGCTGTCTCCTACATTACGTCCAAAGCAAAATTTATGCCCCCACTTTCAAAGTAGTCCGGCCGGCACTCACACCGAAGCTAAATTATTTTAAGTGTTTGCAAGATATACCTAAATATATATAACTCGAAGGTGACTGGCTGATTGACTGACTGACTCACTGACATTGTGATCTATCAACGCACAGCCCAAACCACAGGACGGATCGGGCTGAAATTTGGCATGCAGGTAGATGTTATGACGTAGGCATCCGCTAAGAAAGGATTTCGATTAATTCTACCCCCCAGGGGATGAAAGTTTGTATGAAACTTTGTAAATTTTAAACCGATCGGGCTGAGACTGCATGCAAAATTTATTTATAAAAAATATTAGGGTGCCGCGAAATTTAGCATGAAATTAAATCTTAGCGGGTGAAACCGCGGGGCACAGATAGTTAGAAATAAATCTATATAAACTAAAATTGACGTTTTTACGTATTTCGTAAGAGTTCGGTATTATTCAGGCTTCGTAAATTTCGAAGTAGTATAGTCACCCGCGCTCACTCACTCTAGTAGGTGAATATACAACTAAGGATTTATAAAATGGCAAACTCACCCGTTGGTGAGATTTTTATAGGGTTTTTAAAGGCAGAGTTTTTTTTAATAGTTTTTTATGTGAATACCATATATACTTTCACATATATAACAGATGATAAGCTGTTGATTTAGAATTACAACCAGACACTTCAATTTAATTTATCTGAAAAAAAAATGTTTCATTGCCCACACAGACGCAAAGCGATAAATAAATAAACATCAAAGACTACAGAATAATAATAAAATGGATCTTAATTCTAATTCAAATCCACAGATTAAATATCCATGCTCAGAATATTGTGGTGAAGGTGGATATCTGCATAGATAGTAGTCACACCACGGTGTGAGCGTAGGAAGTAAGCAATATCTTGGCACACAGCGTCACCCGTACGTATCGCTTCGGATCGTAAACAATTCAGATGCGATCCTTACCGACACTCACTAATATCACCCCATACTTTAAGACATTGCTTGTGACATTTTAGGATATATTGCTGGGTACCAAAAACCGAGCGGTTCAGCAAATATGTATATTGTAACATTTATATTCACATACTAAATGTGCCCCGCGGTTTAACCCGCGTATACTTCATTCTATCGATGGCTTTGTTCACCAAACCATGATCTAAAAAGTAGTCTAATTTACTCCTTGTAACATCAGCTACCTGTCAGTTAAAGTCTCCTTAAAATCGGTCGTACAAACAAACACGCAGACTCACAGACAGAAAAAATTAAATCATAGATTTTTTCAAGTTTCACCTTATATACTTTCTTATGCATTTAGCAAAAAGCTGTTATTCTGAAAATACAAACACACTTATCCTGTACCGACAGATACGATTTTGATTTGAGAATACTTTCTAAGAAATCTAATCAAATAAAGATATTTTCTATTAACTACTAGCTGTGCCCCGCGCTTTCACCCGCGTAGATTTAGTTTCATGCTTCATGTTGCGGAACCCTAATATTTTTAATAAATAAAAGTAGCCTAAGTTACTCCTTGACACATCAGCTACCTGCCAGTGAAAGTCTGGTTAAAATCGGTCCAGCCGTTCCAGAGATTACCCGGAACAAACAAACAGACAGACGGACAGACAAAGAAAAAAAATATTTAAAACTTGCTTTTTCAGTGTCAGTAGCGAGTATACTACCATATACATTTAGAGAAAAGCTGTTATTTTGGAATTACAAACAGACACTTCAATTTTATTTATCTGTATAGATGTATAGATATTTAAACACCTAATTTTTTTTCATACATAACATTACTATGTATATTGAGATTTATTACACTAACAGCCTTAAAAAGAAATATATAATCTAAAATAACCTAAAATATATTATTAAAAGGAGTCCCTGTAGGCAAGGTTCCGAAGATACTGGCAGCATTCCCCCTTTGAATAGCTAAACTAATTCTTTGTCCGAGGTAGCTGCCAGCTCTTCGGTCTCCGGTGATGTCGACTAATCTTTTCGTAATTTCATTAAAAAGCCTTATAGCGCTAGGACCCCACGGACCAAGGGTCTCGACACCGAATGGAACAAAATCATATTCGGTGCCCAGACCCCTGTATTTGCTAGCTTTAGCCTTCTCCGCCGCTTCACATGCCGCACCAACTCTGTTGTTGGTTCCATGTAGATGGGACGGGGCCAGCGTGTCTGAACAGGTTGCATCCCATACCAGCACCCGTCCCATCTTCCATGGAATCAAACTCATGCCGTCCGGTCTCTTGCCATCGTCTCTTGCAATGCCTGTCGGCTCAAGAAGACTCGGCACGTTGACGGTGGCAAGAGACCGGCGTATGATATCGTTAAGTTCGGCATGTCTCGAGAAGCGGCCCGCACTTTTTTGGCATGATAGTCCGTGATGTCCTAGCTTGTCGACATCACTGTCACAGGGACATTTGTGAGGAATGCAGACCTTAACCCCGAGCCGTAGACATGTTGCGATTCGGAGCGTGTCAGGCACAAGAAAAGTTCCTGTATTTGACGAAGGGTACGCGTGAAGCCAGTAGCCGGCCTCACGCGCCCCCACGGCCAAAAGCCGGGCACGCGCCGAACCTGTACTACGGCTCAAAAGATTTTCATATGTCAATTTGCTATTTATGTCGTCCCAGCTCCTCTGAGAATTTGGAGAAACTGGAGAATTTTGACCTGGGCATGCGATTAAGTAAGCGTTCCTAGCTTCTTCCAAGCCAGCAATCTCAAAGTTTGAAGGGGAAGCCCTTAAAATTATAAACACCTACCTAACACCTGTGAACACCTAATTATAAACTAAAAACCTTAAAAAGAAATATATAATCTGATACCTAAAATATATTATTAAAGAGAGTCCCTGTAGGCAAGGTTCCGAAGATACTGGCAAAGGGGGAATCCCTTTGAATAGCTAAACTAATTCTTTGTCCGAGGTAGCTGCCAGCTCTTCGGTGTCCGGTGATGTCGACTAACCTTTTCGTAATTTCATTAAATAGCCTTATAGCGCTAGGACCCCACGGACCAAGGGTCTCGACACCGAATGGAACAAAATCATATTCGGTGCCCAGACCCCCGTATTTGCCAGCTTTAGCCTTCTCCGCCGCTTCACATGCCGCACCAACTCAGTTGTTGGTTGCATGTAGATGGGACGGGGCCAGCGTTTCTGAACAGGAAGTTATTGAACTGAAGATATTTTTGAGTTTGAAACTTAATAGATGTAATAGAATAAAGAACTTTGGAAGAGCTCGGATCGGGACACAGTCTAAGGCACTATACATACGATATAAATAGAACTACTAGACTTTTCTTTATGTTAATTTTTATCGACATTTGTACATTGGAACTGTGTCCATGGGCTTACATTTCTCAAATGATTTATTTTGTTTTTTTTTTAAATTGTATAACATTTTTGAAAAGAGTAATTACTGAGTTTCTTGCCAGGTTCTTCTCAGTAAAAGCTACCTTCCGAACCTGGCGGTAGCATGTATAATCCTGTAAATTGTGTCATTCTGACGATTTGAAAGTGCTTTGCATAAAGTCTAATCGAATAAAGATATTTTTGACTTTGACTTTGACTTTGAATTACTTTTCACACCTATGCAGCTTTCCTCACGATATTTCCTTCACCGTAAAGCACGTGGTGTGAAATTACTGCACACGGATTTTTTATATTAATCCCTCTGATCCTCTCGTGAGTAACTTGTAAATTACTTCATTAGACCTTACGATCAGGAAAACCGTTTCCTTGACTGTTTATGTTATAGACAATAACAGTTTGTTTTTATCATCAAGGCACGCCTGGGAAATAAAAATAATAGAATCATTACACAAATACGAGTTTCGGGTGTTTTCACAACATTTACAAAGCCTATTAAAAGGTTTATTTAATTATGAGAATTTCCTTTCTGTTAACCCTTTGTCTAAAGTTATACCTAATTATAATAAAGATTAGCTGTGCAATGCGGTTACACCCGCGTATTTGATTTCATACAAACTCATCATCTATTTTATCCCGTTGGGGATAGAATTAATCATAATCCTTTCTTGGCGGATGCCTACGTCATAACATCTACCTGCATGCCAAACTTCAGCCCGATCCGTCCAGTGGTTTGGGCTGTGCGTTGATAGTCGGTCAGTCACCTTTGAGTTATATATATTTAGATGAACGTGGTGTCTGTAGATTTTATATTTGATAAGGCGAAGGAAAATTCAAATCTTTGGAATATTACGAGAGTGATAAGGCACTTATGAACGCCAACCTTCTCTGACTGAACTGAATCTGCAGGCCTCATCTGGTATATACAGAAAACAATTGATGTGTCTGTTTGTAATTTCATATTATGTATTCAGTGAAAAGCTGTTTATTATAAAAATATATACGGTATATAAATGAAAATATAATTTTTTTCTCTGTTTATTCCGGCTAGTCTCAGAAACGATAGGGCCAGGACCAAGACCGACAGGCAGATAGCTGATGTTTCAGGGAATAATTTAAGCTACTATTATTTAAAAAACAATTAGGATTCCGCGAGAGCATGGAACTAAGCGTACGCGGGTGAAACCGCCGGGGACAGCTAGTATGACAATATAATATAATCTATATTATAATGCAAACATTTTTTGTCTTTATGGGCTCTAAAAGAAACGGAACGATTTCAAAAATTCTTTCACTACTTGAATTATCACTGATTAATATAGGCTATGTTTTATCCCCGTACTCCCACGGGAACAGGAACTACGCGGGTGAAACCGTGTGGCGTGAGCTAGTAAAATCATATTCTGGTAAAAACGAATGCAACAAACAAGTCTGTGGAGAACAAACTTACCTTTAAAAATGTTCATATAAACTAGCGAGCTAACGCGAACACACCGCGCGTTATTTTTCATTTCAGAATCATAATGGGATGTGCTAAGTAAAGTCTGGTGTTTGAACATTAACTTGTACGGCATTATAAAGCCTTCCACCAAAACGAGAAAGTTTAACTTTGCGGTTGGAATTTTGGTGAATAAAGTACCAGTCAACATGGTTGAGGATGTGTATCATGTGTTAGTGGAATGACTACGGGGCGAAGCTGACAGAAGCGAATTTTTGTTTGATGATCGGGAATCCTATAAAACGTCCCCGACCGCCCTGGGAGAGGCAGGTCGGGGTATGTGGGATTTTTACCGGCACTAAAACCCCCCCGGTGGCCATCCTCCGTGCTTAGGGGGACTCCGGGTACTCTGATAGATCGCACCGGCGTCCCCCCACACTTTGCCGGGGCACGTCCCTGGGGCAGCTGTATCGCCGCCCTTGAAGACCTCGTTGTGCAAGGCAGTGCGAGCCATATCGTGCTGCCACCTTCCCGGGCCCGCGGCTCGGTGGTCAAAACTCCCACCCCGACCACCGCCAGCAGGCCCTCCGGCCCCCTTTTAGTCACCACTTACGACAGGCAGGGGATACCATTGCCAAATTCTTTGCTTTGCTTTTAGGTGTCACAGACAACCTTACCGTAAGAGGGTTTGTTTTGTCCAATACTTGCAATATAGTCATAGCAAGCCCCAGCTCGGTGGATGCCACAATGTTGTATTGCAAAGGGTGATCAAACGCAGACATTGATCGCATAAAATATTAAAACCCTTGGATGTACGATTCTTTGACTGATTTACAGGAATACAAAATCTTATCTGATGCTTTATCATTTCAGGTACTCGCGAAAGCTTGAAGCGGGTAAGTTATTTCAATCGAATTTTTAATACGTATAGTGTCTGAGCCTGAAATGAACCCACTAACCTAATGTTAAAGTCCCATGTAGTAGGGGACGAGCCTATTGCTATAAATCGGGCACTAATCCAGACTCCAGGCTGCAATTGGGAAATTGGAGTTTGGAAAAACGTACAACACAAAAAACACCTTACCCCACCCAGGATCGAACTCAGGACCTTTTGTTTTGCAGTAGCGTTTTGCGACTACTACACCAACAAGGCAATGAACGTTTCAGAATAAAATACGAGAGGTATAAATTTTCATTTTTCCTGAAAAAATAAATGTAAGAAGCCCTTCGTTAGAAGCCTCCAAAGAAGCTCGGATCACATCAAAGGGATGGATTCCCTAAATATTTACCTACGCATACCTTACAGGGCCTTCATAAAATGATAAACACCTTAGTTATGTTATATTATCTGCGCTTTGAACGAAATTATTCGCGTCTTGCGGCTTGTACTACGAATATATTTGCACTGAGGATTACTAAGCTGGCGGCCATCTTTGAAAATGTGGTTGAATATGAGGGTGGATAATATTATAAAGAATAGAAGAATTAGACATAACTAGACAGCCCTGCGGGTTCTCCCGTGTATGATTTAAGTACCTACCCTTAAAGAGTAATTTTTATAACCCACTAGCTGTGCTCCGCGGTTTCACCCGCGTAGATTTTGTTTCATCCTTATGGTCGTGGAACCCTTATATTTTTAGTAAACAAAAGTAGCCTAAGTTACTCCTTGAAACATCAGCTACCTGCCAGTGAAATCGGTCCAGCCGTTTCAGAGATTACCCGGAACAAACAGACAGACAGACAGAGAAAAATTTTAAAACTTGGTTTTTTAGTGTCAGTAGCGTGTATACTTTCATATGCATTTAGTGAAAAGCTGTTATTTTGAAATTACAAACAGACACTTCAATTTTATTTATCTATATGTATAGATGTTATTCCGATACATAAGCTATATTATTGTAAAGTTTCAACAAAATCCATTCAGTAGTTTTTGCGTGAAAGAATAACAATCATAAATTCTTGCAAATTTTCTCGTTTATAATATTAGTAGGATATTAGATTTATAATTTTTCCAACCTATGTTATTGACGTAGAAATTTATGGAATTATTCATATTTTGGGTGCTACGATTAGCTTATTATTTTGGGTGTAACACCTACTGGGAAATTGATACACATACACATACATATGCTCACGCCTGTATTCCCCGAAAGGGTAGGCAGAGATGTTGTTATTTTCAACACCCACATTTCACCGAATATGATTAAGTGCCAACGTGACAGATGGTGGTTCCATCACCGTTTTAGGCACTATACATACGTCTTTGAGATATTTCTCAGACATATGCAGGTTTCCTCACGATGTTTTCCTTCATCGTAAAGCACGTGGTGTGAAATTATTGTACTTAAGTTTTTTTTAAGAAAATATCATTGGTACAGGCTCCGCTGGGATTCGAACTTGCGTCGCTTGCGTAGCAGGCGACTGCTCTAACCCTGAGGCCACCACGGCTCTTGGGAAATTGAGGAATCGTTTATTTGTAGTTAGTATGTAATTTTCAACACAAGCAAGAACTGCACTTATGAATTCCTAACGCATTGCTCGCGGTACACAATGTATGATACACTCTCTCTTTGAAATATTGCAAAATATGAACGATGCGTCGTTCTGCAGAGAGCTCACTGTTTCATATTTAAAATTTCTTCACAATAAAACAACTTTGGCTCTGTAAAAAGTACATTTGAACTACGTTTGAATATGAATGGAATAAAGGTAGATATATGTGGCGTCAAGAGCTATGAGTGCTGAGCAGTAGTCTTTTTTAGGGTCTAGTATGCAGTTGTCCCCACTATTTTGCTGAATTTCTCGCTTTTTTCCAAGGTTGGGCAATGCGTGAGTGATACTCTCGTGTTTGTCACATTTTCAACTTACAATCAGGCGGACTGCTGCGTTATTCTGTAAGGTACCTCAGAGTCCAACTCGACGTTGAGTGTCAAGTTCAATCATAGGGAAGTGATACATAACTCATACGTGATAAGAACCGTGGTGGCCTCGGAGATTGAGCAGTCGCCTGCTACGCAAGCGGCGCAAGCTTAATCCTAATAGGGCCTGTACCAATGAGTTTTCCTAAGAACTTATGTGCAGTGATTTCACACCACGTGCTTTACGGTGAAGGAAAACATCGTGAGGAAACCTGCACATGTCTGAGAAGTGATTCAAAGACGTATGTATAGAACCTGAGACGGCGATGGACTCAACCTCTGTCACGTTGGCACTTAATCATATTCGGTGAAATGTGGATGTTGTTGTTACAACACCTCTGCTTAACCTTCGGAGACCCTTCCATTTTTTTTATTACACATGATAAAGTTCAATTTTGTATGCTTGAAAACGACACTCGTCGTTGACTCAGCGTCGCACTTTGAACAACCGTACAGAGTGCCTAGTGCGAGTTTTTCACTGCCGCCGTCACAAGTCACCGCGTCAAAGTTAACGCAGATTTGTATAGGATCGGAACGGCGCCTCTGTCGGTCTAAACATGACACTATTGTGAGCCCATACAAATCAGCGTTTACGTCGACGCGGTGACTTGTGACGGCGATTTTAAGAAAACTCGCACTAGGCACTCAGAATACGCTTGTTTGATACCTTTGTAGCATAAACAACGAAAAACATTTATTCTGAATTTGAAATTGATTTGGCAATACATCGAAATGGATATTACGTTCTCTTCTGCCAAAGCCCTTCTAAGTAGCTCATAAAGCTTCCTTCCTGAAACATACCTTGTAGAGGAAAAACATCAATTCACAGAGGAATTCTCATCTCTTTGAGATCAGGCGTAACGAGTGCCATTAGTAAAACGAATTGATAGTGGATGGGCTGACTTCCGTACTGTAACACGGAATAGAAAGTCTACATAAGGCCAGCTTCGTAAGAAGTCGACATACGATACGCTCGCGAGCTTGAAAATTCCATACAGACATATAGAGATATGCTCACGTCTGTAGAGGTACAGTAAGCATAGAAAAAGTAACATTCTCTCGCGCTTGCGCTAAAAGAAACGATAAAAATTGTGTATGGAAATGATATAAATCAATCACGTGTCATATGTCATTCCCGTACATTTTGTATCGTTTCTACTAAGCGAAGCGTGAGGATAATGTTACTTTGTCTACGGACCCTGTTATGAACTTCGAGCGCTGACCTTGAAAACGAAGTGGCTTTTTTTTGCAACACGGTCTCTGATGTCACAAGTGCTTTATAAAAGTTTCAAATAAACCGCGCATGTCTACTTATTTTTATGTCAACATTATGACAAATAACGTTGCGTAATACTACAATATACAAGCAGTACGGAACCTAATTGCAAATTGTTCGAAATGACACACACACAGATGCGCGCACGAGATTATAAGCTACCCAGTTGTAATGTCGGCAAGGGGTGAGGGGTATCACGTCGTGGCCGATCGCCTGTACGTCATTTACTAACATTTTTCAAAACTACAAAACTAAATTACTTTGACAGTAAATTATGGAGTAAATTTTTAGTGTCAACCCGCACGATCGTAAGAGCAAACGATATTTTTTTTTTTTGGTCTGGATTCTATACTCTTAGTTAGCTTATATTATATACTGTTGTAGTACGTAGCTATGTATATAGAGATACGCTAGCGAGCGAGAGAGAGTGCGTGCTATGACAGCCAATGCATGGAAGCTAGCCTTATGTTACATTTAATTTTTTGTTTATAAGGAGGTTTCCTTTGCGCGAACAAGATTTGTTTTATTCATTCACTTCGGCTGTGTTTTCTAAACCACCTAGTGGTTTCCTAAAAAAAATCCTTTTAATCTTTAGTCACATTTTGACTCACTATTTGGCTCAACTATTGCGTCCATAATGATATTGTAATCTATCTTGCTCCGCGGTTTCAACATCATCATGAATTTAAGAGTTGTGACTCTTGTCGGTGTAACTGATGCAACTTCTTCCATTTGTCTCTATCAAGTGCCATCTCCTTGACCTCCCTATACGTCACCAGCGTAGGCTTAACTTCGTCGGCGACTTTATATCATGGAACTCTTTATTTTTTTAAATAAAAGTATCCCACGTTTCTTCTTCTATCATCAGCTATCTACCAGTAAAAGTCCAGTTAAAATCGCTCCAGCGTTTCAGTGGTACCCAAACTTTGCAATTGCTAGCGATCAGCTACATCCGTGTAGCGAGTACCTATAGGTACACTAGTTACCTTAAAAGGTCATTCTTCATGACGCTCTCGGTGAAATTTAGTACATTTGCCATTAGAATTTGCCATCCTTGCTGTATAAAAATGAGGAATAACCTTTTATACTTATACTGAGACATACATATGCTCAAGCCATCCCAAAAGGGTCCCCGAAGGGATAAGCAGAGGTGTTGTAACAACAACACCCACATTTCACCGAATATGATTAAGTGCCAATGTGACAGATGGTTAGTCTATCGCCGTCTCAGGGACTATACATATGTCTTTGAATTACTTCTGAGACATAAATGCAGGTTTCCTCACGAGTTTAAAAACTTGCAGGCCACTGGGATTCGTACTTACAATGATTGCGTAGGAGGCGACTGCTAAAACCCCATGAACACCACGGCTCTTAGTCATGTTTAAGTCCTATGTAATATGGGGCGTGCCTATTGCAATCAACCGGGCACATATCCTGGGAAATCACAGATTGAAAACCCAATAACACTTTGCCCGACGCAGAGATAGAACTCAGAACTTCGCGGACCAACGGCACAGTATCCTTCTATACTCCTTACATAACAAAATAGGATAAGATAGCGGTCATTATACTCTGGGCGGAAGTTTTGAAGATCAAAGTGCGTACATTTAACACTCAACTAATCTTGGGTCATGTGTAGGCTTAACCCACGCTGGCCGCGGTCACAGTGACCGCTCAACTTTACTCATTATGGAGCTCCAACACTCGATGTCTGTTAATTAATGTTACTAAAGTACAGGGTCATTTTATACCCTACATTGTACATTGGCTTGTTTCGGGTTGAGCCGGATTTAAGCATATTTGGGACACTTTTTTTGGTCAAAAGTTCGGTTCTAAAATTACGCTTTTACTCTTTATTTTGGTAGACTTTTTGATGTTCAATCCTAACTCGTGTTTTAAATGATAGTTTATTTGTTGCGCTTTCGCGTCTTAAACGCAAACGAACAACGTGACATTTCGCAGACATTTTGCTTCAAACGAGTGAATCAGTGAGAGAACCAGAATCACTTGGAACATCTCCGTAGCTTTATCCCATATATTTTTGGGGTCAGCACTTGATTCAACCGGCTAGTGACAACTAAATATCATACTAATTCTAAAATCTTATAGAAATACAGACACATACATACAGATAAATAAAATTGAAGTGTCTGTTTGTAATTTCAAACAGCTTTTAACTAAATGCATATGAAAGTATACACAGCAATGAAGCTGAAAAATCGATTTTTTAAAAAATTTCCGGCTAATCTCCGAAACGGCTGGACCGATTTGAACGGGAGTTTCATTAGCAGATAGCTAATATTACAAGGAGTGACTTAGGCTACTTTAATTTTTTAAAAACATTAGGGTTCCATGTGTCACCAATAAAATTAGCTCTACGCGGGTGAAATAAGAGATAAGATAAAACGCAAGTGGCAAATTCCTAAACATTCATAAGTACCTTACCAGGGCCTAAACTGAATAAATCATTTTCATTTTTATTTTCATCAACAATTTCATTAGATTCAATAGAGCCTAGTGCGAGTTTTCTTAAAATCGCCGTCACCTGTCACCGCGTCTATGTAAACGCAGATTTGTATGGACTCACAATAGTGCCATCTTTAGGCCGACAAAGGCGCTGTTCCCATCCTATACAAATCTGCGTTGACGTCGACGCGGTGACTTGTGACGGCGGCAGTGAAAAACTCGCACTAGGCCCTTAGATCATAATTTGTACAAATTAAATCAAACTGCTAGTATGAAAAACATCTGTAACAAGTTATTACAAAGGAAAATCGCCAAATCATCATCTCCCTGGCCTTATCCCATACATTGTTGGGGTCGGCACTTGATTCAACCCGGTGTGGCTGATCACCTGATTTTTATACGAAGCGACTGCCATCTGACCTTCGCAACCCCATTTAGGAGCAAAATCTGTGATCTGGGCTAATCCAGTTGTCAGATTATTTTTAGACCTCCGACTGACCTGTAACGATTGCCAAAGATGTTGAACCGGGACCGACGGCTTAACGTGCTCTCCGAGGCACGGAGGGAACTCGGGCGGTCCCATCCAACTACTGGCTAGGCGTATGGTTGCTTAATTTCGCTGATCGAATGATATGCGCAATAGCAAATGTGCCACGAGCTCCTCTCCTCAAAGGAAAATCGACAAATATGACCAATATTTTCAAACTACTGTTTTATATATTATTCCTCCACATATCCCAACATTATTACCCCGCGGGTAACCGTAGAAAATTTCCTATGGGAAATAAAGAACTACCAAATTGACTCCGAAGTGCAAAACAAATAGAAATTCCTTGCGATACCTTTCGGGGTGAAAGCACTTTGACAATCGATGTTTGTTCTCACAAAATAAATTATCTCAGTTTTAGTATCAGGATACATTTTTATCACAGAAGCCTAATATTATAAACGCGAAAGTTTGTAAGAATGTATGTATGTATGCAGGGGCGTTGGATTTTCAGAGGGGTAGGCATAAACAATAAGTAGGTAGGTAGGCAGGTTAAGTACATACCTATGTGACGCGGCGTAGGTACGTCTTGGTAGAGATACACATACGAAATATTCAGTAATCACAAATTGTTACTTATGCTTACCTGCTTATATGCAATGCACGCCACTGATGTATGTATGTTTGTAGCTTTTTTACGTAAAAACTACTGAACGGATTTCGATGAAACTCAATCAATGAATAACAATAACTTACACAGTATAACACATAGGCCAAGTGTGAAAACAGTTTTTTTTATTTCAGTAGGTACCGTATTGAAGTAAGTACTTACTTTTATATGCATTTAGTGAAAAGCTTTTAATTTGGAATTACAAATAAACAGACATATCAATAGGTATATATAAATATATGACCTACTAGCTGTGCCCCGCGGTTTCACCCGCGTAGATTTAGTTTCATTCTTATTGTCGCGGAACCCTAATATTTTTAGTAAATAAAAGTAGCTTATACTACTAGGAATAACTTAAACTCCTTGAAACCGGTTCTTCTCAGAAGGCTAGTTTCCGAACCGGTGGCAAATTCCTCGACATTCATAAGTGCCTTACCAGGGCCTAAACTGAATAAATCATTTTCATTTTCATTTTCTAACATCAGTTACCTGCCAGTGAAGGTCCCGTTGAAATCGGTCCAGCCGTCTTAGAGATTACCCGGAACAAACAGACAGAGAGACAGAGAAAAAATTTAAAACTTGGTTTTTTAGTGTTTATTAGCCTCTATACTTTCATATGCATTTAGTGAAAAGCTGTTATTTTAGAATTACAAACAGACACTTCAATTTTATTTATCTGTATAGATGTATAGATTGAAAGCATAATGCTACTAAAGTAGGACAAATCAATGGACAGATTCCGCAATATATATTTATAAAATTTTAAACTTTGATATTCAAACTATTACCGTCATCTAACATAATGAGCTTATCTCTCCATTTATAGACATCTACTAATAATAAAACTGTAGTAAGACTGTGTCTGTGCACATGGCCGCTTACCATCAGAGTGCCTAGTGCGAGTTTTCTTAAAATCGCCGTCACAAGTCACCGCGCGCAAAGTTAACGCAGATTTATATGGGATCGGAACAGCGCCTCTGTCGGCCTAAAGATGACACTATTGTGAGCCCATACAAATCTGCGTTAACGTCGACGCGATGACTCGTGGCGGCGATTTTAAACTCACACTAGGCCCCCAGGCGGGCTGTCGCATTAAGCACTAAGGTTTCTCAGCGACTTTGGTTTCAATCATAGGAAATTGATATTTAATACGTAAATGATAAAGTTCAATTTCGTATCTTTAAAACAACGAGTGCGATGACAGTGAGAAACCTTAGTGAATAGTTCGGCTGAGCGCTGGTTTGCCACCTTCGCAGTATAAAATAAATCGTTTTGAATATATACCCCTGACTGAGTGGGGATGAGTTATTTCAATTTGCCATCCTTGGGACAAAAATATGCAGGAATTGGTAATAGGTATGCTAGACTCGTATTTAGACTTTCAAAAATGTTATAATTTTGCTAAAATAAAATACCTACATATAGTTTCATGAATATATCGTCAATATTATTTTATTTTTTTTGTATTTTTTTCATTCTTTATTTGTGTTGTTGCCGTGATTCAAGTCAATAAATACTTATAATTATTATTATTATTATATTTGCTTCAAAAGCGTTTTTTTATAATACAAAATATAAATAATTGAGGAGCTCGTGGCACAGTTGCTATTGCGCATATCATTCGATCAGCGAAGTTAAGCAACCATACGCCTAGCCAGTAGTTGGATGGGTGACCGCCCGAGTTCCCTCAGTACCTCGGAGAGCACGTTAAGCCGTCGGTCCCGGTTGTCAATTTAACATCTTTGGCAATCGTTACAGGTCAGTCGGAGGCCTAAAAATAATTTGACAACTTGTTTAAGTTAGGTCAGATAGCAGTCGCTTCGTATAAAAATCAGGTGATCAGTCACATCGGGTTGAATCAAGTGCCGACCTCAACAATGTCATGTGAACTCGAGTAAACTTGTATTTTTCAAATAATTTTAATAAAATAAATATTCGTATCAACCAAAAATTAAAATTACCTTCTAGCGTTTTACTGTTTAAATAATAAAATTATAATTTTATTGTTTTCAAACAATTAAATGATTTTAAAAATGAAAAACTGATATACGATATACTAGGGTGGTTTTAAAGAAAATAGAATTCCGAGGAAAATGACCTCATCACCATTGTTTCGACAAGTAAGTATTTTTTTTTATAACCGATATTATTTAAATTTATTGTTTTATAATGTTATCTCCCATTTTTAAACATTCAATTAGTTTAAGATAAAAAAAATAATAATTAAAATTTAAGGCTTTGAAAGCGTTACATTTTTAGTTATATAACTAAGGAGCTGTGCCCCGCGGTTTTACCCGCGTAGAGATAATTTAAAGGGTGACCCGCGGAACATTAATGTTTTTTTTAAATAAAAGTAGCCTAAGTTACTCCTTGTAACATCAGCTATCTGCAAGTCGGTCCAGTCGTTTCAGAAACAAACAGACAGACAGACAGACAAAGAAACATTTTAAAATTTGTTTTTTTTTATGTTAGTAGCGTGTATACTTTCATATGCATTTAGTGAAAAGCTGTTATTTTGGAATTACAAACAGCCATTTAAATTGTATTTATCTACATAGATGTATAGATTAATTTATATTAAGGGCGGGAGGTGAGTTACTCTAAATATTAACAATCTTTACTGTATCCAGTTCCTAGTAGCCAGTGCACCTCAGCTGGGCGCTATATCAGCTGGAGGCATCACCTCCTTTCCAAATGTTCTGCTTCACCAACTCAGGTCTAAGGATAGTGAGATTCAAATGGATTTAGATATTGCTACTTGGATTGGTAAGTATCTTAGAACTCTCTCGAGATCTTCTCACTCCGAATACTAAGTCTATATTGTTCTAACGTAACCTTATAACATACATACATACATATGCTCACGCCTGTATTCCCCGAAGGGGTAGGCAGAGGTGTTGTAATAACAGCACTCACTTTCCACCGAAGATGATTAAGTGCCAACGTGACAGATGGTGAGTTTTACGCCATCTTAGGCACTAAAATATGTTTTTGAATTACTTCTCAGACATATGCAGATTTCCTCACGATGTTTGCCTTCACAAAGCACGTGGTGTTAATCACTGCACATAAGATTTTTTCGGAAAAGCACATGGGATTCAAACTTGCGTCACTTGCGTTGCAGGCGACTGCTCAAACCCCACAACCACTGCGGCTATAACGTCATTATTGTCGTTTATGTAACTTGTCAACTTTCTCGTAACTTTGAGTTTAGCAAGAATTAAGTGCTAATTGGGTCCAAGTTTTAAATGAAATTCAAACTTTGATTTGACACAAAAGTAATTCCATTCAATTATTTATGAGGCACATATGCTCACGCCTGTATTTTCCGGCACAGGTGCACTTAAAGCACACCTACATTTCGCCAGTTATGTTTTAGTTCCATGTAACAAGGAGCGAGCCTATTACGACTAACCGGACTCCGGGCCACCTTTGTGCTTTACAATCGGTCAATCAGAATAAAAATTAAATTCATCTAAGATTTTGCGACGAGAAGCTGATCCATCACAAAACAATTCTGCAAAAAATTTGAAGGAAAGTTTCCCGAGTTGCTTCATCTCGCACACATTAAAAAGTACCTTTTTTAATCCCAATGTTTATTCCAGGTTCAACACACGGACTAGCGGGAATACCAACTATTCTCATTCCCACTCTCATGCAACTTATGGGTCGAAAATACACGTTCATCTTGAGCTGCTTATTCGGTGTCATTGGATGGATCATCGTCAACTTTGCTCAAAGTGTCATCGCCATCATCATATCTGAGGTGTTCCACGGGCTGTGCACCAACAGTCTGATCACTGTCAGCTTGCTTACCATCAGCGAGATGCTGGACCCTAAGTTCAGAATTATCAGCATGACTATCTACGGTGTGAATCAAACCATTGGCATGGCATTGGTTGTTATAATTGGCCAGTATTTACATTGGAAGACGGTGGCTGTAATATTGTGTGTTCCTATAATAATAGCGCTCCTCATATCCCTCGTGTGGCCTGAGTCTCCGGCGTGGCTCGCTTACAGAGGCGAGTTCGACAAATGTGAAAAGGCATTTATATGGCTTAGAGGCAATGATGAAATATCTCGAAAAGAACTAGAACAGCTAATAGCAGCTCAGAAAGAAATATTAAAACAAGACCAATTGAAGGGAAAGCGTAGAATTAACAAGCGTTTATTCACGAATTTGTTGCGTCAAGTCACTAGAAGAGACTTCTATCTCCCGTGCTTCCATATATTTGTCCTGCTCTTCTTGGTGTATTGGAGCGGGATGGTTGTCCTATTCATCTACACAGTGGAAATGATCCAAAAAGTAACATCTAGTAACTCCGCTCCTACTATTGGTGTGATCACCATCTATGTTATACTAGTTGTTGGTAACATTATCACAACGTTCCTCTACAAACGTTTTAACAATAAGACCATTGTAACTGTGAGTGGTGTTGGAGTATCAATATTCTGGTTCTTAACTAGTGTTGTTACATATTTACAAAGTGTTGGTGTGATAGCGCCGGATTCGTATTTAAGTCTGTACTGTTTGATAGCTTTGACGGCTGCATACAGTTTTGGAGTATCAATGTGTGGGTTTTCGATATCTGCTGAGCTGATGCCAGTGAAGCATAGAGGGTTAGGTGGAGCGGTGTATGTTATACTAATATGCCTGTTACATACATCCTCATTGAAGCTGTCTCCGTACTTGTTCGTGTACATCAACTTTTGGGGCACGTTCCTGCTGTTCGCAGTCAACGCAGCAATGGCGACGCTGTTCATTTGGCGATATGTCCCGGAGACTAAGAATAGGACTTTGCAGGAAATAGAGGATATTTATAACCATGGACGTGTCATACGTCGTGATGTTGAAGTTATTGAAAACGTTAATGTTTAAGTAGGGTTCTTGATTGATAAACGCCTAGATAGTGACTGCATTGCCAAGGTTACAAAAATATTTTCTAACCATCAATCTCCTGCCTTTATCCCATGTTATTTGTGGTCAGCGCAATGTGATCTTCTCTTCCATTTCTCTATCAGCTGTCATATTTGTATTCACTTCCATTTTAGTCATATCATCTTTCAAACAATCCGTCCATCGTTTATCTTCTTGTCCCCTTGCAACCATCCACATTCATAAACAAACCTTTTTTGGCATATTTTTTAGGTTCTTAATTCAACTGTATGTATTTTTAACGAATAATTGTAAATTTGTTAATGTTAAAACGGACAAGGTGAACTTTAAGCGTTTTTTGTTGAATAAATAATATGTAATGAATAAATTGAAATTTTAAGTCAAATAAAAATTCTCACAATATTTCCAACAGTCCAATTAAAGTAAACAATCTAATCTTACAAGATCATTGTATTAATTAATGTATATTTTATATAATGTTTAGCGTGGGTAAGTGCGTATTGTTTATTATTACAATACTAGCTGTGCCCCGCGGTTTAATTTCATGGTTTCCCGCGGATCCCTTATGTTTAAAAAAGTCTAAAGTAGCCTAAGTTACTCCTTGTAACATTAGCTATCCGGCAGTGAAGTCCAGCCGTTGCGGAGAGTACCCGGAACAAACAGACAGACAGACAGAGAAAAATTTTAAAACTTGGTTTAAACAGACACTTCAATTTTATTTATCTGTATGTTTCGAGTATAGATGTATAGATGAGTAAGAGTGCAATTAACATAATATTACCATATGTCACGTAACAGATTTATGTCATTTACATAATGTTTTTATCGTTTCTATAAGTGCAATCGCGATAGAATGTTACTTTGTCTAGGCATACAGGGCCTGTAGACAAACTTGATTGATGCACGTTCATGGACTGCAGTAGCCGTTTAACATCAGTGATATGATTGCTTTTTTGTTTGTTTGTTTGCATTGAATAGGCTCCGAAACTACTTGACTGATCTTGAAAATTCTTTCAGCAATGGATAGCTACATAATCAGCGAGTAACATTTTATCCCCGTGCTCCTACGGGAACGGGAACTACGTGGGTGAAACCGCATGACGTCCGACCAGTTGATATCCTTCACAGAGAGTATATAGTATTGAAGCGATCATCGACGCTCATTACCGCTCACGCTAGCATTGCATTTAGTTCGCTAACGATCGTGCGAGTGATGTGATTGTTCTTCGCACGATAATGACGTTGGTGCGTATTTACGACGTATGTAAGGCTACGACGCATTCATAGCGTTGTGGTCGTGTATGGTTTGGAATACGAAGTTTGCATATAATGATTACAGAGTGCCTAGAGCTAGTTTTCTTAAAATCGCCGTCACATGTGATCGCGTCAACGTAAACGCAGATTTGTATGGGCTCACTATAGTGTCATGTTTAGGCTGACAGAGGCGCTGTTCCGATCCTATACAAATCTGCGTTTACGTCGACGCGGTGACTTGTGACGGTGGCAGTGAAAAACTCGCACTAGGCCCTCTGATTTAAAGATTAAAATTACGTTTCTGCCCGCGACTTCCTCAGCGTGGAATAGTTACTTTGGGCTAACGCTAACATTAACGATTGGTCTTAGCGTGAAAATAAATAGCTTTCCTCGATAAATGTGATATCTGCATTCTTTAAATCGGACCTGAAATTACCGCGTCCAGAGATTAGCGCGTTCAAGCAAACAAACAAACAAGCTTTTCAGATTTATTACATTAGTTTAGATTTTTCCACCAAAATAAATGTCACACCATGATGTACTAGAATGAAAATGAAAATGAAAATGAAAAATATTTATTCAGTTTAGGCCCTGGTAAGGCACTTATGAAAGTCGAGAATTTACCACCGGTTCGGAAACTAGCCTTCTGAGAAGAACCGGCAAGAAACTCAGCCAGGCATCATGTACATATCATCGAAACAATATAAATCATAATGAAATCATCATCCAAAATCAAATTTGATAATAGGTATAAATATTCACAATAGTGACAAATTGTATTAGCATGCAAGTCATTATAAAACAAAATCAAAGAGATAAAAAAAATAACAATTTCAGATAGATTTACAAGTGTTTGCATACCATGTATTTGCCAGGAGCTACTATAGCTACAGAAGAAATTCAAATACATGTGTATGGTGTCGTCTGGACAGACAGCGATAGACTCACAATCCATACGTACACATACCGTTCTGCTAAAATATACAGTATTTTGGAACCAACTTCGTGACACATAATATTATGGACACCGTAATATATACGTAATCATTCCGTAGTCGTGTATACTTCGGTAATCATGAATTAATTTGGGTTACAAAGTATATGCGAACACAATCCTATGGACACGTGGCCTTGTATACATCGTAAATACGTGACACTGGATGAGAGTTTTAGACATCTGGGGGTTGTGACCTTTTGATTCAACACTAACTGTGCCTCGCGGTTTCACGTAGTTTTTATTTAAATCTAAATGGATAAAATTAAAATTAAAGCGTAAAAAGCTTTTAGTTAATATTAACTAAAAGCTTTTTACTAAATGCAGCACTTACATAAAAAATATGTATGCCTGACTGTTCCTACTAATCTTTGAAAAACAGGATTTTCGCTGACAATAAATTTTTTATCCTAAAATATGTCTAATAAAATACTAACTAAACTTACATACTTTAGGGTAGAGTTAAGTAGAATATACAAACGCACACACAAATTATAACATAGAGGAGCTCGTGGCACTATTGCGCATATGATTCGATCTGGGAAGTTAAGCAACCATACGCCTAGCCAGTACTTGGATGGGACACCGCTCGAGTGCCTTCGGTGCATCGGAGAGCACGTTAAGCCGTCGGTCCCGGTTGCCAATTTAACATCTTTGGCAATCGTTACAGGTCAGTCGGAGGCCTAAGAAAGTCTGACAACTGGTTTAACCCAGATTGCCGATTTTCCTCGAAAAAGGGGTTACGAAGGTCAGATGGCAGTCGCTTCGTATAAAAATCAGTTGATCAGTCACATCGGGTTGAATCAAGTACCGACCCCAAATATATGGGATAAGGCCAGGGAGATGACACACAAATTATAACAAAATAACCACGATTAAGTAGATCTGAATCGGATCATGTTAAAAGGCAAGGAAGGAAGGTTTTTCCCGACCACAGAAACAAATCGTTAAAATAATAACACATACATATACTCACGCCTGTATTCCCCGAAGGGGTAGGCAGAGGTGTTGTAATAACAACACCCACTTTTCTACGAAGATGGTTTAGTGCCAACGCCCGCGCCGTCTCAGGTACTATACTTGAAGTATTTGAATTACTTCTTAGACGTAAAAAATTAAAACGTAGAAAAGCAAGTTTCCTCACGATGTTTTCCTTCACCGTTATCTATACATCTATACAGATAAATAAAATTGAAGTGTCTGCTTGTAATTCCAAAATAACAGCTTTTCACTAAATGCATATGAAAGAATACACGCTACTGACACTAAAAAACCAAGTTTTAACGGGACTCACTGGCAAGTAGCTGATGTTTCAAGGAGTAACTTAGGCTACTTTGATTTATTAAAAATATTAGGGGGCCGCGACAATAAATATGAAACTAAATCTACGCGGCTGAAACCGCGAGGCACAGCTAGTTTTACAATAATAATATTTTGAGTTAATTTTGCTGCTAAATCAGTAATTTTAACATTACTTAGTATTATATTCGGCTACAAAAAAGTATATATTTTGATTATCGTTTAAAATGCTCGTATTAAATTAACCAGCGGGGGAAAAGTACTCGTTTCAAGTTATACCATCGCTTTTATTGATTCGCGTTCAATTTCCTGTCTATATCCGGACAGGTTGTTCTACACGCTGTCTGTTTGTTATGTGAGTATGACAGCTGATTACATGTTCCTAACATGAGGTATCTATAGGACTATCATCTATACATCTATACATACATACAGATAAATAAAATTAAAGTTTACGTTTCTACTCCCAAAGCTTTTCACTAAATGCATATCTATTATTGGTTTTTTAGTGTCAATAGCGTGTATACTTTCATATGCCTTTAGTGAAAAGCTGTTATTTTGGAATTACAAACAGACACTTCAATTTTATTTATCTGTATACTGTATATAGATATCTTAATAGATATAGATTGACCAAATTACCTTATACAGAATGATATATTTTCTATATTTTAGCGTCACACAATGTGAACACTTGAATAGGCAGTTCACATAATAGTTGCATCCCCTATTATTACCATCACTCGCCTTTAGCACTACTCGCAAATTGACACCAAACATAACAAGCCGAAGTACTGTGCCGTGCAAAAAAATGGCAGGTGTGTATACCACCCTACTACGAAGATACCTGAGTGCCTAGTATTTTCTTAAAATCGCCATCACTGGGTTCACGTAAACGCAGATTTGTATGGGATTGTGGGGAGAGCGAGTGAGAGACCGGTAGGTCTAAAAAGGCCACTTTGGGAGAATCATAATGTGATCCGAATATGATTCAGGAATGATTCATATTTCACAATTCACCTGTTTGATACTTTCCTATGAAGATTCCTAAAATGGTCCACAAAATATGAATTGCTTTTATGACAAATAGCAGAACCATAAAAAGTTACATAGGGACTAACATCTACAATTATTGTAATCATTCGTGAATCATAAATATGAATTGCACTTAAGTGACCATTTTGTCATGTCGGTGATGAATCATATTCGGATCACATTATGATTCTCCCAAAGTGGCCGTTTTAGACCTACGGAACTCATCCCCAGCAAAGGGAAGATCTTCCATTGAGGCGGGTGTCATGCCTGAGGAACACCGGCTCCAACTATTCTAATTGGAAACTTGTATATATACCGCAATGCGCTTGAAAACTCTTATGGCGCGATTTAGGTTCGCGTGTATTTGTACTCAAACTTCGCATTTGTTAGCGAGTAGCGCCATCTATGAGCGAGTGGAGAAACGCTGCTACAGGATCAATATGTATTTTGATCCCATACAATGTGAAAAACTCGTACTAGGCACTCTGATTCCAGCTGTGTTTCTCGCCGGTTCTTCTCAGAAGGCTAGCTTCCAAACCGGTGGTTAATTCTTCGACATTTATAATTTCCAAAACATATCAAATTAAAAAAATTCTAGGCAAAAAAATGCACTTAACTTGTTGACAAATCAACAGCTTAGTCGTGAAATATATTTCCACAATGGACGGTTTGACCCCCGGTTTCAACCCCTTGAGGGTAGAGTTATTGGGAACCCAATATTTGGTTATTTATTCAGTAAATAACTTCTACGAAGTTTCGACTTAATTGGAAAATAAGTAAGAAGAAAAAGGTTCCGCTCATTATAAGCAAAAAATAATAAACGTGTTTGTAAGGGCTTAAAATGTGAGATGTAAAAGGGCCGTGGGCGAAACTCAAAGAATTTCCCTGTAAAAAATATATAAATGAATTTGAAGATTTGAGTTTTCCTGTGACTGAGAATACAAATTATATCTACGTAGTGCTTCAGTTTCATATGTTTATAAATAAAAGTACTTATTTATGAAATACTATATAATTTTATATGTTTTTTTTTGGAATTATAATTGTTTACTACATACCATAATATATTTATACACGTTATTATATACACTAAAAGCCTTACAAAGAAATATATAATCTAAAATAACCTAAAATATATTATTAAAAGACTCCTCCCTGTAGGCAAGGTTCCGAAGATACTGGCAGCATTCCCCCTATGGATGGCTACACTAATTCTTTGTCCGAGGTAGCTGCCAGCTCTTCGGTCTCCGGTGATGTCAACTAACCTTTTCGTAATTTAATTAAATAGCCTTATAGCGCTAGGACCCCACGGACCAAGGGTCGCGACACCGAATGGAACAAAATCATATTCGGTGCCCAGACCCCTGTATTTGCTAGCTTTAGCCTTCTCCGCCGCTTCACATTGTTTACTATGTAATGAAATGCACATGATGCCAGCTGAGTTTCTTGCCGATTCTTCTCAGAAGGCTAGTTTCCGAACCGATTATAAATTCTTCGACATTCATAAGTGCCTTACCACCTAAACTGAATTAATAAATCATTTTCATTTACTCACCTACTATGCGCACATTGCTGTATATGCACATGCTGCAGTAAGTCTAATCAAATGAAGATAGTTTTGATTTTAAATAAACTAAAACAAAATAATTTCCCAATAACAGCCGGGAGTCTTTTGCCCTGTTAGAGGGAATAGGTTCGCCCAGAAAACACGAGACTTATACGTAATTAAAGAAATGCGGGTGCGCTATACGTACACTTCTGCCTACCCCGGGGAATACAGGCATGAGCACAAGAATGCGGCAGCGTCAGGATGACGGGTCGCTCACTTCACTCTATAATGGTTGAGGAGGGAGATGGCTGGTATTCTCGTCATACTTGTGACCAAGTTCTGTTTATGGGGGCTGGCCATCTCAAGCAATACCTGTAAAAAAAAATTAAGAATGTTATAACTGAGTTTCTTATCAGGTTCTTCTCAGTAAAAGCAACCTTCCGAACCTGACGGTAGCATGTATAATCCTGTGTAATTGTGTCATTCTGACGATTTGAAAGTGCTTTGTTAAAAGTCTAATCCAACAAGAAAATTTGTCTTTAAATTGAAATGTACAGACTAAAAAACAAGATATTCCCGACGTCCACAGTATAATTGTCTGCGAGTGTAGTGAACTCGTTAAGCCAAGGGCCTCGCAAACAGAAGGGCCCTGTTTTTCCCCATTAAGCCCCTATTTAAAGCCCTTTGTTTCCAATCCCTGCCGTTTAGATCACTTGACAAAGCCGATCCTTCGTTGATGTACTTATTATTGTCACAGTTTAGCTATCGCCCTATGTATAAATACTTTCTACGTCCTAATTGCGAAAATAACGGATACTTTTTTCTGCAGATAACTTTTTTATCGGTGTGGAACTGTAATGGTACAATAATTATTCTGTTGAATCTAACGCATAATTATTCATCGAAACAAAAAAATATGGAATTAAGTAGGTAAGAGGAGCCCCGGTGGCCTTGGGCTTGGGGTACCAATGAGTTTTTCTAAAAACGTATGTTCAGTGATTTAACACCACGTGCTTTACGGCGAAGGAAAACATCGTGAGGAAATCTGCATTTGTCTAAGAAGTATTTCAAAAACGTATGTATAGTGCCGTTATAGACGGCGTTAGACTCACAATCTGTCACGTTGGCACTTAATCATCTTCGGTTAAAAATGTGTGTTGTTATTACAACACCTCTGCCTACCCCTTCAAGGAATACAGGCGTGAGCATATTTTTTATTTTATTTATTTTGATCAGTTCAAACCAGTAGTTCCTGAGATTAGCGCGTTCAACTAGACAAACAACCTCTTAAGCGTTATATATTTGTATAGATAATCTAAGCATAAGAACACGTAGCTAAAGATATCAAATTTGTCGATAAAATTCCGCCCTACCCTGATACCCTCATCAGATTCCTAACGGGACAGTTTTAAATCCACGATCCGCAATCACGTACAATTTTACATCTGATATCGAGCAGAATCGAATTCCCAGTTTTATTGCCGGAATTTATTGGGTAATTATAAAATTATAGGTATTTACTTATCGCTGAATTTCTTGGAGGGTTCTATCTAATTGGTGTTTTATATTTGGGAATTTTCAGACGAGACGTTTGTTATACGTTTTGTAGCAGCGTTTCTCCACTCGCTCATAGATGGCGCTACTCGCTAACAAATGCGAAGTTTGAGTACAAATACACGAGAACCTAAATCGCGCAATAGAGTTTTCGAGCGCATTGGAGTATATATACAAGTTTCCAACTAGAACAGTTGGAGCCGGTGTTCCCCAGGCACGACACCCGCCTCAATGGAAGATATTCCCTTTGCAGGGGATGAGCATGATCACTCGTTCACCCCAGTTTTTCCTTTATTTATTTAATTGCGAAGAGCTTGAGTACAGCTATTCCGCCAATATCAAGTGTTTGTGAGAAAAAAAACATGTCCATTGTAGAAAAAATGTGGATTTTTGGATTCTACCATGGATTTTTCTTCTTTGTGTATGTTACAGTCATACTTTTTCACTAAATATAAGTTAAGAAAAAAAGTCGAATGTGTTTCAATAAAACGAATCAACTGTGAGATGAAAATGATTTATCCAGTTTAGGTCCATGTCAGGCACTTATGTACGTCGTAGAATTGACCACCGGTTCGGAGAGTAGCTTTCTGAGACGAACCGGCAAAAAACTAAGCTGGCATCATGTACATTTCATTACATAGTAAATAATGTTTAATTGCAATAGCATTCATATAGAATTATTAACGTAGCACTAAGATTTCACATACGAACTTTTATATATCCCTGTTAATCCCCTAAGGAATGGACTTTTTATAAGCAAGATTTAAAAAAATAATCGTCTGGACTTGAATGTCAGATATATAGAACTCACGCCCTCTGAATATCATTTCTCTAGATCCATGTTTAAGCTGTGCGTTGACATATAGCCTGTCAGTCAGTCATGACATACACAACATTGGCTGTATTGCCACGCTGA
Source organism: Watsonalla cultraria (assembly GCA_964035505.1). Lineage (NCBI taxonomy): Eukaryota > Metazoa > Arthropoda > Insecta > Lepidoptera > Drepanidae > Watsonalla > Watsonalla cultraria. The sequence continues at coordinate 1,791,128 of OZ037736.1, read as the reverse complement.
ATAGAATGCTGATTCTCTAAGCGAGAAATGCCCCATCCCGCTTATTATGAGACTAGCTGTGCTCCGCGGTTTCACCCGCGTTGATTTAGTTTCATGCTACATGTCGCGGAATCCTAATATTTTTCATTAATAAATAGCCTAATAGTAGCCTAAGTTACTCCTTGCAACATCATCTAACTGCCAGTGAAAGTCCCGCTAAAATCGGTCCAGCCGTTTCAGAGATTACCCGGAACAAACAGACAGACAGACAGACGGACAGACAGACAGAGAAAAATTTTAAAACTTGCTTTTTCAGTGTCAGTAGCGTGTATACTTTCATATGCATTTAGTGAAAAGCTGTAATTTTGGAATGTCGGTCTGAAATAAATTACACTTAAGTTTAAAATATCTGTCTAAATTCACGAATTTCATCAAAAACTTTTGCTTTGTTCAACAACGAATACAGTATTTGATTCGCGGCAAATGTTATTTTAATGAAAAAGTAATGGAATTTTGTCTGAAAACAGTTTTAATTACGAACCGCTGTCAAACGTCAGGATGGGGATGCCGGAAGTTTCGGGGAAATTTCAATATTCAGTCTGATGGGCCAGGGTTGTACGAAGGAATGGATGAAAATGAAAAAAATGAAAAATATTTATTCAGTTTAGGCCCTGGTAAGGCACTTATGAAAGTCGAGAATTTACCACCGGTTCGGAAACTAGCCTTCTGAGAAGAACCGGCAAGAAGATGTGGCTGATATACGCTCTGGGGCCCAACCATGAGCTCTTATTGCAATGTTAATTCAGTTGTGCGACAGTGACAGATGTATGCACGTCACATACATCTGTCTGTGACGTGCAGCTGTCGGAATACATGAGTGAAACTATCATGGCCATAAGAGCTCATGGTAAGGCTCCTGGTTTTTAACCGACGAAAAAACGGAGGCGGTTCTTTAGTCAATGCAAGTACTATTTTTCATTTATGTATATAGCTGTGCCCCTCGGTCTCACCCGCGTAGGCCTAATTTCATGAGTGGAAGTGTCACTTCTTGTAGTCAGCTACCAGTTCATTAAAATCGGTTAAAATAGGTCCAGTCATTCGGATATTACCGGAATAAACAGAAATACAGAGAGTAATTTAAAAAAAATGTTATATCAGTGTATCTAATATATTCATAATTTCATATAACATGAATTTAGTGAAATGCTGCTTTTTTTTAATTTTATTTTCTTCATACGATTTTTGCTTCGAAGGTGACATTTAAATTTGAAAACAAAGAATAATTATTGTTCATTCATTGATCACTACTCAAAAAATACACAAATGTCTAAAAATTTGCAGAATAATCTATATTTTATCACACTCTGTAGTAGTGCTTTCCGTAGGCCATTGCAGAAAGGGAGTCACTTCTAGTAACTTTAAGCATACACGCGAAATTGAGAATGACTTGAATTGTGAAAGCCTTTAGTGTTACGATGGTAATGAATGAAACATACTGAATATATGTGGCTGCTTATCTCCGCTGCGAAAAAGAACATACATATACTCACGCCTGTATTCCTCGAAGGGATAACACCCACTTTTCACCGATGATGATTAAGTGCCAACGTGACAGATGGTGAGTCTATCGCCGTCTCAGGCACTATACTTACGCCTTTGAATTACTTCTCAGACATATGCAGGTTTCCTCACGATGTTTTCTTTCACCGTAAAGCACGTGGTGTGAAATCACTGTACATGAGTTTTTAGAAAAACTCATTGGTATAGGCCCCGCTGGGATTCGAACTTGCGTCGCTTGCGTAGCAGGTGACTGCTCAAACCCCAAGGCCACCACGGCTCAAAAAGAACGTACTTTAAACATACACGAGACCTTACTCGCTTTCTCCGAAAAAGAAAGTTCGTAAAGTTCGTACTACGATTCTTAATCGTTCTAAAATTACGTCCGAACGTGGTCTCCTAGTAAACTCTTTGACGCTTATATATTCTAAGCCTACTTTAATTAAATTATTAACAGAAAGATAACTTGAGTTTGAAAAAACAAAGCAATACGGAAACTACGTTTAATTATCGTTCGTTTCTGAAGTTTAGTTTTTGCAGAAAGAGAATAGACCCCTGATATTTTTCGCTTCATGTACCTATTTTATCAATCTTTCCGTAATCCCCGTTTCCAATAAATAAGAATGCTATTGTTTCCATTGAACAATTTATTTCAGGGAACTCGCAGTTTTTCCTCAAATCTCATCTATAATTATTTTTCCAGGTACAAGGAGTGCAGATATCATGAGGAATACGTAAGTTATTAAAAGATAAAATCTTTACATCTACACACATAAATAAAATTAAAGTCATCATCATCATCAGCCGGAAGACGTCCACTGCTGAACATAGGCCTCCCCCTTGGACCGCCACGCCGAACGACAATGCGCTATTAGCATCCATCGGTTGGCCGCGACTCTCACGATGTCGTCGGTCCACCTAGTGGGAGGCCTGCCTACGCTGCGTCTTCCGGTCCGTGGTCGCCACTCGAGAACTTTTCTTCCCCATCGGTTATCAGTTCTACGAGCGATGTGCCTGCCCATTGCCACTTCAACTTGCAAATCTTAAGTAAAAGTGTCTGTTTGTAATTCCAAATTAACAACTTTTCATATGAAACTTACCAATGCATATGAATTTTTCTCTAATTTTCCAATCTGTCTGTCTGTTTGTTTGTTCCGGCTAATCTCCGACCGTCTGTCTGTCTGTCTGTTCCGGGTAATGTCCAAAACGACGGGACTGATTTTGACGGGACTTTCACAGGCAGATAGTTAATATTACAAGATAACTTAGGCTACTTTTATTTAAGTTTAGTCTACCAATGAAATTAATTATATGCGGGTAAAACCACGGCGCACAGTCACAACATATTATTAAGATGACCAGAGAGATCATGCTAACAGAAAATGTGGAATGTAATTATGGATTCCAGTAAAATTCGAAACAGCATGCGACTTTTAATTAAAATACCTCGCTAATCCGTCGGTCGGGGGGCGTTGGAAATTGTACGTTTTATATAATTTTCACATGCGCTCCACGTGTTAAGGGAATTATGAAATTCTCTGAACATGCTTTCGTTACAAAAATTATATAAAAATATAAAGCCTAAGTCTATGATTTAGCTCTATTGGATGAGCTTAGCTAGCCATATTATGGTATCTGGGTTGATACATATAAAACTAATCGTAAAAATAACTTTTAAAATCAAGCTTTCGTGTTCTCCTCTGCAAACACTTTCATTTGATATCAATACTGTGGTAGAGCATAAAAATAACCAGTCCGCCATCTTGGATGATCCGCCATATTGGAATTGGAGTAAAGTTGCAAATAATATCCAAGGTTGTCTTGACTTACTTATTTGTGTTTATCAAAAAATATCTGTAGTATTTCAAAAACCCCGATTGGGATCTAAGTCTATCCTAATATTATAATGAGGAAAGTTTTGTATGTTAGTATGTTTGTAACGAATTGACTCGAAAAGTACTGAACAGATTTAAAAATTCCTTCACCATTTTAATACTACATTATCACTGCTTAACATAGGCTATATTTTATCCCCGTACTCCCACGGGAACGGGAACTACGCGGATGAAACCGCGTGACGTCCGCTAGACAAAGTATACATTTTAATATATACTTATTTTTAAAGTTTTTTTCTAATTCCATACTACTTATTAAGCTTATATTTATACTGTGGCTCTACTCAGCACTACATACAAATCAGTTACACTTGAATCTCTGATTCAGACAATCCCAAAAGTATATAAAATATGGGTCTGAAACGTGACTCGTCCTAGAGCTAGGGTTGTCTCAACCACAAGTAAACAGGTCATAATGATAACAGATGCGTGCGGAAACATCACACATATATCACTGAGTGCCTCCCCTAGTAATGTCTCCATCGTTTATGTCATTTACATAGACAATTCCAGTTCTGTTGGAAATTGAATGTTTCGTGATTTTCATAGCAAAATGTATGAGTTTATATATAACAGAAAGACTGGGTTGTTACAGGAAAAATGAAAATGATTGATTCAGTCATTTAAAACAAACGATCGAAATGTCGTTGAACGATTCATGTCATTTGATCCAAATTCATCCCAAATGTGGTATCATATCGAATTACAATTTCTTATCACGTGAATCAGAAATTGTAGTTCGATAGGAGTTTAACCCAATAAGAGTGCTAATACGTTCCCAAGACGTGTAGCCCCGATTTTAATTAAACTCTTGTTTCATATTATTATGTTCCTCTATATCTATATATCTATATCTATATAGATAAATAAAATTACTCCTTGAAACATCAGCTACCTACCAGTGAAAGTCCCGTTAAAATCCGTCTAGCCGTTTCAGAGATTACCCGGAACAAATAGACAGACAGAGAAAAAAATTAAAACTTGGTTTTTTAGTCTCAGTATCGTGTATGCTTTTAAAGTGAAAAATTTTTAGTGAAAAGCTGTTAATTTGCAATTACAAACAGACACTTCAATTTTATTTATCTGTATAGATATATAGAAATCTACTCCCTTTAACAATACCTCATTTAAATAAGAAGAGAGTACCATTGGTGTATATTCGTCACGAAAAATTCCTTTGATTGCATTGTAGTAAAAAAACTATAAGCCGATTGTATGAACGTTTTCGTCGGTGTAATGGTGGAGAAGTGCAATGCTATCTAACAGTTTATTGTAAGAACAATATCCATTAAACAGTAGCTGTCCCGACGTCATGATGGGCTTAGTAGCGAGCACTCTAACCGATTGGAGACATGACCTCTTCAACACAGATGTATAGTCACTGGGAGTGGCTTGAATATATCATATCAATTTAAAAATAAACCCTTGACAAAGCCGTGATGGCCTTGGGGATTGAGCAATCGCCAAGTCACCTTCCACCATTTGCATACCGGTGAAAGAAAACATCGTGAGGAAACCTGCATATGTCTGAGAAGTAATTCAAAGACGCATGTCTAGTGCCTGAGACGGCGATAGACTCACCTGTCACGTTGGCACTTAATCATCTTCGGTGAAAAGTAGGTGGGTACAACCTCTGCCTACCCCTTAATCGTTACAGGTCAGTCGAAGGCCAAAGAGAGTCTTACAACTGGGTTACCCAGATTACCGATTTCCCTCGTTAAAGAGGTTACGAAGGTCAACTGACCTCTAACGAGAAAAGTCAGATAGCAGTCGCTTCGTATAAAAATCAGGTGATCAGCCACATCGGATTGAATCAAGTGCCGACCCCAACAATGTATGGGATAAGGCCAGGGAGATGATGATATGGTACACGAAGTACCAGGTGCACATAACGGATAAGGAGTTACTAAGTTGATTGCGCTAACATGGAGCCACATCGGGTTGAATCAAGTGCCGACCCCAACAATGTATGGGATAAGGCCAGGGAGATGACAGGTATCATAACCAACTTACTAATTTTTACCGCAAGTAAACACGTGCCCCCCTCACTGTTTTCGCTGACCGCTCTTAGCTCAACACTATGAACAAAACAGATGTAGTGTTACAATATCCTTGCATACATGTCATATCCAGTAGAAGCTATATATCTGCGAAAGTCCCTCGTGTATTTACGACAGGTGTTTCTTAGCGGATCTCCTAAGTAGGCTGTGAAAAATTCACTACGGTAAGTGGCTCTTGAAATTTTAAAACACGTGTTTTACCGAGTATTATGCGGTTGATTTACTGTAGCAGAGAGAATGGGTGCCTAACTGATCACATACTAGGTATCCGAGAAAAGTTATCTATACAGATAAATAAAATTGGAGTGTCTGTAATTCCAAAATTACAGCTTTTCACTAAATGCATATGAAAGTATACACGCTACTGACACTGAAAACCAAGTTCTGAAACTCATAGATGAACGCCAAATCGGCACCTTGGTAGATTTATTCAATCTTATTTACAGCACCGGTGAGATACCTAAGGATTGGCTTAAATCAACTTTTGTTACACTCCCTAAAAAGCAAAACGCCAAACATTGCGAGGAATTCCGGACGATAAGTCTCATGAGTCATGTACTTAAAATATTCCTTTCCGTTATACATGACAGAATTCGTGCAAAATGTGATAAGCAACTTGGCGACAGTCAATTTGGATTTAGGGCTGGCGTTGGCACGCGTGAGGCGTTATTTGCACTACAGGTTCTAATTCAGAAGTGCAGGGACATGCAGCAAGAGGTATTTGTCTGCTTCATAGATTATGAAAAAGATTTTGATCGGGTGCAACATGACCGCCTCATTACTATCATGAACGGTATTGGTTTGGACGAAAAAGACATCCACATGATACGCAACCTTTTCTGGAATCAGCGAGCCACTATCAAAGTCGAAGGAGAAGAGTCCAAAGAGATTGAAATTAAGAGGGGAGTTCGTCAGGGTTGTATATTATCTCCTACACTTTTCAACGTTTACTCGGAAGCAATAATGGCGGAAGCACTGGAAGATCTAGACTGTGGTGTCAAAGTTAATGGGCATCTTATTAACAACCTGAGATATGCTGATGACACAGTCCTCATAGCCTCTACAGAACAAGATCTCCAAACAATTGTGACCCGTGTGAACGATAGTAGTGTTAGGGCAGGCCTTAGAATGAACATCACAAAGACCAAATTTATGGTAATTTCTAGAACCAATAATCAAGAAGAAATAAAAGTGGCAGGCCAAATACTTGAAAAGGTGCACAAGTACAAATATCTAGGCACGTGGTTGACCGAAGACTGGGATAGCGAAATGGAAATTAAAACCAGAATAGAAGTCGCTCGTAGTACTTTCGCTAATATGAAAAACGTACTTTGTAATCACAAACTTAAGATCACCTTGCGCACCCGCCTTCTACGTTGTTATGTTTGGCCGATTCTTCTGTACGGATGTGAGGCCTGGACTATTAAAGATAACCTCAGAAAACGTATAGAAGCATTCGAGATGTGGGCCTACAGGCGCATGATGGCTATATCATGGACTCAAAAAGTGACCAACGAAGAAGTCCTGCGACTTATTGGACAAAAACGAGCGCTTTTGAAGACCGTGAAAAAGAGAAAAGTGGCATATTTAGGTCATGTGTTACGACATGACCGATATAATTTGCTACAACTTATCATGATGGGAAAAGTAGCTGGCAAAAGGAAGTCCGGTCGTAGGAAAAAGTCGTGGCTACGAAACATCAGAGAGTGGACCGGGATTGCGAGTGCCGCAGACCTGTTTCGCCGCGCTAAGGACAGAGAGAAGTGTTCGGAGCTGATTGCCAACCTTCAATAATTGGAGAGGCACTTTAAGAAGAATTAGGGTTCCGCGACATGAAGCATAAAACGAAATCTACGCGGGTGAAACCGCGGGGCACAGCTCGTCTTTAAAATAAGGTCACGCCATCCCAGAAGGGTCTCCAAAGGGCTAAGTAAAGGTGGTGTAACAACAACACGAACTTTTCACTGAAGATAGTTAAGTGCCAACGTGACAGATGATGAGTCTATTAAAACACAATGGCGGCAGTTTGACAACAGAACGTTTATTTTTTAATTTTGTTACACCATAAACAACACACTCCCTTAACAAAATAACATACAACAGAATAGCACTAATAAAACAAAACAAGAACAAAATAAACTATTAAATTTACATTTAAACCTCAGCAATGCCTAGCCTATTGAGGAATTTATAATGCTTGTTAGAACATAAACTTTTAGTGAGCAAGTCTGCAGTCATATCAGATGTAGGAACATACTCCACCTTTACCTTCCCATCTACAACACATTCTCTTACAAAATGATGGCGCACATCTATATCTATGTGCTTTGTACGTTTATGAAACAATGGATTTACAGATAATTTAATTGAGCTTTGGTTATCACTATATATACATATTGGTACATTGTTATCCAATACACCTATCTCATACATTAAATTCTTAAGGTAAACGGCTTCCTTACAAGCTTCAGATAATGCCATATACTCGGCTTCAGTGCTCGATAGTGCCACTGTCCTTTGCTTTCTAGACTCATAGCTTATTACACATCCTGACAAAATGAAACTGTACCCAGTATATGACCTCCTATCAATAGAGCAGGATGCCCAGTCAGCATCTACATAACCATGTAACATTTTATCATTTTTCTTGAAAACTAAACCATAATTTTGAGTTTTCTGTAAGTATCTTAACAATCTTTTTAAATGATTCCAATGAGTTTGATTATAACACATATTGTATTGGCTCAAGAAACTGACACTAAATGAGATATCAGGCCTTGTCAGAACAGATAAATACATTAAACAACCAACTAACTGCTGATATGGAAATCTCTCATCACATTCTTTGTTAACATCCTTATCCAACTTAAGGTTGGTTTCTAAAGGCGTGTCAATGGTTCTACAGTCACTCATATTAAATCTAGCCAATATGTGGTTCACAAATTGCTCTTGGTCAACAGTAATACAACCTGTTTATGTTTCAATTACTTTGCAATATTTGTCTTCTGCTACTTTTTGCTTTAATAATTTAGTCAGGCGTTTCAGTTTGTTTAACTACCTGCGACATTTGTTTTATACACTCTCATTCTAAATTCAAGCAGCTCCGTGTGTGTTTTAACATTACAATTTAAGAAAAATCAATTATATAGTTTGTAACGCACACAATCTTTCCTTTATGTCTTCATCGACATAAAAATTGGCGACCGTGACAGGACCTGCAATCCAAGGTCTGGAAACAAAGGTTGTTCGCCGAAAACGAATCCCGCAAGCAAACCACGCCGTGTCATCGTGCTTCCAATGCATGAAACTTTTGGAAATTATCATCACTACACCTCAGTTACCGTGATCATCGAGCCAGTGATATCGAAATATCGTCTTATGACCGCCGTGCAGCAATTCATTTAGAAACATGCAATTGTGAAGTGACGTGGACATCGGATTGAATCAAGATTACATCAATAAGTCCAGCCGGGAGTCGTCGGAGCAACCAGTGGAGACGAGCACATTACCTAGAAGCGTTCTTAACAAGCTATTTTGCCATCGCGAGCCTCGAGAAAGCTGAAAAAACTTCGCCTGAAAGCCGTTATACAGCAGAACAAAGCGAGTTAAGTGCCCTGTTCCATACCTCTATCCTAGGCGTCTCACACAAATTTTAATCACCCACATCCATACTTCTACATACATTCATTTAGCTTCACTTGTGCAAGCAGTAAGACGCAAAGGGTTAAATGACAATCAAAAAATCATAAATACAATCATATTGCCTCCACTAGCGCACCTAGTAAGACGCAGAGGGCATCTCAAGTTCATTATCAAAGTAACAAGTCTAAACAATACAATATTCATCAAAACATTTAATACATTACCAGCAACCGTGCAACCAGTAAGACACGGAAGGTATTGTTTTATCCATACATTTAATATATGCACCATAATATTAAACATCCAACACATATTCAATATTCATATCAATCTATTCATAAATAAATCAAGCATACAGGAGCTGTTTATACCCAATATACATACAAATACACACATACTACACATCCAAGAACAAAATTAAAAATAATTAAATTTAAAACATTCTTGTTATACATCTAGTTTTCAAAAGGAATACTTACTATCATTAGATGTCTCTTTCAGAAAGCTTATTCAGTAAATAAAATACATTTTGTTAAAATTATTTGCCGACTATTCCAGCAGTACGCGACGGCGACTTTACTGGAAGTCAACTCAGCCTTCGTTCGTGAGCAGAGCCGAGCCCATTCAGCCTGCTATACGCCTCCCAGGTGTTGCCTTGCGAGGATCGTCAGCTAAGCCATTTCATTATTTCAATTAGAGACATAAAATTTTACCTACACTGATACGTAAATCACACATATAAAATGTCAGTTGATAGCGACAAGCTTTCTGTCAAAGACACCCTCAAGGAGTTATACACCAAACGTAGCTCACTAAAGGGGCAAATTACAAGGTTTAAAAATTATTTGGATAAATTATCTCAGTCTCAATTATCAAATATTGAGCTCGCAGAGTTGAATCTTAAACTTAATAAAATTGAAAGCATATCAGTAAAATTCGATGAGTTGCAAGGCCAAATTGAAGTTTTCAATTCTCATAATATTATCCAAGAGCTAGATGAACGTGAGAAAATTGAACAAGACATCATAATAAGTATAGCTACTGCAAAAACCTTTATAGAATCTCAAACTAATATTCTAAATGAAACCAGACGTAATTCTTGTTTTCAAGATTCTCTGTGTCATCATGATCATTTTGACTCCATTAAGCTGCCACAAATTCAAATTTCAAAATTTAATGGTGCCTATTTTCGTTGGCTTGAGTTTAGAGACACATATAAGAGCTTAGTTCATGACAACAATCGAATAACCCCTATTCACAAATATCATTTGTTAATTTCTTATCTTGAAGGCGATGCCGCTCGCATAATAAGCAATCTAGAAGTGTCATCAACAAATTATAACGATGCGTGGCAGTTGATATGTAACCGTTACGATAACAAACGACTTTTGATCAATCATCATTTGCACTCATTATTTAATATTCAAAATATACAACGTGAATCAGAACAAAGCTTAAGATTTTTGGTTGATCACGTCTCAAAAAATCTGCGTGCTTTGTCAAGTTTGGGACAAAATACTAATAACTGGGACATACTAATAATTTTCATGATATCTGCTAAACTAGACAGTCATACATTAGCCAAATGGGAGGAATGTCGCAATAGCTACGACGAAATTCCAACCTTAGATCAATTCAATACATTTTTAATCAATCGAGCCGATGTGCTTGAAGCTCTCCGTAGAAATAAGGGTAATTCTACAAATACTAACCAATCGAATTTGAGTCATTTTAATGCTAACAACAAAAGGGACACATTCATTCATACAAAGTCTTTTGTTGCAAGTACACCCAACAATCAAGTTGGTTTATTTTGCATCATTTGTAACGCTAATCACAGAATTTATGATTGCGATGTATTCAGATCTAAAGGTAATCAGGATAGGTGGAATGATGTTCGAAAACATGGACTTTGTTCCAACTGTTTAAGACGAGGCCATGCCGTTACTGATTGTCGATTAGGGCCCTGCAAAATATGTTCGAAAAATCATAACTCTTTATTACACAATTCAAATAACTCAGTGCAATACAATTCGAATAATTCTACAAGCTCACAACCAAGTACATCCAGCACAGTAGCTAACTATTCAAGTAATTTTCAAAATCATGTCATTCTATCCACTGCTCTTATCAATATAACTAACGTGAAATCTAATGAAACAATTCAAGCCCGAGCCTTGCTTGACAGTGGTAGTCAGTCAACTTTTATCACCAAGTCTTTAATGAATCGATTATCACTTAATGTTCAGCATACCGACATAGTAAATGTGATTGGTATTGGCAATCAGTGCAGCTCGCAAGTCATTGAGAGCTGTGTCGTTCAAATCAGTTCATTGTTCAATGCATTTCATGTCACTCTTTCTTGTCTGGTGCTGGATGAGCTGACCAGTGAAGTACCTAAAGTTCCCCTTGATGTTTCGGATATATCCATACCTGAAGGCATACAACTTGCTGATCCCAATTTTAATGAGCCATCATCTGTAGACATAATAATCGGTGCTGATATATTTTGGGACATATTGGGTAACGAGCAACAATCTCTAGGTCATATGAAACCAATTCTAAGAAATTCTAAACTAGGGTGGATACTAGCTGGATCTATACCTTTCAAGTCGCAAAACCAGATACAATGTAATTATGCAACAACAAACTCAACCGATCTTAATCAAATGTTGACCAAGTTTTGGGAGTTGGATGACTTACCCCATACACCTATACTATCAGAAAATGACATCCAATGCGAGAAACATTTCCTACAAAATACCTATCGATTAGACTCAGGCAGATTTTGTGTGAGTTTGCCACTCAAAAACTCTCCTGATTGCCTGGGTGATTCTTATACGTCAGCCATGAAACGATTTTTGTGTTTAGAAAAGCGCTTCAAAAGAAATCCCCTGCTTAAATCACAATATTTTAACTTTATACGAGAGTACGAAGACTTGGGTCACTTATCAAAATCTGACATCATCATACCTCCTCAATCATACTTTTTGAGTCATCATGCTGTATTCAAGAGCGAAAGTGAATCCACAAAAATTCGGGTGGTCTTCGATGGATCATCACCCTCTTCTTCAGGATATTCAGTTAATGATATCCTTAGGGTAGGACCCAACATACAAGATTCTCTCTTCTCCATACTCATTAGATCTCGCCAATACAAATATTTATTGACAGCCGACATCGAAAAGATGTACAGGCAGGTACAAGTAAACGAAAATGATCGCAATCTGCAATTAATACTGTGGAGAGAGGATGAGTTTTTACCTGTAGATACGCTACGTTTAAATACTATCACTTACGGCACCGCAAGCGCTAGCTATTTGAGTACGCGATGCATTTGGCAGGTTGGCGATGAATGTCAAGATGAAGTTATAAAAAACATCATACAAAGGGATTTTCTTGTAGATGATTTAATAACAGGTGCTGATAATGAATCAGATTTACGCTATATACAATCAACTGTTACAAAAGAACTAAACAAAGCATGTTTTAACTTGAGAAAATTTAAAACTAATTTAAAATCAATCTTCGATGATGCAACCATTCATAATGAGAATCTAATGTTTAGTGATTCAACTAATACCTTAGGCTTAGGTTGGAATCCAGAAACCGATACTTTTACATTTCCTACTAAATGTTTTGATAACGTTTCGAATGTGACCAAAAGAGTAATAACATCAAATTCTTTTAAAATATTTGATCCATTGGGACTATTGAGTCCAATCATTATTGTGCCTAAAATGATAATTCAATCATTATGGTTTCAAAAGGTTGACTGGGATGAACCAGTACCAATCAAAACGAAAGAAAAATGGGATGTATTTTGCAATAAGTGCCACTCAATATCCGATTTACGTATACCCAGGCTTGTTGTATGCAATGCACCCAAATTAATAGAAATACACGCGTTTAGTGATGCTTCGCAAAGGGCTTACGGTGCTTGTATTTATGTAAGGTCGATCGATAGCAATAATCACATAAATGTTAGTCTTCTTTGCTCTAAATCAAAGGTTTCCCCTATAAAGCCCGTCACGATACCTCGTCTCGAGCTTTGTGCTGCTCTTTTGTCAGCAAGACTTACTAGGTGTGTCATAGACTCCCTCAGACTATCTGTAGATAGGATCATTTTGTGGTGCGACTCTAGTGTGGTCTTATGTTGGCTGAAGGTTGATCCCAAGAAACTTAAAACATTCGTTGCTAACAGAGTTGTCGAAATACAAGAACTGACACACACCTCTTCATGGCGTTATGTATCAACATCCGAAAACCCAGCTGATTTAATATCTAGAGGCGTTGAACCAGACGTGCTGCCTACATTAGATGTTTGGTGGTGCGGACCTAAATTTCTTTATTCAGATGAGTCTACATGGCCTATTCTTAAGAAAGACCATTCACTACAATCTGTGGAAATAGAGGTTAAAGCAAACGCAGTAGTAATTCCAGAACCCGTATTAGACTTTAAAAATTATTCAAATTTCAATAAATTAAAGTTCATTTATGCCTATGTTAAACGTTTTATATACAATTTGAAAAATCCAAAGGATAAGTTAACAGGCAAACTATCCATAGAAGAATTAAACAGTTCATTTCTAAATCTTTGCTTCTTGGCACAGCAGCAATCGTTTATAGGCGAATACAATACTATAAAGGACAAACATATCTTAAATAATAAATCCAAAATTTTACCATTGTCACCATTCATCGATGAACATAATTTAATCAGAGTAGGAGGAAGGATAAGTGCTTCTAATTACTCATATCAAAAAAAATATCCAATCTTGCTTGATGGTGCTCATTACTTCACTAAAATTTTTTTTGAGTACGAACATCGTAAAAATTTACATGCCGGCCCTCAGCTTTTGTTATCCATTACTAGGGAATCAGTGTGGGCAATAAATGGACGTCGTCTAGCGCGTCAAATTGTAAACAAATGCGTTCGATGTAGGCGAGTAGATGTTAATGTTTTATGTCCAAAAATGGGAAACTTACCATCTCAAAGAATTACTCCAGATTTTCCATTTCTGTCAACAGGATTGGATTATGCTGGTCCATTTTTCATATTGAATCGCAAAGGGCGCGGTGCAAAATTATTAAAATGTTACATGTGCATATTTGTTTGCCTACGATATAAATGTATTCATATAGAAGCGGTTAGCTCGCTATCCAGAGAAGATTTCTTGATGACACTTCGTAGATTTATAGCTCGACGTGGCAAGCCATTGGAACTATTTTCTGATAACGGTCGTAATTTTGTGGCTGCTGCTAATGAAATAAGTTCATTCTTACAACAAAACTCCGATGCTGTCATTGACTTTGCAACTCAGGAGGGTATCAAGTTCGTTTTCATACCGGCTTACGCTCCTCATTTTGGCGGCATTTGGGAGGCCGGGGTAAAATCGGCCAAATATCACATTAAACGCGTAATGGGAGCTACACATCTAACATTAGACGAAATTTCTACTCTCTTTGCGCAAGTGGAGGCAATGCTTAACAGTCGCCCACTGTGTCAACTATCCAGTTCTCCTAACGACTTCCTTCCTCTCACCCCAGGGCACTTTTTGATAGGAAGAGCATTTACAACATTTCCATCAACTTCACTACTCAATCAAAGGTTGGGGCCTCTCCGGCGATATGAAAGGCTTCAGCAAATTCAAGAACACTTTTGGAGGCGATGGCAGCTTGAGTACATTCACGAATTACAAAATCGTATAAAGTGGAAGATCAATAAATCAAGTCTCAATGTGGGAGACTTAGTTCTTATCCGAGAAGACAACGTTCCACCCTTATGTTGGCGTTTGGGACGAATTTCAAAATTGTTTCCCGGATCAGACGGAATTTCAAGAGTTGCAGACGTTAACACAAGCAGAGGCTGTCTTAGAAGACCCTTAACACGCTTGTGCCCATTACCAAAAGGAGAAGAAGATTCCGATTGTTGAAAGACGGAGCCTTTCAACGGCGGGGAATATGTTTATGTTTCAATTACTTTGCAATATTTGTCTTCTGCTACTTTTTGCTTTAATAATTTAGTCAGGCGTTTCAGTTTGTTTAACTACCTGCGACATTTGTTTTATACACTCTCATTCTAAATTCAAGCAGCTCCGTGTGTGTTTTAACATTACAATTTAAGAAAAATCAATTATATAGTTTGTAACGCACACAATCTTTCCTTTATGTCTTCATCGACAAACCTTTACTTACATTGACATTCATGCCAAGACAATGTTTGATCTGACCTAAGTCTTTTATATTATATTCACATTCTAGAACATTTTTTAAGTTTTGATAAGACTTATCACAATTATAGAAGACAAAAAAATCATCTACAAATAATGCTACATATACTTTTACATTCTTATGACACTTTGTGAAAAGACATGGTTCATATTTAGATTTAGAATATCCTAACTTTAACAATGTGTTCTCTGCCTTTGTATACCAGGCTCTAGCAGACTGTTTGAGCCCATACATTGCTCGGTTCAATTTTAACACTTTATTATCACAGTTGACAAAATGTGAGTTATCTGGAATCTCTATGTATACACATTCATCAATATGACCATTTAAGAAAGCTGTAGGTACATCTAAGTGATTCATTTTGAGATCAAATTGCACACTCAAAGCAAACAATAATCGCAATGTACAGTACCTCAACACAGGTGAGAAAGTTTCATTGAAGTCCACTCCCTTAACTTGAGTAAACCCCTTGGCCACAAGCCTTGCTCTATAGCGCACTTCACCTTCACTATTGTACTTCTTTTTGAATACCCACTTGTTTTTCACCACTGTACCTACACTAGGTCTATCCACCAGTTCCCACGTGTCATTGTCCCTGAAGGATTGCAATTCTTCCTTCATTGCCTTTTTCCAATAGTCCTTTTCAGGACAATTTAAAGCCTCACTTAGTGAAAGAGGTTCACCAGCCATATCTTCCACGCACATGTTGCTGAACCCGTAATAGTCTGGCTTCCGACTAACTCGCTTACCTAGTTGTAAGACATCTTTGTTAGAAATAACATTCATATCATCTGTTGTCAGGGGCTCATGGAAAACTTCTTCTGAGTCACTGGAGGATCCGCTTGCAACATATGTCTCGTCATCTCCCGTCTTAGTCTGGTCGGTGTCGTCTAGACTGCTCGGCTGATCTGTCGACTCCTCCCTAGATGTGCTTTGAAGTGGGTGTTTCTCTTCTAACATTACACTAGCTGTACAACAGTCACTGCTAGTATTTTCCATGACTACAACATCTCTGGCCACTGTTACTGTTCTACTCTGTGTATTGTACAAACGATAACCTTTAACGTTTTCTGAATATCCAACTAAGTACATCTTTTGAGCCTTCTTATCCCATTTTCTACGCCGTTCTTTTGGTATATGGACCATCACTGGACTACCAAACACTCGTAAGTGGCAGAGGTTTGGTTTGCTGCCCGTCCACACTTCATAAGGAGTAGTGTTCTTGTCTAGGCCAGCCACCGGAGTCCTGTTCTTAAGATACACTGCTGTGTTCACAGCTTCAGCCCACAACTGTTTATTAAACTGAGCATCAAACAGGAGACACCGTGCTTTTTCAACTATAGACCTGTTGTATCGCTCACACAGCCCATTTTGCTCAGGCGAGTAAGCGTTACTTTTCTGATGAATTATGCCACTTTTCTTCAAATAAGTTTCCATTTCTTTAGAACAAAACTCTCCACCATTATCAGATCTTAATATTTTGATTGTTGTAGATTGCTGGTTCTGTACTAATTCCTTAAATTCTTTGAAGTATCTAAAAGTTTCATCTTTGGTTTTGAGAAAATAAACAAAACACATTCGGCTGTAGTCGTCCACAAATAACAGGTAATACCGAGCCATACCAAGTGATTTGTTCTCCATTGGGCCACATAAGTCTGTGTGGACCAATTCCAGTACCCTGCTAGTCTTACTTGAGCTGGGAGGAAATGGCAACCTCGTTTGTTTGCCCTCACTGCACACAACACAACTTGCCTTACTGGTATCACACTTGTCTTGGTAAGTCACACCTTCCACAGCTCCGTGCTTCATCTTCTCAAGGTCAGTTCCATTTACGTGACCTAATCTTCGATGCCAAGTGGTGCATGAAGTCTGTACTGCTGCTGCCAAAACTTGCTCCGACTTCACAATGTTTAATCTGTACACATTATTCTCCAAACTGGCTTCACCGATACAGTCATTCTGAGCGTTGTAAATGTAACATCCATGTTTGTTGAAGGATACTCTGTTACCTTTTTCAACTATTCTGCTCACTGATAGTAAATTTGTGGTAAGTTCGGGTACGCACAAAACATTGTCTACATCTATGTTGTACTGAGTGCCCTTAACTATCGTAGTAAGGTTTATATCTCCAGAGCACTTTACTTGTACACTTGTTTGATTCGCCACAATAATTTGTTTGGTTATCGGTTGATATGAAATATTGGCTAACATATTTTCGCTGGAAACAAGGTGAGTGCTGGCACCGGAATCAATGTACCAATCGTTCTGATCAAAGTTTTTCGTGAGGAAAACTGCACTAAAAGCATTATTTGTCACTTTATCAGTCGTAGAACATTGGTTTTTATAATGACCAATTTTTTTACACTTGTAGCAACGAATAACCTTTTTTGACGTCTTGTTGACATTACTATTGGCGCCATTTGCATTACTCACTGATGGTTGTATTCCGTTATTGCTCTGCTTTTTGCCGCGCTTTTGAGCAATAAAAGCACTTTCCGAATGACCTTCAAATTCCGAGCTCATATCCAGCAACTTAGTTTTAATGGCATCACAACTTATTTTCATGCCGGAATGCTCTATAGCCATTATCATCGGGCTAAATTTCTCAGGAAGTCCTGCCAGTAACAGAGAACCGATCCATTCGTCATTTATTTCGAAACCGGTACCTTTTAATTTTTGAGCGGTTTCAACGAGTTGAGATACGTAACTGGTCATGGAGTCACTGGTTTCTAATCGGATTGATATCAAACTTCTTAGTAGACTGATCTTCCGCGTAAACCCTGAATCGTCAAACAGAGATTTCAATTTCTTCCATAAACCTAGTACCGAGTCCTCGTTCTTGATATGAGTATAAAGAGATGGATCTATCGTCATTATCATTTTTGCTCTGGCTTTCCTGTCTTCAACTACTGCTAATTCTGTTTTGTCGTTCAAAACAACGCCTTCCAAGATCATGTAGTTTTCAACAGCAAACGCCCAATCGTCGTAGTTTTCGCGACCACGTAATTTAGGCACATTAACTGAGTAATGAGCTGACATATTTAGCACTGTTTATTATATTTATTCACCGATAATCAATTAACAATTGGGACTGGGCCCATAACCTATTAAAACACAATGGCGGCAGTTTGACAACAGAACGTTTATTTTTTAATTTTGTTACACCATAAACAACAGAGTCCATCGCTCAGGCACTATACATACATCTTTGAATTACTTCTCAGACATATGCAGGTTTCCCCACGATGTTTACCATCACCGCGAAGCTCGTAATATGAAATCCAGCACTTAAGTCTTTTAGAAAATCTCTATACTTGGTGCAAGCTTTGGGGGCCAGGGGTTGGAGCATTCGCCTGCTACGCAAGCAACGCAACTTAAAATCCCGGCTGGGCCTACACCAATTTTAGAGTTTTTCTAAAACCTGATGTGCAGTGATTTCACACCGCGTGCTTTACGGTGGAGGAAAACATCGTAAGGAAACCTGCATATGTCTGAGAAGTAATTCAAAGACGTATGTATAGTGCCTGAAACAGCGATAGACTGTCACGTTGGCACATCTGGCTACAGTGAAATGTAGGTGTTGTTCACCTATGTCTACCCCATCAGGGAATACATAGGTACACAATGAATTTATATATTACTAGCTGTGCTCTGCGGTATCACCCGCGTACAGCTAATTTCATGGATGTCCCGCGGAACCCTTATGTTTTTTTAAATAAAAGTAGCCTTCTACCTGCCAGTGAAGGTCCTGAAAATCGGTCTAGCCGTTTCGGAGATTACCCGGAACAAACAGACAGACAGAGAAACTTTTTGATAATTGTTTGTTTTGTCAGTATCGTATACACTTTCATATGCATTTAATGAAAAGCTGTTAATTTAGATTTACAAACAGACACTTAAGTATAATTTATCTGTATAGATAAAGGACTGAAACATAACTGATGAAATGTGGGCGTACTATAAGTACACCTCTGCCACCCTTGAAGACAGGCGTGAGCATATTATACATGTATCATATGTATGGATGTACATTTATAATTCCGTAATAGTTTGAAGATAAGATATTGAACATACATTGAGCACCGCCTACACAGAGCAAATTTGTTTATCTTCAAACATTTAACCAGCAATATTTCTCCATCCCTTTGAGCTGCAAATCTTGAAAATGCCAGTTGGAAACATTGCAAGCGAAAGCAGGACTTAACTATTGAAATATAAAGTTGAAATTGTTCTCGGCAGAAGACAAGATCCACTGTAAATCAATATGTACAGATCATAAATACTCTTTGTATTTGTTTTCTGAACGTTGTGCAAAGCAAAGCAGTTATTTTCATTACGCTTCCACGTTTAATATGAGTATTTGATGTAATTGGAAATAATGAACGGGCATAATATGATGTCCTGTTCTAAATTCAGTGCTGTCCGACAGAGGACTGCCGTTTTATTCACAAAGGTTTCTCAGCGTTGAAGTCGACGACGAGCGTTGGTGTCAATGACAGGAAATTGATACATAATACATAGAGGATAAGGTTCAATTTCGTATCATTAAAACCGTCACTCGACGATGAATGCGACGCAGAGAAACCTAAGTAAATACGGCTGTAACTTCACCTAACCGCAGCCAAAAAATTCTACCTTAGAGTTGTGTTGTATTCAAGCGGCGAGTAAGGTCGCCAGCGCTCCATGGGGAGGAGTAGAATTGGGAGTCAAGTCGCTGTGCTGGCAATTAGCGATGCGAGATTGTTTCGATTCGATTCAAATTCGATGGTTTTCAATCGCAGTTGATGGTAGCGAGTCCGACTCGCGTGTAGTCGCCACTCATCGAACACGGCGCGATGCATCGCATCGGCCGATAATCGATTCCATGCTTGCTACATTCTAGGTGACTCTGGGATGTTATGCCACTGCTTACCTTATGGAGAGGAGGGATGTAGGATGTAGACTTTTTAAGGTAGTATTTTTTCCGTCGTCATACTTACTGTTCAGTTGTGTAAAGTGTACTTGTTACGACTTAATACAGGTACAATGTTTATCGGATGATATGTGTACCATAAGACAATACATATTTTCGTTTTAATATTCTAAAAACTACCCCAAAAATTAATATACTAAATGATAAAAAAATTAAAATGGTTACAGAATTTCTACATACATATGCTACATATGCTCACGCCTGTATTCCCCGAAAGGGTAGGCAGAGGTGTTGTATTATATCAATGCCCACTTTTCACCAGAGTTGATTAAGTGCCAACGTAATAGATGGTGAATCTATCGCCGTCTCAGGCACAATACATACGTCTTTAAATTGCTTCTCAGAAATATGCAGGTTTCCTCACGATGTTTTCCTTCACCAAAAAGCACGAAGTGTGAAAAAAAGAAAAGTTTTTAATAAAAACTAAGTTTTAAAGATTTTTATCATATACTAGCTATGCCTCGCGGTTTCACCTGCGTACATTTAGTTTCTTCCTTATTGTCGCGGAACCCTAATATTTTTAATAAATAAAAGTAGCCTAAGTTACTCCTTGAAACATCAGCTACCTACCAGTGAAAGTCTCGGTAAAATCCGTCCAGCCCTTTCAGAGATTACCCGGAACAAACAGACAGACAGACAGAGAAAAATTTTAAAACTTGGTTTTTTAGTGTCAGTACCGTGTATACTTTCATATGAATTTAGTGTAAAGCTGTTATTTTGGAATTACAAACAGACACTTCAATTTTATTTATCTGTATAGATTATTAAAATGCTCCGTACCACCAACCGAAGTTCTTTTTTGCAAAAATTGTTGCCTAAAGGTCTAGACCCCGTATAAAATTATTGCATAAAAATAAAACAACTTCAAAATACCAATACAACCGGTTTCAAATATATTTCCGCGACACAAACCGGTTGTGACTGTACTGGGCCTGCAATTTTCAGCTTCAGTGATCCGCGTAATGTTATTTACCTACTCAAATGACAGGATCCGATATGTATAAGTAAATCATTGCGGTGTAATGGAATTTTTATATTTACATACTTCACTTCGACAATATTATCTATACAGATAAATAACATTGAAATTGCTGTTAATTTGAAATTACAAACAGACACTTCAATTTTATTGTTTTTGTTGTTTTTTTTTATGTGAGTACCTTATATACTTTCACTAGCTGTGCTCTGCGGTTTCCCCCCCGTAGATTTAGTTTCATACAAACTTTCATCCCTATTTTATCCCCTTGGGGGTAGAATAATCAAAATCCTTTCTTAGCGGATGCCTACGTCATAACATCTACCTGCATGCCAATTTTCAGCCCGATCCGTCCAGTGGTTTGGGCTGTGCGTTGATAGATGTCACTATGTCAGTCAGTCACCTTTGAGTTATATATATTAGACTAGCTGTGCCCTGCGGTTTCACCCGCGTAGATTTAGTTTCACCCTTATTGCCGCTGAACCCTAATGTTTTTAGTAAATAAAAGTAGCCTAAGTTACTCCTTGGAACATCAGCTACCTGCCAGTGAAAGTCCCGTTAAAATCGGTCCAGCCGCTTCAGAGATTACCCGGAACAAATAGACAGACAGACAGACGGAGAAAAATTTTAAAACTTGGTTTTTCAGTGTCAGTAGCGTGTATACTTTCATATGCATTTAGTAATTTTGGAATTACAAACAGACACTCCAATTTTATTTATCTGTACAGATGAATAGATTAATTTAATTAAACCGACAAAGACTGAAATTATTTAGAAATACTTTCGAATGAATTCTAGTGCCTGGTCCAAAATATTAATTCAAAGAAAGTATTTATAGAATGTAATACACTTTGATTAGGTAGTTTTGTAATTTGATTATTTTGTAAGGTGGGAATACCGAGGCTTGTAATGAATAACTTCCAATTCGATAAATACTCTGTATTCAAATTATCCTTGAAATTGAAATCAGGACAGATATAACACAAATGATGAGAACAAAATATAAGGGATACGTAATACGAACTTAATTGTTTTATTATTTTGTTTTCCTTTGAAAAAAATTTTTTGCAATATTTTTTACAAATTGTCGAAATTTTATGTTTTTAATTTAAATTAAATTAAGATTTAGATTAGATTATATCTGAATATCTACAATTGTTTCAACATTAAGGTTAATATGATATAATGAATGTGAACTATAATTTTCAAAGAAGTTTAAGAAATGATTGTTTTTTTTCAAAACGCTATCACGCAGGAGACGGCGAGTCCAACGCCTTCTAATTGACTATACATTCTTTAATATTTAATTGTCCTAATCTATCTATACATATACATATATACATACAGGTAAATAAAATTGAAGTGTCTGTTTGTAATTCCACAATAACAGCTTTTCACTAAATGCATATGAAAGTATACACGCTACAGACACTAAAAAACCAAGTTTTAAAAATTTTCTCTGTCTGTCTGTCTGTTTGTTCCGGGTAATCTCTGAAACGGCTGGATCGATTTTAACCAGACTTTCACTGGCAGGTAGCTGATATATCAAGGATTTTAGGTATTTTATTTATTAAAAATATTAGGGTTCCGCGACAATAAGGATGAAACTAAATCTACGCGGGTGAAACCGCAGGGCACAGCTAGTAAATTATAAAAATTACTTTCCAAGTGTATAAGGGACCACTATGATTTCAAAATTTTTTTTTTTTTATAATATCATGAAAATATTACATCAATATCTAACCGTCACGCAGGCGAAGCTGCGGGCATAAGCTTGTTTTAATATAATTGATCACGAAAGCATACTACTTGAAAAACATTGTTACAATGACAGCGCGTATTCGACCCGATAATCACTTTCACGGAATCATATTTTATACTTACCTTTCCCTTATTTTATTCCCACTCCTACGCAAGAATTCGAGCGAAGCAATTTATCGCAATGATATGGCAATACTGAAGCGTTGTTTCCCACAACTAGCAATGATTTATGGTTGTTGCCAGTGCTGCCACCCTTTGTTTCGTGCTATAATAAATTTGGTAACGTTAGACTAACGGCGATGGCTGTCAATCAAGTCGCGATTTCATTTCGGACCGCAAACGAGGCGGTTTGGGTTCAATTTCGCTAGTGACCAGACGTGTTATTCACTAAGATTTCTCAACGTCGCACTCGTCGTCGAGTGTCGGTCTTAAAGATACGAAATTGAACCTCGTCGTCGAGTTCGAGGCTGAGAAACCTAAGTGAATAACGCGCCTGATATGCACGGGCTGTCATCACACTTGAGGTTTTAGTAGCCTGCTATGCAAACGACGCAAGTTCTAATCCCAGCGGGCCCTGTACCAATGACTTTTTCTAAAAACTTATGCGCATTGATTTCGCACCACGTGCTTTACGGTGAAGGAAAACATCGTTAGGAAACCTGCATATATCTTAGAAGTAGTTCAAAGACGTATAGTGCCTGAGACGGCGATAGATTGACCATCTGTCACGTTGGCACTTAACCATCTTGTGTGAAAAGTCGGTGTTGTTATTACACCACCTCTGCCTACCCCTTCGGGGAATACAGGCGTGAGCATAATATATATATATCAAATTCGATTTAAACTATAACTATTGACTCGGTACAAACATTCTATAAAATGTAATAAACAAGATAATTTTATCAACAATGGCCACATCCGCTGTCAAAAGCAAACAGACCCATCAAATACAACGTATAGATACAAAATATGAAACGTAACAGAAGGCTAACTTACATTGGTCGAGTACACGTTGTTCATCATCTCCCTGGCCTTATCCCATGTATTTGGGGTCGGCACTTGATTCAACCCGATGTGGCTGATCACCTGATTTTTATACGAAGCGACTGCCATCTGACCTTCGTAGCCCCTTTTTTTAGAGGAAAATCGGCAATCTGTGTTAAACCAGTTGTCAGACTTTAGGCCTCTGACTGACCTGTAACGATTGCCAAAGATGTTAAATTGGCAACACGTATCGAGTACACGTTGTTAACGCCGATAAATAATCGCGAACGCACCCGTTCGCATTTCATTCACTCCTTCACTCCGTTCGGGGCAGCGAGAGTTACGGCGGAAGTGAACGATTGAATTCATTCATTCGAGAGAATCGCCGACACAACACGCATTCTACTACGTTGAACCTATAAAAATTTTAACGCCTATAACTGTACGTGCCTAAGTGTTCAAGAAACCCAATAAGTTTATTTATGTACGCCTGTACACACACACACACACAAGGAAATACTGACAGCGCCAATCACTAGACTAGTGGTTAGAATACCTAACTGCTGCTAGATGTCACAGGTTCGATTCCCGTGTCATGGCACACATTTTATGTGATGAGCATTTTAGGTGTTTCGTATGTGTTATAAGCGTATGTGTAGATAAATAAAATTGAAGTGTCTGTTTGTAATGCCAAATTAATAGATTTTCACTAAATGCATATAAAAGCGTGTACATAGATACCGTAATATTTAGTCAAAAAATAAATTATTAATTTTTTTTCCGTCTGTCTGTCTGGTCTGGATTATTTATAAAACTGCTAGACCGATTTATTACGAAACTTTAGCATGCATAATATAGCAGATGTTACAAAGAGTACTTATTGGAAAAAATATATAAATTGAGTCTATACGGGTGAGCTCGTATTTATTAAAGTGTTTAGCTTTATATTTTAAATTGAGTCCGTAGTATGTATGCACGATCTGTAAGTGTGCCCACTCCAATATATTGTGCTGACCTTGTGTATGCATTTATTTTGCGATACAGACGTCAAAATGTCCATCCCACTGCAAGGGTGGGTGGAAAACTCAAATTGGTTCAGCTCTGTGGCTAGTTGTGAAGGAAATTGCGTATTTGTTGAGGAAATGTAATGTTGATTGTTATTTGTTCTTGTTTAATAAATTACTTTTGCAGAAAAACTTCTTTGTTGTCGATACATTATGCTCACGCCTGTATTCCCCGAAAGGGTAGGCAGAGGTGTTGTTATAACATCATCAATGCCAACGTGACAGATGGTGAGTCCATTACCGTCGCTGGCACTATACATACGTCTTTGAATTACTTTTCACACATATGCAGGTTTCCTCACCAGCACGTGGTGGGAAATCACTGCACATACGTTTTTGGAAAAACAACTCATTGGTACAGACAGGCCCCGTTGGGATTCGAACGTGCGTCGCTTGCGTACCAGGCGACTGCTCTAACCACGGCCACCACGGCTCTCTAAGAAAACAGATGGGAAGTGAAAATAATTCCCTTATTCTTCACCTAAACCAGCAATAGGTTTTACCCCTACGTTTTATAAGTTAAATTCACTGCCTACTCCTTCGAAAACTCATCTTGGCAAAAAAAGGCAAATAAAGCATTCATTATGGAACATGTTTCGAGGAGCTCGTGGCACAGTTGCTATTGCGCATAGGATTCGATCAGCGAAGTTAAGCAACCTTACGCCTAGCCAGTAGTTGGATGGGTGACCGCCCGAGTTCCCTCCGTGCCTCGGAGAGCACATTAAGCCGTAGGTCCCGGTTGCCCATTTACCATCTTTGGCAATCGTTACAGGTCAGTCAGAGGCCTAAAGTCTGACAACTGGTTCAACCCAGATTGCCGATTTTCTTCGAAAAAGGGGTTACGAAGGTCAGATGGCAGTCGCTTCGTATAAAAATCTGGTAATCAGCCACATCGAGTTGAATCAAGTGCCGACACCAAATACATGGGATAAGGCTAGGGAGATGATGATATGGAACATGTTTCATTTGAAATTAAGGCTAAGTAATTTAATAATAGGACTGAAAATAAATAAATCATGTTCATTTTAGTATTTCCAAGGCCTTAATGTACGTAATACCCGTGTATTTACAAAGCGAATGTTACATTTGCACACGCTCTCAGATCAAACAGAATACTAAACGTATTTCAAACAGATTTTGCTGTTCCAATTGACAGAAAGCTTAACATATGTGCTGGGCAGGATGTATACTTGTAGGTAATTATATTAAAAGCAATAGAAACTTTATGGAACAAAATCCGTAAGCTTTATTTTGCAACCCTATCTATATCTATACATCCATACAGTACAGCTTAATAAAATTGAAGTGTCTGTTTGTAATTCCATAATTACAGCTTTTGGTTTTGCACTAAATGCATATGAAAGTATACACGCTACTGACACTGAAAAACCAAGTTTTAAAAAATTTCTCTGTCTGTCTGTCTGTCTGTTTGTTCCGGGTAATCTCTGAAAGGGCTGGACCGATTTTAACGTCACTTTCACTGGCAGGTAGCTGATGTTTCAAGGAGTAACGTAAGCTACTTTTATTTTTTTTAAATATTAGAGTTCCGAAACAATAAGGATGAAACTAAATCTACGCGGGTGAAACCGGGTACAGCTAGTTTAAAATAAAGTTAGCTTAAGTTATTCCTTGTAGGATCTGCTATCTGCCAGTGAAAGTCCCGGTAAAGTAAGTCCAGCCATTTCAGAGATTACCTGGAACAAACAGACAGACAGACGTACAGACTGAGAACAATAAGAAAAGTGAAAATGTATGTTAGTAAGTACAGTATATACTTTAGTATGCATTTGGTGAAAAGCTATTTATTTGGGATGACAAACAGACACTACAATTTTATCCATCGCCAGCTGAATTTCTTACCGGTTCTTCTCAGAAGGTTAATAGAGAGAAACTATATTATCTTTTTACAATATCGAGTAGGTATTCAAAAATTCCCCTTATGCTAGATCCATCGCCTTTTCAATTTTCGTTCCCTTTAAATCGAAACGAGCTTTGCATGTATTACCATACTTTCCATTTGAATGAACAAAGTCACGTCACACGACTTGACTATGGATGTGATAATGTGCCGTGCTTCGAGGGCAAAGGAAGAGGACTTATTGTGAATATCGCGATGTATCCATCAGGCAAATGAGAGCTTTGGCACGCTCTGTTTTTATTCCTAGGTTTTATTTACATACTTCATTACACTTTACCAATACAAATATTAATATTTGCCCCGCGGTCTTTCAAAGACGTGTATACAATGGTGGTGGGGAAACCAGGACAGCTCTTAAAATATGTGAAAGGGTATAATTTTAGAAAGCAATAAAAATTATTTTGACAAAAATATTTTCTTCCGTTATCGAGTAATTGATGTTCAAAGTTGACCATATCAATACCTTATTTTCGCATAAAAGTCAGCTGTAACGTAGAGTTATTCACCTGAAATCTAACTTATTTTTTATTTTTTTTCTCCCACTAATAAATCCCGAAATAATCCCAAGAAACCATTTTTCGAAACCAGTAACCTTCCCCTTAATTTAAAAAGTTTAATGACCGCCTACAGAATGTAGGTAAACACGGCCGCGCGTTCATTCAATCGCTTAAGGCCGCGAGCTCTTCGGCCGTTGCCTATAACTATGTTATCGTTGGAGCTAGATATTTTACGATTTCAATATAGTGATCTATTCATAAAACTCTACAACTTCTAGAAGACTACTATTCCTTTTTCTCCGACATCCTGTATAGTGCCTGCGACGGCGATAGACTCACCATCTGTCACGTTGGCACTTAATCATCGTCGGTGAAATGTGGGTGTTGCTATTACAACACCTCTGCTTACCCCTTCGGGGAATACAGGCGTGAGCATATTGTTTCACCAGCGTGGAGTTATTTTCATGGGTGTCCCGCGGAACCCTTATGGTTTTCTTTAAACAAAATAAGCCTAAATTACTCCTTGTAACATTATCTATCTGCCAGTTAAGGAAAGAAAAAGGAATATGCCCACGCCTGTATTCCCCGAAGGGGTAGACAGAGGTGTTGTAATAACACCCACTATTCACCGCAGATGATTAAGTGGCAACGTGGATGGTGAATCTATCGCCGTCTCAGGCACTATACATACGTCTTTGAATTACTTCTCAGCCATATGAAGGTTTTCTCACGATGTTTTCCTTCACAGAAATACAAACATCAAATCACTTTTGTTTTTCATTATTTTATTTTTCGTCATTGACATTTGGTTTTTCAAAGTGCTTCTCAGACATAAGCAGGTTTTCTTGCGATGTTATTGGTCACCGAAGCTCTTTTAAATAATATTTCATGCTTGAATAAAAATAAGTGACTAAGTTTAACTACGTAAAGCCCTGACTCCGCTTGTTTTCCAACTCACCGGGTCGGCTACGGCTAGGTTTTGTTCACCTCCCTACTCGCTAACGAGTTTGCTAATTAGATATCTAGGGGCATGTTTACGTGGTTAGGTATTTAGGTTTTTGAGTCAGTAATGGAACACACGTGTATCTATAGGACCATGAGGGAGAAATTGTATAAATCTTAAATTATAATAAAAACATTTTTTAATTTATCTTTCTAACAATTAGACAGTATATACCTAAAGTAATTTTTAAATAGTCATATTACCTAAATATAATAATAGTAATTTTTTTTTATTAATTACATTTTAAGGAGAAATTAATTCAATGAACATTTTTTTTTGCTATTTGAGTCTATTATACTATAATGTTAATAAGTACTTTAGCTATTTTCATATTTTTGTACTTACTCTTACCTAGTAACCACGTACTTAAAATAGAGCCAAAGATTGTAGAACACCACTTACTTCTTCGAAATTAAATTCTCTTTTAAAGGAGTTGTTGCAAGATCCGGACAGCATTTACCATCAGGCAGTGGCGTGCATTGGATTTCCAGAGGGGTAGGCATAAACAATAAGTAGGTAGGTAGGCAGGTTAAGTACATACCTATGTGACGCGGCGTAGGTACGTACGTCTTGGTAAAGATACACATACGAACATAAACACACACACACACACGACACGAGTATATTCAATGATCACAAATTGTAACTTCTGCTTCCCTGCTTATATGCAATGCACGCCACTGCCATCAGGTCCGGGTTTTCACCTTACTGCATCAAAAAGGTATAAAGCCAAGTTACGCTGCTCCCTTTCTCTCCATACACTCCCCTCTAATTCCCCAAAATTGCGGTGCGAAAGGTTATTTCTCATTGAATTTCCCAAATCTGGTCGACAGCCCGTATCCGTTTCCGCCTTGTTTCCGCCAGGTTGGGTGCAGATGACGCGCTCTTGTCGCACGCAGTTCAACTTGAATATTATATTCCGGAAAACTTTCCGGACGGAACATTTTTTCCGGACCCTTCCAATCATTTAAATACGCGTATTTTTTACGTGTTTTACCCAGGTCTTTTGAACATCAAGGGTGTATTATGAATTTTATGACATTTTTGTGGACGAAAAATTACATTTTTATGTGCGAAGACGATTTTGGTTGTCGGCATTCGGTGCAACTCGATATAACTGTGCGGTTTTGACACGGTCGAACGTCGTCGCTCGACTTCCGTTTTGCGCTTTTTTGTATGGAGACGTAAAACTTCCTACACTCGCCGCTTGGGGCGCTTTTTAACGCTCCCATACAAAATGAGGAAAGTACTCTGGTGATATCGTCAACTTAAAAACTTATTAAAACCTTTGGCAATCGTTACAGGTCAGTCAGAGGCCTAAGAAAGTCTGGCAACTGGTTTCACCCAGATTGCCGATTTTCCTCGAAAAGGGGTTACGAAGGTCAGATGGCAGTCGCTTCGTATAAAAATCAGGTGATCAGCCACATCGGGTTGAATCAAGTGCCGACCCCAAATACATGGGATAAGGCCAGGGAGATGATTGCAACGAAGATGGTTAAGTGCGAACGTGACAGATAGTGAGTCTATCGCCGTCTCAGGCACTATAGATACGTTTTTGAATTACTTTTCAGACATGTAGGCTTCCTCACGATGTTCTCCTTAACCGTAAAGCAAAGGTGAAATTACTGTATTTAAAGTTTTTGAAAAACTCATTGGTATAGGCCGCAGGGATTCGAATTTGCGTCGCATGTGTAGCAGCTGAGCTCAAACTCCACGGTCATCACCGTTGTAGTGGCACGATGGTGTAGCGGTTAGTATCCCCGACTGCTACACTAGATGTCGCGTATTCGATTCCCGCATCAAGGCAAACATTTTATGTGATTTTATTTGGTGTTAGCAAACTTTCTTGTTTATAATATTAGCCTTTTTGCCTAGAGGCTATAAAAGGGTAATTTAGTTGCAAATAACCATGCCTACAACACCGTAACAGATTGCCATCACAATACCCCCTTACAAATATTTTTGCAACATGTTATATCAACCTTAAAACATAAAACCAATAGCGTTCCGATATAATTTTGTCCGTCCGTAAATAAATAAATGAAAAAGCATATATATCGGAGATGGACAGTTTCGATTCAGTGGAGCGGAATAGCGTGTCAAAATACCGAGCATGTGAGGAGGAAAGTTATTATTTTTGTATTTTTTTCTCCGCGTATAACAATTTCACCAAATGTCTCGGGAGTCAAACTTGCGTATTACCATAATTTTGTTTTCTACAAAATGATGTATAGTATAAGGAGGAAATATTTGTGGGAAGAGCGCGATTTAGGTTCTCGTGTATTTGTACTCAACTTGAAAATTGTTAACGAGTAGCGCCATCTGTGTAGCGAGTGCAGAAACGCTGCTGCTTATTTTAATTTCTATATTTGGATAGGTAATTTAATTATTTTCGTGAGAATGAATACTGCTATAGAAACTATATATAGTCATTGAACCATATAATATATAATTTAATCTTAAACTGTCTAGACCTGAATATCATAAAGTAGGTTAGTAACCTATTATAAGTATATTTTAACTTACCTTATGCTCACGCCTGTATTCCCCGAAGGGGTAGGTAGGTGTTGTGATATCAACACCCACATTTCACCGAAGTTGGCACGAAAGATTAAGTGCCAACGTGACAGATAGGGAGTCTATCGCCGTCTCAGGCACACCTACGTCTTTTCAATTACTTCTCAGACATATGCAGGTTTTCTCACAATGTTTTCCTTCACCGTAAAGCACGTGGAGTGAAATCACTGCACATAAGTTGTTTTTGAAAAAACTCATTGGTTCAGGCCCCGCTGAGATTCGAACTAGCGTCGCTTGCGTGCCAGGCGACTGCTCAAACCCTAAGTTTGTGTGCTATCAAAATCCAACAATACAATTCCCATGTAAAATTTGTACATTCATTTAAATATTCATAGCCTTCTCAACAATTTTTTCCAACCAAATCACCCACAGAAGAGTTTTAAAAGTTTTCAAACTATATTTTTCCGAATTTTTATCCAGCGCTCCGAATAGAAAATTTTGTACTTAACCCATTTCGCATGTCGTGCCCCGCCTGTGTGTTTAATGAATTATTCAGACCTTCCAAGGCGACTGAGAGGCTTGGATGCTCAAATTTCTACAGTAATGAACCTCTTTGTTCTAGATTTGCTTAAGATATTTAACACTAGCGGACGTCACGCGGTTTCATCCGCGTAGTTCCCGTTCCCGTTTGAATACGGGGATAAAATATAGCTTATGTTACTTGCTGATGATTTAGCTATCCATTGCTGAAAGAATTTTCAAGATCGGTAAATGTTTATTTTATTTATTTATTTATAGTTAATTATAACGGAGATACCAATTACAATAATCAACATTGACATTTTAAAACAATGATCTTATTCCTTATAAAATAGTGGACACTCGCATACTTAACCTCACAGAATCTCGAACATTCAGACAAAATATAAGTTCTATGCATCCGCAAACACATTCAAGTCAAGTATTTTCGGAGCCTATTCAATGCAAACAAACAAAAAAACAATCAAATCTTTCCTCTTTATTACATTAGTGTAGATACGAGTATTTAAGCATCGCATGCGAATTTGGGACTTCACCTTACAGAAGACCGCAGTCAAATAATGTTATCTACCAGGGCCTGTAGACTAAGTAGCATTATCCTCAGGCTTCGCTAGTAGAAACGATACAAAGTGTAAGGGAATGACATATGTCACGTGGCTGATTTATGTCATTTACATACTGTATCGTTTCTATTAGCGCAAGCGCGAGAGAATGTTACTTTGTCTAGGGCTACAGGTCTTATTGCCATGATAGTTTCACTCATTTATGAGACAGATGTATGTGACGTGCATACATC
This sequence comes from Watsonalla cultraria, assembly GCA_964035505.1. Lineage (NCBI taxonomy): Eukaryota > Metazoa > Arthropoda > Insecta > Lepidoptera > Drepanidae > Watsonalla > Watsonalla cultraria. The sequence goes on along the minus strand of OZ037736.1, from coordinate 1,758,733 downwards.
TGTCACTGTCGCACCTCTGAATTATCATTGCAATAAGAGCTCATGGTTGGGCCCCAGGAGTGATGTAGGTATAGACAGCCGTAGTGGCTGTGGTGTTTGAGCAGTCGCCTGCAACGCAAGCGACGCGAGCTCGAATCCTAGGCCTGTGACCAATGAGTTTTCCAAAAACTTATATGCAGTGATTTCACACCACGTTCTTTACGGCGAAGGAAAACAGCGTGAGGAAACCTGCATATGTCTGAGAAGTAATTCAAAGACGTATGTGTAGTGCCTAAGACGGCGTTAGACTCACCATCTGGCCCGTTGGCACTTAATTATCTTCGGTGAAAAATTGGTGTTGTTATTACAACAACTCTGCCTACTCCTTCGGGGAATACAGGCGTGAGTATATGTTTTTATAAAGTAAGAAATACACGAATGGCACACATTGTATTAGTCACGATTAAATGCTGCAATTCAGTCATATCAATAACTTACCATAATTCAAAATACTTTTTCACACGAACTTTTCGCCGTAAAGTAGAAGGCAGCTTTATGAATAATTATCCTGTTTATTCCAGGTACTTTCCCAACAGTCGGTCATCCGTGAAGCAACATTATTCGGGATCAATACAAGGTACTTATTTTTTTTATACGACAACTTTATACCTATCTGTTTTACTATAAAGTTGCAAAAGAAAATTTACGAAACATCTTGTTTGAAATTTACAAATGTACGAAAAGCTGCGATATTCACTGTCCTTTTAACTTTGCCTTTAAAAAAAACTTTTTTGGTTCATTTTCTTCGCCGCTAGAGGGCGCCACATCTAATTATATGTGATCTTATCTTCTATACAGATAAATAAAATTGGAGTGTCTGTTTGTAATTCCAAAATTACAGCTTTTCACTAAATGCAAATGATAGTATACACGCTACTGACACTGAAAAACCAAGGTTTAAAATTTTTCTCTGTCTGTCTGTCTGTCTGCCTGTCTGTTTGTTACGGGTAATCTCTGAAACGGCTGGACCGATTTTAACGGGACTTTCACTGGCAGGTAGCTGATGTTTCAAGGAGTAACTTAGGCTACTTTTATTTATTAAAAATATTAGGGTGCCGCGACGTGAAGCATGAAATTAAATCTACGCGGGTGAAACCGCGCAGCACAGCTAGTATATCCTATAACCGGCGGACAATCAAGACGCATCCAACGACACCTGATTTGTCGAATTATGATAAGTAGTTTTGGAGTTCAGAGCGAACAAATTTTCATGATTTATTTGTAACTATCATTGTTTACAAAGTAATGAAATGTACATGATGCCAGCTGAGTTTCTTGTCGGTTCTTCTCAGAAGGTTAGTTTCCGAACCGGTGGTAAATTCTTCGACATTCATAAGTGCCTTACCAGGGCCTAAACTGAATAAATCATTTTCATTTTCATTTTCATTTTCATTTTCAACAGATACACATACATATATAGACATACCGGTCAAAATCATAACCCTCCTTTTTGCTTCGCCATAGCCGAGTAAAAACTGTATTTAAACAACCGAAACTCACCGGAAATTAAGTTTGTGGTCACAACTCTTACTACTCAAGTCTAGACTGATTATTTTTAGATAGATTATTTTTAACGAACACCTAAATTGGAATGTTAAGACCTCGTGCAAAACTGAAGGGTTGGCATACAACATTGCATACCCACAATAAAGGCATATTCCACAAATCCCTTTACACGATGCCCTGCGCATGGGATTTGTCGATTTTTTGGCCAAAACAAGTCAACTAAGTCCGGAACTCGCTACGTTTCGCTCCTGCCATAGCCTTCTAAACTAAGCTATCAGATTCGGATCAAATAAGTAATTCTAAGCTACTTGATTTTAAATATAAAAGGGTTGAATTCAGTGATTGGTTAGCTGCATTTGTGAACTTCTTCTTGTCCACAAATCCCCTGCCGGCGTTCCGCTTAGGGCATCTGTAGTCAAAATATCCACAAATCCCCTGCGCTAGAAATCATATAAAGGGATATATGGAAAATGCCATAATTTAGTTTTTTTTTGGAGCCGTGGTGGCCTTGGGGTTAGAGCAGTCGCCTGCTACGCAAGCTTCGCAAGTTCGAATCCCAGCGAAGCCTGTAACAATGTGTTTTCCTAAAAAAATTATTTGTGCACGTGGTGTCATTTTCACGTGGAATGTGGAAACCTGTATATGTCTGAGAAGTAATACAAAGACGTATGTATAGTGCCTGAGATGGCGATAGATTCACTATCTGTCACGTTGACACTTAATCATCTATAAATGTGAGTGTTGTTATAACAACACCTCTGCCTACCCCTTCGAGGAATACAGGCGTGTATGTATGTTAGAATTTGTGATAAAATACAATAGCAAAACTATCATAACAAAAAACAATCAATAGATCCAGAAGGTTACGAAACTCTTATTCACGACGCCGCCGGAGGTGTGACTCATGAATCATTAGTGCAATAATAAAACAAACGAACCTAATCCTACCTAACCAAACAAAAGGCTAGCCAATAAACAATGGCTACCTATTACACCGTGCCGTATTAAATTAAGAGACGTACTCGCCGTCGAATTTTGGAGCTAGGCGGTTGACGTCCACTTTGCAGGAGATTGCTTAAAATTTAAATTAGAGCGAAGGGGTACGAATGTAGTCATTATGCCAGCAATAGTTGTTATGCTAATGCATATGCCCACGCCTGTATTCCTCGAAGGGCTAGGTACGTTAAAGTCCCATGTAATTGGGGACGAGCTTATTGCTTATTCCGACTCCAGGCTGCTACTGAAAATACAGATGGAAAAATCCAATATTATCCCAATAGTATTATTTCTATTCACAAATTACAATCATGGTGTTAAAGCGTTAGTCGGTTGCAATAATCGCTTACCATCAGTCTGCGGAGAATACAAAATACAAATCACACTGAGCCGTAATGGTTGAGCCTGCTAAGCAAGCGACGCAAGTTCGAATCCCTTTTTCGTTGAAGGAAAGCATCGTGATAAACGAATGTATAGTGCCTGAAACAGCTATGAACTCACCATCTGTCACGTTGGCACTTAATCATATACGGTGAAATGCGGGTGTTGTTGTCAAACACTACTGCTTACCCCTTCGGGAACCCTTCTGGGATGGCGTGAGCATATATATTTTATATTTTCCACTTTGGCCAATCAGTTGTTCCTCTGCCATTTTAATCCTCACTTTCCAAATACATAAACATTTTAAATGTCTAACAATAATTATTTAACTTGGAATAAAACTCAAAATTCGCGTCGGTGTAATATGCATCTTGTACAATCGTCGACGTAAAGTAAAGGCCACTCCACACTGCCGGTGTCACACCCAGATTATTTATCGCCATTATTTATCTGAGCCAACTGAATTGAGTGCCATGTCGAGTGTGAATACACCCTACTATTTTGTGAATTATTGTTTTATTTTCCCGACGATTTTGGATTTTAAACCCAACTCAGTGGGATTAAAGTGTAGTTCAGATCAAAGGGTTTCCATAAAATATGCATAGCCCGTTTTTGCTTTCATGTCAAAAATACGTTTTGTAAACGGACGAAATTTCTGGATGATTTTTCATACGCTACGGGTTTCTGATCTTATCACGACGTTGTAAATAAGCTGTGTACCCTGGTTTTACCCATTTTCAAACTTGGTTTTTGAAGAAGAAAAAACCGTCAGTCGTCTGATAGTAAGCGACTTCTACAGAATTAAATTGTGATTTATTAGTTCTACTCAAAATTGTAAAAATATTTTGCAAAAGAGTGTTACTAATTATTGATGATTTTTTTTGTAATTATTATTATTTACTGTGTAATGAAATATACATGATGCCAGCTGAGTTTCTTGCCGGTTCTTCCCAGAAGGTTAGTTTGCGAACCGGTGGTAAATTCCTCGACATTCATAAGTGCCTTACCAGGGCCTAAACTGCATAAATCATTTTCACTGAGTTACTTGCCGAGTTCTCTCTTACGTTCTCGGTAAACGCAACCTTCCGCACCATTGGTAGCATGTATAATGTATGCAAAATCATGTCTTTTTGACGAATTGAAAGTACTTTGATGAAAGTCTAATCAAAATTTATGTATTTTTGAATCGAATTCAACACAAAAATACCAGTGGAAATGTTCAATTGGATTTTAGAAGATGTTAAAATATGAAAATGATAAATTCATTACGTATCATTTCAAAAAAATTAACCTGATTCAACTAACGAAACGATGAAAAAATAGCAAATTAACTTCTTACTCATATATCCGTTCTATAGAAGGTTAGTGGGACTGAAACGACCGCAGCAGCCGTCCGCAAACTCCAATTACAAGCCATGATTGCCTCACGTGGCCACAGATAGATATCATTAGGACTATATCGACCACTGGGCCCTCATTCTCTATAACCATTGGGTTTTTGGGAAATGCGTAGGTATCTATCGCGTGTGTTACAAGCTGCCTAAAATAAAATCTTTGATTACATCTTCTTTCTACAACCGGCCCCTAAACCGCAAAAACAAGATAAGTAAAAATTCGACGCATGAGGTCACCAGTAGTTCAGTTGGAAGAGCTCTTGCATTGCAGAGGTCGTGGGTTCGATTCCCACCTCTTGTTCTTCTTTATATTTAAATATTCTTTTTAAATGTCTATCTTTCTATTTTCATCTTGAAAGTACCAAAAGTATAGGTTTGCCACTGAGTCTTATAGCGGTGTAAACTTAATCTTTGAAAGTCGTTTTGAGGTGTAGGCATTGTTATCATAAAGGGTTTGTATATGTTCAAACGTCGACGTTATGAGTGAAGTGAATGTTATTTTCAGCGCTTTTAAAATTATTGAATAACATCGCATGGAAAATAATTTGGAACCCATACAAAACATTAAAGCGACCGTACAAAGAAATAGTGAAAGACTAGCTGTGCCCCACGGTTTCACCCGCGTAGATTTTAATTTCATGGTTGCCCGCGGATACCTAATGTTTTTTTTAAAACTAAGTAGCCTTAGTTACTCCTTGTAACATGAGCTATCTATCAGTGAAAGTCCCTTCAAAATCCGTCCAGCCGTTTCGGAGATTACCCGGAACAAACAGACAGACAGACAGACAGAGAAAAAATTTAAACTAGGTTTTTCGGTGTCAGTAGCGTGTACACTTTCATATGCAATTAGTGAAAAGCTGTTATTTTGGAATTACAAACAGACACTTCAATTTTATTTATCTGTATTTATGTATGTATGTATAGATATAGATTTGGTCATAGTAGTTGTTCCTTGGTCGCCCTCTACCGACACTTCCGCTCACATTCCCTCTATAAATTTGTTTCGTTAATCACCTTTCACTCATCCTTTCGATATATCCAAATCATCTCAATATACTTTTTTCAATTCTGGTCACCACATCATTCTACTTCTTCTTTTTATTTTAATAAAATAGAATTTTAAATAGGACATTCTAAAATCACTTACCACTTTTTTATTTTATTTTGATTTATTAAATTGAGTTTATACCTACCAATGACCATACATTTATTTATTTATTTATTTATTAAAACAGTTACACCATCACACACATTAATTAGAGAAAGCTTCTAGTTCGTTAAGCATCAGTGACCATCGGTTAATAGCTCATCAAGCCTGAGGGAACTCTCGTTATTGCTGTGGAAAGCAATCTATCCACAAATATAATTATACGGAGGATTGCAATCTGCTGTCAGAGTGCCCACGGAGTCGGGTACGATGGGAAGTTATGCGGATACAAACCTCGTTTTAAACCGAGTTCAAAAAGAAGTTATCAATTCGACTGTATGTTTTTTTACATGTTTTGCTAGCAAGATCTGTACCCAAAGAAATGAATTTAAGATTTAACATCATTCAACAATGATGAATTTTCGTTACGCAAGTACACTCACACCTGTATTCCCTGAAGTGAAGTGGTGTATTATAGTACACTCAGGCATTTATGTCCAAAGTATAGGTTACTAGCGGACGTCACGCGCTTTCACCTGCGTAGTTCTCGTTTCCGTGGGAGTACTAGGATAAAATATAGCATTATCAGCGAGTAACATAGGCTCCGTTCCTGCTAGTCTTCTATAAATCAAATCAAATCAAAAAGTTTTATTCATCATAAGGGACACTTGGAACACTTATTGAACGTCATTTCTCTTACGATAACTTAGGTTAATTTACCACCGTTTCCAAAAGTAAGCCTGTCAGGAGAAGAAACGGCGAAACAAACTCATCGGCTTTTTTTTAATACGACATACCCAGTCGGGCAACTACGAATTTCGAACAAGGGATCCCACTATGATCTACTCTATGTTACTCATAGGAGTCCAATTATCAATGCATAATTAGTTCACTAACTTGTTCCGATAGGAGCCTGGGTTAATGGACACATTTTGTTGCCAATTTGCCGCTTGTTACACTTGAGGACAAAATATCTGTATATTTTTATTCGTGACATGTTTAAATTCTAAATTCTCAAAAATGGTAAAGAAAATTTCGAAGATTATGTTCGTATCTTTCTCTACAATTTTTTTAAAATATCTGCAAATGAAGTAAAAAAAAAACGCTCTCGCCATAAAAAAGCGTCCCCGAACGGGTGAGAAGAGGTTGTAATAACAACACCCATCTTAACAATTTTTACCGATAATGTTTAGTGATAACGTGATAGATGTCACCGTTCATTGTAATCTTAGGCACTATACGTCTTTGACACTTCAGACATATACAGGTTTCCTCACGATGTTTTCCTTCAGCGTCATGCTTGTGTGAAATCACAGCGTACCTACCAACTGGTTTATATAGGTGTTGCTTAACTTTGCTGATAAATATGCGCAACACCTATGTCCCTCTCATATTGTCCCCGAGTGTACCAATGAGCCAGTAGTGAGTGCACTAATCAACGCACTCGCCCAGCCCGGGGCATCTCGGTTATTGGTGACGTCACAGACGACACAGATTGCCTATCTAGTCAGAATGTACAGTGCTCACTGGAGTGGTACTGGTTCTGCTCACTCTCTCGGTTCGGTGGAACTTATTGGTTCAATATTGAATCACCTTTTAAAAAAAGAATCATTGTATTACATTTTAGCAATATTAAGACAGAGATAGAGACTATATAGGTGCTATATAGGGTCTAGATTTTAGGCGCACATATTAGTATATATCAATTTAAATAAAAAAACGCTTGATTTTCTGCCAATTTAACATCTTTGGCAATCGTTATAGGTCAGTCAGAGGCCTAAGAAAGTCTGACAACTGGCTAAACCCAAATTGCCGATTTTCCTCGAAAAAGGGGTTACGAAAGTCAGACGGCAGTCGCTTCGTATAAATATCAGGTGATCAACCTCATTGGGTTGAATCAAGTGCCGACCCAAAATACTTGGGATAAGGCCAGGGAGATGATAAAAAAAGATAATTTTTATTTATCGCCGTTTTTTTTAATTAAAATTTGAAGTATTATAGTTTTTAGAATTTCATTTTACAATGAAAATAAAGATTGTCTTATATTCCACATATCAACCAAAAACCTTTTGTATTCTCTTACCGCTACTCTTTACCACAAAAATAAAAGTATATATAACGACGAAAAAATAGTTATTGTAAGTCAGTCGGTGAGTTAGTTAGGGTTTTAAATTGTTTTTATCCACAAACTGAGATTACTTGAAAAATATAAAATAAAAAAAAAACTGGGCAATAAAACCTCGGCCAGCCCATTATGAAGCCTTATATTTTATTCATTATTTCATCTTTTTATATTGCATCTTTATTTTCAGGATTGGACAGAAGAAAAAGACAGTCTGACAACAGGGTAGTTATCACCCAACACTTCACGGAGCGTACACTTACACCCGGAGGGGATGTAAGTATTGCCAGCTGAATAAAATCACAGGGTTTGGGAAAAAACAAAATATACCTTATTCATTTCTCTGTCTCCATTCGATTACGATTAATCGTTAACGACATAAACAATTGTATAAACAATGTTACTCAATGGCGGCAAACGCTAATTCGCTATTCGTTGACTTTTGCTCTATGGTTAGCGTTGTCAGGGTGTTTTAACTGTCAAATTAAATGTCAATGCACGCATTTCGTAACATTTCTGTTAATTAGCGTCCACCGAACAATCTCCATCGTTTATCCTCAATAATCACGTGACTTCCGCGGAATAGCTATACCCAACTCGTCGCCACTAAACAAAGAAGAAGAAGACTAATTAGCACAAGCGCGAGGATTACTTGACTAGATATCTAAGCCGATAACGGTAAAATACGTTAAATTTAAAAGAGTTCTAAATCACCTAATCACCGACATTTCTCAAATCAGTTCGAATTTTCCCATCTTGAAGCCAGCCATAACATTTTAATCTATAGCAGGTAGCTGAAGTTTCATGGAGTAACTTTGGCTACTTTTATTTATTATAAATATTATAGTTCCGCGACAATAAGGATGAAACTAAACCTACGCGGGTGAAACCGCGGAGCACAGCTAGTTATTAATTATAATTTTTAAAACGGTGGCCTTTCGAGTCCGCAATGTGCACGCATAATAAAAAAAACTTTTAAGGTCAGCCAAAAAATTTTTCATAACCCACAATTAATTAGGTACAAATACTTTTTGTAGATCACAATGCAGTGCGCTGCATCAGGAGACCGACCTCCGCAGTTCGTGTGGGAACGAGATGGAATTGTCGTCTCCAGTAACACGGATCCTAGGTAAAAGATACAATATTAATTATTTATAATTTAATAATATTATTATTTAAAAAAGGCCTTACCATGAGCTCTTATTGCCATGATAGTTTCACTAATTTATGAGACAAATGTACGCGACGTGTATACATCTGTCAGTGTCGCACAACTGAATTATCATTGCAATAAGAGCTCATGGTTGGGCCCCAGTCCAGGGGGCCTAAAGATTTTAAAAATAGTATTAAACGTTTCATTTTTGTACCATAAAATTTATTTATGCAAGTAACGTCGAGTCTCGTTACGCCGAGCCAAAAACTAACAGCTACTACGTCATGTCGAGTTTGGGTGTTTTGAGTGACATGAGTACACATGTGTAGTAAATTTAAATGTATTTTTTATATAATAAAATTGTATTTTGGTATAGTTAACTGCGCACCAAATATTTGAGTGCTAGGTCGACATGCATACGTAGAAGATGAATGAACTTGAAAGCGAGTTATGGGACCGTGGTATCTTTTTGTAATTGTTGGCGACAAACAAAGCTTTGCTTTGGTTATAGTTCGCCTCCTAATGGCTTTCTTAAATTTTCTCTTAAAATAAGAACATGGGGATAAATAAATTCGTGCTATTTAACTGGATATAATCTTGACATTAACATTAAGGTTGCCATTTAAAAAAAAACTATTGAAAATACTTTTTTTTTCTTTTCGAACACTTGCCCATTTAGAAGTTGACTGAACTAGCGGTAATAATGCTTTCAGTGATAACAATGTTTTGTATGTGAGTGAAGTGATATGGTCCAGACTAAGGTGTATCCTGTCATAAATAAGGTCAGTTAACTAAATGATTTGAAGTAGGTACCTACCTATACTTACGTAGATTATTACCGCGTACGTAATGTAGGTGAACGCGGCCGCGCGTTCATGCAACCTGGCTTAAGGCCGCGAGCTCTTCGACTATAGCTTATAACTACGTTATTGTTGGAGCTAGATATTTACGACTTCAACATAGTGCTATATTCATATAACCCTACAACTTCTATAAGACTACTGTTTCGAATTCTCCGACACCCTGTATACCTACTGGCAAGCAAAATAGGATTCAAATTCCAAAAAAGTAAAATTTTATTTTTCTTTTCACCTCAGGTACGCAATAGGCCAACTCATGACCTCAGATAACTCAGTAGTGGCCCAACTCAACATAACCCGCGTGAGGGTTGAAGATGGGGGGTTGTACACGTGCACTGCCAGGGAAGGGGACCACATCGCGACCCATGAAAACAGATTGGACGTTTATGGTAACGACATAAAGTCTATATTCGATTACCACTTTAGTACAGGAGCCGTCAAAATAGTGGGGGTAGCTGCGCGTAGTACTTTATTTCCATCACGCTATACAAACAGACAGAGACTCATAGAATGTCTTTGCGCAGACAAGATTAGCACTCAGAACTCGTGAAGGCATCTATATGACTAATAAAAGTAATGTGTTACGTATTCTGTAATTTGTAACAAATGCTATAATTTCCAATGATTAACGTAGTAGTTAAAGTAGTAAAGTTATATTAAAAACTTAAGCAAAATCTCTCCATACTAACAGCAAGCCCTATTGTTACGACAATGATCGAATTTCTAACAGAGAAACTGATTAGGACAATTTAATGCTAAATACGTTTTTTTAATTCCAGGTCCTCCATATATAAGATCTCTGCCACCAGTGAAGGTGCAGAGTGGAGAGTCCATCAATTTGAGATGTCCCTTCTATGGGTATCCTATAAGGTAAAGCATCATAATACCATAGATTAATAGCCGAAATCAATAACGAAGAACTTGTAAAACGAAATAGTTTTGTAGCAACTTATTTATAAATCTAGTAAGCTAATATTGTTTAATGCTTGCAATACTAAAGCTGTTGCAATACCAAACAAGTGTTTAGTGCATAAGTTGTGCCAATAGCATAACAAACTAACACATTTCCTATTGCTTACACATCTCAGAGAGCTACAGCTATTAGATTCAATGTAAGCTGTCCCTAAATTTTGCAATGCCAGAGAGACACACATCCCCAATTGGTCTTACTTATATATATATTTATTAAGGTCCAGAAGCTAACATTACACTAAAATAAACCTTATCTTCTAGCAAAATAGACTGGGAATTCAAAGGCAAGACATTAACAGCGAACACGTTATTCCAAACTCGTTACAAAAGGTCGTATCATCCAAGACGCAAGACCAGAAGGAATGCGCCAACAGTGAACATAAATGGTGTTTTGACTATAGCCGAAGTAAATAAAGATCAGAATGGTGCTATTTATACTTGTATAGTAACGAGTCCGTCGGGAGAAATGGCTAGAAGAGCGTTCGAGATACAAGTCATAGAAGCACCTGTTTTAGATGATCTGTTACTTGGAAGTAATCTGCAAGAAGGACAAATAGTCAATATCTATTGCAATGTAAGGACTGGAGATCTACCCATACATTTTGAATGGCTTAAAGATGGTAAAAGGATTCCTGGTAATTTGAAGGTAAGATACAAATTATTACGGACAGAATTAAAGAAAGTAAGGAAGAAACATTGTGACTAATAGTGGTATCTGTCTAACAACAAGATTGTAGAAAGTAATGATTTAATAGCATATTAGTTGGTATATCAATACCGAAATATTATAAACTAGCTGATCGTCGCAGTTACATCTGGGTATTACAGAATTTGCTTCGTGGAACTCCAATATGTTTTTTAATAAATGTAACCTATGTTACTTTATGTAACATGTTTTTTATTATGGAGCTCGTGGCACAGTTGCTATCGCATATCATTCGATCAGTGAAGTTAAGCAACCATACGCCTAGCCAGTAGTTGGATGGGTGACCGCCCGAGTTCCGTGCCTCGGAGAGCACGTTAAGCCGTCGGTCCCGGTTGCCAATTTAACATCTTTGGCAATCGTTACAGGTCAGTCGTAGGCCTAAAAATAATCTGACAACTGGTTTAACCCAGATCACAGATTTTCCTCCTAAATGGAGTTACGAAGGTCAGATGGCACTCGCTTCGTATAAAAATCAGGTGATCAGCCACATCGGGTTGAATCAAGTGCCGACCCCAACAATGTATGGGATAAAGCCAGGGAGATGATGTTACTTTATGTAACATCAGCTATCTGCCAGTGAAAGTCCTGTTAAAAAAGCCTAACCGTGTCTTTGTTGAGGACAATTTTTTCTGATTAAATTTCAGTTAACTCTAAGCGACATAGTTGAGACAGAGTTTCATGACATACTGAATAGTGATTGTGATTTTTCAGGTGGTTGAGAGAAATTCTGAGCTATTCAGTGCCTTAGTAATAAAGAAGGTATCACTAGAACACTGTGGCACGTACACTTGCGTTGCCTCAAACCACGTGGCGAAAGTGAATAGATCTACTGAGCTTTACATAAAAGGTTTGAACGGTTTACTTTTTAAATTGGTAAGGAGTTAAGCTAACACACCGAGTACTAACAATACCAACTGGTATCGTTGACGTCACCATGACGAAAGCAAAATGAAATTAATTTTCGCGACCAAGTCTACCGCAAGAGGTGGTAAAGTACTGCCTATGGATTGGAAAATCTCCAAATCCATTTTGAAGGCCCTGAAAATTATGTTCATGCTTGGGAAAACCACGTGAAGGATAATTTCAAGAAGGCTCCTCTTTTTTTTTTTTATTTATTGTTTGGGACTTTTGTACATTATTACATATCAGTCCCATCGGACTCTCTTGAAAGAAGGAAGGCTCCTCTTGATAGTTCTATTTCAGTTGGTTCTAAAGTATAGGGATAGCAATAGTGGAAGGCGAACAGGCAAATCTTTTCAAACCATCCCCATTTTTCCAGTGGCACCAAAATGGCTAGAAGAGCCAACGAATTCATCTTTGCTATTAGGTCGCAGAGGAACTGTGTCATGCAGTGCCAGTGGATATCCTCAGCCTCAAGTGCATTGGATGAAAAAAGATGGTAAGGTTATCTTTGATCATTTACTAAGAAATATAAAAGAAAAAGTTTTACTAAAACAAGTTTGATATTTTGAATAAATAAAAACCTATACCTCTATCACGTGTTCGCCACCATCTTCCTAATCCATGTCCGCTAGCGTCTCCGCCGAATATTCATGAATAGCGGTGACATGAAGCACTAAAATATCTCATACAAATATTCTGTGTGCGTTATCCACAATGTTGTGGTGTAGTGACTTGTAGCAGACGTGAGACGCTAGCTAGTATAGATTATCAAAACGTTGCAAAACCCTTATTAATGCCCAAATTAATGTCTCGTGAGATGTCAAGAAGGCTCCTAACATTACCAGTCTTCCTGACATATATTATCATTACCGTGTCACTCAGGGGAAAGTACGAGATACTGGAGCGTCATTTATACCTGATAGCCCAGAGGTAAACGCAGATTTCTGTGACGTAGTCATAAGTACAATAACATCTTAAGTTTCTTTATCGTCAAGTTTCAATAGTAAAAGAATTTCTTTGAAATTTGTCTGAAGTTTTCTCATAAATGAAAACAATATTACTTTAGCAAGCTTATTAAGCTTAAGGCTGATTTTCAACGGCTGAAATTTTAGTGTTCGCTCGATTTCTAAATTATTCACAGCTCTTCTCGGCACGTGGCAACCAGTACTCGAGCTCGCTGGTGGAGGCGTATTAAGCCTTCCGAACGGAACCCTCATCATAGAAGAAGTGTCTCTCACAGATGAGGGTCTTTACTCTTGTAATGTTGAGAATGGCGTCGGACAACCCCTAAGTAAGACTATTTGGATGAGCGTAAACAGTAAGTATGTCATTGGAATCTTGTTTCGTTCTCACACAATAGTTATTAATTTTTGTCACTAGATGGCGTTACGCAATTTATTATGCTTTTGTATATCGCGCTATTGATATCCTCCTTCAATATTACATATAACATAATTTTTTTGTAAGTACTTATTTAAAATTTGTTAGAACAAGTTGTGATATATTACCAACCTTAGTCCTTGTCTCGAAGTAAAAAATGCGGGTTTAATTGATTACAAGCAATTAATGAAAATTAAAAAATATAAAATAAATTTTAGCTATATTTTGCCAGAACCCCTTTCCTCGTATTTGAGTTTATTCGTTAAAAAATTGTCGTGTAGGAAAAATATCATAAAAAAATATTTAGGTATATTAATTGTTTTTTTGTTTTTCAGAACCAGTACACTTTGAGTCGTCATCAGCTAACGTGACATCACGACTCGGTCATCAGGTCACTTTGGAATGCCGACCCTTGGGCGACCCTCCAATCAGAGTAACGTGGACACATGATGGAAACCTTATTGATCATCTAAATCCAAGGTAAAAAATACACATATTTTTTCTACTTTAAATTTTATTTGTTTATGGATTTGTAAAATGGATTACAGTACGTTTATCACGAGTTTTGCACCGTTATCGTAACTCATACTCGCCTGCGTCATCCACAATATGAGTAATTTCATTTCATAATTTCAGTTATTTATATAATATTGACATTTTAGGCAATGTTTAAAAAAAGTAACCTTATTTCCCAGGGCTAAAGTGTCAGAAACCAAAACAGAACAAGGTGTCATCAGCACCATCAACGTGCAATACTCGGAAACAGGAGATGCGGGGTTGTACCAATGCAGGGCTAACAACCCCTATGGTGTAGCAGGGTTCAACGTGCATCTCACTATATTAGGTGAGTCACATACTATTAGGTGAGTAACATACAAATACTCTATATAATAGGCCATATCCCATACATTGTTGGTGTCGGCACTTGATTGAACCCGATGTGGCTGATCATCTGATTCTTATACGATGCGACTGCCATCTGATCTTTGTACGCCCTTTTACTAGTTAAATCAGTAATCTGGGTTAAGCCATTTGTGGTACTTTCTTAGGCCTCCGACTGACCTGTAACGATTGCCAAAGATGTTAAATTGGCAACCGGGACACAATAAATGAAGAAAAACTACAAATAGAAAGTACAACATAACACGTGTAAACAAGAGGCGGTCTTATCGTTAGAGCCATTTTCCCAGAGATTCTTTACATCAAAGAAAGAAATGAAGAGAGAAGATAAATAGGCATTGTTATGTAGGTAGTAGGTACCAGTTGATGCTCTGTGCTAAAAATGTACACCTAAAAAGACTACACCATGTATAGATACTGCATGTATTTCTAGAACCTCCTACCCCGCCGTCAGACCTCCGTATAGAGTCGGTGGGGTCACGCGGTGTCATGGTGTCTTGGAGGGACGCCGTGAGGTCACACGCGCGGCACTACACGTTACAATATGCACACGCGCATTACACTGACACGCTGTGGGAACATTCTACTACTGTCAATGTGAGCAGGTGAGTCTTTATTGCATTAATAACTAAAAAAAAGATATATTTCAAATCTACACTAATATTAAAGATTTGATTGTTTTTTTGTTTGTTTGTTTGCATTGATAAAGCTCCGAAACTACTTGACCGATATTGAAAATTCTTTCAGCAATGGATAGCTACATCATCAGCGATTAACATTGGCTATATTTTATAGTATATACTCTGCGTATATACGCTACTGACACTCAAAAACCAAGTTTTAATTTTTTTTTCTCTGTCTGTCTGTCCGTCTGTCTGTCTGTCTGTTTGTTCCGGGTAATCTCTGAAACGGCTGGAGCGATTTTAACGGGACTTTCACTGGTAGGTAGCTGATGTTTCAAGGAGTAACTTTAATTTATCAAAAACATTAGGGATCCGCGACATGAAGCATGAAACTAAATCTACGCGGGTGAAACCGCGGGGCATAGCTAGTCTTGTTGGCAGCTTAAAAAATTGAATCAGAATTGCTAAACAATGTGGCAATGCTGCAAGCCGGTTTAACACGATCCCGAGAGATTGATATGGGCCAATATTTACTACTTCCGATCAGTTTGTACCGTAAAATTATAATAAAAGTAAGTCGCCATTTCCATATAACATGATTTTGCCCGTTTGGATGAATTGTTCTTCTAAACTACGTTACGGATTTACTAAAATACAGGAGTTGAACTACGATGCCAAAAAATCTAAAGTTTTCAGTGTTAGGTACCCCATTTATCGAAGAAGGCTAATGCTAATCACGGTACGACTAATCGCGGGTTAAAGTTAGCGTTCGCCCAAAGAGCTACGGTAGGAAGGTAGTTACACATATTTAGTTAAAGAAATTGATTGGCAATAAAACTGAAAGGATCCTATGAAACGAAAAAGCACATTTTCCAGAAAGGAATCCAGCATCCGTCAAGCTGTAGAGCTCCAAGGGCTGAGACCAGCCACCTCGTACGCTGTGCGAGTAGCCACCGGGAACCAGGTCGGAGTGAGCCTGTACACTTCACCTGCACACTTCACTACGGAAGAGGAAGGTAACTCCTAGATAATAATATTATAATAATGATCTCCTACTGAATTTCGCTTGCGGCGGCTAATCTCAACGACAATTAGCCAACTGGACAGGAGATATTATAGTGCACAAGTGTGTGCGTAAACACAGGTGCACTCTTTATTCCTTCACTTTCATAGTCCGATGGGAAGCAATCCGACACGACCGGAGAGAGATCATCCCCAGCAAAGGGAAGATCTTCCGGCCAGGCAGTCATGTCTGAGGAACACCGGCTCCAACTGTTCTAATTGGAAACTTATATATATACTGCAATGCGTTCGAAAACTCTTATTGCGCGATTTAGGTTCTCGTGTATTTGTTTTCAAACTTTGCAATTGTATGCAAGTAACGCCATCTATGTAGCGAGCGGAGAGACGCTACAATATAAAAAATATTACCATATTCAATAGGAAGAAGGAAAGGGTTTTATTCTTTAGTCATGTCTTCTTGCAGCACCGACAGCCCCTCCTACGAACGTCCAAGTGGAACAGACAGAGAACCCTGGAGAGCTGCATGTATCCTGGCTGCCTCCGCTCAAGGAGACTCACAATGGTATCATCATGGGGTATCATGTCAAAGCTGTGCCGCAAAATGTTGGGAGTGGTAAGTGTGATACAATCAACGATATAATACCCGTACCGTCGCCAGTTTGAGCGCTCAGCGAAAATAGTAAGGGTACCAGAAGGCCTAGACGAAGTAACATTCTCTCTCGCTTCCGCTAGTAGAAACGATACCAAATGTCTAGGAATGATATAAATCAGTCACGTGACACATGTCATTCCCGTACATTTTGTACCTTTTCTACTAGCGAAGCGTGAGGATAATGTTACTTTGTTCAGGCCCTGCGCATCTATTTTATTGGCGTCGCGGCATACAGACAAACATAAAATAACTGTTGCGAATTCAAAGTTCAGCGCTTTTAGCTCGTGACGGCACCTACGCACTCCACTTGGCTTAAATAAATACGGGCATGCTTAGACTGGTCTTGTAAATGCCTTTTTCCAGTTTCAGATGAAACCGATTCAAGAACTCTCAAAGTTTCCCAACTTTCTGGCAAACAAGAAACTCTACTAAGTGGTCTTTTGAAAAACACAAGGTAATAAGCAAAAAGCATTTCAACACACTTTTCGCCAGGGGAATAGTTTAGCGATCCAGCGAGGTAACGCACCCAGTATGCTGGGCACAGATCTAATATCTGTATATATTGATGATAGCCAAGCATGGCAATGAGTTGCTGACTCTTCTATTAAATTGTAATAATGCAACCCTATATATAAAGAAGGGACACATGTAAAAAAAAGCCGGATAGTTTGTTTCGCCGTTTCTTCTCCTGCCAGGCTTATATTTGGAAACGGTAGTAAATTAACTTAAGTTAGCGTAAGAGAAATGACATTCAATAAGTGTTCCAAGTGTCCCTTATGTGCTATTGTGCAAATGCTAGTTGTGCCCCGCTCATAGCAAGTGACGGCAGGTGCCGTATATAAAAAAAATATGTTTTATTTTCAGATACGGCGTGTCTATATCTGCATTCACCAGCGCGGGATCAGGACCGTTTTCTTTACCGGTGTATCAGGACACGAGGGAAGGAGGTAATTAGGAAACATGAAGTAGTTACGATCAAAAGTATTTGTCTTATGGATCAAAAGTCATAACGTCATTATCATCTACCTAGCCTTATACATGTATTGCTGGGGTCGGCACTTGATTCAACCCGATACCTGATTTTTATACGAGCTTCTGCTATCTTCCTTTCGTAACCCCTTTTACGAAGAGCATCGGTAGTCTGAGTAAAACCAGTTTGACTTTCTTAGGCCTCTGACTGACCTGTAACTATTGCCAAAGATGTTAAATTGTCAACCGAGACCGACGACTTAATGTGCTCTTAGACGCACGGATAAAATTCGGGCGGTCATCCATCCAATTGCTGACTTGGGTGATCGAATGGAATGCGTAATAGCAACTGTGTGCTAATATTTTAAATATGTTGGTAGCTCCTGAGCAGGCTCCGTCATCAGTAGAATGTACTGCGGTGTCATCGACTTCGCTCAGAGTAGGTTGGCAGCCTATCGTGTTACCTGGTCATGGCACAACCATCGTCGGCTACTCTGTGCTCTACGCTACTGAAGGTATGTACTTTATACCTTCCTATAACAACTTCGAAGGAGTTTGCAATCGCTGCTGCAGTTCACACCAGATCCTGCTTAGTGACGATAGGCAAGCCCTCTATCGGGACTTAAATATAGCAACATAGCATTGGAAAGTCACGTCGAGAACTGCTTTCCACCGAAGATCATCAGGTAAAAATATGAAAGATGGTGAAGTCTAGCAACATTTCACATGCATCGTCGAATTCCTTTCAGACTACCAGAAATGGCTTTCCTCACAATGTTTCCCTCAACGTTAACCTCGTATAACTAAAAAGTGTGAAAATTTTGTCTGTTTAAAGCGAGATGTGAACTCGCAAACGACGATTTTGGACTATCGGTTCGACTAATAATATAATAGTTCAAATGATGTTCTTAATCATTCTCATGTTTATATGAACCGGTCAGTTCTTCAACATTCGTGTCTTACCAGGACCTAACTGAATAATCAATTTTCATTTTCCATTGGTGCGTCCAATAATTCTTAGAGCCAGAATTATGCATTACAGTTTTACCACAAGGCATTTCATAACAAAATCATTTTGTTTTCATTTCAGATGGCGCATGGCACAACCAGACTTCTCTACACACAGAGCTCTACCTCCAAGCGTTGTGGAAGTTCACTAATTACACGGTTAAAGTGGCAGGCTTCTCCAATTTCGGTACTGGACCCTATTCGTACCCAATCGTCTGTGCTACTTTACAAGACGGTAAGTGAATATCAACACGAGATCCTCGGCCATATGGTTATATGGTATTTCCATTTGTAATGTCCCAGTAGTAGCCCGGAGTCTGGATGAGTGACCGGTTAATGGTAGGAGGTTTTTCCTCTATCATATAAGACTTATCTCTCTCCCTAACCTTATCCCATACATTGTTGGGGTCAGCATTACATAAGACTTATAACTGGCGAAATGTGGTTGTACCAGCTACTTCTCCAGGGAATACTGGCTTCATCATATATTATATCACACTATTTCCAGTACCCGGTCCTCCAGCAGACATCAAAGTCCTCGTCCTATCGTCTACCTCACTGCTCATCAGCTGGAAGAGACCTCTTCACCCCAATGGAGATCTTCTATACTACACGGTTTACGTGAAGCCCACTTCTAGGTAAGTTGCAAATAAATGAGGCTGTAATTTACAAAACCAAAATATAGGAGAAATAAAAACTTTTTAACTAGCTTTTTTTTACCTTCAAATATACATTCATAGTTTAAAAAATCATATATATTTTTGAATAAAACCCTAATGAATCATCAGTCAAGCCAGTACAGCATCTCCGATTACACAGCAATGGTCCACCACAGACGTACCGAGTGGACTTCGAGGGCAAGACCAGCGCGGAGGTCAAAGACCTCACCACCGGCAGGACCTATGAGGCCTGGGTCACTGCTAGCACCAAGGCTGGCGAAGGAGCTGCTACTAGAAGAGTGTCTCATACACCTTCTCATCGAGGTAAGACATTCCTGAAAGAAAGCTTTTTTAATCCTACTGCCATGCCTGGCCTTATAAATAAATTGTTGGGGTCCGCACTTGATTCAACCCAGTGCGATCACCTGATTTTAACACGAACTGCCATCTGATCATCGTAACCCTTTTCATGTGGAAAATCGGTAATCTAGATTAATCCAGTCGGCAAATTCTATGGCCTCCGACCTATAACCATTGCCAAAGATATTAAATTGGCAAACGGGACTGACTGCCTAACGTGCTCTCCGAGGCACTGACAGAATAATCTAGACATTTAGGCATTTGTTTAAATACAAAAGCTAATTGCTTTAAACACGTGAGTTTGTGTTGTAAGTAATTGTACTTAGTTTTCCTTTCTTCATCTTACCATTATTATCATATTTATCACCGTCATCTTCTTGTCCTTATACCATGCTATTCATGGTCGGCACAATGTGTTCCATTGCTCTCTATCCGTCTTTTCCGAATTCTCTCCCTTCCATCTATTACTTCTTAAATCTTCTTCACCATTTTCATTGATTCCAGTGGTAGCTGGAGTAGCGTCTCTCGGAGGCACAGTATCAGTGGGAGTGGGAAGCTCAGTTCTGCTGGTCTGTCAGTGTGTGGGCGTGCCTCCGCCGCGCACCGTGTGGTACCACAAACACAACATCATCACACACCATCCACGCTTCACCAGGAACCATGATGACAGTCTGCTTATCAACAGTGAGTTCATGTCCATGTTAAACATTTTTAATAAAGGTTCTACTAGTGATTATATCTTCGTCGTCTTCGTGATCCCAATCGCCTGTATCCTCAAACACTCGTCAATAAAATATAGACTTATGTTATGAACATTAAAACAAAAAAAATAACTGTGGTACTACGCAAGTGACGCGAACTCAAATTCCAGAGTTCTGAAGTTGTATCTATGATTTAGTTTTAATAAAAACTAAACTTAAAATTAAAATTTCATCTCTTTCAGATATAGACCAATCGTTGAGTGGGAACTACACGTGCCTAGCGAAGAATCTCTACGGGTCTGACTCAGTAGAATACACTGTAGTGGTACTACCTTTACCAGAAGCGCCCATGTTGAGAGCTACTCCTTATAAGGACTCTATTCTTGTCGAGTGGGAACAACCATACTTCACCATCGGTAATAAAAGTTCCAGTCAGAAAATCAGTAAGTATTTGATTTATATGCGTGACACCATGTTTATATCCCAAATTATAAAATTGGGTATAATTTTAGAGTGGTAGTAGTTACGTGGTTGCGGTGGGGTTTGAGTTCGAATCCTGCCCCGTACCAATGAGATTTTCTAAAAACTTAATATGCAGTAATTTGACCCCACGTGCTTTACGGTGAAGGAAAACATCGTGAGGAAACCTAGTCTGAGAAGTAATTCAAAGACATATGTATAGTGCCTGAGACGACGATGGACTCACCCTCTGTCACGTTGGCCCTTAATCATCTTCAGTGAAAATTGTCACCGCACAATATTTTGTCCGGGATGTTGTTATTTTTTATAACAAATGATTTAATTCCGATCATTCAGTTTACAGTCTCACGTGGAAAGAATCAAACGGGCCCTGGCAGGAAGCTTGGCCAGCCAACAAGTTGCCCAACTTATCCGGGGTACAGAAGCATGCTCTGACTGGTTTGAAATGTGGTACCAAGTACTCGCTAAGGATCACGGCAACCAATAAGGTTGGGACTTCACAGCCGGCTTATGTTGACGTCAGCACTTTAGGCGGAGGTATGATTGACCCTCTCCCCGTAATAACAAATATGGTTTAAACCAATACTATAACAAACTCGGACTAAAAATATGTAATTCAAAGACAAACTTATAGTGCGTAAGACGGCGATGGACTCACTCTCAGTCACGTTGGCACTAAATCATCCTCGGTGAAAAGTGCGTGTTCTTATTACAACACCTCTGCTTACCCCTTCTGGGACTCTTCTGGGTGATCAGTGTACGTCTGGTCAAAAATATATATGTATTGTGATTTTCATTCAAGAAATTCACAATATTTCCCCACGAGTTTGTACGTTGGCGGTGCTTACACCCCCGTGCCTCAGAAAGCACGTATCTCACCAGTCGTGTCAGATTGCCTCCCTTCCCACTATGAGAGTGAGCCAATAAACAGTGCACCTGTGTTTGCGAACACACTGTGCACTATAATATCGTGACTGAAATTGGGTTACATGATCATCATCATTAGAGCATTGACCACCTCACTTCCAGCACCAATCCCGCCTTCAACAAACGAATGGCTGTGGAGTAACAGCTCGCACATGTACGTGCAGCTCGCTGGCTGGCAGGACGGCGGCTGCGGGCTGAGGTCCTGGGGGCTGGAGTACCGCCCGCTTGGGGGCAGGATGTGGCTGAGAGCTACTAACACTATTGTAAGGAATCCAACTAGCCTTCTAGGTTTTTATTTCGGATGATTTAAAACTAGCATTTTTCTTCTACAATGTTTAGTCCTGAATAAGTCATGTAATTTAGTTTTAGTCCTTCTGACGATTTGAAAGTGAGTGAGTACTTTAAACGTCGAATCAAATAAATATATTATTGAGTTTCAAATTCTAAAACTAAACAATGCGCACGTGTACTTCACTCGATTGACGAGGCGCCTCTGGTGGTCGCGTAATGAGTTCACCCCACGGAACTCCTTCTTTCCGCTATTTGATGCTTTCGCGCCCAACTTGCACCTATGCTCAACTAGCCCCGCCCTACCCTACCTGAGACGGCAATGGACTCAACATCTGTCGCGATGACACTACGGTGAAGTGGACCTTCGAAAACCCTTCTAGGAAGACGTTGAAAAATTATCTAAGTACATCACTTTTTTATTGAAGCCAACGCCAACTAAATATCCTAATTTTTTCAGCCATACAGCGATCTGATCTGGCCAGTACCATACCAGCCCCAAACTTATCGGGGATCCTTCGCGATAGCAGATCTGTCACCAGGTACCTGGTACCAGGTCAGAGTGACAGCCACCAACGAAGCTGGCAGTGTCACCACTACATACAACTACGCTACTAAGAATGAGGATGGAAGTGAGTATTGACACTTTTAAAGGTTCATTTATATGAGCAATCCTGAATTGCTTTTCCGATTCCTGTATATTTCTGACTAGCTGTGCCCCGCGGTTTCACCCGCATAGATTTAGTTTCTTCCTTATTGTCGCGGAACCCTAATATTTTTAATAAATAAAAGTAGCCTAAGTTACTCCTTGAAACATCAGCTACTTACCAGTGAAAGTCCCGTTAAAATCCGTCCAGCCGTTTCAGAGATTACCCGGAACAAACAGACAGACAGACAGACAGAGAAAAAATTAAATATTGGTTTTTTAGTGTCAGTATCGTGTATACTTTCATATGCATTTAGTGAAAAGCTGTTATTTTGGAATTACAAACAGACACTTCAATTTTATTTATCTGTATAGATATATTACATGAAATTAATAAAGATATCGCGTTTGATACTAGCTAGTTTGGAGAAAGTAAGAAAATTTAAATAATTTTTACAAGCTAATAATTAAGGTTTCATTTTCTCATTTTTCAATTAGGAACATACTTGCAACAATAGAACCCAAAGTGGTACCAAATTTGAAGCATAATTGCCCTATTAACGAAATAAAAGAGAACCTCTCTCTTGTCAAACGCAGCAATTCTAAAAAAAAATTTGTATACATATTATAAGGTGCCTTCACGAGTTTTAAGCGCTGCCCTTGGCAAGTAGCCTTTTTTTGCGCAAGTGCAAGTAAAGACATGCGCAACAATCCCCACTATTGTAGTTGAGCGTTCAGAAATAATAACGGTACCTGTTCTTAAATACGTGTGACTTTTTCTAGGTGAAGTGGGTCCACCATCAGACCTTTTCGACATCAACATGTTGGTGATCGTGTGCAGTTCCATCCTCCTCGCTATATGCCTGCTTAGTTGCATCTATATCTTGGTCAGGAGACAGAGGTAATGTATCTACTATCATTTTTAGAAAAGAAATAGGGAAGACATTTACGACATCAGAATTATCTGCCCGACTATTCTAACATATCACAGAAGATCGCAATCAAACAATGCTACCTATGCCTAGTGTTGTGTTCCTGCGGTAAGTAAGGTTTGGAGTGCTAGATAGAGGGAAGAAGCAGGAATGGAGTCGCTGTGCCAGAAAGTATGTGGAACAGCGATTGACACTCTTATTTTGGTCACGTTCAGAGGCTGAATTAGCCGCTTACCATCAGGCGCTGGACTGTACGCTTGTTCGTCCTAAGTATAAAATAATCCAAATTCAATAACTTACGTTGAACCTGCTAGATACCATGAGCCTACGAAACGCAGTTCTGGTTGAAGACAGTCAACTGACTTTTGCAATTGAAATATATAGGTACAGTAATGAAAGAGACTTTCAACAGCGGGATCCAAATGAGTACAACGCCATCTTGTGGTGAAAATTAGCATTAAATACCTACGTTAAACTTCTAGCAACTCAATTAATCAAAACTGACATTTGCAGTTGAAATATATACAGTAATGAAGGAGAATATCAACAACGCGATCTAAAGAAGTACAACGCCATCTTGTGGTGAAAATCAGCATTAATTACTTTAAATACTAATTACCTTTTCCAGGGTTGGCAACTTACCAGAATACCGGGACTCAATAGCAGTAGACAACAAATCTGAAAGTGGCAACCTCACAGCCAACACATCGCAAACAAACCTTCCCAATGCTAAAGAGAACGCTATTAATGCTCAAAATAGGATTTACAGTGCTCCTATACACATGAGGAATAATAGTAAACATGGTATGTACTCATTATTAATTGGACTTACGCCCTAACTCAAACCCAGTATCAGCCCTATCAGAAGTAAGAACTTCCAGCCAGGCAGGTGTTATGATTTATGATATATGTCATGAGTCATTATTTTTAATATGTCATATGAAATATTAAAAATAAAGCATTAAGATTATATTTGTTCATGGCAACAAGATAAAATATTAGCAGGCATAAGGAAAACTATATTTAGAATTGTACTTTAGCAATAGAAGTTTTATTGTTTAAGGCTGAATTATCCCTATGTTATCAAACTTTGACGCAAGAATGGATTAATTTTCAAAGGAATTCCACGAACGCAATCATGAAAAGTCCCGCAACCTTGTTATATTTAGATACGTCAATGGAAGTAGAAAAACGAATAGTTAAAATAAAATACCGGGGATCACCTGAAATTCACTTAATTCAAGGAACAGTTATCGTTCAAATAGAGCAAATCTTAAAGCTAAAGTGAAATATAAGATCCTGCACTCGATCTGCGGGTAGGGCAGAGTGATTTAGGGTTTTCCCATCTGTAATTTCCCATTACCCGGAATCTGGATTAGTGTCTGGTTAATGGCTATAGGCTCAATCCCTAATTTCTTAAAAATGGTTAGGAAAATAAGAAAGTTCGAATTCTTTTTCGCAAAGCGGCCCCTTAAAATAAGGGAAGGAAAAATTCGACGCATGAGGTGAGACGAGTATCTCAGTTGGCAGAGCAACTGCACGGTATGCAGAGGTCGTGGGTTCGAGTCCCGCCTCGTGTTCGTATTTTTCTTCACGATTGTTAAGAATTTAAGGTGTAAACATGTGTGTCGTGTCCCATGTATGGGTCTTTCAAATAATTGGCGAAATGTGAGTGTACATCTGCCTAACCCTTCGGAAAATACAGGCATTTATCTACGTTTTATAAGTAACTAGCGAACGTCACGCGGTTCCACTGCCGTAGTTCCCGTTCCCGTCGGAGTAAAGTGCTAAAATATAGCCTATATTAATCAGTGATAATGTAGCATTTAAATGGCGAAAGAGTTTTTTAAATCGGTCCTGTACTTTTTGAGCCAATTCGCTACAAACATACATACAAACTTTTCCTCTTTATAATATTAAAATAGATTGTTTTGCTGTTATTTCTAGAACTGTACGAGATAAGTCCCTACGCCCAATTCGCAGTGGGCTTCAGGACTTTCGGTCACGTGGAAAACCAAGATCTGCCTAGTCGACACAACAAACATAGATACGATACAGGTACGTACAAATCTACACAGATAATAAAGTTTAAGTGTCTTTTTTTTATTTCAAACTAGCTGTGCCCCGCGGTTTCACCCGCGTAGATTTTAATTTCATGGTTGCCCGCGGACCCCTAATGTTTAAAAAAAATCTAAATAGCCTAGCTATCCGTCAGTGAAAGTCCCGTCAAAATCCGTCCAGCCGTTTCGGAGATTACCCGGAACAAAAAAATAAAAAAAATTGGTTTTTCTGTTTCAATACCGTGTATACTTCCATATGCATTGAGTGAAAAACTGTTATTTTGCAGTTACAAACAGACACTCCAATTTTATTTATCTGTATAGATTTACAGCTTTTTACTACATACATATGAAGTAATATAATGGTATCTTAAAAACAAAAAAAAATTTTTAAATGCCGTATACTATCAATGTCTGTCTGTTTGTTACGGCTAGTCTCTGAAACAGCTGGACCGATCTAGGATCTAAGGATCCTTACATCTCATGTAAATGCTAAATTCTAAAGATGGGGGATCGACACATTTTGCTTTACATGAATTACACCAAATACGAGATCGAATGTCAAAAACATTTAAATATGAACAAACAAACCGGATTTTAGTTCTTCACGTCACCGCTTGGAGGCGCTGTGCAACTTCTCATACAAATATTCGGCGCAGACGCTAGCGAGTGTAGATTAAAAAAACGGTGGCAAACTCGTGATATTAGGGGTACTTTAGGTTTTCTATGACTGTTTAATTAAATAGTATTTATCTTTCAGAGACCAGTTTCCAAATGTGTTCAGAATCTGAGGACAGTGATAGTATATCGAAATCTACACTCAAAAGTGCACCTAGAAGTGAGTACTTTAAGGCTTAATTACAATTAGCTGGTATTACCTGCATACAACGAGTAATTTAAGACTACTATTATTTCAAAAAAAATGGTTTCTGCAAAAAAAGTCACCATTGAAATAGTTCTTTGATATATTTCCAACTAAGAAACAATTTTGAAACTGTCATAACACACAATTATTATATGATATTATTAACTTAAATCTTATTAACATATTAACTAAACTTATTTAAAAAATATAAATAAATATAAAAATGGAATTGAAGAATTTAAATTAGTGTCTGCGGGAATGGTGGCCAGTAAGCTGGCTGTGTTACCTTACTGGATCGCTTAACTGATCCTCTGACCGAGGTAGGTCACCAGAGACGTCAACCAGGCGTTTTGGGAGATCCTTAGAAAGGACTTTCGCATTTGGCCAATAGCCCCACTTTGAAACATAGATACCTAGTTTAAGATTATTTATTAATAATCAAAATTTATTTTCCAGAAGTCTGCAGAACTCCGCATCATAGATAACTAAATAAGAATTTAACTTAAAAGGAATTGGTTTCTATGGACCATTGTTAAGGTTCATTTCGCCTTAATTTTATTTTCAAACGTTATCCTAGCCAAGCACACGGCTTAACATCAAGCATAAGCATTAAGTATTGTACAGGCCCCGCTGGGATTTGAACTTGCTTTGCTTGCATAGGTGACTTCACACCACGTGCTTTACAGTGAAGGAAACATCGTGAGGAAGCCTGCATATGTCTGAGAAGTAATTCAAAGACGTATGTATAGTACCTGAGACGGCGATGGACTCACCCTTTGTCACGTTGGCACTTAATCATATTCGGTGAGATGTGGGTGTTGTTACAACACCTATGCTTACCCCTTCGGGGATAGCCAGAGCATATTTTATTAATTCGTAGATTATTGTGCCGTGTAGCCGTGTGTACCTGTAATTCTCGGCGATGTACCGAGAGACTTTTAAGGCCCAATATTAAATTCTATAAACTATAATGTTTCAAATTAAAAAAAACGAAGAACAATAAAAAAAAATTTAACGGCTTTTTATTTTATTTTTAAATTTAATTTGTCACCAGCCGATGATCTGTGCCATAAATTTGTGCCGAATAAGTCTCGACTCATACGGTTTTATGTTACAAATATCTTTATAGAATAATGTAAATATTATAATATATAGAAGTTTTATATTGTCATTGAATTAATTATGGTGTAAAAAAATGGTGGTCTCTTGAAACAGCAAAAGTCACGTTTAATTTAAAATATCATCTCGTATGAAACTTGTATGAAGGGATTAATAAACATAATATATTGCTGTAATGTGAAGATAAACAGGAATGATTTCTTTCGTAACTTTCTCTGTGAGAATACACAGAAATATTCCAAAAAAACGTATCAAAATTCGTATTTTATGGACTGCTAATTTTGATGTGTCAAATTGGTACCAAGTGTGGTTACACCAAACCAACGATTTCAGGGACCTTGGAGGTAATGCATGATGTACAGAAACTATCAAATGTTACACTTTTCAGAGATGAGATCTTTTTGTAAATATGCCTTTTACCCTCTTACTTACAAACTAGCTTCGTCCCGCGACTTCATCTACGTGGTTTTTTATACATGTTGTTTTTTTTTATACATGTTGTTTTTATACTAAACTAGAGTCTAAATTCCCACTGTAGCATAGCATCCTTCAGATATCGACTTTGACATTGAAACGCTAGTATATAGGATATGATTTTCCATTTAAACCATACTAGCAGACGTCACGCGGTTTCACCCGCGTAGTTCCCGTCCCCGTGGGAGTACGAGGATCAAATACAGCCTACTCGCTGATGATGTAGCTATCCATTGCTGAAAGATTTTTTAAGATCGGTCAAGTAGTTTCGGAGTCTATTCAATGCAAACAAACAAAACAACCAAATCTTTGCACTTTATAATGTTAGTGAAGATTTACGAAGGTCGATACATACATTGAATCTATACTAATATTAAAAAGAGAAAAGTTTGGTATGTATGTTTGTAACGAATTGGCTCAAAAGTCATGGACTGATTTTAAAAATTCTTTCACCATTTGAATGCTACATTATCACTGATTAATATAGGATATATTTTATCCCCGTACCGTGAAACCGCATGACGTCCGCTAGTATGATATAAATTCGTTTTTAAAAACCGACGTTTCTTTCCTGAGATCACACAACCTGGGGCTCAACCATGAGCTCTTATTGCAATGTTAATTCAGTTGTGCGAAAGTGACAGATGTATGCACGTCACATACATCTGTCTCATAAATGAGTGAAACTATCATGGCAATAAGAGCTCATGGTAAGGCCCCTGTATATGAGATTAGCAAATGGTTAATGAAAAAATAAGTATAGTTCATAAGTAAGAGGAGATGTTAATCTAGTCATTATATTGTATCGAGTCAAACAGATATTTCAAATGTAATTTAAGTAAAGTTTTGTAAGCTCGTAGAGAAATTGCTATTTATATCTAAAACAAGACTGATTAATCATCTTAGAGTAATGTTGTTTCATTTCTATACAATTCGATGTAGGAAAAGAAATAAATGTTAGACCAATTTTGTGTGTATTATTATCCCTCCGAATTAATATTTGTATTGTGCGATTTCACTCGACTCACCCCTCGCGTCGCATAGATGACATAACGTAGCCATGCCCAGCACCCGGCTACCGGGTGCAAATCAAAACACGATAAGTAAAATGATTACTGTAATCAAAATAAAGGCTTTGTGGGGATAGCGAGTGGTCATGCTCATCCCCAGCAAAGACAAGATGTTCCATATAGGCGGGTGTCTACTATTATGCGCCACAACCTGAAGCTACCGACAAAATATCTTGGAATAGGTACGACCTTGGTCAAACCGATGATAATGTCACTCCCTATAGGTATTACTTCGGTAAGAAAACCGCAGGCTCCACAGAGTCTACCTTAACTTGACCAGGATACACCCTAATTTTCCATGGGTAATGCAACTCCCCTCGGTTTTCATATTGGGAGGAATTAATAAAGGTACGAAACAAAACCAAATATAAGTTTTGAATTGAGTATTTTTCTGGAAAAATCTAATTATCTTGGAAACAGTGCGTCCCCTAGGACGAAACTTTCAATCCCCGTCAGAATACCACGTACCCCATGGTCAACCAAGTTAGACCCCATCATGACCTTGACTCATCCTAATCTATGTATAACGACACCTCCGTTTAATCTCCATATTGTGAAGCAATGAATAAAGGAAAACGTACCAGGCGCGCAGAATATTGGAGGAGGTAATGGCAATATTAGGTTTTCAATATTATGACACTCGATTCGAAAGTACCAGGCGCGCAGAAAATTGCAAGAGGAAGTGGCAATGTTAGGTTTGCAATATTAAAACATTCGGTTCAAAAGTACTAGGCGTGCAGAACATTGGAGGAGGTTGTAGCATAGTTAGGTTTGCGATATTATTGCACTTTGCTTCAAAGTACTAGGTGCGCAGAAAATTGCAGGAGGCAATGGCAATGTTAGGTTTTCAATATAAGGACACTCGACTCAAAAGTACTAGGCGCGCAGAACATTGGAAGAAGTCGTTGGAATGTTAGGTTTGCGATATTATGACTGTATGCCTAAAGGTACCAGGCGCGCAGAACATTGGAGGAGGTAAAGCATTGTGCCGTAATATCACAACCCTAACATTGTTTAATCTCCTCCCAAATTCTGCGAGCCTAGTACTATTAAGCATAATGTCATTCTATCGCAAACCTAACTTTGCTATGACCTCCTTCCAAGTTCTGCGCCCCTAGTACTTTTAAGCATAGTGTCATTATATCGCAAACCTAACTTTACTATGACCTCCTCCCAAGTTCTGCGCCCCTAGTACTTTTAAGCATAATGTCATTATATCGCAAACCTAACTTTGCTATGACCTCCTCCCAAGTTCTTCGCTCCTAGTACTTTTAAGCATAGCTTCATTATATCACAAACCTAACTTTGCTTAACCTCCTCCCAAGTTCTGCACGCCTGGTACTTTTAAGCACAGTGCTATTACATCGCAAATCTAACTTTGTCACTACCTCCTCCAATGTTCTCCGAGCCTGGTACTTTTGAACCGAGTGTAATAATATCACAAACCTAACATTTCCTAACCTCTTCCAATGTTCTGCGTGCCTGGTACTTTGAAGCACAGTGTTACAATATCGCAAACCTAACTTTGCCATTACCTCCTCCAATGTTCTGCGTGCCTAGTACTTTTGAACCGAGATTCATAATATCTAGAAACCTCATGTTTATGCTATGTCCTACACAAATATTCTGCTTGCATGGTACTTTCGAGTACAGTGAATTATGGATGTCGCCGCCGGAGGACCCAAAAAAAACCAAAATTAATTTATAATATTTAATTAAATTGAAATTACAATTAAAACTTAATGTTAAAGAAACCTAGTCTACTTCCTATCGATGCTAGAATAAGAATGACAGAGAGTTAATATAAAATTATACATTGCAAGTAAAATTGATTCACACGCTAAAATATAATAATGTGGAAAGTTCCAGTAAAGTGCGGCGTCGGATGGCGCCGGCCTCCTTTGGGTTCGATGATACTTCTTTCTGCTAACGCTGCAAATCCGGTGTTGCAATAGGTGTGAAGGCGTTTACATAAAATACGTATTCGCTGCAATTTCGTAAGGGGCTGTCCATATAACACCTCCCCCCTGAGAACAGCAACTATTTCTGCATCTTGAGATGATGGAATATTGCTGTCTTATGTGGTCCAGAGTTCTCAGGCTTCGCATAGATGTCTTCTCCGGGTGATGCTGGCATCTCTCTCGTAGCACATCTCAATAGCCCGTAGTGTTTTATAATTGACACACTAACGAGTATCAGTACACATATTAGGATTATGGTGTACAACGGGATCGTCGTGTTGTAGATATAATCCGACGAGACTTGTTCAATTTGAAGGGCAGGTTGCGTCATAAGTTGATTCTGTGTTTCATGTAGCTGCTTTAAATCAATCGATTTGAGAAGTATCTGGGGTGAATTGTTCACGTGAGCTTCTACGTCATAGGGGAGTTTCATTATCTTCAGAGGTAGTCCTTGAACTCGATCATTGGTATTGGTGATTGTGAACTCTGAAGTCTGAAGGAAGCAGTTGACTGGGATGGTGACCAGGTAGGTGCCGCTCACGATGTTGTAGTCATCTCGTGCGCACCGCATGTGTATCTTCGTCGCGTTGGGAAATGACACGACGTAATGCTGCTCGTCGAGTTGCTCTAGTGATATTCTTGAGAGGGTGATTGTGGTCATCTCGCAGGCGTCGTCCAGGGACTGATTGATGATGAGATCTTGCGTGCAATCCGGCTGCTCTCGGAGCTGGTGGTCCATCTTATCTCCACAGAGGTACCAGTGATTGTACTTCGGGCATTCTGCCTCCATGTACACGTAACCTTTCCTGTTCGTTGCTATTAGCGGATAAGGAGGGATGAGGGCCTGCCGGTATTTATTAGGTGCAACCGATAATTTATATAAATCATACGTATCTCGGGCAAATATAGGTAATTTAAAGACAACTACAATTCTAGTACCAGAGAAATAGTAACCGGGTTTTATTATATCGTAATATTGCCTGAGTTCTAAGTCTAAAACATGATCCTTACTATAAATTGAAATTAATCTACTAATCATATTACTTAAAACTTTCATACTAATCATAGAGTGGTGAGTACTTGAAGCGCGAATGAAAGCTAGCATATTTTCTATTCTAATTAGCTCGTCTAAAATATCATTTATGTTTTCTGTAATTATGGCTAAGTTTTGAGCAAACTTCATATATTTTATAAGACTTGAGTCTCTATAAGCTTCGGCATCTAAAATGAGTTTCAAAGTATCGTTAATTTTGGATTGGTTATCGACTAACTCTGTCATTAAATGAGAATGCTGGGCCATCCACTCTTTATTTAAACTAATATGGGAATTAAACTGGTTAGCAATCTTATTATCATTATCCTGAAGAATTTTAATAGCATTATCGTATCTGGTAGCATCAGAATGATCAAGGTTACCAGTGATTGTTTTAATCATTGAACCTAAGCCGTCAATGAGACCTCTTTTTACTCGCGTTGGTTCTAGCGTTTCTAAGTGACTCATTACTTGTATTAATTTTGATGAAAGGTAATCTATTTGAAGTTCGTACAACATGTAGGTATGATTTTTCATTTGATGTTTGAAATCTGATAACTGAAATTGTAATAACTCTATTTTATCGCTAATATCTTTAAGTTGTATATATTGTAAAAATGTATGAAAGTGAGTAATTAACTTAGTAGCTCCAAGTCGGAATGGTAGAAGTCCAGGACCATCATCAAGACTCTCAAGTGTTATCTCTTGATTGATTTCCTGAGCCGTTATCAAACGAGCAGTCAGGACCAGTAGCACCCTGCAACAATTGGGCACTTTTAGGGACTCTTTTTAACCGACTTTTAGCGACGGGACCGCGCTTTTTCGACGTATAGATATGTATCGGTAAGTCTGCTAGTACGGTATCCTGACTATATCGCGGTGCCAGTTTCTGACGGCTGGCCAAGGGGTTATTTACGAAAACGCGTTGTTGGGGTTGATATTCGGTTTCTGGTTCCCGAGTTTTATTTAAATTCTCTATAATATTAGTGCGCGTGTTCAACGATGACTCATTGATAGCGTCGTATACTAGTTTCATGCTTTCGCGATGATTAAGCATGTATTGTTGCATTAAGTGCTGGGACATATCGATATCGAACGGATCTCGCGGGTCGAAGTGACCGGTTATTATATCGAATGGTCTGCATTTAGTAAAGGAATGGATTGAACTATTATACGCCAAAATTGCATAGGGGACAAGGTTAATTACGTCTTGATCTTTGTGACTTAATTTTAAAATGCGAAGGTGTTCTAGTAACGTAGAGTGAAACCTTTCAACGATACCGTTATCGTTAGGGCTATGGGGCAAAGTTCTATGATGGTGTATTTTATGTAAGTTGACGAATTCATTAAACAATTGGTTCGTAAATTCCGTACCGTTGTCCGAAACTATTGTAAGAGGGAGACCATGATGAGTACAGAATTTAAGTAGCGCTTGTAATGTACTAATGGCGGTACCATCGCGAATATGATACGCCTGTGCATACTTTGAGAATACGTCCACGATAGTTAAATACTTTTCATTCTGAATTGAAAGCAGATCTATATGGACTGTTTCGAAAGGTTTTGTAGCTGGCGGTACTATATTGAATTGTTGTTTGATGGGGTTGCGATCATATTTTGCTTGACCGCAAATAGTACAACTATTAATAAATTTAGTAATGTCGTCTTTCATCTTTGGCCAATAATAACGACGGGACAAGGCTAAGTGGCATTCATTAATTCCGCGATGATTCGTTTTACCCTCGTGGTAATGTTTTAATATTTCCTGTTGTCTGAGATACTCTTTTACATTCTCGACCTCGAATTTGGATAAGACTAAATTCATGGAAGAGCTTCTAAATTTATCTTGGATGATAGGTATAATGTCATAAAGTGCCAAAGGTGGATTTATAAGTAACGCGGTCTTAACCTTCGGATTCACAAATTCTTTAATGACGTCAATAATATCGGATTCTAAGTTGGAACTTGATACTTGTACGGCGGTCCTAGTATGAGTATCAAATGGCTTTGAAGCCGTCGGTCGCTTTTTAATGTCGCCGACAACTGTGATAACTAACTGCCTGTGAAATTTATTCAATGGTTCTGCTACGATGGGGATCTCTAATATGGGATTTTCGAGACTAGTGTGAGCGGAAGCGGTAGATGAGTTTTCTACTGTAGGTGGGTGTTCGGATGCGTTTGCAATTACTGAACTGGCCTCCTCGTTATGGATTTGAACCCGAGACAAAGCGTCTGCATTGCAGTTGCTACTACCCTTTTTATAAACTACACTATAGTCATATTCCGAAAGTTTGAGCTTCCAACGAGTTAACCGAGAGTTGGGCTCTTTTAGATTCATAACCCACTGGAGTGGCTTATGGTCTGTTACGATTTTGAACTTTCTACCGAACAAATAGGGTCTAAAGTATTTGGTTGCCCATACAATAGCGAGGAGTTCCTTTTCAATAGTGCTATAATTTATTTCACTCTCGTTTAGAGTGCGCGAGGCATAGCAAACCGGTTTATCCGCGCCTATGGTACCTTGCGATAATACCGCACCGATAGCTATATTAGACGCGTCTGTAGTGAGAACGAAGTCTTTAGAAAAATCGGGGTATTGGAGAATCGGATCATTAGTTAGTAGCTGTTTGCATTGCTCAAAGCAGTTGATATAATCTGAATCTAACACTACTTTCCTACCTTTCTTAAGACATTGCGTCATAGGTTTCGTCACGCGTGCAAAGTCAGGTATAAATTTACGATAGTAACCTACTAAGCCAAGAAATTGTTTGATTTCCTTAGGTGTTTTAGGAATCGGATATTTTTGAATGGCTGTTATCTTATCGGGGTTTGGCTTGATACCGTCTTTACTAATTACGTGTCCTAAGTATGCCGTCTCGAGCTTAAGGAACTCTGACTTGTCCATTTGAATTTTAAAGTTCGATTCGCGTAGTTTTTGAAATACTTTCTCTAAATTAATCATGTGTTCCTGTAAAGAGGTACTGAAGACGACAATATCGTCCAAATAAACCAGACAAACTGTATTCTGAAGGTCTTTTAGAACATTGTCCATTACGCGTTGGAAAGTGGACGGGGAATTTTTTAAACCCATTGGCATACGTAAGAACTCATAGTGACCGTTTTCTACATTGAATGCGGTCTTCGGAACATCACCAGGTTCCATTTCTATCTGAAAAAATCCGCTAGCAAGGTCTAGGGTGGTGAAATACTGACAATTACCAAGTTTATCTAAAATGTCATTGATGTTAGGTATCGGGTATTTGTCATCGTAAGTCTTTTCGTTCAACTTACGAAAATCTACAACGAGGCGCCACTTAGTTTTACCGGAGGCGTCGGCCTTCTTCGGTACTACCCATATAGGCGAGCTCCAAGCGGACTCTGATGGTCTAATAATACCCTGATCTAACATTTTGCCTATCTGGTCCCTAACTTCGTCTCTATGAATATACGGATAGCGATAACTCTTCGTATATACGGGAATTTCGTCCGATGTTCTAATGCTGTGTTTGATTTTATTCGTGAAGGTTAATCTTTCTCCATCGATATAAAATACATCTGCGTATTTTCTACATAGCATTTCTAAGTTCGCGCGTTCTTCGGCATTTAAATGGTTCGTACGTAAACGCGATAGAACTTCGTCCGCGCGCGTTGATGTCAAAGGGGTACGCGAGCACTCAACATTATAAGTTTCGGCTTGAACGGGGCGATCTAAAGAAAATATTAAGTCGTGTTGCGACGGATTCGTAACCTCTATAAATCCGCGGTTATTCTGAACGGTAGTTAAACACTGATTAATAACGCAATTTGAAATAGTCTGTTCATTAATTAATGCATCGCCGTCTTGTAAGTTAATAGGAATTTTTATAATTTTTGATGAGTTGGCCGGTATAATATCTTCGTACCAGTTAACGTTTCGCGAGTTGTACATACTTATAGGATTCGTCGAATTACGTGTTATGAGAACTTTATCTTTTAAATCTATTTTGGCTTCCCAATTTTCTAACAAATCTAGTCCTATAAGACCGTCAAAGTAATCGTGAAATTTATAAATGTACAATTTAATGTTATCAGTTTCATCAAATTCTGAAAAGCAAGGAATATTAATCGAATAATTATTCCTAGATGTTGCATGAACGTTAGTTACTTCAAATGGATCAAAATTAAGCGGCAAGTGTGAATAAAAACTCTCAATGGCATTCGGAGAAATAAAAGACTGATTCGCGCCCGTGTCTATAAGTAATTTTAAGGGCGGATCTGCAATTTGTATGAATGGAAGCTGCCTTTGAGTTTGCAAATTTAATTCTATTTTAACTTGTCGGATTTCGTACGCTTCTGAAAATCCGGCTCTTCTGCAGAGCTGGTAGAGGGCTGAACCTCATCAGAGTAGCCTGAAGGGCATTCATGTGATTCATCACACATTGGTTCGGCTGTATAATAAGGTTCATGATAATAAAAATCGTTGGCTGTAAAGTACTCATAAGGATCACATGTATAAAATTCAGGATAGTAATAATCATAGCTGTCACACTCATTCATATTCATTTCCTTAGTTTTAAAATAATTTGAAGCAGGAATATTGCCATGCTTACGCCAATCATGACCAGTTAACTGGTTTCCCATAGGTCTTTCCCTAGCAACATAGTGGCTAACACCACTCATAGGCTTAGGGCCCTGATATTGAGACACATTCCTAGGAGCAAGCTGGAAATTATTTTGATTAGCGTTATAATTTTGTGGCGGCGCACGGAACATTTGTTGCGTGCGTGATGGCATATTCACAGGTCTAAAAGGCACATTTTGCTGGTAATTTGGCTTCCACATTTGTGGGACTGGCTGCATATTAGAATTAAATGGAGGACGTGCAAAAGAATTGAATGGTTTAAACGCGGGCAAGGTATTGTATATTGGTATTGGCATTGGCTTTGGCGATTGAAACGGTTGTGACTTCTTTTCGGACACTAAATCATTACGGCCTTGAAGATACATAACGTTCAATTCCTCTTGCACAAACTCTAAAGCTTTTTCAGCACTATCAGGACGCATGCATCTAATGCGAGACCCTAAGGGCTCTTTTAAACCACGCACAAACGCTTGCATTGTTAATTTCTTGTAAAGAATGCGTTTGGCTTCAACAGTGGTACTGACATTTTCATGCAATGTGACATAGGTCATAATGGTGCTGAACAAGTTAACACATTTATCATAAAATTCCTGTGGCGAACTATTCCCTTGTGTGGCTAACATAAGATCATTGTACAAAGCGGTCTCATCACGTTGGTCTGAAAAATTATTTATGAGGGCATTTTTAATGCTATTCCAATCTTCAGATATGCCGTTCGAATTTATAATACGTGCGGCTGGCCCAGTAATCTTATTAAGTACGCCGTTAATGAGACAGAGCTTTGCTAACTCGTTGCCTGGATTTGCAGTTACATATTCGGCTACAATTTGATCACACAAATTTATAAACCGGGGGAGCACATGGGGGTTGCCGTCAAAATCGGGTACTAGGCGTAAGGCCTTGAAAATTGTGTCTACGTCAGTCATCTCGGTCGGTTGATATTCTATCGAGCCTAACGAGGAATTTAAAGTACTATCTAAATTATCTAAATCTACACTAATATTTCTATTTCTATCTAATTCAAGCCTACGAGCTACTATAGCACGCGCAGGCCCTCTAGGGGTAGTTTGCTTAGGATGAAAAATTTTGCACGATAATTAACACACTAAAATAGGAAAAGGGAAAGCAACGCACAGAAAAAATTGTGAGTGTACTTACATGAATTTCATTCTGGTTCCTCTGGGATCGATGTCTAGATTTATCCTCCGATCCGGACTCCAGGTTCTTTGGATACCCGGGCGCTGATTAATTCGATATGAGAATCTAAGCTACCCTAAGTATCCTACCGACTGCGCCAATTATGGATGTCGCCGCCGGAGGACCCAAAAAAAACCAAAATTAATTTATAATATTTAATTAAATTGAAATTACAATTAAAACTTAATGTTAAAGAAACCTAGTCTACTTCCTATCGATGCTAGAATAAGAATGACAGAGAGTTAATATAAAATTATACATTGCAAGTAAAATTGATTCACACGCTAAAATATAATAATGTGGAAAGTTCCAGTAAAGTGCGGCGTCGGATGGCGCCGGCCTCCTTTGGGTTCGATGATACTTCTTTCTGCTAACGCTGCAAATCCGGTGTTGCAATAGGTGTGAAGGCGTTTACATAAAATACGTATTCGCTGCAATTTCGTAAGGGGCTGTCCATATAACAAGTGTCATAACATCACTAATTATTTTTCCTTTATCATCATATTATGTAATTCAGTACCTAGTAAACCACTGTCAGAGATCGACGACCCTCAGAAAGTGACCTTTACCGAAGGATTGGAAGAATTTTTGCTTGATTTTATGAGATTTCTTTTTTAGGACCACGATCAGAGACAAAATACCAGTAGCAGGTACTTTCCTGGGACCACGAGCGCGCATTAAGCAGGGACAGAAATAATACAAATATATTTTTAAAAACAATTTTATTCTTATTTTAATTAATAAATGCTAATGTTACAAAATAATTGTAATATTCTATTTCATAGATTAAAATATCACTGGAGCAGAAATCATTTTTGATATATGCTTGTAATGTAGGAAAAGAACAATGGAAACATAGAATTAAAATACTCTGCACTCTAATCTATGAGCGAGCAACCATAGACAATGAAAAATACTATTTACTAGGTCTGTTGTCAAAATTGCCGCCAAAACAAAATGGCTACATAAACTAATTCACATGTTATGTTTTGTACCCTGTATTTTTTTTTTACTACAACGCATGTAAAAGAGGTGCGATATTATACAATAATCTTGTTCACTACCACTTAACACATAAGTACAAACTTTTTGCGAATGACTTTGTTCATGTGGAATTTCGGTAATCCCTGAGTGCAGTCATGAGTTTTGAGCGTTCAGCGAGAATAATGAGGATAATATGTGAATATAACTGGTGACGCTCGCTCCATACAGAACCCAATAAATGACTACTGGATATACAAGACCAGCGCTCAAATCTCGTGACGGCACCTTTACATAAACCTTACACCATACTATAACCTAAACTCAACGCACTTAGTTAGAATCAGTTACCAGTATAAGCTGACCTAAAATTGTGTAGGCATTTTCCACAGCGGGAGGTCAATCTACATTAGAAATTTAAATCCTTTGCATCCTAAGTAATAACACTCATAATCCATTCCAAATGAGCCTCCACACTGGTGTAAATCCCAGGGATATCCGCCATACCACACTGGTTACTACCAGCGCTAGTCACGCCCCACAGCTCAACTGCACACTTAACCCTCACCAACGGACCCCCAGAATCACCCCTACAAGTGTCTTGCCCCTCTACACCCCCTGCACAGATCACATGGTCAGGAAAATAGGTTTGGTAGACATTTCGGCATTTTTCTAAGGGAAAGTTTGGAAGGGTTATAATTTTTTTAACCACACTATATTCTCCCAACGATGGAATCACCCCCCATCCAGCAGCAATGAAGGTGACTTCTGAGGGTAAACTCCCAGTGGGTAGGCAGACTGGTCGGATGAAATCTGAAAGGTAGACAATGATTACTTAAAAATTGGATATTGAAGATTTTATTGAAATTTTGCAGGAATTCAAATTATTTTTGTAATATGAGGGTAGTTATGCAAAAGACGGTACACGTGACATGTCTTCACATGCTTCACATGTTGCCTGCTACGCAAGCGATGCAAGTTCCAATCCCACCAGCCTGCACCTATGAGTTTTTCTAAAAACTTATGTGCAGTGATTTCACACCACGTGCTTAAGTGCGCGAATAGTGGGTATTGTTATTACAACACCTCTGCCTACCCCTTTGGAGAATTACCTGTGTAAGGAGCATCTTGAGCCAGCTGTAACACAGCAATATCATGTTGTCTATCACCATAGCCTGGATGGACGTAGACTGCAGCTACCTCCACGCGCAGGAGTGGATCTGCGCAGACGCCGTGAGAGCAGTCCTTTTTGGATGACGTGTCGTACTCGCCTAAGCGGGCTACCAGTCTGAAAAAGGATTAAAATGCCTTTCTTAGAATAATGTAATATGGTCAAATCAATTTTTTTTCCTTTCAAGGGACTCTCTATTGAAATTTTTACTTTATGGCGCGTTTCTGTGGCATAATACAAACAAATGTCTTTGAAATTTTTCTCAAATATTCCTCTACTGAATTTGTAACGGGAAACCCCGTTATCCCCACCTCTCCTGCTCTAACTCTTCATCTCTATATTTCTCTCTTTCTCTATCTCTATCTCTACTTACTTGCTGTATCTTATCTTAGTGCAATGCGCGGCGGTGAGCAGATGCCTAGAAGTGATCAAGGTAGCCGCACACCTGATCTCAGTGAGCCGGTCCCTTCGGTAGTACTCCAGGTACACCAGCCAAGGGTTATGGTGGATCAGAGCTTTGCTAGCTTCAACGCCACAGGGTTCAACTGTAAAGAAAAGTGAGCTTAGTGTGTAGTATTATGATTTAAGAAATTGCTGTTACCTAAATAAAAAAAAATAGAAAGTCACACGGGGCTTTTGGAACCATGGATTTAATAAAAAAAAATTGAGGGTGGTCCCCTAAGGCAAAGAAAATGGGGAGCACGTGATCCCGATGCCCCCCCCAAAAATAATTATCAAATCCAAAATGGGATTTAAAAGCCACACACACACCACAAGAATATTTTTTATCGCAAAAGCCACATTCGGCACCAAAAAATATTTTGCCCCAAAAGCCACACTCACACCGCCAAAAAATTTTTAAATCTTTAGTTAACACAATGACTAACAACCATCTCAATTACCCCCCTCAAAAATAATTGTTTAAATCCAATTTTGAGTTGATATGCATGAGCGTGATGTAAAAAGTGTTTTATACAATATAACAATTAATTACTTTCAAGATTCCTCCATAAAAATATTATTCAAGTAAAAAAGAGTGAGAGCGAGCTGTGGCCAAAGTCGGTCAATTCATGTAATTGGGAATCCCCGAGAAGTAATTACATCGTAAGCGCATGACTCAATACTAACTACTACTTAACTTTTAATAATATTACATCACGTGTGAAAAAGTGTGTCCCACCTTACGCTTTCTCGATTTTCTTTCTCTTATGCCCAATTGCAATAGACACACAAAAAAAGGTACTTTTTTCCCTTGTGCCCAATTGCACGTACCCAATAGGCGCAAAAAAAGGGTATTTTTTATTTATTTATTAAAATAGAAATACCTCGGTAGGGTAGGTTACTGGTATGGGTGAATATTTACATCGTCAAAGGACATTATTAGGAAGGAAATTAAAAAATAAAAGAGACCGATTTGGGTCAAGTTTTCTACTTTTTCTATTTAGTTTTGCAATTAGTTTTAAATACTGTTCCTGTTGTATACAGTTAAGTTTTTATTCTGTATAGATATACAAATAATTTTAAAAAAATTTATGAGAAATTAGAAATTAGAAAAGCATAAAAACGCAAATTAAAAAGATACTTACCGTTAAATAATTTAAAATGGCGACCACGACACATAACAACACCGAACATCAAAACAAAAACAAACAACTTCGACATGAAAATTAAAATACCACAGCAATTAAACTTTACACTAACACTGGTCTAAACTGAAACTTATTTAAGAATAAAAAATACTTCCAAAGTAACGATCTTGATAACAACGAATTTGCCTTAAGATCGGTTAAAAACAAAATTGCCATTTTGCAAAAGATTTTTAGCTAAACTTGTTGTTATTTCTTAGACGATTGGACTGCGAATGGATGTATATTGCACAACGCACCGAATATCATTTTATATTATGACGTATGACGCATGATGACAGTGAAAACCCCCGTATGATTTAAGTTTTAGTCTTTCAATTTCATCATCCTAGTGACTGACCGCAAAGCCAATTAATGATCTCGTGGGTTGCGTTATATATACACTAACATTATAAAGAGCAAACAATTGATGTTTTTTGTGTTTGTTTGCATTGAATAGGCTCCGAAACTACTTGACCGATCTTGAAAATTCTTTCAGCAATTGAAGCTACATCATCAGCGAGTAACATTGGCTATATTTTATCCCCGTACTCCCATGGCAACGGGAACAACGCGGGTGAAACCGCGTGACTACGGAAACCAAACAAAAAGAAGAGTGCGTACTGTACCGAAAATTTGTATTTCCTTGTTAATACCAGTAGCATATTTTTTTTTGATAGCGTCTACTACGTACTATATTTATTACTAGCTGTGCCCCGCGGTTTCCCCCGCGTAGATTTAGTTTCATGCTTAATTTCGCGGCACTCTAATATTTTTTATCGATCGGTTTAAAATTGCTAAAACTTTCATCCCCTATTTTATCCCCTTGGGGGTAGGATTAATCAAAATCCTTAGCGGATGCGTACGTCATAACATCTACCTGCATGCCCAATTTAAGCCCGATCCGTCTAGTGGTTTGGGCTGTGCGTTGATAGATCACTCAGTCACTCGGTCAGTCAGTCAGTCACCTTTGAGTTATATATATTTAGATTTGATGTTGTGTATTACTTTACTAGGATAAATAAAATAAAAAAATGAATTTGCGGCATATTTGTTTTAATATTTTTTTGCAATACTTTCTGTACAAACATATTTGTAGTATTCATTAAGAATTTTCTAATATCCCATTAGGCTTTTTAAGAAAATCTTCACAAATAAATAAACTGTGATGTAAGTACAATGTGCGTGCTACCATTTAATATTTTCTTTTTATATTTTAATAAATGCCCAGTTTAGCATGACCTTAATTATTATCAGTTTGTCCGTTATGAGAGCCAGAGTCCACTATATTATTCATGCTTTATACAAATTGTATTACATGTTAGCATGTATTACATTGTGTTATACTAGCGGTATAGATTCAACAACCAAGCTAACTATTATTCTTATGTCAACAAAACTGTTATACATTTCAAAGTCGTGTAGAATAATGTTCTACTGAGAATATAATTTGCGTAGGTACAATCTTGAATTGATTTTCTCATGAGGAAGAAAAAGAGATAGAATATTGCTATTGCACTCTTGCACATTAATTTAATTAATTTTGTAATTATTTATACGTATTATTATTAGTTTTTTAATTATTTTACGACCAATTGTGTCAAAATAATTTTACATTTAAAATAACATTCCAATATTAAATATTTTAACATAATTTTTTTTTTTTCTTAAGACGAAGTTTTCCTAAATTTTACATATTAAGTAAGTAAGTACACACAAAGAGTTATAACTAAAATATTTTGGTAGTAATATTAATAATTATAACCATTAATAGTTTTAAGTAACTTATTTTTGAGGATAAAAACTTATCAAATTTTTACATAACACAAGATACACATTTTTCCTTCAAGCATTACACATTATTTTAAGTTTTTACTTAATTAATAAGGAAACCTAAAATAAAGCATTTGCTAGGACAAATTTATTTAACCTATATTTTTATTGTGTTCTGTATTTTAATGTATAATTATTATTATCCTAAACGAAAAAAGATACAATTTTTTTTAATCACTCATCACTTTTTTTATTTTTTTTATCTTAAATCACCATAATATATTTTAAAAAAAACTATGGTAATACCTTGCAGTCTACTCTAAAAATAATCACTTGGTTGTCAAATTATACTCGCTTTTTATACGCACAAACCCATTCTGAAAAGAATCATCTTCGTATCAACTCGAGCCAGGTAGTATTCCTTCTCTGTAACTTCTAATTACAAGGCTCGCAAGCCAAATAATCGGCCATCTTTGGAATTTAAACACGACTGGCCTACGAAAACGTATAAACGCATTTCATGCCATGCCAATACGATACTTGTCAAAACCTATACTTGGGCACAGTATAAATATAGCTTTCACAAGCAGTAAGGAATCTAGGCCTATGTTTGGAAATAATAACGTTTGCTTCAGTGAGCTTGAGAGTTGTCAGTCTTAAAAAAAATTACTTACTCTTTTATTTACTGTCAAAATAATATACATTTGTCGGTTTGAAGTTTGAGCACGTGAATGACGTATACCCGATCGGAAACGACGTGACACTGACACTACTGCTTATTGCTTAATCTCTTTGATGTGCGCGTCTGTGTGAGTGTGTCATTTTGAACGATTAGTTCATAGATTCCTTACTGCTAATAAAGTTTATAATCATACTGTGACTTGGGACAGGTTTCGTTTCCAAAATTAATACCAGAGCGCTATGATAGAAAGACTTTCTTAACCACTGGTAACAGACAAAATCCAGTCTAAATGATCTGAAACCTTTGTGTACATAGCTGGACTTCCCTCAGTGCCGCAATAATTACTCCCTGCACTAGTAACACCGACCAACTCCACCTTATCCCCAATAAACGTCAGAGGACCCCCAGAATCACCCCTACAAGTGTCAATGCCCTCTTCCCCGCCAGCACAGATGATGTGTTCAGGGATAGCGCTGTCGTAGGCTTTGCGACACAAGTCCTTCGACCGGAGAGGT
The DNA here is from genome assembly GCA_964035505.1 of Watsonalla cultraria. Classification (NCBI taxonomy): domain Eukaryota; kingdom Metazoa; phylum Arthropoda; class Insecta; order Lepidoptera; family Drepanidae; genus Watsonalla; species Watsonalla cultraria. Next base: position 1,713,859 of record OZ037736.1, on the reverse strand, counting down.
AAAGGTACAATTTTCTTGACTGCACTGTAATGGCCCAGGAAAGGAACCTCTCCCCAACCAGCGGCGGAGAGAATAGTGCCTTCCGGGAGAATGGAACTCTTGGTAGGCAGGCACGCAGGTCGGATGAAATCTGGAATGGATAAAAGGGTTTGTAATTTGGCTTTAGCAGAAAGGTTAGATCCTTAGGAGTTCGTGACGCAGTTGATATTGCGCAAATCATTCGATCAGCGGAGTTAAGCAACTCTCACCCTAGCCAGTAGTTTAATGGGTGACCGCCCGAGTTCCTTCCGTGAGTACTGATTGTATGTGAGTAGTGACTCGGAGAATAACGTTAAGCCGTCGGTCCCAGTTGCCAATTTAACATCATTATCGGTAATCGTTACAAGTCAGTCAAAAGCCTAAGAGAGTCCAACAACTGGTATAACCTAGATTACCAATTTTCCTCGTAAAAGGGGTTACGAAGGTCAGGTGGCAGTCGCTTCGTATAAAAATCAGGTGATCAGCCACATCGGGTTGAATCAAGTGCCGACACCAAGAATATATGGGATAAGGCCAGGGAGACGATGATAATGATCTATTTAGATCACTGTCTGTGATTAAAAGTATTGAAACCCATGGGTTTTATAGTCACCTGTGAATTGAACGGGTTCTTGAAGCGTCAGCACAGCAATGTCGTGATCGGAGCCGTCGTAACCAGGATGGATGGTGACGTCTTCAACCTTCACTCTCACCAGAGGGTCTGAGCACAAGCCCTCTATGCAGTCTTCATCTTTCGTCACGTCGTACTCTCCAAGCCGAGCTACTAATCTGTAAAGAGAATCTTATATAGTTTGCATTTTTTCATGAGTTCAATATACAGAGACATAAGGCTAACTATTCTGAAAATTTTAGTGCAGTCATGACACACTATGATCTTTACGGGTGAATCATTTATCGTGTGATAAAACGACTAAGATTTTTTCATCATTTTTATTCTTCAAACACATGAAAAAAAATTTACATTGATAGTTTTTAAAATGGTTCGGAAAAATACGGCTTAATCTCAAGCACTCAAGAACACAAGGGCGAATCTCAATTCGAACCCATTTACCTATTAGAAAACTTGTTGAATTTACCTACCATACTTTTAAAATTTTTATGTCATTGTTCAGAGGGCCTAGTGCGAGTTTTTCACTGCCACCGTCACAAGTCACCGCGTCGACGTAAAAGCAGATTTGTATAGGATTGGAACAGCGCCTCTGTCGGCATAAACATGACACTATTGCGAACCCATAGTAATCTGCGTTTACGTCGAAGCGATGACTTATGATGGCGATTTTGAGAAAATTTGACACACGCTCTGAATGAGAAGTAAAATGCTTACTTGGAATATCGAGGCCTATTAACACAGTGTGCGGCGGTAAGTAGATGCCTAGAGTCGATGAGGGTGGCCGCACACCGCGTCTCCAAGATCCGGTCTCTGCGGTGATACTCCAAGTAGACCAGCCAAGGGTTATGATGGATCAGAGACGCACTGGCTTCTACACCGCAAACTTGAAAATAAAAAAAAATTGGTATGATAATTATGATTATGATAGGAAAGATTGCTGATAGAGAAAATCATATGCTGGCGAATACAAATGCTGATGATATGATAATATGCCAAACGGTTGATAGAGAAAATCAAATGCTTACAAATACAAATGATATGGCATAATGACAGGAGGATGATAATATATAAAGTTATGGTAAAGATAAGACTAAAGCAATAAATAATGATACCTACGTCAATAAAAATTATGATTTTAAATTTGAAACGATTTATGATGCATGAAATAATAAAGAATCTGCACTGAATATTGTAATATTTTTACCTTGATTAACTAAAGTAAATTATGAGTTAAGTACATAAGGAGACGTATGCATTACAAGAATTACAAAACAGATATTATATCATAGAGGAAAATAATTATTGTAACTGTTGTATGACGTCCAAACGCGTGCTTAATTAATTAGATGAATAGTATGTTTGTCATACGTATGTCAATTTGTAACGAATTTTAGTTCAGAAGGAAAATGAAAATTATTTATTCACTTTAGGCCCTGGTAAGGCACTTATGACTGTCGAGGAATTTACCACCGGTTCGGAATCTAGCCTTCTGAGAAGAACCGGCAAGAAACTCAGCTGGAATTATGCACATTTCATTACTTAGTATAATAACAAAAAATCATAAAATATGTAATTCATGTTCTGGGTCAAATTTTACTCTTTCGGCCGTCTTCGAAACCGAAGTTACTCGATTACAGCGCATATCCAAAGAAATCAAGGTTAGTAATTTGAAATTATATTTGACTAGTAGTGCCCGCGGACTCCGTTCCGCGTTAGAAATATTTTTGTCCCGGTCCGTTTGTCCCGCGCATATTTGGAAAGTATATGACGCTCCACACTAACGTAGCTTTCTACTGATGAAATAATTTTGAAAATCTGTTCAGTAGATCCAGAGATTATCCCTTACTCACAAATTCACAAACTTTACCTCTTTATAACATTAGAGTAAAATAGGCCATAGAGCTTGACCTAAAAGTTTAGAATGAGTTTATACATATCCTAATAATAATTATATAGATAAAACAATGCGTATAACAGTCTAACATCACTGGTTAATAAAATAACAGAGTTCTTAAAGCTACTAATCAATGAAATTCCTAAACAAAAGCAAAGTCCGTAAAATATATCATTATATTCGTAACTTGATTTCTACTTTACTTGAATTTCGAAAAAATGGGTGTCAATCATCACTATCGAAATAAGACTTTCACTAGCAGATAGCTGATGTTACAAGGAGTAACTTGGCTACTTATATCTAATAAAAACATTAGGATTCCGCGGACTGCTCATTAATTAAGCCCTACTCCTATGTGAATATAACCAACGGGGCACAGCTAATCATAATATGAAATGGTCTCTGATGATGATAAAGCTAATATTAAACAACTTACCGGAAAAACTGTCCATGGCTTTTGGCTGCGGAGCGCTGTGGGCACCAGCAATCACAAACGAAATAAGAATAGCAAAACACATTTTGAGCGCTGTTAATTTTTACATATAAAATTCAGGAACTTTTCAAACCCTGGCCTTTAAAAAAGGCTATTAGGAAAGATTGGCGGTTCAACAACCAGGCAGAGCCTAGATTCAGTTGACCGACCAACCCGAAGGAAGAGCCGCGCAAGAATGACCATTATCCCTAACCATTTATACTACAACACTTCACATACACCAACTAGTCGATACTTGTCGGTATACATTTTCCTCGTTGACAATGTATTAGTGCCGTAACAGAAGCTACTTTTAAGGCTAACTGGAGTAAGACATTCTAAGCAGTTCATAGGCATTTGAAACAGCCAAAGCAGAAAGCTATTGTATTTGAATAGATGTCAGCTTAGGCACTAACAGGTCATTACGAGACAAAAGAACATCTTCGTAAGACGACGACGTGGTATCAACGCACTGGCCAGATGGCGAATGGACCTACTGGGTAAGGCGTATCCGAAACCAGAGGACTACAAGCTCTTTCCCATGGGTAGGATCTACCGGCTTGTACAGGGAGTATTTGAGGAGTCAGGTACGTGGAGCCTTACCTTACAAGTAGTAGCGCCATGGTTCTAGTATCTTCCTCAGCAGTTTGGACACCTTCAGTTCCTCATAAATTCTTCTTAAAGGGTAAGCTACGAAGGTGATGCAACTAGAAGCATCGTTAGGCTACGGTAACCACATACTTTAGTATATGGCGAAAACCAGTGGTATTATTTATTTATTTATTTATTTATTTGGAAAACAGACAGCTTTTATATAAAAAAGTAAATGTTAATATTTAAAATTTACAAGCCTTCAGTTTTCACAGATAGGAAATAAAGATACAATTCCGTCAATGAGACAATTGTTTGAAAATTAAAAGTAGCATCTAACTAATATAAACTATATCTAAATTACAGGATCAGAACTAAATTTAGAACTTAACAAATATCGATCAAATATTGGATTGAGAGTCGAAGAAAGTATTAGCTGTGAGGCGGCGAATTTGTTGGTGCAATTATAGGTGCATTGTTATGAATTAAAATGTTTAGTTTGCTTTATGTAATTCTTGTTTGTCTCTATGTCAGGGAATCCAAGAGTTTGTTTTGATTTACTATGACGCAATTACCTAGAGGCTGGAATGCATTCAGTATTTCCCTCTTATTCAGGAATTGAGCGTTAATGACTAAATGTAGGAAATTATACTTTAAAAATTGTAATTGTAATACTTACCACCTGTGCGTGTGTGAGCACTCGCTTGCTACGCAAATGAGTTTGAAAACCGATGAGTTTTTTCTAAAAACTTATGTGCAGTGATTTCACAACAGGTGTGCTTTACGGTGAAGGAAAACATCATCTCCCTGGCCTTATCCCATGTATTTGGGCTCGGCACTTGATTCAACCCGATGTGGCTGATCACCTGATTTTTATACGGAGCGACTGCCACCTGACCTTCGCAACCCCTTTAACGAGGAAAATCAGTGCTCTGGGTTAAACCAGTTGTCAGACTATTTGAGGCCTCTGACTGACCTATAACGATTGCCAAAGATGATAAATTGGCAACCGGGACCGACGGCTTATCGTGCTCTCCGAGGCACGGAGGGAACTCGGGCGGTCACCCATCCAATTACTGGCTAGGGCTAGGGTTGCTTAACTTCGCTGATCGAATGATATGCGCAATAGCAACTGTGCCACGAGCTCCTCGTGAGGAAACCTGCATATGTCTGAGAAGTAATTCAAAGACAAGTATAAAGTGGCTGATACGGCGATAGACTCACCATCTGTCACGTTCGCACTTCATCATATTCGATAAAAGGTGGGTGTTGTATAACAACGCCTCTGCCTACCCCTTCCGGGAATACAGGCGTATGTATTCACTGACAGGGACAGGCCTGTCCTCCATATTTTAAAATTATCTAAGTTAAATCATAATACTAATTGTACCTCGCGGTTTTACCCGCGTAGCATAGAAAAAAACCTTACTTACCGACTTAGTGATTTTTTTTCTGGTGCCCTTACGACGTCACGAAGGAGTTAAGTTAAAAGAGCACTCAGCGACAATAGTGTAGGTTGCTGCACATGTATTTTATTAGCGTTGTGCCATAAAGTCAGATTCATATAATTGCTACTGCACATATAAGGCCCTCATGGCTCGTGTGGTGACGTAAGAACGTCAATTCGTCTTTACTTGCTTTCATGACGCTTCCATTCCTCCCCAACTCTCCATGGAGCACTGGCAAACGCAACTAACTGAAGTTCAAAGATTTGTTAACTTGATCGAAATGAGTTAGTCCGTGCAGTATAGTATTTTAAATGTGTCAGCGTCAGGTCGGTCGAAGCAAGGACAACATGATCAGGTGGGGATTCACTGATGACGCCAACATAGGATGTGTGCTGCGCCCCAAACTATGTCCCACCTCATACCGTGCCCTGCGTGCCCCACCAGCTGCACGCGGGAAGATCTAATATAATGGCTGCCACCAATAATGCTGTTGAAGTAGCCAAGTTCTGGGCTACAACAATTTAAACTGTCTGCCATCGACACAATAAGAAGAAGAATGTGTCAGTGTCAATTGTGTGACGTCATGAGCGCTATGATACTTTTTCTGAAGCGGGTAGTTGAATATCAAAAATGGCGGATATACACATTTCGTGCCACGCTCGACCACAGTATAAAAAATATAAGCGTTAAAAGCAGTAAGGAATATAGGCCTACCTTTAAAATAGGAAGGTGTTCTCTTGCTCGTGAGGGTATTAAATCTTAAGTGCATTGCAACTGTGTCCATGGGCTTACATTGCCCAAGTGATTTTTTTGTATAATATTTTGTTTAGAAGAGTAATTACTGAGTTTCTTGCCAGGTTCTTCTCAGTAAAAGCAATCTTCCGAACCTGGTGGTAGCATGTATAATCCTATAAATTGTTTCGATCGAAAATCCTGACGATTTGAAAGTGCTTTGTAAGAAGTCTAATCGAATAAAGATATTTTTGACTTTGACTTTGAATAAAGATTTTAAAATGTACTCTTTTATACTATTATAGATAATATTGTAGATTTTATTTGTTTTAGAATATGTCGGTGAAACACATGAATCGCGTATACGCGATCGACCACGACGTGACATCTCTTACTGTCATTACCCCTGTTCCTATTATTTTCTCGTAGATCTGTGTCAGTGTGTCATTTCAAACGATTTGTTCCTACATTCCTAACTCCTCGTAACGCTCAGGGGCCCAACCATGAGCTCTTATTGCAATGATAGTTTCACTCATTCACGAGACAGATGTATGTGACGTGTATACATCTGTCATTGTCGCACAACTGAATTATCAGGTATATTCAAATTTTGGCTATACATTGTTTGAAACATGTGAAATCTTTATGTACCTACTTACTTTCTTTTGTTTCTAGCAATTATTTTTCTTTAAATTTTTTTTTTATTGAGATTCCGTAGTTGAGCTATTTGACCGAGGCCTCGTGGTTATTTATGTAACCACAACAATTGCATGTGTCAATACAACGAACAATGTAAAATACCTATTATTTTTCATTAATTCCTAGAATATTTTACTACAAATGACGTCAAATCGGGAGTCAATCAACTATCTGTGGCGTCAATAAGCGGTTAGGTACATTGTTAAACTATTGAAATGGCATTAATTCATAACTAGCTGTGCCCCGCGGTTTCACCCGCGAAGATTTAGTTTCATCCTTATTGTCGCGGAACATTAAAATCGGTCCAGCCGTTTCAGAGATTACCCGGAACAAACAGACAGAGAAAATTTTCAAAACTTGGTTTTTTAGTGTCTGTAGCGTGTATCTTCGTAGTGTCTGTACTTTCATATGCATTTAGTGAAAAGCTGTTATTTTGGAATTACAAACAGACACTTCAATTTTGTTTATCTGTATAGTTGGGATCTTGTATTTTGATCGTATGTTGAGAAGTTGCCACTGAGGAGCTCGTGGCACAGTTGCTATTGCGCAAATCATTCGATCGGCGAAGTTAAGCAACCATACGCCTAGCCAGTAGTTGGATGGGTGACCGCCCGAGTTCCCTCCGTGCCTCGGAGAGCACGTTAAGCCTTCGGTCCCGGTTGCCAATTTAACATCTTTGGCAATCGTTACAGGTCAGTCAGAGGCCTAAGAAAGTCTGACAACAGGTTTAACCGAGATTGCCGATTTTCCTCGAAAAAGGGGTTACGAAGGTCAGATGGCAGTCGCTTCGTATAAAAATCAGGTGATCAGCCACATCGGGTTGAATCAAGTGCCGACCCCAACAATGTATGGGATAAGGCCAGGGAGATGATGATGTTGAGTAGTTGCCACTGTCGCCACGACGCTGCTGTGATGACTAACAGTGATTTGATTATTCATAGAAATAGTTCACCAAACAGATATGGGAGATTAATAAAAAGTCAAAACAAAGATATCGGACATAATATTGATTTATTTCCACCTATTAGTTACATAGTCAATCATCTTACATAATAGTTTAGTAACGATACAGTCGAAGGGATCTAATTTAATATTTCAGTGGAAATTACTAGCGATTCAAATCAACATACAAAAGTTTCCTAACAATTGACAAGCTAGACATCTCGACGAACTGTCAAATTTGACAAGTAAGAAACTAGCTCGATATATTTTTGAACTGTCAAATTTGACAAGTCAGATACTACGCCGCATAGATTATATAGTTGTCAAACCTGACAGATCCGCCAAAATTGTTTAAGCATCAAAATATGTACAATATGTTATTATTACATAGCTGGCCCATTATTTAGCAACTATTAAAACATTGAATATCAATGTATTATAGTTGTAAAATCCATCCAAATAGATAAACAGACGGACACGGCGGGAGTATTCTACACACAGTATTCTATTTAGAAACTAGTTAAGAGCTATTTTGCATTGTATTTAAAACATAATAAAATATTTAAAAAAATATCTTTCCGATACAAAGAAAATCTATTTTCGAAATCAATCTGACATGAATGAAGTAAAACTACAATAAATACATTATCGTAAATAAATCTATAATAAAAATAACGCATGCATAATCAATATAAATAGTAATTTCCACCAAAAACGCAATGAAAAATAAACAATATTTGGGCGAAACGGGATAACATTGGACGATGTACACTAACATTTAAACCTTAGATATGTAAACATCTACGCATCATGTAAACATATACAAACTCTATAACTATATGTTCAGTACTGCTCGTCACTAATTGAAGATTTGAAACCTTACCACGACCTCTTATTGCTATCAAAGATTGATAATTATTAAGAGACATATGTATATACGTGTATAAGTCTGTCACTGTCACACTGATAAACGTCATGGCAATAAGAGCTTATGGTAAGGTCTCTGAAACACGAGCGACAAATATATATTAAGAAAGATATTCAAGCAAAGGGATTTGGGTAACTTCTTCGGCGGTGATTAATATTTATTATTCTGTAGCATGCTCTAACTTCGGTTATATTCTGAATCTGATACTTGAATTATAAGACCTGTAGATAGTTTATGATATTTTTTTTTTCTTGAATTTGCTTTATCAAGTTTTTTTCCAGTTGGGAAATACCATAAGAATTACAGAATAGGGAAGTAGGTAATAGGGCCCCCTTGATATGTGATACCACTGAACTTTTGACAACTTTACCCAAACCCCTTTAGCCTGTATTTATTAGCCTAACTAACATGCTTGCGCGCCGAGAATTACCTACGATACAAACATATATGAATCATGATATTTATGTTGACAAATGTCTGGTTTCACATCACGTTGTTGAGAAACTTTAACTTTAAACTTAAATAATTTCTACAAAATAAACACACTCTTTAATTAAACCGATAGAGGGTCAAGATATGTTATTATTAATTAAATACCAATTTTAATATTCTTATTTAATATATTATTGTTTATGTATTTGTAACGTGTACGCGATTGGATGCAAAAACTATACATTATTCATTCACTCAACTCATTCAACATCTGTCAGGTTGACATTTAATATATGTCAACGTGACAGTTGGTGAGTCAACTGTCAGGCATAATTTTTACATGAATACAAGTGTCAATATACATTTACATAGAAAAGCTTGCTTTAACTAGCTATCGAACATTGGACGTCGGAATACTAAGCCAAGCTCAGTTCGTATTCCCGAGCATCGAACCTACACACAAGTATCAAAGCCTACGGATGGGTTTCACAACAGTAATCTAAATACGTGATAGTTGTGACACAATACTATTTTATATTACTTGTTACCGAGATACCAGTTTTCCTAACACGCATTCATTTATAAACAATTGGATATATTTTTCTTATTCGTACGTTTTATATTAATATTCGAAGCTTAATCTATTGTCGAAAAAGTTTTAACAGACATATCCGAGTTACAGCGTTAGTATAAATAACATCCGAACTTATTAAGCATATATGTATACTGTGTCCAAACTACTGTACCAAAATCGTTAAGCTACATAAAGAATGGATTTCCCAAGCGAGTACTGTTCTAAAAAGTGTTAGATATGTCACTAGTGTACCGAAATATAGGTGTTATAAAATTGACATACATCTAACCTCGGTGCTCAGTTGCTATTAAATTTTTAAACTGCTTATTTGACAAGTGAGTAACGGCTTATTTGACAAGTGAGAAACTGCTTATTTGACAAGTGAGAAACTGCGTACGGAAAATTTATTCACGTTAATTTCTTAATAGGGACGGTAACTAATGCTCTTGATATTGTAAACGTAGACTGCGGTGACCACATACCATCTTCTTACCATCATAAAAATATTGGTTCTTTTTTCTTTTTGTCCCTATGGAAACAATTTTCGTTTTTAGCCTATGTTGTTTTCAGTATTCGACCTATTTGTAAGTAACGAAAACTTCTTCCATACGGCCAAAGTCGCGGGCAAAAAGATTGTCTTATAAACGGTTGACAGTAGCAGGTAGTTAGTTCAACAAACCAGTTTTATCTATACACCATGCTAGGATGAACGAAGGCCGTTTTGAAACAGACGATAAATAATTAGTAACCAATTAAAATACACTGAAAAATCTTAAGACTGAGAAAACCGCAGAAAATAATGTCACAAAATTCTCGCGTCATGCGTACTACCGAACACCTTGTATTACCAAAGCGATTTAAAAATTATATGTGCCGTTACATAGTGAGTATAGTGTATAGTGAGGATAACGTGGATTATGTAGGCATTCTTCACGAGATATATAAATGAAATGAAGTGTTTATAACTTACTTATTTCATTAGACAAAATCCATCAAAAATTAAGAGTGTTTTGTCATATATTCAGGACGAGAATCAGATACTGAATACGCTCCTGAAAATGTCCGTCGTTCATCCTTACATACTTCATATGTAAAGTTCGTAATTTCATATTTTTTCGGAAATTGGTTTATACAATTGTAATACAGATTAATTCCAAGTTCACTATACATTTTAGAACACTAAAGGTTTCCACATGCGACACCCGTTAGTTTAACATATTAATTACACATTCATTTATATCTTCATTCATCAGTAGCCTTACCACGAGTTTTCCACCGTTCTCCTTATCTATACTCGGTGACGTGAATAGAAAATCATACAGTACGAACCGTGATGCCTGTGGAGTTTAAGCAGTCGCCTTCTACGCAAGCAAGGCAAATTCGAATCCCAGCGGCTTGTACCTCACATGCCTTCTATCACGTTGACACTTAATCATCTTCGTTGATATGTAGATTTTGTTGTAGCAAGACCTCTGCTTACGCTTTAAGGGCACTTTAGATATTGTCAGTGACACTAGCGAATATAGATTAGGAAAATGGTTGAAAAACTCATAATAAAGGTATAATTACAAGAAAGGAGTGCGATATGCCTCAAATATGTCAAAATGAGGTTATGATATGCCAAGTCAGTTTAGATCATTTGGAAGTATTCTTCATGTAGTCACTGAAACAAAAAACACATTATTATTGACAACGCCGTTGACCTAGTGGTTAGTATTCAGGGGGTCTACTCTCTTTCTCCGAAAACGAAACTTCGTGAACGAACGGAAATTAAACGTAGTTTCATTATCGCTTTGTTTTTATCATACTTAATTTTTTCTTCGTCTAATAATTTAATTAAAGTTGGTTTAGAAAATATAAACATCAAATAATTTTCTAGCGGACCACATTCGGACGTAATTTTAGAACGAATAATAACCGTGGTAGGAACTTTGCGAACTTTCGACCGAAGCATCGTTTTTCTCCATTCCTTATATGGAAGTATTATGATGATATCATTCTGTAAATTGTTTTGTCGAAATGGGTTTATTAGGTCATAGTTGCTCTAAATTTATATGCATTCAGAATGAAAACAACTACTAAAAAATTTTTTTTCGGTGATTTACTTTTTAATTGTTTTTTTTTACATTTGCATGCTGCTACAATTTTCTCTATTGTGAATAATTTATAATACTAGCGGACTTCACGCGGTTTCACCCACGTAATTCCCGTTTCCGTGGGAGTACGGGGATAAAATATAGCCTATGTTACTCGCTGATGATGTAGCTATCCATTGCTGAAAGAATTTTCAAGATCGGTAAAGTAGTTTCGGAGCCTATTCAATGCAAACAAACAATCAAATCTTTCCTCTTTATTATATTAGTGTAGACTACTCATATATATAATACGGGGCACAGCTAGTAAACATACATTTTGTAACAACAAAATCCCCGTCACACTATTGCTCAAAAAATAACAACAGATGCAAGCAGTTGGCACACGTCACATTGTATGAGGATAAATGATTTAATTTGAAATTAATTGCTTTGATGACGGTACAATGTGGCGACATTTATAACACATATCTGGAATCCCTTCGAGTTGTTTACTTTATAGTGTACCTATAGTAGAAGCACTAATATGAGGCAATAAATATGGCTTTCAAAATGGCGGTTTGGGACCCGCAACAGACAGCGCGATATACCACGATATAGCATGGTATATCTATACATCTATACAGATAAATAAAATTGAAGTGTCTGTTTGTAATTCCAAAATAACAGCTTTTCACTAAATGCGTACGAAGTATATTATACCGTACAGACATAAAAAAACTATTTAAAATAAAAATATCTTTCTGTCTGTCTGTCTCTTTGTTCTGGCAAATCGCCGAAACGGCTGGACCGATTATAACGAAACTTTCACTGACAGATAGATGATGTTTCAAGGAGTAACTTAGGCTACTTTAGGCCTTTTTATTGTAGGCCAAAAACGAGAACCGAAGCTTCTGGCGAAATTCCGCAAAATTCCTACCACGATTCTTAATCGTACTAAAAAAGTAGTCTGGTAGAAAATTCTTTGACATTTATATATTCTAAGCCTACTTTAATTAAATTATTGAACGAACGTAAACTTGACTTACATAAAAACAAAGCGATACTGAAACTACGTTTTATTTTCGTTCGTTTTCGGATAAAGAGAGTAAGTACTATAAGTTTCCGTAACCGATTATTCTGAAACTTAGTATTACATAGTAAGCTTTGACCGCGAGGATGTTCATAGGATATCATTATAAATTTAAGAGTTGTGACTCTTGTCGGTGTAACTGATGCAATTTCTTCCATTCGTCTCTATCCAGTGCCACCTCCTTGACCTTACTATACCTACGTCTTGACAGACACTTTTTCCTTAACTAGTCTCAATATTAACCTGGGTCTTCCTCTGTTCCCTTCTACTGTTCCTTCTAATAAGTTTTTAAAGAAACTGTCATATCGTACAAGGTGGCCAATCATCTTTCCTCTTCGATTCTGGATTGTATTCCATAGTACTCTTATTTAGTTGACTCTAATCATCCTGTGGAGTAATACACGGATAGAAATGAGTGAGTGTATATCATACCTGCGTATAGCTAGCGTATTTTGGGCGCGGAACGATCGTTGCACGCCGTGTTACGGCGCAATGGAGCGCCGCGTTTGATTTGTTCCATCAAAGACGTATGACACGCTCGGGGGTCCGGCTGTAATATTACATTCATACGAAATAAATAAATATTTACTAGCTGTAACTATGTTTTTTTTTAAATAAAATTAGCCTAAACCACTCCTTGAAACTTCAGCTATCTGCCAGTAAAAGTCCCGGTAGAATCGGTCCAGCCAGTCACGCGTGATGCCGTGACCAAGGGAAATGGGGATTCATTTTTATATATAAGATTTATTTCGATACAGTTACATACATACAAATGTGTGGTCAACATAGTAGATGGAATGATAAAAGTGTGATAAGAGTGATGAAGAGACAGTTGTAAGTTGATGAATGATGTGGTGACCAGGATTGAAAAAAGTATGTTGAGATTGTTTGGACATATCGAAAGGATGAGTTAAAAGCGATTAAAAAATCTATAGAACGAATGTGAGCAGAAGTATCGGTAGAGGGCGTCCAGCGAAGAATTACATTATTTATTTTATTATTATTTTTTTATTTCACAACATCCACAGCTCTTAATATTTAACATATACTTATATTATGGCGTGTATCTTCGAGCCAATGTCGGATTTACATTTTTCGGAAATGATTTGCTTAAATTGAGATTTAAGTACAGAGTGAGTTCAGAACAAGATCGCTCGTAGTTACATATCTACAAAATTGCCATTATGTGTGTGTATGTGTGTGAGTGAGTACATGAATGAAATTACTATGACCAAATCAATAATATTTTTCAGAAAGCGAGCAGTCAACTTCGGAGCACTCGTAACCGAAGGAAGTGTATGAAGAGATGCATGAATGTGGATGAAGCAAAAGAAGTATGTAAGGATCGTAGCATGTGGCATACGGTGGTTTCAGCCTACCCCCATGGGATACGCCTGAATTCCCCGAAGGGGTAGTCAGAGTTGTTGTAATGACAACACCCAATATTCACCTTTTTTCTTCGCTACACCAACGTTACTGATTAGAAGAACACAAAAATATTAAACAGTACCCCTCTCACAAGTTTGCCACCGTTTTCAAAATCTATACACACTAGCGTCTCCGCCGAATTTTTGTATGAGAAATTGCATAGCGCCTCCAAGCGGTGACGTGAAGAACTAAAATATGTCAGACAAATATTGCGAGGGACGCTAGCGAGTATAGATTACGATAACGGTGGGAAACCCGTGATAGGGGTACCGTATTTTTTTGGCCTTCTGACGATTTGAAAGTACTTTGAAGTCTAATCAAATAAAGATATTTTGAATTTAAAAACCTTTTAACAAACAAAACATAATGCCACGTTTAAAGATATAGTTAAACCTATAGAAATGGGATTATACCTGCGTGTGCGCATTGATCATGTCCCGTACAGAGGAAGCGCGCGCGGAGTCCAACTGTCTCCTCTGCTGTTGGATGGTAGCAGATAGTTTGTCGAGGAATGCTGGCTGCACAGCCGACGGTAACGAGCCTGGTGGAACAATTCAATTCATTAATACTTTATGAGGCGGTGGACTTCGTATCAACCCTTTTCCTTAACGTATTATTTATGTTTTTCACCGTTTCAAACTTCCCTAAATTTTAAATATATCAAGATTAAAATTATCCGAATTGGTCCATTCTCAGGTTTTAACGAGACGAACGAACAACAATTCAATTTTCACCCGCGTATAATAAATAGTGGCTCGCGGAATACAACTGTTTTTTTTTAAATAAAAGTAGCTTAAGTTACTCATTGTAACTCGTTAAATCGTTAAAATCAATCCAGCCGTTTCGGTAATTAGCCGGAACATTTTTTGCTCGTACTGTAACATATCTAGTGTCAAAATACCTAACATTGAACACTATATCACAGTGTACAAACAAACATAATTTTTTTCTTGAATAATAATAAGGATCTTCTACCGAATTTCGGTTACGGCGTCTAATCTCAACGGGGATCAGCCACGTGCGGAGATATTATAGTGCACAATTGTGTGCGCAAACACAGATGCACTCTTTATTCCCTCACTGTCATAGTCCGATGGGAGGCAATACGACATGACCGGAGAGAGAGCAAAGTGCAAACCGAGACACGGGGCAACTTACAAGCTCCGGTTTTTTTATTATTATATTATATTGTAAAGAAAAATCCATACTACATATGGTTTATAAGGTAAACAAACAACATGTAAGATGACTTAAAGGTAAGAATACTTTTAATATTTTATCTATACCATGACTTAATACCAAAGATTATTACGAGGAATGACATACCGTGGGTTTGTTTGTATCCATTGTTATATTGTTGTTAAAGATGTAAGGAATACCTATTTGATAAATAACTTATTTAATGTTATATCTTGTCCCATTCAATTGTATATTTTGTATGCCTAGCGAAGGTATTGCCTCATATGCCTAACATGAATTAATTTGCTGAAAAACTTTGTTTCTTTAAGCGATAAATACAGGGTGCAATGTTAATAACGAAACTTCTATCCGATGTACTTAATCACAGAAAAAACAATGATAATATATGGAAAATTTTATTTTTTTACTAGCCGCGCCCCGCGGTTTCACCCGCGTAGATTTAGTTTCTTCCTTATGTCGCGGAACCCTAATATTTTTAATAAATAAAAGTTAGTTATTCCTTGAAACGTCAGCTACCTACCAGTGAAAGTCCTGTTAAAATCCGTCCAGCCGTTTCAGAGATTACCCGGAACAAACATACAGATAGACAGACAGAGAAAAATTTTAAAACTTGGTTTTTTAGTATCAGTATCGTGTATACTTTCATATGCATTTAGTGAAAAGCTGTTATTTTGGAATTACAAACAGACACTTCAATTTTATTTATCTGTATAGATGTATAGATTATAATAATAACAACAAAATTTGATATTTTTTTTTTTAATATTAGTAATTTGATATATTTGTATATATCTGTATAGATTAATAATCTCTCAATCAATCACTCTTTATTCCTTCACTCTCATAGTGCGATGGGAGGCAATCCGACACGACCGGAGGCTCAGGCGTTGGACCAACGCTGCAACGTGGTGAGGCACGGGCGTTACTGTGAATATCATGACTCTATTTTTGACTCGATCAGGGAATCGAACCTCGGACCTCGTGTTTTGCAGTCAAACTTAGTAACCACTAGACCAACAAAGCAGTTCTGTCATAACTCTAATGAGGTTATAATTATGTGTCACCTGATAGCTTGTTAATTGCAAAATTACGTAGCAACCTCATTAATACTCTCTTGATAATATTCAGTGAAATTATGGAATTTATTCATAAAATGCACGCCGCGGTTTTCCTTTTCAAGAATCAATAACACCATTGCGTAATTTGCGTAGAATATGATGTATTAAATGCTTATGTCATAGCGTTATACCAGAGTGCCTAGTGCGAGTTTTCTTAAAACCGCCGTCACAAGTCATCGCGTCGACGTAAACGCAGATTTGTATGGGCTCACAATAGTGTCATATTTAGGCCGACAGAGGCGCTGTTTCGATCCCATACAAATTTGCGTTAACTTTGATGCGGTGACTTGTGACGGCGACAGTGAAATAACTCGCACTAGGTACTCATAGGTTAAATGATTCGTTTGAGGTGGTTTAAGGTTAAAGTTCGATTTCCAGGTGGAATGGATGTTGATGTTAGCTGCTAATTCTTCTAAGAAGGCTAGTTTCTGAACCGGTGATAATTATCTTCTGTGGAGAGCGTGATCATGGTCATGTACACTAATAATATAAAGACGAAATATTTGATTGTTTTTTGAATTGATGATGAAATTTTTTGCTGTTAATATGGTTTTACAAACGGACACTTTAACTATAGATGACTAGCGGAAGTCACGCGGTTTCAAGCGCGTAGTTCCCGTTCCCGTGAGAGTACGGGGATAAAATATAGCCTATGTTACTCGCTGATGATGTAGTTATGCTGAAAGAATTTTCAAGATCGGTCAAGTAGTTTCGGAGCCTATTCAATGCAAAACAAACAAACAATCAAATGTTTCCTCAAATGGTGCCTGATGACGAACAGGGGCCCATTGTCAGAGTGCAGATGTAGGGAATAGGGAATGTTATACCCAGTGGCGTGCAATGCATATAAGCAGGTAAGCAGAAGTTACAATTTGTGATTACTGAATACACTCGTGTCGTGTGTATGTGTGTGTTTATGTTCGTATGTGTATCTTTACCAAGACGTACGTACCTACGCCGCTGTAAATAGGTATGTACTTAACCTGCCTACCTATCTACTTATTGTTTATGCCTACCCCTCTGAAAATCCAATGCACGCCCCTGGTTATACCTAGTACCTGGTTGTCCGAGCTGTGCTCGGTTCCTTTTTCTTACAAGAAACTAAACTTTTACCCACTTAAGAAAATAACTTGACGTTTTCTCAAAAAAGCTAGTAGATAAAAAAGAGTTCCAAAAGGAGATAGACTAGAGTAAATCTTACCTTTCCCTTTGCAAGGCGGGTCAGCGGGTGCGATGGTTGATAACACTCGCCGCGGAGTTCTGGGCGAGAGTTGCGGCGCTAGCTTTGCGCTTAGACTTGCTATCAGACCGCTTTCTACAAACAAACATTCAAATGTTACATACATACGTACATTAAATTGCCGTGATAAACCAACAACCCTTTATATTTATTTTGTGCCTAATTAAAACTTAATTAACGCTGCGTCGCATTTTGTGTTTGAAAAATAAACTCTCTTTCTTTCTTCTATATTTTCAAATTCAAAATAAGTTTATTTGATTAGAATTTTAGCAAAGTACTTTCAAATCGTCAGAACGACACGATTACACAGGATTATACATGCTACCGCCAGGTTCGGAAGGTTGATTTTACTGAGAAGAACCTGGCAAGGAACTCAGTAATTACTCTTATCAACAATATTTTTCAATTTTGAGTGATACAACATGAATCACAAATCTATACAGATAAATAAAATTTAAGTGTCTGTTTGTTATTCCAAAATAACAGCTTTTCATTAAATTTATATGAAAGTAAACACACTACTGACACTAAAAAAAACAAGTTTAAAATTTTTCTCTCTCTGTCTGTTTGTTCCGGGTAATGTCCGAAACGGCTGGACCGATTTCACGGGACTTTCACTGGCAGCTAGCTGATGTTTCAAGGAGTAACTTAGACTACTTTTATTTATTAAAAATATAAAGGTTCCGTTTCAATAAGGATGAAACTAAATCTACGCAAGAGTAAAGTTACTAAGTATAATTGCGTAGCTTGACATGATCAGCCCCCACAAGCAGCACCTGTTCACAAGTATGACGAGAATGCCAGCCATCGCCCTCCTCAACCATTATAGAGGGAAGTGAGCGACCCGTCATCCATCCTATATAACTCACGTTCGAGCGTATGTCGATCGGCGCTGTGGGAGCGATGCGATACGTTCCGTCGCAACGCCATCGGACTGAGCGCTTCGTGTCGGGCCGACGGCTGCGCGTATATACTATTGTTGCTCACGTACTTCTTCTCTTGTTGCATCTTGAAACCTATCGATTGAATAATTAAAGAATCTTGTCTATACAGATAAATAAAATTGAAGTGTCTGTTTGTAAATCCAAAATAACAGTTTTTCACTAAATGCATCTGAAAGTATACACGCTACTGACACTAAAAAACCAAGTCATAAAATTTTTCTCTATCCGTCTATCTGTCTGTCTGTCTGTCTGTTTGTTCCGGGTAATCTCCGAAATGACTGGACCGATTTTAACGGGACGACTTTCACTGGCAGGTAGGTGATGTTTCAAGGAGTAACTAAGGCTACTTTTATTTTTTTTAAATATTAGTGTTCCGCGACAATAAGGATGAAACTAAATCTACGCGGGTGAAACCGCAGGGCACAGCTATAAAAGAATAAAAAAGAAAGAGCCGTGGTGGCCTTGGGGTTAGAGCAGTCGTCTGCTACGCAACTTATGTACAGTGATTTCACACCACGTGCTTTACGGTGAAGGAAAACATCGTAAGGAAACCTGCATATGTCTGAGAAGTAATTCAAACACGTATGTATAGTGCCTGAGACGGCGATAGACTCACCATCTGTCACGTTGGCACTTAATCTTCTTCGGTGAAATGTGGGTGTTGTTATTATAACACGTCTGCCTACCCCTTCGGGGAATACAGGCGTGAGCATAATATGTATGTATGTAATTAAAGAATGTATTTAAGGCTTATTCCCAGACATACATGATTTTATTACCACCACCTCCACGGCTTTTGTTTTGGTATACAAATGAATTGTCACGACATCCAAGAAATTGAATTGTCGCGGAGATCGCGGGTGTATGAAAGCTTATGTTTCAAAATCTATGGGCTGTGGTTGTCCGGGAATAAGCCGTATTTAATACCATAACAACGTAAAGACAAATAATAGCCCAGTGGAGCTAGACAAAGTATTTTTTCCTATTTTTAAGCTGTAGAGTTTGTCCTCTTCATTAGTTCGCTCCTCCATCGACCCCTAGAGAAAGTAACATTCTCTCGCGCTTGCGTGCATAGAAACGATATTAAATTTTTTTGGAAAGACGTAAATTAATCACGTGACATGTCATTCCCATAGATTTTGTATCGTTTCTACTAGCGAAGCTTGAGGCAAATGTTCAAAATTCAATAAAGAATATTCAACACTAAGAACTTACTCATTGAACGTCATTTCTCTTGCGATAACTTAGGTTAATTTACTACCGTTTCCAAATGTGTCAGTCAGGAGAAGAAACGGCGAAACAAACTCACCTGCTTTTTTACATGTTATCCAAAATTAATGATACTGCAACACCCATTAAACTTGATTTCATCCGAGAAGAACCAGCAAGAATCAGCGAGTAGTATACTAACCAGTCTGTCCGTAATGTGGGGTCTCGTTCCCCATTCGGGGCCCGAAGCTGGAGAAGGCGTTGGTCTCCCCGTAGCTCGGGGTGGACGGACTGGACCCGTGGGGGGAACCCTTCGTCTCCCCGTATATACCACCTGGAATAAAACAAGTTAGCATAGGACATTAATGTTTAAGATAGAGACTAATTAAGAATACTTGGACAAAAGGTTAACCAAAATGTATTGACAATTAAAATGATAATAATATCAGTTTGGAAATGAAAATGAAAATGATTTATTCAGTGTAGGTCCTGGTAAGGCACTTATGAATGTCGAAGAATTTACCACCGGTTCGGATACTAGCCTTCTAAGAAGCACCGGCAAGAAACTCAGCTGGCATTATGTAAGGCAACATTTCATAACAAAAAAAATTTAAAAATATTTTTTTTGAGTATACTACCTATTAAACTCGAAAAATTACAACAAAAAAAAATTAAAATCTAGGGATGAACATGAGGGTAGCCAATCTTAAAAACATATCTTTTATTTACTGTGAAAACAATTCAGATTTGTCGATTTAAAATTTTGATAAAAGTCTATAAACACGCAAAAGACGTATAATACCCAATCGGACACGTGACACCGTATTAACGCTACTACCATTCTGCTTATAATCTCGTTGATGTGTGCGTTTGTGTAAGAGTGTCGTTTGAACAATCCATTCCTATATTCCTAACTGCTTGTATTTATACTACGTTACTACTCACCAGCATTACTCTCCCGAAACAAGTCCGTATTGGAACTATTCAAACTATTCTTCCTCGCGTAGATAGAGTTCTCGACATACGCCATGATTCTGTGCCCTGTCTGCCCGTAAATAGGGTTTAAATTGCCAGTGCTGTTGAGACTTGTGTTCGATGAGAAATTGCTTTTAGCTTGTTGGAAAGTTGAAAGGTTTGATGGCGGGCTCGAGTTGGCGTTGATGTTAGAATTGATTGTTTGGTTTTGGTTTTGATTTTGAAGAGTGCGTCGGACGAGGCCGGGCGATGCTGGCATGTGTTTTAATTCTGTTAGCTGTTTTACGGTTTCAGCTACGTTGATGCCTTGGTGTGCTGTGGAGATAAATACTTAATTATTATTGTATGCACGAACTACATTCATATGCTCACGTCTGGTTCCAATTTCAATTTCAATTTATTGCTTCCAACATACTCTTAACCTATCACTTACAGGTATGGACAGTAAGACTTATCCTAGATTAGAATAATATAGACCCTGTTGGGCACAACAATTTTGGAGAGAGGACTTACACTAAGTTTTATTTACATTTTATTTTACCTTTATTTATTTAATTATATAATCTGTTCTTATTTAAGGTTAATAATGAATTCTTATATACTAATAAATTCTATTACTCATGTTTTATTATATTTTATTTGCAATCTACTTTCTATTTGATATTATATTATATATTCCCTATCTATGTTTGTGCTCACGCCTGTATTCCCCGAAGTGGTAGGCAGAGGTGATGTAATAACAACACCCACTTTTCACCGAAGACGATTTAGTGGATTAAGACGGCGATTGATAGTGAGTCTATCCGCGTCTTGATTCTAAGGGGCTCCTACAAATAGTAACGTAAGAGTTCGTATTTTTCCCAATAAGAAATTTTTCTTCTAGATTGAACACATTTTACCCTTCACTCGCTTTTACATAAGAAATCGCCGAAAAACTACTTTTTCAATGCATTTACTCACGCGTACATTCCGCAAAGGGGTAGTTATATTCAAGTCCCATGTAATGAGGGAACGCCATTAACCATTAACCGGGCACTAATCCAGACTCCGGCCCGCTGCTGGGAAATTACAGATGGAAAACCTCAATAGCACTTTGTCCTATCCTGAGATCGAACTCAGGACCTCTTGTTCTGCGGCAGCGTTTGCAACTAGGCCAGTTGTTGGTCGCGTATCTATACATATAAATGTCGACATTAATAAGCGCTTACCCAAATTGACGTCATTGTCTGGTTGTAGCAAAAACGCGGGCGGCGGCGGCAGGTTATCAGCATCGGTGGGGCCCATTTGAGGACTCTGTAACAAGGTAAAAAGGAGCCGTCACCATTTATGAGCGCACAGCGCAAATACACACAGACTCTTAAATTATGCTCAAATGACAATAAAAATATATCCTACATCTACGTCTTACTAATATTTTAAATGCGAAAGGTTGCAAGTTAATGTATGGGCAGATAAATATGCGCCCTACCTATCTATCTATGTCTGTCCTCACGCCTGTATTCCCCGAAGGGTTAGCCAGAATATGATTAAGTGCCAACGTGACAGAGGATGAGTTTATCGCCGTCTCAGGCACTATACATACGTTATTGAATTACTTCTTAGACATATGCAGGTTTCCTCACGATGTTTTCCTTCACTGTAAGGCACGTGGTGTAAAACCACTGCACTTATCTTACAGTTTTTTAGAAAAACTCATTGGTACAAGCTCCGCTGGGATTTGCGTAGCAGGCGACTGCTCTAACCCCAAGACCACTACGGCTCTATTGATTACTAGTATAAGGTAGGTACTAGGTAATTATGATTTATAGACTGCGTGAAAACGTACTTCATTCACCCTAACGTATATATACAATCACCTGTGCGTATAGCGGTCGTTGTTGCCTCGATATAGACGAGGAGCGACGGACGGGCGGCGGAGGCTTGCCGAGCGAACTGGACGAGCCTCGCCGCGACCACACGCTGCTCGCTGCACACACACACATCAAACAAATGAGTTTGATAATGATAATGATTTCTTCATTTTCATTATAGACTACAGAAGCCTATTCAACAAAATATGAAAATGTCGGTCGAAAGTCGTACCAACGGTCTTACTCGTTCTGAAGTTACGTCCGAAAGTGGTCCGCAAGATAATTCATTAACGCTTGTATTTTCTAAATAAACCCATTGTAAAATAAGTTATTTAAATATATTACATCAAATTGAAATTTTAAATTAGCAGCTTTTCGCTAAATACATATGAAAGTACTTACTAGAGATGCCACGAATATTCGGCTTCTATTCTGTATTCAGCCTATTCGGCCACTTTTTTTGGTATTCGGTATTCTGCCGAATAGTTATATAGATTGCCTTAAAACGTTCGTACATATTTAACGATAGTTTATTGAAGGCGTATAATTTTCCCGACAGAGTGTACCTGCAAACAAAACCCACCTGCAACGGAGAGCGGTCGTCGTTTGGGCACCGCGGGTTTCTTCCCGATAGTGGCGTAGGGAGGGCTATCGGGAGCGTCCAGAGCCCTCACGGCCTCTTCCAGACTGCCGAGCGACACGGACAGACTGTCCCTCGCCGAGGCTAACGAAGCTTCGTTCGCGCGACGCAACGTCACTATCTCCGAATCCACTGAGCAAATTATAATTGCATGCAAAGCACGGATACACAAAACAATAAAAAAATATTATTTCGTAATGTTATTACGATAAATAAAAACATGCAGACGCCACAAAATAATAGAGGTGTAAAAGTAACTAAAATAAGCGTACCCGTATGTATTTGTTACTATAGCAATTAGTACTCGTTGCTTCAGTGTGCCTTTTGCGAGTTTTTCACTTCCGAAGTCACATGACATTGCGTTGACGTAAGCGCAGATTTGTAGTATCTGGTTCTGGTTCCTGTCTTTCCAGGGACACAGAGGTCTCTGACTTTTTATATATATCCTTTCTCTGGTTCTTTCTTTCTCTCAATTCTTTTATTAAGGTTTTTAACTTATATTTCGGTTGGTACTTCTTCATTTTGTTTGTCTTTATCATTTGTTAGCAAATTTTTCACATATTTAATAAGAAATGTTTATTTATCTTAGTAGTATTCTTATTTAATATATATTTTTTCCTTGATCTCTTTATATTTTTGTCATTATTACACTAGGATTTGTAGGATCAAAACAGCGTCATCTTTCGGCCCTCTGATAGTTAATATGGTACCATACAGATTTGTGTACTTACGGCCATGTTAAGAAAACTCGCACTAGGCACTCTGATAGGTATATATAGATATCCTACCTGATAACATACCATACAATTAGAGCAACGAATCGAGTGGTATCCAAAATACAAAATACGAAATGTGAGTAACGAAAAGCATTCGCGCGTAACGCTTCATTACTCGGTACTTGATGGCGCACCCGTTACTCAGTACCGAATACATACGGTTTGCTATAGCTCTACAATACACACACATACTAACATCAAATTCACAGTTCTATTCTACTAACTTAAGACATAATTCAACTAATATAAACACAACAAAACAAAACATAAAACCCCCTATTACAAAACATGATTATATTTGCTATTGATTATGGTCGTAAATGAATACACGAAGTCAATGGTTTCGATTCCCGGGTCGGAAAAAGTGTTATTGGGGTTTTTCTATCTGTAAGCCCGGAGTCTGGATTAGTGCCCGGTTAATGGCAATAAACTTACTTCCTATTACATGGGACTTAAACCATTTCGGTTGATATTTAGCGAGTAGCGCCATCTATGTAGTGAGCGGTGAAGCGCTGTTTTTATTTATTTACTTTGATATCATGAAAGGAAATTAAACATTGTATTTCAGGAAGAATAAATACTACGCCTGTATTCCTCGAAGGGGTAGACAGAGGTGTTGTAATAACAACACCCACATTTCACCGAATATGATTAAGTGCTAACGTGACAGATGGTGAGTCTATGGCCTTCACAGGCACTACTATACATACGTCTTTTGAAGTTTAAATAAATAAAAGATACATAATACCTCAAACTACCACGTTTTGTAATAAGGTGTTTATTAAAAGAAAACCAACTCTAAGAGACTAATAAAAACATTCAAAACACAGGTGTATGTTACCATCGGCGTGTTGAACTTGATGTTGGATGGCGTGCTCTTCAGCAGCGAAGGCACCTTGGCTGCCGTAACCGCTGGAGGATTCGAGGGACGATTCACTCGCACTGCTTTCTGAACAAACCTGGAACAATAAATAAATAATACATAAATATGCTCACGTCTGTATTGCCCCGCAATGGTAGGCAGAGGCGTACTTATAGTACGTATTCGCCAGATATGTTTAAGTCCCATGTGTTACGCAGTCGCACCTGTGACAATAAATAAATAATATATTTTTCAGACAGGTCAAATTCGGAGGACTCTTAAACGAAGGAAGTGTAGGAATGTGGACGAAGCGATAGAAGTACCTATGTTCCTAAGGATCGTAGCATGTGGAAAACGGTGGTGACTGCCTACTCTCAGGATACAGGCGTGAGCGTATATAAATGTATCTATGTAAATATGTCGCTGGGAGGCGCTGTACAAATATTCGGCGGAGACGCTAGCGAGTATAGATTAGGAGAACGGTGGCAAACCCGTGATGGGGGTACTGTTCGGGACTTTTGTAGACAAAGTAACATTATCCTCGCACTTCACTTATACATGCGATACAAAATGTTTGGGGATAACATAAATCGGGCACGAATGTATTCGACAGAAAAACCCAATAACGATTTTACACTCGACCCGAGAATCGAACAATGATCGTCCGGTGAACTCGCCAGCTACTAGACCAACGAGACAGGTGTATCCCATGCATGAATATGTGTGTGTGAACAGTATAATAATATCCAAGTTACAATAATATTGATGCAAGGAGATCAAAAACAGGAATTATTATAATGTAACCGCACGTTTGGACATTGTGTGAAAATGTTGCCAATCCATGTTTTCACACCACGCCATGAAACAATGGCGGCTCATTCACGTATTCAGACCACCGAATGATCTTGATACTTGTCTTATGTTATGGGAATATAAAATAAAAATCTAAAAAAAAAAAATATTGTCAAGCCATCCCAGAATGGTCCCCCAAGGGGTAAGCAGATGTGTCAACAACATCCACATTTCACCGAAGATGATTAAGTGCCAACGTGATAGAGGGTGAGTCCATTGCCGTCTCAGGCACAAACATACGTCTTTGAATTACTTCAGACATATGCAGGTTTCTTCAGGATGTTTTCCGTCACTTCCGCACGTGGTGTGAACTTATCCATACTAATATAAGTATAAGAGTTTATTAAGATCTACGGGTCCGATTAGAAAAATAGTTTCATTGTTATATAGCCCATTTATCGAGGTGTAAATGAAATTCGGGTTAAATTATAGCGTATCAAAACCTTTCAAGCGTGCTATATCCATCAGATTTCAATGGAACGTAACGCAATATAACCACGCATCGCCAGTGTGTGAGTGCGACCAATCGCCGCGCCGTGAGCCACTGAGATAACTATACTCTGCCGTCAAACATGCGGCGCGTATTACTGTTCACTGTTATGTGAGTATTTAAAACAACATAATGCATAATTATAACAAAGTTAATCCTCTAATCATAATCAACTAGCGACCGGCCCTTACTTCACTTCGGGTTAGAATTTCTGAAGTCGTACAAAACGCTGATTTTTCACTAATCTAATTGCTATAAAACGAATTGGTGTTTGTGTGTCATTAAAACTCACGAATGGCTCGACCGAATTAGATTATATTATTTATTGAAATATTTTTGGAAATTCAGGGAAAGAAACCGGGTAAAATAAAACAATTTCTTTTTTTTAAATACTACTCTGATCTGTAAATTCTGTGACGTAAATACATTTCCTTAAACAAAAAATATGTTGTAAGGAAATTCCTAAGATGTAACACATTAAGTACCAGACGTATCTATGATACTAACTTATTCCATCCCAGGTTGTCTGGAAGAGATCCCCATGTGCGATAAGACCGCCAATTATACGTGAATGTATTTGTCTCCTACTTGTGTAATCCTAGGTTACGATAAGTCTTTAAATTAAATTAAATAAATAACTTCTAATCTCAAGTAAACGCAGCACCAAACTTTATAAATGCATCGGCAAATATTTCCGCGGACACATTACCTACTATCGTACAGCGAAACGACTGCAAATACTAGGAATTATACCGATTGGTTTTGTTTCAGACTGGCCGTGAATTTTCACGTCGGATCTCTATGGTGAGTAGTTGTGTAAGGCGATAGCACGCTCTAGTTTGCAATTTCTTCGCATTTCATTTCATTTTCTATTCGTAACATCATGCTATTAAAATCTATACATCTATACAGATAAATAAAATTGAAGTGTCTGTTTGTTATTCCAAAATAACAACTTTTCACTAAATGCATTTCATTAAATGTTCAAACTTTCTCTCTGTCTGTCTGTCTGTTTGTTCCGGGTAATCTCCGAAACGGCTGCACCGATTTTGACGGAACTTTCACTGATAGATAGCAAAATGTTACAAGGAGTAACTTAGGCTACTTTTATTTTTTTTAAAACATAACTGTTCCGCAGGACACCCATAAATTTAACTCTACGCGGGTGAAACCGCGGGGCACAGCTAGTGACTCAATAAAGATTGAGCCCGTGTTATCTTTAAAAATAATCTATCTCTAGTCCATACCAACGTTTGGCGGACGCCAAGGCGGCGCACAAATCTGGCGAGATCCAAGACCAAGTGGCGCCCGTCACTATCGAGAAGATCAAACAGAAACTGAAGGAGGCTCAGATTTTCGACCCCGAGGACCCATCGCTCTCTGACAGGGAAAGGAAAGAACTGAGCAAACTGTTCGACGCTGTTGAGATTATGGTATGTGGATGGTTAAAAGAAATAAAACTTATTTAATACTTAGGTACTTATACCCATATAACGTGACAGATGGTAAATCTATCGCCGTCTCAGACACTATACAAACGTATTTGAATTACTTCTCAGACATATGCAGGTTTTCACACGATGTTTTCCTTTACCGTAAAGCACGTGGTGCGAAATCGGTGCACTTAAGATTTTAGAAAAACTCATTGGTGCGCTGGGCGATTCTCATTTGAGCTTGCGTCGCTCGCGTCTCTTGCGTATCAGCCGACTGCTCAAACCGCAAGATCAGGGAGATGATGATACTAATATTGTTCACCAGACATCAAGCCGCAACAGGCAGCCGTCGAACGTGCAGAACATGTTCTCATCGCTTCGGATCGTGGAGCGAGCTGTCAAGAAACAACTCAAAGAGGGCCAGATCTCAGACTCACTCGCTAACAAGTTCAACTGGGACAAACTGTGAGTGAGTTCCTTTATATTTATTAACCAGAAAAGGTGACTTTAACATAATATAATCATCATCCTCCTACCCTTATCCCATGTTATTTGGGGTCGGCGCAATGTGTTTTCTTCTCTATCAGCCGCCATATCTGTATTTACTCCCGTTCTATCCATATCATCTTTCACACAATCCATCCATTGTTTCTTAGGTCTTCCTTTCCCCCTTGTACTCATCCACATTCATACACAAAACTTGTGACTTCAATCCCTACTAATATTATAAATGCGAAAGTAACTCTGTCTGTCTGTTACGCTTTCCCGCTTAAACCTCTCAACCGATTTGATGAAATTTGGCACAGACAATCTTTAGACCCTGAGAAAGGACATAGGCTACCTTTTAACACGCTTTTATTAGCTTCATTTCCGCGACTATAAGGATGAAACTAAATCTACTCGGGTGAAACCGCGGGGCACAGCTAGTATAATATAACTTCGAAATATAATTACCAAGACGAGTGGAAACCAGATCTAATTATTGAAGTGAGAACGTTAGCTCCATTAGAGCGTGAGGGTTACCACCCTTAAGGTTTTTAAAATTGATTCCTTCATTTACCATTAAAGCAATGTAGCATAGAATTTTTTTTAAATGTCACCCCTAGCCGAATCTGTCGTGAGTGTGTCATTTCGACCGATTGTTCCTAGTTACCATACTGCTTGTAAGCTTATATATATACTGTGACTACCTTCCCTAGAAATAAACGAGAGCGACGCGCCAAACCAGCCTACTACATGGACGAGACGAGCTATATGAGGATGTTCAACACGTAATAGAATGCTATGGGTATTTGGTACATACTATTATGTAAATTACTTATTAAGAACACTATTAGTTATACAGAATTATTTTGCAATATCACGGCATCTGTTACGGGTTGTAGGTGCGAGTTTTCTTAAAGTCGCCGTCACAAGTCACCGCGTCGATGTAAACGCAGATTTGTATGGGCTCACAATAGTGTCGTGTTTAGACCGACAGAGGCGTTATTCCGATCCTATACAAATCTGCATTTACGTCGACGCGGTGACATGTGACGGCGGCAGTGAAAAACTCGCACTAGACGCTCAGTACCTTATCACGAGTTTTGCATAGTTTACACTCGCTAGCGTCACCGACAATATTTGTATGAGATATGTTAGTTCTTCACGTCACCGCTTGGAGGCGCTGTACAATTTCTCATACAAATATTTGGTGCAGACGCTAGCGAGTGTAGATTAGGAA
Source organism: Watsonalla cultraria (assembly GCA_964035505.1). Taxonomy (NCBI): domain Eukaryota; kingdom Metazoa; phylum Arthropoda; class Insecta; order Lepidoptera; family Drepanidae; genus Watsonalla; species Watsonalla cultraria. The sequence continues at coordinate 1,684,593 of OZ037736.1, read as the reverse complement.
AAAGGTGGCAAACTCGTGATAGTGGTGCAGGTGACCCCTAAGCAAATGTCAACCATTTACAAATTATAAGACATGTTTTATCTCAGGATTTGTATTGTAACTTGATAATATTCAACATATATTTTATAATACTTAGGTTACAAAAATGCGTGCCGTCCGTCTGATGGTAAGCTACTACAGCCTATGATTAATGACTTAGTATTAAAATCAATTTACATATAGTTGTTTTTTTAATCATCTTAGAGTGAATGAATGTAAGATTTCAAATGGTGTGATACAATGATTGCAAATTTGACATTCAATTTTAAATTCTGCAATGAATATAAATAAATATTATCTCTGATTTTTATTTTTCAAATTAATTGCATCGATTCAAACCAATCAAGCGACAAACAAGAAAATCACATTTATACTAATACTAACTGGTGCCCGTGGCTCCGTCGGCGCTGGTTTTAACTTATTTTTATACATTGGACAATTGCCACAATTACAATAAAAATTACAGCTATTGTGTTATTCTGATGCATAAGCTATACTATTGTAAAGTTTCACTAAAATTCATTCAGTAGTTTTTGCGCGGTAGACTAACAAACATACATACATTACAAATCGCGTTTATAATAGATATTAGTAGGATATTTTTAATATGAAATAATAATCTTTTTTAATTATTATTTGCTTTGATTCAATAAATTAATGAACAAGAAAATCACATTTAAACGATTATTGAAACTGAAAATGAAAATAATTTAGGCCCTGGTAAGGCACTTATGAATGTCGAAGAATTGACCACCGGTTCGGAAACAAGCCTTTTAAGAAGAACCGGCAAGAAACTCAGCTTGCATCATGTATATTTCATTACATAGTAAACAATGATAATTACAAAAAAAACATATAAAATTATTTATATTATGCCATGTTGCCAAGGGGACCAAAAAAGTTAGTGAGCCTATGATTTAAACATACCTTCTCTTGATGAGGAGTCTCAGCGTTGTGTTGTTGCGCCCGCGAGGCTGCTAATGTTGCCAGCTCCGACATATTGACGTACACTGCTTGAGGCATTTCTGTAGAACAAAACATTTACATAAAATAAGATCAGAAAACTTACACCAGGGTCTGGTATCGTAACCTCTTTAAACTATTATGACTATAAGAGCTTGTGGTAAGGCAACTAGAGAAAATGGCCCTTAGAGGAAAGGTTAGCTAAAGGAATGGTAATAGCTGAATTTCTTTTTGTAGTGGTGACCCGCGGAACCCTATAAACATAGTAGTAACATTAGCTATCTCCCAGTGAAAGACCCGTTAAAATCGGTCCAGCTGTTGCGAATTAGCCAGAACAAACAGACAGACAGATAGACGAGAGAAAGTTATTTTTTATGTCTGTTTATATGCATTTAGTAAAAACTGCCAATACGAAATTACAAACAGAAAGGTCAATTTTATTTATCTATCACGAGTTTTGCACCGTTATTGTAATCTACACTCGCTAGCGTCTCCGACAATATTTGTATGAGATATTTTAGTTCTTCACGTCACCGCTTGGAGGCGCTGCACAAATTATTCAGCGGAGATGCTAGCGAGTATCGGTTAGGAAAATCTCAATCTCCTGATAAAGGTACTGTATGTATAGATGGTATTTGCCATGGTCACAAATATTAGTAACTAGCTGTGCCGCGGTTTCATCCGCGTAGATTTAGTTTCATCCTTATTTTCCCAGAACCCTAATATTTTTAATAAATAAAAGTAGCCTAAGTTACTCCTTGAAACGTCAGCTACTGCCGGTGAAAGTCCCGTTAAAATCCGTCCAGCCGTTTCAGAGATTACCCGGAACAAACAGACAGACAGAAAGACAGACGGATAGATAAAAACAGATACTTCAATTTTATTTATCTGTATAGATATCTTAGTTTTTTATTTTTGACAATTGAGCATTGGAACTGTGTCCATGAGCTTATAGTTGCTTAAGTGAATAAATTTGTATTTTTAAAACTGTATAATATTCTTGAAAAGAGTAATTACTGAGTTTCTTGCCAGCTTCTTCTCAGTAAAAGCAACCTTCCGAACCTGGCGGTAGCATGTATAATACTGTAAATTGTGTCATTCTGACGATTTGAAAGTACTTTGTAAAAAGTCTAATCGAATAAAGATATGTTTGAGTTGATGTATGAATATGAATGAAGATGGGTGTAATAGCTCACCTTTAGTGAGATGCGGTGGCAAGGAGGATGGTTTGGTCGGTTTGAAGTCGCCAGGCTTGTTGGGCACTGCCGGCCGCTCCAGAGACGAACACCGCTGCAATCGTAATAATTAACATTATTCCCATGTTTGTAACTAACTCCTGGATTCATTAAAAAAAACAATCAAATCAAATCAAAGTTAAACCGAGGGGGGTTTTTGTGTGGTGTCTCTTGCAGATTGAACTCCGGGAGTCATCATCATCTCCCTGGCCTTATCCCATGTATTTGGGGTCGGCACTTGATTCAACTCGATGTGGCTGATCACCTGATTTTTATACGAAGCGACTGCCATCTGACCTTCGTAACCCCTTTTTCGAGGAAAATCGGCAATCTGGGTTAAACCAGTTGTCAGACTTTCTTAGGCCTCTGACTGACCTGTAACGATTGCCAAAGATGATAAATTGTCAACCGGGACCGACGGCTTTAAGTGCTCTCCGAGGCACGGAGGGAACTCGGGCGGTCACACATCCAACTACTGGCTAGGCGTATGGTTGCTTAACTTCGTTGATCGAATCATATGCGTAATAGCAACTGTGCCACGAGCTCCTCAATTTGAACTCCGGGAGTCATTTCTTTTGTTTAACATAGACAATGTCAGCTCCATTGAGCTCGCACATCACAGCTCAACAATCATTAAACAATCCAAACATTAACTGGTAGAGCCTACCAGCTACAACAGAGGTTGGCGCACCAAGCACGCCTAAAAACCAGGCCATATCGTACGGACCGACCTTACAATTTGTGATCACTGAATACACTCGTGTCGTGTGTGTGTGTTTTTGTTAGTGTGTGCGTCTTTACCAAAACTTATGTACTTACGCCGCGACACATAGGTATGTATTTAAACTGCCAACCTGCCTACTTATTGTTTTTGTCTACCCCTCTGAAAATCCAATGCACGACCCTGCGTGCATACATGAGTCACTGTCGCACAACTGAATTAATATTGCAATAAGAGCTCATGGTTGGGCCCCTGGGCTGGACTGGACAAATGTGGTAGTGTTAGCAGGATTTTATACTCACGGTAGGCAGTGGCGGTCTGGGAGCGGCTGGTGAACGCGCGAACGTGTGCGGCGCTAACGATGGTCGACCGTGACCGCCGCGCTCGTACGCTATAACAAACATAGTTTATAATATAACGATATACATATCATAAACTACCTGTGCCCTGGTTTCATCCACTTTCTTTCAATAGTAGTGTAGCAGAGTTTATCCACTCGCTACATAGATTAAGCGCTACTTGCTAACAAATGCTAAGTTTGACTACAAACATGAGAACCTAAATCGCGCAATAAGAGTTTTCAAGCGCATTGCAGTATATATACAAACGTACAACTAGAACAGTTGGAGCCGCGGTCCCCAGACATGACACCCGCCTCAATGGAAGATCTTGTCTTTGCTGGGGATGACACTGATCACTCATTCTCCCCACAAAAGTAGCCTTTTAACAACAGCTACCTGCCAGTGAAAGTACCGCTAAAATCGATGCATTTATTTCAGAGGTTAACCAGAACTTACAGACATCGATTTAAAAAAAAAAAATAACCTGTCATGTGCATTTAGTGAAAAGCTATTAATATGGAATTACAAACATACAGTTCAATTAAATTTCTCTGTATATATTTTATTATAACTAATGGTGTTATAATATATGTACATACCAGCGGATATTGTGTGTGGTCGTCCACCCATAATGGCGGAAGCTGCTCGCTCGAACTGTGCGGTGTCTTTGAGATCCGGCCACGTTGCTGACGCTGGGAACAATTACATACAAACATACATACCAGGGGCGTGCATTCCATATAAGCAAATAAGCAGTGCTTACCATTGATGATGACTCAATACACTATATGGGTGAATCAACTATTTTACCCACACTTTGCTGTCCCCGGCCATTTCTTATTTAAATACTCCATTTGGTTATATGTACGCACATAATTTGTATAGCTATAGTATCTATGATTATTAGGCACAGCGGGAAACTTGATAAACTTGTCGAAAATGGATAATTTCCGTGAAAATTTATGGTAAAATACGCTGATTGTCTGCGGAGTTACCTGTATACTGAGGTACATTAGCGGTAACTCCATAGACATTCTTGGTGTGGGTAAAAAAGTGGATTCACCCATATACGTATGTGTGTATATCAAAACGTATGTAAATTCACCGCGCCACATTGGTATGTACTTAACCTACCCCTCTGAAAATCCAATGCACGCCCCTCTTACATACATAAATACATGAGCTCACGCCTGTATTCCCCGAAGGGGTAGACAGAGGTGTTGTAACAACAACACTCACTTTTCAACACATTATTGATGAAGTGCCAACATTACAGATGGTGAGTCTATCGTCGTCTCAGCCACTATACATACGTCTTTGAATTACTTCTCAGACATATGCAGGTTTCCTCACAATGTTTCCTTCACCGTAAAGCACGTGGGGTGAAATCACTGTACATCTAAGAAAACTCATAGGTACAGGTCCCGCTGGGATTCGAACTTGCGTCGCATGTTGTATTTTTTATTTATATTAAAACTTATTGCAATACAATACATATTAGCATCACACACGCACATTATCAGCCTATCTTCGTCCACAGCTGGACATAGGCCCGCCCTAATGAGGCATATTTGCATAGGCGAATTTAATGCTATAGGCATTGTCTACGATAGGCTAATGGCATCCAAACAAGATAATCCACGTTAAAAAGTAAATGTGTAATGTTACCAGTTACCTGCATTGCCAATACCGTCGTGTGACAGGTCAGTGTTGTCATCATCGGCAGCACTCTTGGCCGGCGTCAGGCATTCGCTGCTCACACTCTGATTGTCCGAGCCCTGTACGACATTACATTTCAAATCAAATCAAAAAAAATTATTCAGCATAAAGGACACTTGGAACACTCATTGAACGTCATTTTTCTTACGCTAAAATACTTTTTTTTACCGTTTCCAAATGTAAGCCTGTCAGGAGTTGAGTTGAGAGAATGTTTCTTATTACATTGTTGCCCAAAACAAAAAGTCATTCGTAAGTTTAAATTCTCTGCAAACCGAACTCAGCCTCAGCTATCATTAAAAAAAATTTAAACAAAATAAAATAAAACGATTAAAATAAAAGTAAAAAATAAAAACCATAAATGCGTACATTGTCAACGTAGAGCGATCGACGCTGCAACGCGTCTTGCGATCGGAAACCTGAGTCCGCGCTGCACACACTCGACAGACGATACGCTGACTACAAACACAATGTTACATATACATATATACAACATAAACAAAACATAAAAGATTAAAAACTAAAACTCTAAAGAATTAAAAAATTAAATTTAAAATAAGAATGAAAAATAAACAAATTCTTTGTTCATCCTTAGAACCTTGACGAAACTGTATAATACATTCTCTAATATAAAAAAAAACACTTATATTTTATTAACAGTTGAGAGCTTCTTAACAATTTAAGAACGCCAGGCTCTGAAGATAAAGTAACATTACCCTATTGCTTATCTACTAATAGAAACGATACAAAAAGTACGGTAATAACATATGTCACGTGCCAAATGTATGTCATGCCCAAACATCTTGTATCATTTCTATTAGCGCACCTTGAACTAATGAAGATCCCAAGTTCTACAGCCTAAAAGTAGAAATAGTCGCAAACTGGTCCAACCATAACTAAAACAATTGATTTCTGGTTTATATCACAAGTGGTCCCACTCGCCTGATGATAAAAATAAATAAAATCTATTCAGGCATGTGGTCCCAGTCGCCTGAAACCTCAGCTACCAGTGCGCTTCTTCATGCATTTTGTAGAAACCAAGAGAGACATTTATCCAACTTACGAAAGGGTGGAAGATTAGGGTTAAAGATGGGAGTATGTAAAATAAATAAATAAATAAAATAAATGATCTATTATGTATAGTATGTGTATCATTTGTACGTTAAATACCTGTGACAAACAAAGCTGGGAGTCATTTGGCGCGGGTATGGTGCCTGCCGACGACGCGTTTGATATCGGCGTCGAGCAACTCACTGTTGAACTTGATACACCTGCAACACATTTATTCATTAGTTCACAACCATATACAATAATAAACATTTGCTCACTGTTCTTATAACAGCACACACTTTTTACCGAAGACGTTTAAGTGCCAACGTGACAGATGGTGAGTCTATCGCTGTCTCAGGCACTATACTATAACTATTTAGTTCAAAATGTCGGCTGTTTCACTAATCCCCATTAATGGGAATTGTGGAAAAAAAAGTATAGAGCTTAGTCTCTGGTGGATTCTGTATGAAAAAAAAAGAAAATGAAAATGATTTATTCAGTTTAGGCCCTGGTAAGGCACTTATGAATGTCGAGAAATTGACCACCGGTTCGGAAACTAGCCTTCTGAGAAGAACTGGCAAGAAACTCAGCTGGCATCATGTACATTTCATTACACAGTAAAATAATAATAATTACAATAAAAAAACATCATAAATTATTCACAATAGTAAAAATGATTACCGTGTGGGTCGGAGGTATGGCTGGCGATGGAGCAAAGTGATGTGAGCGAGGATTTTCGGCTCCCGAGCCTGGATCCGGCCGGCGACGGCGGAGCACTGCCCGCCTCCCACGCACCCGAAGACGATTTCACGTCGCAGATCACCTGTACGTAGATCAATGATCATTATTAGGCTACCTTAATAATGCTACCTTAGAGGTCCACGCTTCTATTTTTGTATGTCCTAAGTTTACTCCTATATTATATTCATAAATATAGGTTATAGGGTCTAACAGAGACGTGCATTGGATTTTCACAGGGGTAAGTAGGTAGGTTAGGTACCTACATACCAATGTGGCAGGGCGTAGGTACATACGTTTTTGTATTGTATTAACACACACACCGCGATACAAGTGTATTCAGTCGTAACAAATGGTAAGCTCTGCTTATATTGAAAGCACGCCCCTGGGGTCTAGTCTTTTTACGCGAGCTTTTATAGATATGATAAGACATTTTAATACTTAACAAACTAATCTTTATAGTCATATAAATAAGGTTAAGTTTACCTGTAAGCTGGCAGCGGTGAGCGTACGAGGCTCGGTAGTGTGCCGCGCGAGCTGTTCGCAGCCTTCCTGAAGGTGTCCTACCTCCGCTAACATTGCCACTTCACACTCCTGACAAGTGGACATAAGTATTTGAATAACTTGCAAACACACATACATTCCTATATCACTTAGGGACAATGGATTTAACCTCGAAACCCTTCTTGACCTCAAGTGGTTCAAGAGAGGTGGCCCAAAATTTAAGCACTCTAAGGCACTTATGAATGTCGAAAATTTACCACCGGTTCCGAAACTAGCCTTCTGAGAAGAACCGGCAAGAAACTCATCCAGGCATCGTATACTGTTCATCAATACAAAACAATAATAGGTACACCAAATAGAATGAAAGTATTAGTACATCTAAAAATCTAATTTGATGTTAGGGCATAAATATGCATAATAGTAACAAATTGGAGGAGCTCGAGGAACAGTTGCTATTGCGCATATTATTCGATCAGCGAAGTTAAGCAACTTTAATCCAAGCTAGTAGTTGGGTGGGTAACCGCACGTTATGCCGCCCCGGTTACCAATTTAACATTTTTAGCAATCATTACAGGTCAGTTGGAGTCCTAAGAATCGATTACCGATTTTCCTCAGAAAAGGGGTTATGAAGGTCAGATGGCAGTCGCTTCTTATAAAAAAACAGGTGATCAGCCACATCGAGTTAAATCAAGTGCCGACCCCAAAAATACATAGGATAAGGCCAGGGTGACGATGATGTGTGATCTTCTCCGACCAAGGCCCATACGTCACACTAAGAAGCCTGAGGTATATGACTCACCACGACAGGGTTGAGCAGCGACACGAAGTGGCAGAAGCGGCTCCGCTCCTCGATGAGCGCGGCCTTCGTCGCCTTCTCCTCCATCTCTTCCAGCTGTTGTCTACGCTCTTGTATATCCTGCAATGTCATAACGAAAGTCATCGTGAGTACGAATTTAAATGGTCCCTTTTCAAAAATGAAAGATTTGCATACAAACTTAGACGAACTCTAAAATAAAATTTAAAAATTCCTGCAACATTGAACCTTTTTTTTTGTATTTCGTAGTCCAAATACGTATTTCCGTGGACCTCTTGTCAGAAACGAAGGTATATTGTATACAAACTTTCGACCTATTCTATTCAGCCCCTCAGGCGATGGAATTTCAATAAATCCTTTCTTGCTGCCCATCAAAACAAACACTACAAAATTTAAAGTGTACAAGCTAGTCTACCAGCGGCTTAGGCTGCACGTTGATATATGATTCATTCAAGGCTTTGAACTTTAACTCCTTTTTTACAACCACGGTTTAAACGAAGACTAGTCTAAACTCAGCTCTAACTAAACTCAGGGTAAAACTTTGTCCATTTCTTTTAATTCGTTTCGCAGAATGAGATGGAGTTACTTTTAAACCAAAGACTATCATAGTCTATGTTTTGAAATAAGGGCTCGGGTATGGAAGATTGTTGACTCACCTGCATACAGACGTCGACCCGTCTCTTGGCGTCAGGCGGCGCTCGTCGTGCCTTCCTGGCGTGTCGCTGTGCATCAGTGACCTTCCTCCTAAGCTCGGCGCGCGCCCGCTTGCATTCCCTCGCGTGTTCCCTACTGAGGGCGCCAGTCGCGCACCCTCCGCGTCGCCACTCTTCGGCGCGGTCCGATAGAGGGGTTATTAGTGTGTTCATAAGCGCACTGTGGAGGAGATGTTTTAATATAGGTGTACATAATACGCTCACGACCGTAACCCATGAATGTGAGATTTGACAGAAGTAAAAATTTTTTTAAAGACATTTTGTTCGAACAGTATGTGGTTTCTAATACGATCGAGCCTTACCACCCTCTGTTACTCACATTTTACATCTGTGTGTCATTTTAAACGATTTGTTCCCAGATTCCTTACTGCTTGTAAAACTAATATATTTATTCTGCGGTATTAGTAATTTTGACAACCAATCAGTGAAGTGTGGGTGTTATTACTCAGCGACTTCTTAAAGACTTCTTAGAGATGTAAAGTAAAGTAACGTAAATACTAAATAATCAGAAAACAAATATAAGTAAACAATTAATACCCTATAAATGTTTTCATCCTGGACTCGATCGCTCGATGCCGAAGGCAGACCCTCGTCAAAGCTGTGCCGATCTCTTTGGTCGCTCCTGGAATAGATAAAAGCGTTCATTTATATTTCAGAGCACTGAAACTGTAGCCCAATTTAGATTGTAACTAATAGTAAAATGTATGGGCATTTTGTACCGTCTCTACTAGCGCACTACTACTAACGCATATCACGTGACACACGTTCGACGAATCAAAAATTCATAGACAATGCGCCTAGACATTCAGGTCCAGTAGACAAAGTAGCATAATCGTCACGCTTCTTTAGTAGAAAAGATACAAAATATATTGGAATGACATACGTCACGTGCCTGATTTTTATCATTTCTATGTCTTTTGTATCGTTTCTATTAGCCCAAGCGCTTGTCAGTTATACATATATACGAAACGTTTGTGCATTGCATGTGCAAACGTTTCCCCATACAATTTCGTGGACAACCTGCACCTTTAACAACTGATAATCCCTACTAATCCCTACTAATATTATAAATGCGAAAGTAACTTTGTCTGTCTGTCTGTTACGCTTTCCCGCTTAAACCTCTCAACAGATTTTGATGAAATTTGGCACAGACAATCTTTAGACCATGAGAAAGGACATAGCCCACCTTTTATTTATTAAAAATATTAGGTTTCCGCGACCATAAGGATGAAACTAAATCTACGCAGGTGAAACCGCGGGGCACAGCTAGTGACATATAGCTATTATGATCGTTGGCTTGGCGGAGGCTAACGATGAATCGTGATCGATTGGAGACAGAGTCGTTCAAAAAAACTTATGTTACTTTGTCTATGCCCGCAGAGGCGTTATAGCTGGACTCATATCATGAGACAGATGTATACCTATGACGTGTATAAATCTGTCACTGTCACACAGCAAAACAATTTACTATGGCAACAAGAGCTCATGGTTGGGCCGCAGGTTATACCAATTTTCTTACTTGCAACTTGTAAATGACAGATAAGGGTTTCCTTAAACGTAGTGACCACAACAATAACATATCAATTATAACTAAAAAACATTAATGACCTAATTAATACCTACTACGTACGTACAGACAAATGATTCAGCTTTACGGTGAAGGAAAACATCGTGAGGAAACCTACATATGTCTGAGAATAATTCAAACACGTATGCATAGTGCCTGAGACGGCGAGAGGCTCACCCTCTCACGGTAGCACTTAATCATATTCGGTAAAATGTGGGTGTTGTTGTTACAACACCTCTGCTTACGCCTTCGGGGACCCTTCTGGGATGACGTGAGTATATTTATTTTATACTCATGGTCGCATCGCAGTGTCATACACTATCCAAAAAATTCTGGCCGTCACGAGTTACAAACGCTGAACTTGAATGCGCAGTAGTCATTTCTCCGTCTGTCTGTCTGTATGCCGCGATGCGAACAAAATACATATGTATTTACCTCCACTATTTACGCAGAGTGGTCATTACTTGTGACGGCACCTGCAATGTATTAGAACCTTTTGTCTCCGCAAAGTATAAGGAAACTGCACTCAAGGGGGACTCCTACTTCCATTATCACGTAAAGTAAGCCAAACAAAATCTTATTCCCAGATGAATAAAGCTGCGAATACAACGGTGACACAGGTGTCTCTAAGTTGTTTAAATTGTTATGGTAATGACTCTTACTGTTACGTATATAAAGTTGCAAATGATAAGATATTATCACCCGGAAGGCTCAAACAAGTTAACGGTACAGGTTTAGAACGGCAGGTGTTTAATTGAAGTTTTTTACTAGGGATTTCCCCTGTGTTATTTCCATATTTGATGTGTTTATGTATAGATTATTTTATTGTTACCTGGCAGTTATCGCAACCAATATCTTTTTAATACCAAAGTATCAACGCGTTACCAAAACTAGAAAGCAGGGATGTTAAGGAGGGAGGATAATAGAAACAGAGAAGAATATACTTAATATCCGAAATTGAATCGTATTAGACTTTTAGACAGTCTTTTTCTCAGACACTACACATACGTCTTTGAATTACTTTTCAGACATATGCAGATCCTCACGATGTTTTCCTTCACCGTAAAGCACTTGGTGTGAAATCACTGCACATAAGTTTTCAGAAAAACTAATTGGTACAGGACCCACTGGGATCTGGCGTCGCCTGCTACGCGACTGCTCAGGCCCCCCGAGCACCACGGCTCCTTTTTATGAGTAGTATTAAAATTACCTCTTACATACAACATGATCAACCTTAGATTAGACGTTCTAAATATTAGTATAGCAAGGCAAGTTTTGCCCTCCGTACTCACTCGGATAAAGTCCGATGTGACTCTTATGTCGTACGTAGTACAAAGATCCAGGGAAGCCACTATTAATGCCCCAGGGAAGTGTACAAGCAAAGTGCAGTGGGTTAAATATAAAGATCCCGAACTTCTTTTACAACTCGACTATTCCCCGGAGGAAACAAATAAAACCTTATTTTTATTCCCCCTCAGAAATAGGCTCAAATCCGAAGCTACGCGATATTATGTTTGAGAGACAATCTACAATAAGTCCACGTAACTTTTCCATCCCGTTTTCAACCAAACATATTCATCAATGTTTCAAATGTTAATCCTAAAATAATCCTTTGTTTAATAGTTTTTCGATCTCTTTTTTTAAGTCCGATTTTATGGATGGACATGGTCAACACTTGAACCGTATTTTGTACTAGTGTCGACGTCATTGGGTACTCCCATGTTTTTCTTTTACCCCGCGATTATAGCCACCTACATTTTAATTATTCCGTTTATCTCCCAGTAATACGGAACCCTATAAAAAAAACAATAACCGCACTCAGCAAGAGCGATTCCAAGAAACCAGTGAAGTCACTAAACACACCGGTTTGGGCTTACGACTATGACGTTTGCCAAGAAACTTGATTTAAACCACAACACCTTATACGTAAAGTTGAATATCCAACAATGTTACTGTATTCTTCGCTGATTTACTACATATGGAAATCAAGATATTATAGATTTAAGTGTTATTTTAATAGAGTTGTAATTCCTTTGTACGTATTTTATATATTTACTAATGCAGAGTGGTCAGTCACAGTGAGTATACAAGACCTATTATAGCATTTTTGAGTCATCAGAGTCAATCCGGCGTCCGACGAGATCGGACGCGTGTATTATATATAAGTGTTGAGTGATGTGATTAATAGAATATTCATTTAAAATGTCACCGTTTAATATAGTGTTAGCTATAGTGGCTACGATGCTATACTCCGTGGAAGGACGTAAGTTGTTTCCTTCTTAACTAATGATACTTTAATTACTAAAACAATTATTCTAACATAAATAATGAGGCATTCAAAACTTACTAAGCATCTTTTCCCAAACAATGATACTAAAACCAGTCTCAACTGATAGATGTAAAATTAAGTTTATCTTTCGTCTCTCACTAATAGCTGCATTTAATACTCATCATCATGAATTTAAGAGTAATAAGACTCGTCGGTGTAACAGATGCAACTCTTTCCATTAGTCTCTGTCCAGTGCCATCTCTTTGACCTTATACGACATGACAGACACCTTTTCTTTAACTTGTCTCATGTATGTTAGCCTTGGTCTTCCTCTGCCACTCTTCCCTTCTACCTTTCCTTCTATTATGTTCTTAAATTTAATACTAGAAAGACGTAATCGATCTATCAATCCTAGAATTAGAAAGGTGCCTTATTTAACTAATTCCCGTTATGAGTTAAGGAACTTTAAGGTCTTAAACACTTTACAAATCCAAAACCACATCATTATTGGGGCATATCATAAAATACATAATATTATCGGTGTCAATAACTAAGTTACATCAATCAAAGTGTTGAAGCCTCGATGTACCCCTTCGGAGACCCTTCTGTACCCCAAGTATAGGTTCGTAACTGTTCAAACATCGTCGCTTGACCTTGATATGCTACTTATCCCTAAACATAGAACAATTGTGTGGGATAATAGTGAACGAACTGAAACCACTGAATGAAACACTACAATATAAACTAAATGAAAACTTAAATGAGATGAATCAAATAAGTGAGTAAGTATAAGTGCATTCACTTCATCTAGCTAATAGTAAACAGGAAAAGACAATAGATCTCGCGTTCAATTGTTACATAATATTACAATGTAAGGATGAATAAATAAATGCATTCTTGTAAATTGCAATGAACATAATTCCAAATTTTGTTATTTATCGCAATACATTAAGCTTGTTTCGTATCATCTCACTGTTTGTTGACCTGCATGTTGAATCCATTTTCCTTGTCAGTGGAATATAGGTGCGTGGAATATATAATGTCCTCGAATGCAGAATGCTACGTTTTTTTGTTTATTCTTTATTCACACAGAAAAAACGACTTGGACTTTCAACGATATATAGAGGGCCGAAGGATAACATTAGACGAGAATATCTTACTAATAGTCAAAGTCAAAGTCAAAGTCAAAAATATCTTTATTCGATTAGACTTTATACAAAGCACTTTCAAATCGTCAGAATGACACAATTTACAGGATTATACATGCTACCGCCAGGTTCGGAAGGTTGCTTTTACTGAGAAGAACCTGGCAAGAAACTCAGTAATTACTCTTTTCAAAAATATTATACAATTTAAACAAAATAAATCATTTGAGAAATGTAAGCCCATGGACACAGTTCCAATGTACAAATGTCGATAAAAATTAACATAAAGAAAAGTCTAGTAGTTCTATTTATATCTAAATGCGTAGCTTGAGATGACCAGCCCCCACAAGCAGCACCTGTTCACAAGTATGACGAGAATGCCAGCCATCGCCCTCCTCAACCATTATAGAGGGAAGTGAGCGACCCGTCACCCTGACGCCGCCGCAAGCAAAGGCATTTTAGTGAGCATGACAACTCAAGCCAGTCAAAACAAAGATCAAAAGAAATATTAAAAAGAATTGTAGCATAAGTACAGTGTCCATGAGACTACTTACAATATTTGTCTGGTAATACATTATTCCAAGTTTCCTTATCACACATATAATCACTAACTGTATAATAACCCTTTTTAAGTAATACAGATTTTACAGTTTCTTTAAATTTATCAAAGGGCAAATTTACAATACATGTAGGTAATTTATTATAAAAGCGTATACTTTGCCCTAAAAATGATCCCTGGACTTTCTGTAAGCGGTGTGTAGGTACTACTAATTTATTTTTATGTCTTGTGTTGACATTATGTACATCACTCTTCTTTTGAAAAGAATTTATATTTTTATGTACAAGTAGTAAGTTTGCAAAAATATACTGCGAAGCCACTGTTAAAATTCCTATTTCTTTAAATTTTTCCTTCAAAGATGCCCTAGATCCTAAGTTATAGATTGATTTTACAGCCCTTTTCTGTAATATAAATATGGCTTCTATATCGGCAGCTTTGCCCCAAAGCAAGATAGCATACGACATAACACTATGAAAGTAACTAAAATAAACTAATCGTGCCGTGTCTACGTCAGTGAACTGCTTTACTTTCCTGACGGCATATGCTGCCGAGCTGAGTTTCCCCGATAGACTAGATATATGTGAGCCCCATTGAAGTTTGTTATCAAGTGTTACACCTAGAAAAACTACTGACTCAACAATATCCAGTTTTTCACCATTGATCATAATTTTGGTCGGAACAGGTTTAACGTTAGGTAAAGTAAATTTTAAGCATTTTGTTTTTTTCGCGTTTAAAACTAAGTTATTCACAGTGAACCATTTAAATACTTTGTCAAGGGCACTGTTTACATCGTCATAATCCGTTTTACCTCTGCTAACTTCGAACAAGAGTGATGTATCATCAGCGAAAAGTACAATATCACAAATATTCTTAACAAAATGCGGTAAATCATTGATGTATATCAGAAATAGAAAAGGCCCTAAGATTGATCCCTGCGGCACGCCCATCAGTACCGGAGACCCGGAAGACTTAACGCCATTTACCTCTACTTTCTGTACCCTCTGGCTTAAATATGAATCAATTAAATCGAGTGCAGTACTTTTGACTCCATAGTGTTTTAATTTGAGCAATAATGTCTCATGATGGACGCAATCAAACGCTTTAGATAGGTCACAGAATACACCTATCATATCATGTGAGTTCTCCCAAGCCCTATATACATGTCGAAGAAGTGCAACACCGGCATCAGTAGTTGACCGACCTTTGGTGAAGCCATACTGCTCATTGTGTAAAATATGATTTATGTTGAAATGGATAACTAGCTGATTTAATATGATTTTCTCAAAAATTTTACTAAGAGCAGGTAAAATTGAAATCGGTCTGTAGTTATTGGGATCATTAATATCACCAGCCTTAAACAATGGTATAACTTTACTATATTTCATCAAATCGGGAAATTTACCTAATTTAATACAATTGTTAAAAATTTCAGCCAGGGTTGGGGCTATTATATCTATTATATCGTGTAATACTTTTAGAGATATATCCCACAAATCACCCGTTTTTTTTAAATTTAAACTTTTAAATGTCCTAATTACTTCTAATGGGGTAACGGAACAAAAACAAAAGCCGGCGTCGCATTCTGACACACTTGACTTAAGAAGCGATTCAGCGTCTGAAGATGAAGAATGCAAAGAACAAGTTGTAGCTACCGGAATGTTAATAAAAAAATTATTAAACGTTTCTGCAATTTGAATATTATCGCGGATTAAATTATTATTAATATTCAAGGCTATTCGAGTATCGCGACTTTTTATTTTCCCTGTCTCCGCATTAATCATATTCCATGTAGCCTTAATCTTGTTATCAGCATTTTTTATTTTAGACGAGAGGTATAGAGCTTTAGCTTTTATACAAGCTTTCTTGAAAGTTTTTGAATAAGTCCGTACATAATTTATAAATTCTGGGTTATGATTACATTGTTTCAACCCATATAGCTCATACAACCTATTTCTACTAACACGTATACCTGGAGTTGCCCATTCATTAAATTTTGCTTTAATGTTTTTATGAACTGGTTTAAGTTTAAAGGTACTGTTAAACTCATTTTTTATAAGGTGAAATATATGTATATACTGGAGTCCCGAATATGTTTCTTAAAATTCACAGTAATATCTTCATTGAATTGATTCAAAAGATCAACTATGAAGTAAAAAGTAGAATCACAGAAACTAAAGAACTCCAAACTAATGACAACAACGTGGCTTGAAGTTTGGTCGGGAGGGTATCACCGCATAATCCGTATAAAATACAAGGAAAATAAACAAACTTTCGCAACTAAAACATGCAATCGCAATTTATATGAGGTCAAAGCTTGAATATGTGAAACGGTACCATCACCACCACTCGTCAAACCTAATCATAATAGAATAGCTACAGCCCAAGACTACATTTGCAAGGAGTTAATAAATTATAGGTTTTTTAACATAGACTCATTAATCCTAAGATTACCCCCATCACACTTGTTGTTTAGAATAGCCAAACCTCGTCATGATTTGACAATTGATCTTGATAGCTTCAAGGTTTTAACATACATATTGTAAAGGCTTTCAATACAATCAATGATTCCACCTACAAGTAGTAAACAATCAGGATTATTTATAGAACTTCTTAAATTCCATTGCATAGGTATGTCAACTGGGGCTGCTATTTATTTCCCGGAACAAATGGGAAATTGCGGTAACTCGCTGCATTGCACAAATCGAGGTACACTATTATATGAGGCACTGCTATCTGTACTGTTTTCTTAGTTCTCTTTGATTAGCATGTCGTGTCAAAACTACTTCTTATCAGCAAAACGCTTTTTTACACTGTTTATGTTTTATTCTATGCACACGTCATATCATCCATCACCCGCTTTACAATGAACACAGACACTGTTCACTATTGACTTCTTTAATAGTATTTAATATTTATATACATTAATTCATCTGTTCATACACGTCGTCGATCGAGTCGAGTACTTCATTACATTTGATCAATCGATTGATTAAATCTTAGTAAGGTATTGGCACGTGGTCTTCTGCGGTTTCATCTTTCGAATTCATAACATTGCATATCTGTTTTGGTCACGCTTTCATCACGTAGTCCTTCCATGTCCAACCCACGCATATCTTTATTTATATTCACAATCACAGCTTTCTTCAGTAGAATAGCATGTTCAGTGAACAAAATGCTTCAGACGATGAATAAGGCTTCTAAACTTCGTGTGCTTTATTGGCCTTATAAGTACATGAGCCATAAAGGCATTTGGACTTGCTTTGAGAAATATCAATTGACAGTACAAATACGTCAGTTAGATTTATATTTGCTCAAAGATCTCATTCACTAGTCACATTAAAATGGAATCCGCCAAAAAACTTTTAAAACGCAATAGAAAATAACAAAATGGTAAAGGGTTCATTACCTCCTGTCAAAAGTGTTTAAGGCCCACTACACCTGGTTCAGGAGTACCAAAATGCTAACAGCTGCTCTCATTACTTTCCAGAAAACCGCTGTGCAGCAGTCAACGGTGGCGATGGAGAATGTATATCCCTCTACAGTTGCGAGACATTACTGACTCTTGTCCACAGCAAGGACAGAACTCAAGCTGATGTGGATCGGCTCAGGAGATCCCAATGCGGATTTGATGGAAATGTTCCTAAGGTCAGTTGCCGAAAATATAAGAGCTGCAATTCCATGAGGTATTCGTCCGAGTGACTAAGATCGTTAGGTAATTTCAAGTCAAGTTAGTATATGTCACAATTATGTGCATGGAAGATTTTGCTTTCTGACGAAGAAGGCATGGTTTCTGTTCCATGGTTATTTCTCCTTAATACTATACTCAAACATAATTCAAAAATATCTTAACTTTGTAGGTTTCATTCTCAACCACTATAGTTCAGATTATGTTTGCTACGTGGTCTTGCTAAAGATATCTTTATTAAATACAGCAAATCGTTGATGACTTGCAGGTCTGCTGTCCACGTACGTGCAAAACCCCCGAAGGCAAGGATGGCAAGTGTATCAGCATTCACGCGTGCAAGCATTTAGCTGATTTGCTGCAGCCTCCAGTTCCTCGTGAAAATATGGCTTATATCCAAAATTCAAGGTATGTACTATCAGCAGCATGTTATCACGCCTTACTAAAGGGGTAGGCAAAGGTGGCAAGGCCAACCTGACAGTACCAAGCCAGTGACAGTCTCCCCCAGTCACACACCTTACGATGGTTTCCTCGTCAGGAACATAGCACTGCTAATCCTAATGCGTGTTCCAGCACTTTAACGTCCTGCTTTTTTACGCAATGTACAGGATGCAAAAAAAATCTTGCTGGTTGCTTTCTACGTGGCTATTTTCCGAGCCGCTGGTAATTTCTCGACGTTCATTAGTGTTTTACTAGGACCTTAGGTGGATAGATCATATTAGTATACATTTAAATTCCAATGATGAGTATAAATTATAGTTTTACTGACTATATTTACTAAGACGTTACGTAGGTACGATACAAGGAAACATCAATCACGCCCATCCTAACATAGAAACCTGTATTATATTATGGTGATCAAGGACTTTTAAGTTTAATACAAACAAACTCGTTTCATCACACACTACACAATATTTTGAAAACGTGATGAAATTTCAAAATTGTGTGACGTAGGTTACCAGTTAGCCTGTACCTTCATTGTAATAGTTTTGGAACCGGTTCTGATAACACAAAAAAACTGTACATGATTATTAGCTTCGAAGGAATATTAAATGCTGTTACATTTTCCTTAAACTCGTATGAGTGGTTAGGTGAATTGTGATGATTAAAACAATCAGTTCACCGTCTACTGAATACGTTTCAATCTTAACTGACGTTTCCTGTTGTGAATTTAATATTATAATTACGAAAAAGTATACCTAACTATCATTACAGATGATAAGTCTTAAAATACATGCAAGCATAATGCTCACGCTACGCCTGTATCCCATATCCAAAGTATTGATTATAACAGTCTCTATGAAAACTATATCGCCCCTGGGGATCATTCAATGCATGTATTTTCCACAATCTGGATTCTAGACAGTTCAAGAATTCTGCTAAGTTTTGGACACCGGTACATTTTCTCCACTTTCATTCATGATTCATTTTAAGGTTGAATTCTTGAAGGTAATGATTGAAGGTAACTAACAGTGTTATTTCCCAGGTGCCAAGGCGACAGTCAATATAGCGTGTGCTGTGGACCTCCTCCTCAGAACATCCCCGCAGTGACCACTGCACCAGTCACTAGCCCCTCGGTGGTACCCACAGGCGTCTGTGCAGCAACAGTCTCTGCCTTCCCACCCGACCCTCGCTCTGGATGCTGTGGCGTCGACAGCAGATTTGATAACAAGATTGTCGGTAAGATTAACTATTAAGATTTCTTCGAAATACGCTCTCATTTTAAGGACTCCATTGAAAAGAGAATGTAGGAAATGATTGCTGTCAAAAGTTGAAAGTATGATGATCATCATGTACAAGTGTGATGCCAGTAGCCCTCAAGGATTTAAATATATTAGTGCCTTAGTTCAAATCTTTTGCACCATTTAAGTAGGTCCAGTTGAATTATTATATTCTATTTAAATTCTAGGTGGTGAGGCGACATCTATTGACCAATACCCATGGTTGGTATTAATTGAGTATGTACAACTGGGGAAAATCAAGCTGCTGTGTGGAGGAGCTCTTATCAGTGGCAAATACGTGTTGACGGCTGCGCACTGCGTCGCTGGAGCTGTTCTGGACTATGGTACTCCGTAAGTATACTTTGATATTTAAAGGGTAGGGTTAGTTTGGTTGTACAACACCTACATGTTACCTAAGATAAGTGATAGGTGGAATCTTTGGAGTTTATTACCCGTCAAACTACGTTAAGCTAGAATATCAATCAGACCGAAAAAGATCCAAGAAATTTGAAGGAAAAGTTACAACTCAAAATTTTAAAGCCGTATTAAACCACTTGTTAACAGCCATAATAGTTTACTATAATCTAATTCACAGTAAGAACATTCGTCTGGGCGAGTACGACACGAGCAACGCGGGTGAAGACTGCGTGAAAGGCGAGGCTGACGGAGTGGACTGTACCGAGGGTATCACCGTCATCCCTATTGAGAAGACCATCCCGCATTCGCAGTACAACCCTAACCTCAGGCGGAACGACATCGCACTCATCAGGATGAAGCAATTGGCGCCAAGGACTGGTTGGTAGTCATGTATTTCTCACAATCGATATCCAAAGGTCTTTTTGTACCCTTTATTTCAGGAGCAAAAGAAATTCGACACTAACGTGAAGTTCTAAAGGACTTTCATAGTTGATCTCTATAGACTATGATTAACGTGCATCGTGTGCATACAATACAATTTAGACACGAGGTACTTCTAATGTTTTTTTTGTTTTAATTTAGTAATCTCTTACAGATTTCATACGTCCAATTTGCCTGCCGACTGTGGACTTCACACTGTCACCTCCAGTCAACTTTAGTCTGTTCGCTGCAGGCTGGGGAGCTATCAATGCTACTCACTCTAAGAGCGTTGTAAAGCTTCACGTTAAGCTGCCTTACGAGAACCCACAGGTATTTAATTAGCATCAGCTACTTTTACCGGAAAAAACAAACTAGCAAGATTTGTAATTAATTTAGTATCATCGACTCTCATTAATAGAAGAGCAATTTCAACTCAGAAGGTTGCAAGTGATTTGAGCCTGTAATGAGATTGTCGTCTAAATAAAAACTAACAATATTTTTTTATCCACAGAAATGCCAAGCAGCATACAAAAGTCCGGGTTTGAATGCCGAATTGTGGGATCGCCAGCTATGCGCTGGAGGTGAATCTGGCAAGGACTCGTGTAAGGGTGACTCTGGCGGGCCTCTCATGTTCCAGAACGGAAGGATGTATGAGGTCATAGGCATTGTTTCCTTCGGCCCCACGCCTTGTGGTATGCAAGGGATTCCTGGCGTTTACACCAAAGTGTATCAGTACAATGATTGGATTAGGAACAACATCAAAGCTTAAAATGTGATCTTCATTAGGCTAGGATTCTTAAGAACCAATAAGATATAGTATCACTATTAAGTAACTAAACCATTAATTCTAAGTCACGATGGAATTATGATGGAATCGTATTAATTGAAAGGTCGAGAAAGATTAGTGATTTAAATTTTCTTGAATAATATCAGCTAGGACTGTTAATTACCATTAATAAGTATTTTAATAGACTAAAATAATCAAAATTGTGATCGTGATAAACCATCTCTCTAATAATTTAGTACTAGTTTTAAATGTGTGAAACAATTTGATGCAGATAGATACCCTTGGGTAGATTTCTGGTTCTTGCTCATAGAAGGAAGTCGTTTAATAATGGCTGGATTAGATCTGAATTTAAATAAATATTTGAAGGAAGTGTGTGAAGTTTCCGCGTATAATTATTGAAATAAAGCATTTTACATTTTGATATAAGCTGCTATTTCATTTACTGTAAAATCCTGATATGAATTGATGATGTTTACAACAGACTGACTCTTCTCAATAGACTTATTTCCAAGCGGTGGTAATTTTTAGACGTTCAAAATAATACATAGCTAAAAGTATTTCCCTTTGCTGTTATTAAAATCTTAATTTATTCGGTTCATTGTTATAACTTCACCGCCTACGTTTTAATAATCTCAATCACTTTATGTAGCCAAATTCTTGGCAACATTGCAAAATTCATTAAAATATGAATGAACTGTGCCAGATTCTTCAAAAATAATACAGCTTTGTATTAAATTAATGGACGAATCTAGACAAAACAACAGCATATGAGTACACTCACCTCTAGCGTTGGTTGCTGCGTCTGCTATTTTCTGGAAGGCATCCAGAAACGCTGCTATAGCTACCAGTGCGGACCTGGAGAAAAAAATAAGCTGTATAGTATTCTGTGGACTATATTTGACGAGAGAATTGTTCCTAGAATTCAATTTCAAGATTTGTATGTGCTTTTTAATGAATGGCTTTTAGATTCCTTAATATGATTGATATTGTAGCAAATCCTTTGCAACGACCATATTCAATCAGTCAATTCACAGAACCATGTTTCTGATTTGATCAGAGTTTAAAGATCAATAGTAGTAAGTGTAGGTATACCAAGATAGAAAGTTTCGGAAAAATTGTAACCATCTGAATTATATTACTACCCACATTCTTATTTTCTTTTAGTGACCTATTTCTGGTCATTAAAACACAATTCCACACAGGATATCTGACTTTGTAATTGGACAAAAATATACACAGACAGCCCAGCATATAATCCTCTGCATCAAGCGAGATTGCGATGCTATTAGCGCCAATTTGCGAGTCAATAGTACATCCAATTGACGCTAAACGTTACAGATCGTCGTCAGAACTGTAATATGACTGGATAACTCTTGTTTCACAGGGGCTTAAGTCAAATACGTAAGTTTACGCCTTCTTAGGGTCCCCGAAGGGCTGCCTATCTGTGTTTCAACACCCACATTTCACTCATGATGACTAGGTACCAACGTGACAGATGATGGATCAATCGCCATCTCAGACATATGCAGTTTTCCTCACGATGTTTCCCTTCACCGTAAAGCGTGGTGTGAATTTTAGCTTTTCGAAAAACACATTGGTACAGACAGACGGTGGGATTGGAATTTGAGTAGCTTGCGTATCAGGTGCTTACTCGAACCATGACTCAAGCTTTGTTAAAGGAACTTTGTACGAGTACAAATTAGCTCAATATACTCACTTCAATGCTGAGTGGAGTTTTGTAGCTTTGGATATAAACTCTTCCCACATCGGCGCACTGCTCTGTAAACAATGAAAATGTTTCATTAACCTCTTGTACTCTGAAGCATAATCAATTTATTTGAATCAAATGTTTGTTCCAATGTTCAATCTATCTGGCAATCTGACGCCAAACATCAAATAGCACAAAGTCGATAATTGGACGTCCATTACGCGATTATATCACCGGTATCGTGTCCGGTGCCGGTGACGGAATCGTTAAGACATTATCGACTCAATGCCGGTGATATAAGATTTAATATAACAAAAAACTTAAAGAGTAACGTCTTCTTCTTTAAATATTAAGTACTAGCTGTGCCCCGCGGTTTCACCCGCGTAGATTTAGTTTCATCCTTACTTTCGCGAAACCCTTATCTTTTTTATAAATAAAAGTAGTCTAAGTTACTCCTTGAAACATCAGCTGCCTGCCAGTGAAAGTCCCGTTAAAATCGGTCCAGCCGTTTCGGAGATTACCCGGAACAAACAGACAGACAGACAGACAGACGGACAGACAGTCAGAGAAAATCTTAAAAAATTGATTTTTTGTGTCAGTATCGTATATATTTTCAGATGCATTTAGTGAAAAGCTGTTATTTTGGAATTACAAACAGACACTTCAATTTTATTTATCTGTATAGATAAATAAATTGAAATCGTAAATACAAAATTATTTTGCCTGTATGAACGCATCGTTCTTATAAACTACGTTACGGATTTTGATACAGTTTTGACTAACATATGATCTCCGATGGGTTTATAGTTGTATAAATCTATATTATAATCAACAGATGGCAAAGTATAATCTTATAAAAATCGTAACTCGAAGTAAAGCGAGGGTATCCGCGTTACTCTCTAAGGTTTCTCAGCGTCGCACTCGACGAGTGTCAGTTTCAATGATACGAAATTGAACTTTATCAATAATGCATTGTGTATCGATTTCCTATGATTGAACCCAACGTTTATCGTCGAAATCGGCGCTAAGAAACCTTACAGAATAACGCGGCTGTAGCTGAAATATAAACAAGACTAGATTGGACCCGTGAAATCTTCCGCGACTTTTAAAGTAAACTTAAGGAAAGTCCGTTTTACGATAGACGTAAAACAGTAACAGACAGACAACTTATTTACTCACAAGATGACGCCACACGTCAGTTAAAGTTAGGACGATCTCTAACCTCCAACCAACATGTGTTTCAAACAATGGCGATTGTTAACCAAAGATCTGGTTAACTCTGCCATTAGTCTGACTAATGTTGTAATCAATAACGTTTATTGTTTCAAGAACCTTCAGAGTGTAAGTTATGAGGTTATATAATTTTAGTGTTTAACAACCATTTTTAAAATAGTCGCAAATTATGTAATGCAAATGATTTATTCATTTTTGGTACCTAACCCACTTATATAATGTTCCCAAGTTGATGTCAAACACTGCGTATTAATGAAAAGGCTATCGACGACATACATATGCCATACGCGCACATATGCTCACGCCTGTATCCCCGAAGGGGTAGGCATAGGTGTTGTAATAACAACACCCACGTTTCACCGAAGATGATTAAGTGCCAACGTGACAGATGGTGAGTCTATCGCCGTCTCAGGCACTATACATACGTCTTTGTATTGAGGATAACATTGATAATTATTAATTGGAAAATATATAAGGCAATCATGAGCGTCAAAGACATACCTAAATAAATCAAAAAATTATGCGTATAAAAAATATTTATATTGAATTTTTGGCTGTTTGTCTCTTTTAATTTAACAGATTTGCAGTTTTAATAAATACATTAATTTAATTTATTTTACTAAAATCAAGGCAACGTGGTTAAAACCTAGATGCACACCCAAGATTGAAATCTTCAGACAACTTCAATCCAAGAACAAATGAAACAAAGAAACCTGAACATTTTCCACCAATTTACGAACCAACCGTAGCTACAATTAAGGCAGGGGATCTCTAAATATAGTATGAGTAGCTCAAGGCAGTCTGTGGACGCGGACAAGCGGACGACGGCAATTTGTCACATATTGTCCAGGTGAACGGCTCAGAAATTGTTTCACCGTTTTGTGGGATTGAGGAAATTGTTCTACTGCATGCACGAGGTACGAGAATGGAGGAACTATAGCTTATGAGATTTGTAGGGAAGGATGAAGCTATGGGAGTCATTACGTCAGAAGAAATTTCTATCAGTTGCTACGGAGATTTTCATTTATTTGACGGCAGAGCTAGCGCTACAAACCTTCGGTTTGAAATACATACACTTATGCTTAAGTATTTTTATGATATACCTTACATTTTGCAAGTTAGGATTAATTCCTACGCAAAAACCTTTTTATTCAAGACGCTTAAAAAATTATCAAATTATCAATCAAAAATCTAAACTAGGTGTAATATACATTTTGATCTGTTTCCAATAAGTTCATACAAAAAGTAAGTTAAAAATCAAGAAGTTAATTTGACTGCAAGGCTATGTGCTGATATTCATGGTATTTTTTCATTACAACAGGCACCCTAAAAGTGCTCAACACCCATTCTATTATTAGCCCAACCCTAGAGTTACCCTACAGTGTCCTAATTACGTCACGGGTATAAAACGCACTCCCTACATGCAAAACAGAAAGGTAACAGAAGTTCTGCTTCCTACTATGGTTGGCATTCGTCGTACACACGCGTCATAGAATTAAGATCTAAATATCTGGATCAATTAAAATACGCATTATCGATTGCACTTTATAATCATAATAAAAAATGAAACGGACTATCTTTAAGTATTCACTAACGCCATCTCATCTATACATCTATATCTATACAGATAAATAAAATTGAAGTGTCTGTTTGTAATTTCAAAATTACAGCTGTTCACTAAATGCATATGAAAGTATACACGCTACTGACACTGAAAAACCAAGTTTTAAATTTTTTCTCTGTCTGTCTGTCTGTTTGTTTATTCCGGGTAATCTCCGAAACGGCTGGACAGATTTTAACGGGACTTTTACTGGCAGGTAGCTGATATTTCAAGGAGTAAATTAGGCTACTTTTATTAATTAAAAATATTAGGGTTCCGCGACATGAAGCATGAAACTAAATCTACGCGGGTGAAACCGCGGGGCACAGCTAGTTATACATATAAAGCCCCAGTCTTGACTGACTGACTGATATCAACGCACAAATTAAACGACGGGTTTTAGTGACATGAAAATTCGAATGTATGTTCTTTCTGAGGTGAGTTTTTAGCATCAAACGCTTTTCCGAAATTCCACTCCCTTAGGGGTTGAAATGAGAGGTAAAATTTTCAGAGTAACTTCTATAGAACGCGGGTAAGCCACGGGCGTAAGCTAGTACGACTACCTACAATACAACAAATATCTGTGAGTATGGCTGTTATTCTTGCACGGGGAACTCGAATCATGTCAGGCTAATAATCCCAGTAACATATTCAAGGAGACATGCTGATGAGACAACCTTTGAAACCCGACCTTCTGTGAGGTCCTATTTTGTGCCCTCTGTTGTACCCTTGTCGGTACAAGAGAAGGGCGGCCACTTTGAAGTGAGAATCGTCGTTACATCTTATTTATGATCAGCTGTCACGTACAACATGTGATGAGAATTCAGAGTTTAAGTATACAGATAACAAAGGGAACAAAACATCTTTAGAGATGATATCTGGATTGTAATGACTTCACGTCATCAAAGAGAAACAAGAAAGCTTGATACAATTGACAATACTGTAGGCACAGACACAGTAACATTCTCTTGCGCTAGCGCTAATAGAAGCGAAACAAAATGTATGGAAATCACATAAATCAGGCACGTGACATAGTTCATTTCCATATTTTATGTATCGTTTCTATTAGCGCAAGCGCGAAAAGAATAATACATTATCTAAGCCTACATATGACCTGTTTATGACTGGTCATCTGAAGGAAATTTTATAATTGCAATGATCTTTTCAAAAAACTCGAGTTATATGACATCACAAGCTTTACGGTGAAGGAAAACAAAGTACAAATAACGACAAGCTGGGGCTTTACCATGCGACAGTGATAGACTTGTACACCTGTCTCATAATAAGAGATAAACTATCATGGCAATGGCAAGATCAGTGCGAACGAGTGGTGCAAGGAAAAAAATGTTGGTCATATATCTATTCATTGTGTGATATACGTATATTAGCTCTCTGCCTACCCCTTCGGGTACCTTCTGGGAAAGGAGCTTGTATTGCTTCCGTCTTTATTTGTCGTCTTAATTCTAGACCAATTCGCTGACATCATTTTTAATAATGAATTAATTTGTTCAATTCGCGTTAGTACACTTAAAATTTGTGCCTGTCATATATTAATAAGTAACAAAATTTATGTATTTGCACACCAAAAGTTCATATCAATGAAATAGTCATCAGCACAAATATTTGGGGTATGGTATGCAAACAAATCAATTGATCAAATCACTTTGACAATGGCGAACAATTCGTGCCATCGGCCTCATGGTGACCGTTAATTGATGGTAATGTGATCGTTGCTAATGATATCAATTTGTATGTTTGTTCAAATATCGTGAGCAATAAAACTACTGTCATATTCAAGGTGTCAGTGAACTTAGCAGAGCAAATCCCAGCAGATCAAAAATAAATGTGAGTTCTATTAGCATGCAGAAGAGTTCTATAGTTCCTGATACTTTTTAGACATAGTTCTGGCTCGGAAACCTGGAAATTTTTTTTTCAAAATGCTCTGCTAACTTCCCGTAGCAGATCATTTTCGAGCAAATCAAAAATGTTTATGATTTTTGGGTGCATATAGATGAATAAAGGAGTTCCTGATAGTTTTGAGGCATAGTTCTGTGTATTTGACAGAAATAGACGCCTGTTAAAAAAATCATCGAGTTAAGAAAAATTTTCAGTCAAAATTCTTCAAATTAATTCTAGGTAGCCTAGGAAGCTAGAACTCCTCGATTTATCATATAACTGTAGCATAGCTATGATAAGGAAGTAAAATCAACACCAGAACTCACTCAGAGCTCTCAGCAGAGCATAGGTGTATATTTGAAAATGGAAAAAATTCAACATTTCAGTCTAAAATTCTCAAACAAATTCTAGGTAGCCTAGGAAGCTAGAACTCCTCGATTTATCATATAACTGTAGCATAGCTATGATAAGGAAGTAAAATCAACACCAGAACTCACTCAGAGCTCTCAGCAGAGCATAGGTGTATATTTGAAAATGGAAAAAATTCAACATTTCAGTCTAAAATTCTCAAAGAAATTCTAGGTAGCCTAGGAAGCTAGAACTCCTCGATTTATCATATAACTGTAGCATAGCTATGATAAGGAAGTAAAATCAACACCAGAACTCACTCAGAGCTCTCAGCAGAGCATAGGTGTATATTTGAAAATGGAAAAAATTCAACATTTCAGTCTAAAATTCTCAAATAAATTCTAGGTAGCTTAGGAAGCTAGAACTCCTCGATTTATCATATAACTGTAGCATAGCTATGATAAGGAAGTAAAATCAACACCAGAACTCACTCAGAGCTCTCAGCAGAGCATAGGTGTATATTTGAAAATGGAAAAAATTCAACATTTCAGTCAAAAATTCTCAAACAAATTCTAGGTAGCCTAGGAAGCTAGAACTCCTCGATTTATCATATAACTGTAGCATAGCTATGATAAGGAAGTAAAATCAACACCAGAACTCACTCAGAGCTCTCAGCAGAGCATAGGTGTATATTTGAAAATGGAAAAAATTCAACATTTCAGTCAAAAATTCTCAAAGAAATTCTAGGTAGCCTAGGAAGCTAGAACTCCTCGATTTATCATATAACTGTATCATAGCTATGATAAGGAAGTAAAATCAACACCAGAACTCACTCAGAGCTCTCAGCAGAGCGTAGGTGAAAACTTGTAACTGGAAAAAATTCAACATTTCAGTCTAAAATTCTCAAAGAAATTCTAGGTAGCCTAGGAAGCTAGAACTCCTCGATTTATCATATAACTGTAGCATAGCTATGATAAGGAAGTAAAATCAACACCAGAACTCACTCAGAGCTCTCAGCAGAGCGTAGGTGAAAACTTGTAACTGGAAAAAATTCAACATTTCAGTCAAAAATTCTCAAAGAAATTCTAGGTAGCCTAGGAAGCTAGAACTCCTCGATTTATCATATAACTGTACCATAGCTATGATAAAGAAGTAAAATCAACACCAGAACTCACTCAGAGCTCTCAGCAGAGCGTAGGTGAAAACTTGTAACTGGAAAAAATTCAACATTACAGTCAAAAATTCTCAAATTAATTCTAGGTAGCCTAGGAAGCTAGAACTCCTCGATTTATCATATAACTGTAGCATAGCTATGATAAGGAAGTAAAATCAACACCAGAACTCACTCAGAGCTCTCAGCAGAGCATAGGTGTATATTTGAAAATGGAAAAAATTCAACATTTCAGTCTAAAATTCTCAAAGAAATTCTAGGTAGCCTAGGAAGCTAGAACTCCTCGATTTATCATATAACTGTAGCATAGCTATGATAAGAAAGTAAAATCAACACCAGAACTCACTCAGAGCTCTCAGCAGAGCGTAGGTGAAAACTTGTAACTGGAAAAAATTCAACATTTCAGTCAAAAATTCTCAAAGAAATTCTAGGTAGCCTAGGAAGCAAGAACTCCTCGATTTATCATATAACTGTAGCATAGCTATGATAAGGAAGTAAAATCAACACCAGAACTCACTCAGAGCTCTCAGCAGAGCATAGGTGTAAATTTGAAAATGGAAAAAATTCAACATTTCAGTCTAAAATTCTCAAACAAATTCTAGGTAGCCTAGGAAGCTAGAACTCCTCGATTTATCATATAACTGTATCATAGCTATGATGAGGAAGTAAAATCAACACCAGAACTCACTCAGAGCTCTCAGCAGAGCGTAGGTGAAAACTTGTAACTGGAAAAATTCAACATTTCAGTCAAAAATTCTCAAAGAAATTCTAGGTAGCCTAGGAAGCTAGAACTCCTCGATTTATCATATAACTGTAGCATAGCTATGATAAGGAAGTAAAATCAACACCAGAACTCACTCAGAGCTCTCAGCAGAGCATAGGTGTATATTTGAAAATGGAAAAAATTCAACATTTCAGTCTAAAATTCTCAAAGAAATTCTAGGTAGCCTAGGAAGCTAGAACTCCTCGATTTATCATATAACTGTAGCATAGCTATGATAAGGAAGTAAAATCAACACCAGAACTCACTCAGAGCTCTCAGCAGAGCATAGGTGTAAATTTGAAAATGGAAAAAATTCAACATTTCAGTCTAAAATTCTCAAACAAATTCTAGGTAGCCTAGGAAGCTAGAACTCCTCGATTTATCATATAACTGTATCATAGCTATGATAAGGAAGTAAAATCAACACCAGAACTCACTCAGAGCTCTCAGCAGAGCGTAGGTGAAAACTTGTAACTGGAAAAATTCAACATTTCAGTCTAAAATTCTCAAAGAAATTCTAGGTAGCCTAGGAAGCTAGAACTCCTCGATTTATCATATAACTGTAGCATAGCTATGATAAGGAAGTAAAATCAACACCAGAACTCACTCAGAGCTCTCAGCAGAGCATAGGTGTATATTTGAAAATGGAAAAAATCCAACATTTCAGTCTAAAATTCTCAAACAAATTCTAGGTAGCCTAGGAAGCTAGAACTCCTCGATTTATCATATAACTGTAGCATAGCTATGATAAGGAAGTAAAATCAACACCAGAACTCACTCAGAGCTCTCAGCAGAGCATAGGTGTATATTTGAAAATGGAAAAAATTCAACATTTCAGTCAAAAATTCTCAAACAAATTCTAGGTAGCCTAGGAAGCTAGAACTCCTCGATTTATCATATAACTGTAGCATAGCTATGATAAGGAAGTAAAATCAACACCAGAACTCACTCAGAGCTCTCAGCAGAGCATAGGTGTAAATTTGAAAATGGAAAAAATTCAACATTTCAGTCTAAAATTCTCAAACAAATTCTAGGTAGCCTAGGAAGCTAGAACTCCTCGATTTATCATATAACTGTAGCATAGCTATGATAAGGGAGTAAAATCAACACCAGAACTCACTCAGAGCTCTCAGCAGAGCATAGGTGTATATTTGAAAATGGAAAAAATTCAACATTTCAGTCTAAAATTCTCAAACAAATTCTAGGTAGCCTAGGAAGCTAGAACTCCTCGATTTATCATATAACTGTAGCATAGCTATGATAAGGGAGTAAAATCAACACCAGAACTCACTCAGAGCTCTCAGCAGAGCATAGGTGTATATTTGAAAATGGAAAAAATTCAACATTTCAGTCTAAAATTCTCAAACAAATTCTAGGTAGCCTAGGAAGCTAGAACTCCTCGATTTATCATATAACTGTAGCATAGCTATGATAAGGAAGTAAAATCAACACCAGAACTCACTCAGAGCTCTCAGCAGAGCATAGGTGTATATTTGAAAATGGAAAAAATTCAACATTTCAGTCTAAAATTCTCAAACAAATTCTAGGTAGCCTAGGAAGCTAGAACTCCTCGATTTATCATATAACTGTAGCATAGCTATGATAAGGAAGTAAAATCAACACCAGAACTCACTCAGAGCTCTCAGCAGAGCATAGGTGTAAATTTGAAAATGGAAAAAATTCAACATTTCAGTCTAAAATTCTCAAACAAATTCTAGGTAGCCTAGGAAGCTAGAACTCCTCGATTTATCATAAAACTGTAGCATAGCTATGATCAAGAAGTATAATCAGCACCAGAAT
The DNA here is from genome assembly GCA_964035505.1 of Watsonalla cultraria. Taxonomy (NCBI): domain Eukaryota; kingdom Metazoa; phylum Arthropoda; class Insecta; order Lepidoptera; family Drepanidae; genus Watsonalla; species Watsonalla cultraria. The sequence goes on along the minus strand of OZ037736.1, from coordinate 1,652,673 downwards.
TCACTCTAAGCTTTCAGCAGAATATGGTTAAGTGCTAACGTCACGTTAGAGGCCGACTCCATAGCCGTCTTATGCACTATAGTTTATTATATATCTTTGAATTACTTCTCAGACATATGCAGGTTTCCTCACAATGTTTTCCTTCACCGTAAAGCACGTGGGGTGAAAGTTTCTGCACTTAAGTTCTAAACTGACTTCAAAAAAAGGAGGAGGTTATCAATTCAACTGTAAGATATTTTTCTATATTTGATACCTCATTACTTTTGACTGCTGGGTGAACCGATTTCGATGATTCTGTTTTATTTGAAAGGTGATGTATCTCAAGTGGTCCCAATTTTGTTCAGTTATGATCCATGCAAAAATCGAGGGGAACATTCGAAAATCTTACCGGCGACTAGTGTGTTTCTTAAATATTTTCATTGAGTATTTGAAGCACTACATTTTAATGAAGGCGCGGAGTCAATCTGATGATGGAGCTAAAAGCCAGTCGAAGGAACTCCTCAACGATTTACAGCAAGTACCTATTGTTTGGGCTTGATTAATTTGTATTGCTGAGAACTTTATAGCAATGGTTAAGACTGGTGTAAAAGCACATTACAGAAAGTCACTGAAAAGCGTGAAATTTTTTTTTACAATGGAATAAAATCCGCCCTCAAAAAGAGAAATAAATTTATGTGCCAAAAATAGAATCAAACACCACCATCAAAAGTAAGAGATATATATAGAAAAAAAAATCTGTTTTTGAAGGCCTTTTCTTGAAAAAACTTTTTTTTAAGTGAAAGTAAAGTGAATGCAGTGGAAATCCTATCGTTACGAAGTATGGGTGGGGTCACCATACTAGATGGAATGAAGAATAGTGTGATAAGAAACAGTTGCAAGTTGATCAATTATGAGGTAACTAGATTTGAAAGATATATGTGATGATGGTTTGGACATATCAAAAGAATGAGTGAAAGGCGATTAACGAAACAAATTTATAGAGCAAATGAGAGCGGATGTGTCGGTAGAGGGCATTCAAGGAAGAACTACTATGACCAAATTAATAGTACTTTTAGAAAGGTTAAATGCGGAGCACTCATAGCCGCAGGAAGTGTAAGAGGAGATGCGTGAATGTGGATAAAGCGAAAGAAGTATGTAAGGATCGAAGCTTGAGACAGGCGTGAGCATATATATGCATGTATGTTAGTACTAGCTTCCTAGGCTACCTAGAATTTCTTTGAGAATTTTAGACTGAAATGTTGAATTTTTCCAGTTACAAGTTTTCACCTACGCTCTGCTGAGAGCTCTGAGTGAGTTCTGGTGTTGATTTTACTTCCTTATCATAGCTATGATACAGTTATATGATAAATCGAGGAGTTCTAGCTTCCTAGGCTACCTAGAATTTGTTTGAGAATTTTAGACTGAAATGTTGAATTTTTTCCATTTTCAAATTTACACCTATGCTCTGCTGAGAGCTCTGAGTGAGTTCTGGTGTTGATTTTACTTCCTTATCATAGCTATGCTACAGTTATATGATAAATCGAGGAGTTCTAGATTCCTAGGCAACCTAGAATTTCTTTGAGAATTTTAGACTGAAATGTTGAATTTTTTCCATTTTCAAATATACACCTATGCTCTGCTGAGAGCTCTGAGTGAGTTCTGGTGTTGATTTTACTTCCTTATCATAGCTATGCTACAGTTATATGATAAATCGAGGAGTTCTAGATTCCTAGGCAACCTAGAATTTCTTTGAGAATTTTAGACTGAAATGTTGAATTTTTTCCAGTTACAAGTTTTCACCTACGCTCTGCTGAGAGCTCTGAGTGAGTTCTGGTGTTGATTTTACTCCCTTATCATAGCTATGCTACAGTTATATGATAAATCGAGGAGTTCTAGCTTCCTAGGCTACCTAGAATTTCTTTGAGAATTTTTGACTGAAATGTTGAATTTTTTCCATTTTCAAATATACACCTATGCTCTGCTGAGAGCTCTGAGTGAGTTCTGGTGTTGATTTTACTTCCTTATCATAGCTATGCTACAGTTATATGATAAATCGAGGAGTTCTAGATTCCTAGGCAACCTAGAATTTCTTTGAGAATTTTAGACTGAAATGTTGAATTTCTTCCAGTTACAAGTTTTCACCTACGCTCTGCTGAGAGCTCTGAGTGAGTTCTGGTGTTGATTTTACTTCCTTATCATAGCTATGCTACAGTTATATGATAAATCGAGGAGTTCTAGCTTCCTAGGCTACCTAGAATTTGTTTGAGAATTTTAGACTGAAATGTTGAATTTTTTCCATTTTCAAATATACACCTATGCTCTGCTGAGAGCTCTGAGTGAGTTCTGGTGTTGATTTTACTTCCTTATCATAGCTATGCTACAGTTATATGATAAATCGAGGAGTTCTAGATTCCTAGGCAACCTAGAATTTCTTTGAGAATTTTAGACTGAAATGTTGAATTTTTTCCAGTTACAAGTTTTCACCTACGCTCTGCTGAGAGCTCTGAGTGAGTTCTGGTGTTGATTTTACTTCCTTATCATAGCTATGCTACAGTTATATGATAAATCGAGGAGTTCTAGCTTCCTAGGCTACCTAGAATTTCTTTGAGAATTTTAGACTGAAATGTTGAATTTTTTCCATTTTCAAATATACACCTATGCTCTGCTGAGAGCTCTGAGTGAGTTCTGGTGTTGATTTTACTTCCTTATCATAGCTATGCTACAGTTATATGATAAATCGAGGAGTTCTAGCTTCCTAGGCTACCTAGAATTTGTTTGAGAATTTTAGACTGAAATGTTGAATTTTTTCCATTTTCAAATATACACCTATGCTCTGCTGAGAGCTCTGAGTGAGTTCTGGTGTTGATTTTACTTCCTTATCATAGCTATGCTACAGTTATATGATAAATCGAGGAGTTCTAGATTCCTAGGCAACCTAGAATTTCTTTGAGAATTTTAGACTGAAATGTTGAATTTTTTCCAGTTACAAGTTTTCACCTACGCTCTGCTGAGAGCTCTGAGTGAGTTCTGGTGTTGATTTTACTTCCTTATCATAGCTATGCTACAGTTATATGATAAATCGAGGAGTTCTAGCTTCCTAGGCTACCTAGAATTTCTTTGAGAATTTTAGACTGAAATGTTGAATTTTTTCCATTTTCAAATATACACCTATGCTCTGCTGAGAGCTCTGAGTGAGTTCTGGTGTTGATTTTACTTCCTTATCATAGCTATGCTACAGTTATATGATAAATCGAGGAGTTCTAGCTTCCTAGGCTACCTAGAATTTGTTTGAGAATTTTAGACTGAAATGTTGAATTTTTTCCATTTTCAAATTTACACCTATGCTCTGCTGAGAGCTCTGAGTGAGTTCTGGTGTTGATTTTACTTCCTTATCATAGCTATGCTACAGTTATATGATAAATCGAGGAGTTCTAGCTTCCTAGGCTACCTAGAATTTGTTTGAGAATTTTAGACTGAAATGTTGGATTTTTTCCATTTTCAAATATACACCTATGCTCTGCTGAGAGCTCTGAGTGAGTTCTGGTGTTGATTTTACTTCCTTATCATAGCTATGCTACAGTTATATGATAAATCGAGGAGTTCTAGCTTCCTAGGCTACCTAGAATTTCTTTGAGAATTTTTGACTGAAATGTTGAATTTTTTCCATTTTCAAATATACACCTATGCTCTGCTGAGAGCTCTGAGTGAGTTCTGGTGTTGATTTTACTTCCTTATCATAGCTATGCTACAGTTATATGATAAATCGAGGAGTTCTAGCTTCCTAGGCTACCTAGAATTTGTTTGAGAATTTTAGACTGAAATGTTGAATTTTTTCCATTTTCAAATATACACCTATGCTCTGCTGAGAGCTCTGAGTGAGTTCTGGTGTTGATTTTACTTCCTTATCATAGCTATGCTACAGTTATATGATAAATCGAGGAGTTCTAGATTCCTAGGCAACCTAGAATTTCTTTGAGAATTTTAGACTGAAATGTTGAATTTCTTCCAGTTACAAGTTTTCACCTACGCTCTGCTGAGAGCTCTGAGTGAGTTCTGGTGTTGATTTTACTTCCTTATCATAGCTATGCTACAGTTATATGATAAATCGAGGAGTTCTAGCTTCCTAGGCTACCTAGAATTTGTTTGAGAATTTTAGACTGAAATGTTGAATTTTTCCATTTTCAAATATACACCTATGCTCTGCTGAGAGCTCTGAGTGAGTTCTGGTGTTGATTTTACTTCCTTATCATAGCTATGCTACAGTTATATGATAAATCGAGGAGTTCTAGCTTCCTAGGCTACCTAGAATTTGTTTGAGAATTTTAGACTGAAATGTTGAATTTTTTCCATTTTCAAATATACACCTATGCTCTGCTGAGAGCTCTGAGTGAGTTCTGGTGTTGATTTTACTTCCTTATCATAGCTATGCTACAGTTATATGATAAATCGAGGAGTTCTAGCTTCCTAGGCTACCTAGAATTTGTTTGAGAATTTTAGACTGAAATGTTGAATTTTTTCCATTTTCAAATTTACACCTATGCTCTGCTGAGAGCTCTGAGTGAGTTCTGGTGTTGATTTTACTTCCTTATCATAGCTATGCTACAGTTATATGATAAATCGAGGAGTTCTAGCTTCCTAGGCTACCTAGAATTTCTTTGAGAATTTTTGACTGAAATATTGAATTTTTTCCATTTTCAAATATACACCTATGCTCTGCTGAGAGCTCTGAGTGAGTTCTGGTGTTGATTTTACTTCCTTATCATAGCTATGCTACAGTTATATGATAAATCGAGGAGTTCTAGCTTCCTAGGCTACCTAGAATTTCTTTGAGAATTTTTGACTGAAATGTTGAATTTTTTCCATTTTCAAATATACACCTATGCTCTGCTGAGAGCTCTGAGTGAGTTCTGGTGTTGATTTTACTTCCTTATCATAGCTATGCTACAGTTATATGATAAATCGAGGAGTTCTAGCTTCCTAGGCTACCTAGAGTTTGTTTGAGAATTTTAGACTGAAATGTTGAATTTTTTCCATTTTCAAATATACACCTATGCTCTGCTGAGAGCTCTGAGTGAGTTCTGGTGTTGATTTTACTTCCTTATCATAGCTATGCTACAGTTATATGATAAATCGAGGAGTTCTAGATTCCTAGGCAACCTAGAATTTCTTTGAGAATTTTAGACTGAAATGTTGAATTTTTTCCAGTTACAAGTTTTCACCTACGCTCTGCTGAGAGCTCTGAGTGAGTTCTGGTGTTGATTTTACTTCCTTATCATAGCTATGCTACAGTTATATGATAAATCGAGGAGTTCTAGCTTCCTAGGCTACCTAGAATTTCTTTGAGAATTTTAGACTGAAATGTTGAATTTTTTCCATTTTCAAATATACACCTATGCTCTGCTGAGAGCTCTGAGTGAGTTCTGGTGTTGATTTTACTTCCTTATCATAGCTATGCTACAGTTATATGATAAATCGAGGAGTTCTAGCTTCCTAGGCTACCTAGAATTTGTTTGAGAATTTTAGACTGAAATGTTGAATTTTTTCCATTTTCAAATTTACACCTATGCTCTGCTGAGAGCTCTGAGTGAGTTCTGGTGTTGATTTTACTTCCTTATCATAGCTATGCTACAGTTATATGATAAATCGAGGAGTTCTAGCTTCCTAGGCTACCTAGAATTTGTTTGAGAATTTTAGACTGAAATGTTGGATTTTTTCCATTTTCAAATATACACCTATGCTCTGCTGAGAGCTCTGAGTGAGTTCTGGTGTTGATTTTACTTCCTTATCATAGCTATGCTACAGTTATATGATAAATCGAGGAGTTCTAGCTTCCTAGGCTACCTAGAATTTGTTTGAGAATTTTAGACTGAAATGTTGAATTTTTTCCATTTTCAAATATACACCTATGCTCTGCTGAGAGCTCTGAGTGAGTTCTGGTGTTGATTTTACTTCCTTATCATAGCTATGCTACAGTTATATGATAAATCGAGGAGTTCTAGCTTCCTAGGCTACCTAGAATTTGTTTGAGAATTTTAGACTGAAATGTTGAATTTTTTCCATTTTCAAATTTACACCTATGCTCTGCTGAGAGCTCTGAGTGAGTTCTGGTGTTGATTTTACTTCCTTATCATAGCTATGCTACAGTTATATGATAAATCGAGGAGTTCTAGCTTCCTAGGCTACCTAGAATTTGTTTGAGAATTTTAGACTGAAATGTTGAATTTTTTCCATTTTCAAATATACACCTATGCTCTGCTGAGAGCTCTGAGTGAGTTCTGGTGTTGATTTTACTTCCTTATCATAGCTATGCTACAGTTATATGATAAATCGAGGAGTTCTAGCTTCCTAGGCTACCTAGAATTTCTTTGAGAATTTTTGACTGAAATATTGAATTTTTTCCATTTTCAAATATACACCTATGCTCTGCTGAGAGCTCTGAGTGAGTTCTGGTGTTGATTTTACTTCCTTATCATAGCTATGCTACAGTTATATGATAAATCGAGGAGTTCTAGATTCCTAGGCAACCTAGAATTTCTTTGAGAATTTTAGACTGAAATGTTGAATTTCTTCCAGTTACAAGTTTTCACCTACGCTCTGCTGAGAGCTCTGAGTGAGTTCTGGTGTTGATTTTACTTCCTTATCATAGCTATGCTACAGTTATATGATAAATCGAGGAGTTCTAGCTTCCTAGGCTACCTAGAATTTGTTTGAGAATTTTAGACTGAAATGTTGAATTTTTTCCATTTTCAAATTTACACCTATGCTCTGCTGAGAGCTCTGAGTGAGTTCTGGTGTTGATTTTACTTCCTTATCATAGCTATGCTACAGTTATATGATAAATCGAGGAGTTCTAGCTTCCTAGGCTACCTAGAATTTGTTTGAGAATTTTAGACTGAAATGTTGAATTTTTTCCATTTTCAAATATACACCTATGCTCTGCTGAGAGCTCTGAGTGAGTTCTGGTGTTGATTTTACTTCCTTATCATAGCTATGCTACAGTTATATGATAAATCGAGGAGTTCTAGCTTCCTAGGCTACCTAGAATTTGTTTGAGAATTTTAGACTGAAATGTTGAATTTTTTCCATTTTCAAATTTACACCTATGCTCTGCTGAGAGCTCTGAGTGAGTTCTGGTGTTGATTTTACTTCCTTATCATAGCTATGCTACAGTTATATGATAAATCGAGGAGTTCTAGATTCCTAGGCAACCTAGAATTTCTTTGAGAATTTTAGACTGAAATGTTGAATTTTTTCCAGTTACAAGTTTTCACCTACGCTCTGCTGAGAGCTCTGAGTGAGTTCTGGTGTTGATTTTACTTCCTTATCATAGCTATGCTACAGTTATATGATAAATCGAGGAGTTCTAGCTTCCTAGGCTACCTAGAATTTCTTTGAGAATTTTAGACTGAAATGTTGAATTTTTTCCATTTTCAAATATACACCTATGCTCTGCTGAGAGCTCTGAGTGAGTTCTGGTGTTGATTTTACTTCCTTATCATAGCTATGCTACAGTTATATGATAAATCGAGGAGTTCTAGCTTCCTAGGCTACCTAGAATTTGTTTGAGAATTTTAGACTGAAATGTTGAATTTTTTCCATTTTCAAATTTACACCTATGCTCTGCTGAGAGCTCTGAGTGAGTTCTGGTGTTGATTTTACTTCCTTATCATAGCTATGCTACAGTTATATGATAAATCGAGGAGTTCTAGCTTCCTAGGCTACCTAGAATTTGTTTGAGAATTTTAGACTGAAATGTTGGATTTTTTCCATTTTCAAATATACACCTATGCTCTGCTGAGAGCTCTGAGTGAGTTCTGGTGTTGATTTTACTTCCTTATCATAGCTATGCTACAGTTATATGATAAATCGAGGAGTTCTAGCTTCCTAGGCTACCTAGAATTTGTTTGAGAATTTTAGACTGAAATGTTGAATTTTTTCCATTTTCAAATATACACCTATGCTCTGCTGAGAGCTCTGAGTGAGTTCTGGTGTTGATTTTACTTCCTTATCATAGCTATGCTACAGTTATATGATAAATCGAGGAGTTCTAGCTTCCTAGGCTACCTAGAATTTGTTTGAGAATTTTAGACTGAAATGTTGAATTTTTTCCATTTTCAAATTTACACCTATGCTCTGCTGAGAGCTCTGAGTGAGTTCTGGTGTTGATTTTACTTCCTTATCATAGCTATGCTACAGTTATATGATAAATCGAGGAGTTCTAGCTTCCTAGGCTACCTAGAATTTGTTTGAGAATTTTAGACTGAAATGTTGAATTTTTTCCATTTTCAAATATACACCTATGCTCTGCTGAGAGCTCTGAGTGAGTTCTGGTGTTGATTTTACTTCCTTATCATAGCTATGCTACAGTTATATGATAAATCGAGGAGTTCTAGCTTCCTAGGCTACCTAGAATTTCTTTGAGAATTTTTGACTGAAATATTGAATTTTTTCCATTTTCAAATATACACCTATGCTCTGCTGAGAGCTCTGAGTGAGTTCTGGTGTTGATTTTACTTCCTTATCATAGCTATGCTACAGTTATATGATAAATCGAGGAGTTCTAGATTCCTAGGCAACCTAGAATTTCTTTGAGAATTTTAGACTGAAATGTTGAATTTCTTCCAGTTACAAGTTTTCACCTACGCTCTGCTGAGAGCTCTGAGTGAGTTCTGGTGTTGATTTTACTTCCTTATCATAGCTATGCTACAGTTATATGATAAATCGAGGAGTTCTAGCTTCCTAGGCTACCTAGAATTTGTTTGAGAATTTTAGACTGAAATGTTGAATTTTTTCCATTTTCAAATTTACACCTATGCTCTGCTGAGAGCTCTGAGTGAGTTCTGGTGTTGATTTTACTTCCTTATCATAGCTATGCTACAGTTATATGATAAATCGAGGAGTTCTAGCTTCCTAGGCTACCTAGAATTTGTTTGAGAATTTTAGACTGAAATGTTGAATTTTTTCCATTTTCAAATATACACCTATGCTCTGCTGAGAGCTCTGAGTGAGTTCTGGTGTTGATTTTACTTCCTTATCATAGCTATGCTACAGTTATATGATAAATCGAGGAGTTCTAGCTTCCTAGGCTACCTAGAATTTGTTTGAGAATTTTAGACTGAAATGTTGAATTTTTTCCATTTTCAAATTTACACCTATGCTCTGCTGAGAGCTCTGAGTGAGTTCTGGTGTTGATTTTACTTCCTTATCATAGCTATGCTACAGTTATATGATAAATCGAGGAGTTCTAGATTCCTAGGCAACCTAGAATTTCTTTGAGAATTTTAGACTGAAATGTTGAATTTCTTCCAGTTACAAGTTTTCACCTACGCTCTGCTGAGAGCTCTGAGTGAGTTCTGGTGTTGATTTTACTTCCTTATCATAGCTATGCTACAGTTATATGATAAATCGAGGAGTTCTAGCTTCCTAGGCTACCTAGAATTTGTTTGAGAATTTTAGACTGAAATGTTGAATTTTTTCCATTTTCAAATTTACACCTATGCTCTGCTGAGAGCTCTGAGTGAGTTCTGGTGTTGATTTTACTTCCTTATCATAGCTATGCTACAGTTATATGATAAATCGAGGAGTTCTAGCTTCCTAGGCTACCTAGAATTTGTTTGAGAATTTTAGACTGAAATGTTGAATTTTTTCCATTTTCAAATATACACCTATGCTCTGCTGAGAGCTCTGAGTGAGTTCTGGTGTTGATTTTACTTCCTTATCATAGCTATGCTACAGTTATATGATAAATCGAGGAGTTCTAGCTTCCTAGGCTACCTAGAATTTGTTTGAGAATTTTAGACTGAAATGTTGAATTTTTTCCATTTTCAAATTTACACCTATGCTCTGCTGAGAGCTCTGAGTGAGTTCTGGTGTTGATTTTACTTCCTTATCATAGCTATGCTACAGTTATATGATAAATCGAGGAGTTCTAGATTCCTAGGCAACCTAGAATTTCTTTGAGAATTTTAGACTGAAATGTTGAATTTTTTCCATTTTCAAATTTACACCTATGCTCTGCTGAGAGCTCTGAGTGAGTTCTGGTGTTGATTTTACTTCCTTATCATAGCTATGCTACAGTTATATGATAAATCGAGGAGTTCTAGCTTCCTAGGCTACCTAGAATTTGTTTGAGAATTTTAGACTGAAATGTTGGATTTTTTCCATTTTCAAATATACACTTATGCTCTGCTGAGAGCTCTGAGTGAGTTCTGGTGTTGATTTTACTTCCTTATCATAGCTATGCTACAGTTATATGATAAATCGAGGAGTTCTAGCTTCCTAGGCTACCTAGAATTTGTTTGAGAATTTTAGACTGAAATGTTGAATTTTTTCCATTTTCAAATTTACACCTATGCTCTGCTGAGAGCTCTGAGTGAGTTCTGGTGTTGATTTTACTTCCTTATCATAGCTATGCTACAGTTATATGATAAATCGAGGAGTTCTAGCTTCCTAGGCTACCTAGAATTTCTTTGAGAATTTTTGACTGAAATATTGAATTTTTTCCATTTTCAAATATACACCTATGCTCTGCTGAGAGCTCTGAGTGAGTTCTGGTGTTGATTTTACTTCCTTATCATAGCTATGCTACAGTTATATGATAAATCGAGGAGTTCTAGATTCCTAGGCAACCTAGAATTTCTTTGAGAATTTTAGACTGAAATGTTGAATTTCTTCCAGTTACAAGTTTTCACCTACGCTCTGCTGAGAGCTCTGAGTGAGTTCTGGTGTTGATTTTACTTCCTTATCATAGCTATGCTACAGTTATATGATAAATCGAGGAGTTCTAGCTTCCTAGGCTACCTAGAATTTGTTTGAGAATTTTAGACTGAAATGTTGAATTTTTTCCATTTTCAAATATACACCTATGCTCTGCTGAGAGCTCTGAGTGAGTTCTGGTGTTGATTTTACTTCCTTATCATAGCTATGCTACAGTTATATGATAAATCGAGGAGTTCTAGCTTCCTAGGCTACCTAGAATTTGTTTGAGAATTTTAGACTGAAATGTTGAATTTTTTCCATTTTCAAATATACACCTATGCTCTGCTGAGAGCTCTGAGTGAGTTCTGGTGTTGATTTTACTTCCTTATCATAGCTATGCTACAGTTATATGATAAATCGAGGAGTTCTAGCTTCCTAGGCTACCTAGAATTTGTTTGAGAATTTTAGACTGAAATGTTGAATTTTTTCCATTTTCAAATTTACACCTATGCTCTGCTGAGAGCTCTGAGTGAGTTCTGGTGTTGATTTTACTTCCTTATCATAGCTATGCTACAGTTATATGATAAATCGAGGAGTTCTAGCTTCCTAGGCTACCTAGAATTAATTTGAAGAATTTTGACTGAAAATTTTTCTTACCTCGATGATTTTTTTACAGGCGTCTATTTCTGTCAAATACACAGAACTATGCCTCAAAACTATCAGGAACTCCTTTATTCATCTATATGCACCCAAAAATCATAAACATTTTTGATTTGCTCGAAAATGATCTGCTACGGGAAGTTAGCAGAGCATTATGAAAAAAAATTTTCCAGGTTTCCGAGCCAGAACTATCTCTAAAAAGTATCAGGAACTATAGAACTCTTCTGCATGCTAATAGAACTCTCATTTATTTTTGATCTGCTGGGATTTGCTCTGCTAAGTTCACCAGCATATATTCAAGGTCGTTTGAATTCGAATCGTTGCCTTGAGTTTTGATAATACTAGATTTTTTAATAAGGTGACAACTTGGCGTCACATTACATGGGTAGTCATCGTCATCTCATAAGTAGTCTCTGTCTAAGCCCAGGATAAATTATGTACTTTTTTCTGAATCTAAGTGCAGCGTTAACCCGTGACTTCGTCTGAGTAAGGTTTTTTAAGTATCCGCTATGTAGATGATAAAACTATTCTTATACCAAATTTCAGGTAAATCGATTCAGCGGTTAAGCCGTGGAATGTAACAGACTGAAAAATACTTCCCCCAAACTTCAAATCATTAGGTCTGCTGATAAAGATACTTCATCAATCCGTAGATAATGATGTTGTTTTACAACATAGTCAAAATATTACCACAACCTTCTGCCAAAATAACAGTGTTCACTAATAAGCAATTATTGGACGCGTTCGCTAAGTGAAGCGGTAATTTTATAGCCGACCTCCATATAAAGGAAGCACTTTTCTTTCATTAGCGGTAAATTGACACAAATTCGTACAAACACGGTCCGGGCAACCTATTTTGCAACGGCATTCGTCTATTGCAATGGCGTGTATCCGTTTTTCAAGGTGGAGCTCAGTATTGATATAGCTTGATAGAGCTCAGTATAAGAACTAGTTTCACTCGCATGTATCTTCAGTGTTTATATTGCAATATGCATTAGAATATGAGACAGTATTTCTCTTTTTAAATAAAAAATACAGCTGCTTCGAGGAAGATATCTTAAAATATCCCGTATATAGAATACATCTGAATTCGCTCTGACCAGTCATCACATCGCCTTTATCTAATTGTGGTGAAGTAAAAACAATTAGCTGAAATATTTTAACTAAAAGTCTTGTACAGGTATAGGTAAGCACAAACCTGTTTAAGACCGCAAAAAAATCATTTATATTTTTCGATTAAAATACTTAACGGATATCCCTCAAGATAATAAAGTTTTATGAGGTCAAGACGGCGCCAAATTGATTAAGGTCTTAACCAAACAGCTGAGCCGTTTAAGGATACATTAATGGCTATCCAAAGGCGGAATTAATAAAGGTCTGATCCGCCCTTGGGACCCAAACCCATACGAATTGCAAGAACAAATCCCCTAAAATTGTGGCGAAATGTAGGAAATAACTTAGAATGCAGGTACTCAAAAACTACTTGATATCAAAAGAATAAATACTCGAATCAATTCTCATATGTACTTTGTTGTCAAAGTCGATTAGAGAATACCTACGATTTAGAAAATGAGAAAAATATCTTAAAAAACAATCAGGGTTACTTAAATCATTTGAATTTAATAGCAATAGAAGCTTATCAGCGCCGACCAACACATTTGCATGCAGAACGGCATAAGGATGACACGAACAGGACATTTTGACAACACTTAAAACCAACCCTAATTCGGCTCCATCCAATTTCCAACCACTTCAACGAGCTGGAAAGCGATAAAAATTCTATTTTTAGCCGGACAAACAATTAACCCTCTCGACACCGGGTTCGTACGAACCCTAGTGCTTTGTGGCACTTGACATGATACGCGGAACACGGCCTCAGAAAACGTGAGTTCTAATACCAGTCGCACATTCAACGCCTCTATTCCAAACGACAAACCTTGCATCCTTCGTAAATTTCTATTTGATAGAGGGTGCGCGTGGATTTTCTGAAGCTCTTGAAACGCCACCCAGTTCAGTATTGTGAGATCTTCTATAAGATAGAGCGTCTTCGAACTTAGCAACAGCTGAACTAGCACCTTAGCTTTCTTAAAACATATACCAAGCGACCGATTACACGATAAGCGTCAGTATTTACAGGATTTGCTGCAAGGTGCTAAATACAGATGCTATCATGAGTTTTGAGCGCTCAGCGAAAATAGCGGAGATAACTGCGTATGTATTTCGCGCCCGCGCCGCACATGACCCGAAAAAATACCCAAATCTTGCAACACCTGCAAACACGTAGTAATGACGGTGCGTTTGTTTCATACATTGTATCGAGTGCCCGGAGTATCTCCTGGTGTTATGTGGAGCAATTGATACGATACCCGGAGCATGGGTCCATGAAACCGGCCAAACCGTCATGTCCCGAAGCACCAACTTGCCAAACCGACCGGAATAATGTCTGCGTGACACCACACGGTTTTACGTCATACGACACGATGCTGATTACGACACGAAGAGTAGTTTACTAGACAATTGTTTGAGCCTTGCAAAACATCCTTATCTAAATTTAAGAGTTAATCTCTCGTAAGTGTTTTGGATGCAATTTGTAAAACATAAACTAAACCTTAAAAGATTTCAGGCCATGTTTTATAGTCTTTCTTTATTACATCTAAGTAAGTTTAATGGCGAAATAAATGAACATTTTAGATTTCGAAAAATAAATATACTTTAGTACCTAAATTCTATGAAAGAAATATCAAAATCGTTAGTAGTAAAAGCCTGAAACGCTGTCGGAAGGCAACGACCCGACCACAGCTTGTTAGGAAAAGCCATTACAGTTTATCTCTATAGGTAATGCTGTACAGCGGAAACGTTTCGCACTGGAAGCCTTCCGCCGCGATCCGGAAAATCTAGATACTTACAAGCTTTGAATCATTGATGTATTTGATCCCTATGCCTCACTCATTTTCATGATAATATCTAGTCGGATTTGGGTTGAATGAAAACCAAACCAATAAAAAAAAAAGGTTTACGTAACTGATACCTCAAAACGTTATAATTATCCTGCCAGGTCATGACTCCAAAGATAAATAATATCGAAAATAATGAAGTCGAATCATGTAATTTAGTATTTTTTTAAATACACGTTTATCAAGACATTGCTCAACATAATGACATCATCAAGGTAAACTTCAAGTCGTAATGACAAAATATAATAGTCTAGATGAAAGACAATAGGAATGGGGGTCCCATCAGCATAGTGATGGGAAGGAAAGTAAACAATCCTAGTCATAAATACTAGTACATCAAAACAGTTATAATTATTGCATTCACAACTTGTGAGACGTGTGAAGCCTAAATTGCGCTAGACAATATTAAAGACAGGTACTACATGAACTCAATCGAAGATATGCTGTACTAGGAACTAAGAAGAATAGATCCCCAGCAGAATGATAATTCATTACGATTATCTAACCCAAATAACCGAGATTTATATCACACCGCAGCCATAAATCAGCCATGCCATAAAAGTGATCGTTATTCATACCTTCCCTAATTGCGTAAAGATAAATTGTTTACAACAACTCCATAAACATGTGCGATTCGTACTTTGATGTGTGCGAATGGAAAATAATCATGTAGCGTCTGTTTATCGAGTCGAAGTCATAATTTCAGTTTTACACGATTCTATTTTCTCAGCAGGCAATTCCATAACATGACTGCTGTCATTTGTTTTACACAAAATAAACATGTAACCACAAGAACTTTTTCGATAATGATCTGAGTATCACAGTGATCCACAAAATATAATTTATTTATAACGTTATATCACTCGAGAAGGTTTAAAGACTGCATATAAATATATATATAGAAATAGGTAGGAAGTGAACTGTCCCAAACCCTGAAGAAGAATTATACAGAGAACATTGAATATTTTAAAAAGTTGTAAATGAAGCCATCTTCTAACCCGTTATCAAAATGGTTTAACTCACAGTTATGTTAAACATAATCTCATGATACGTAAACAAATGTTCATTCAACCTGCAGCCATCGAGATAAAAATACTACCGATGGACTTGTTTCAACACAAACCATACGCAGGGCTGCAACAGAAAAACCGGCTAAAGTTTTTACGGAAGATGCAACCGTCGGGCGACTTTTGTATCTAGGAGATAACGGTGCAATTCTTATCCAGAAAGAACAAATGCTCAGGACCAAGAGTTGTTGTTTACGTTTAAGACGAATTGGGAAGTGGGCTATAATTACAGCTATTGCTTGAAAATAATTTGAAAAATTAGCTAGGCGTACGAACACAGTAATTCCTTAGCCAAAAATTAAGGCCGGTTCCGGCAAAGTTTTCACATTATTAAGATTTTGTCAGCCCTATATTCCTAATATCGTAGAGCATACAAGCTAACCGTTATAAAATAGATTACAATACGCTTGTTGATGGAACGATGTAAGATAATGCGGTTGGTTGTCTGTTTATGTGTCCGCACCGCCAGGCGCGAGGCACGTGCTTATGTCTGTGTACCCATCATGTTTAGATCCATATGAACTCCAATCTGTCAATACTCATGCATAATAGTTCCTAAAGCATACCTAGAGCATTAAACATTAAACATTGTTGATTCTAGAAATGAATAATGATCTGCCAATGACAATGCACACGGCGACCAATTTGAGAAACTTAAGATATAATGAGAGCATTTCGATTTAAACCCTGAATAACCGAAAATGGATCAACCCTAGACTAAAATTTGAAGAAAACCCGTGCTTCGGAGCTATAATTAAAATACATCCGTCCACGGATGGCGTATTACCGGTATCACAACGAATACTATAAATGAAACTTAGTCACGCTTCAGCCAGTTTACCGGCCGTACAATTGTTCTGATCTAAATTTGATTGTTCCAGAAACGGTCTGGGAACACGACATGTCATAATATAATCCTGTTCCTGGTTTTGAAATGCATGGTCGTAAATCATAACGGTCAGGAAATGTATTTCTAAAGTAATTTCTGCTTTTACTTCTGTTATTCCACCATAATGACGGCTAAGACTCATGTTTAAGCTATACATCATTAACGCGATGAATGACACTTTATTTATATGAAATTTAAGAAATCCAAGACATTATTCGTAAAAAAGTTAGCAGAAATACGAACACAAGGTGGGATTCGAACTAGCTTTTGCATACTGTGCAATTGCTATGCCAATTGAGTTACTCGTGTCTCATGTACCGAATTTTTCTTTCTCTTATTCTTGCGTGTTGATGAATTTAGGCGGCGCCTGTCTAAATTCTAAAAAGAGTATTTCAAATTAAATTTCTCAAGTACCCAAAATAACAATATAAATCACGTAACAATCTTATCTAGACCGCTCAGAATACGTATGGCAGTTTGAGCGTGATTTAATAGGCCACAGTCTTGCCGCAAGGGCGTTCAATAAGACATATCACTCGTATATGGAGCTACAATGACCGTATTGTCGACCGGTCGATGACATCGGTAGACTTTCGTAAGGAGCGCGCACAATATTGAATTTAAGACCTAGATATATATTTGAGCTTATTGCAAAAGAATATACAATTCATAATCATCAAAGACTCGCCCGAATGTTTAGGTTATCGTCAAGAGAAACAAACAGTTGCTTTATTTCCCATAAAATCAATCCTAAGACGAAATATAGGTCATTGGCATCTTACAGGATCTTTCCCTTCAGAAGAGGAAGATATAAAAGAGACGTTTAATCAGATTTATACAATGATAAGGTTTCAGGAAATCATTTGTTATAATGGAGCATGGGCCTCCTCCGATGGTCCAACTTCTTTAAGCATCTAATAGAAACAAAACATATTGAAGTCTGATATACGTAAACAATAAAAATAATATCAAGCGCAATGCCTAACCCAGGATCACTTGCCCTTGAGTCTCAGCAATCGACACGTCCATAAACAACGACCACGTCAATAGCGTATCGATTATGTCTGAGTTATAGATTTGTACTCCATTGCATTCCCATAATGGGTGTATTGACGTCCGTGTGTTGGTTCGCTCGGACTTTAAACACTTGTAAATACAGACTTTGATTGTTTGAGCTCGTACTAACCTAGCTTTTGCAAGAGAACTGTATTGTGAACAGGGCTCTGGAGTTTCACTAACATTTTTGGATAGCGGGGATTCTAGATATGCGTTGAAAAACACTTCTTTATATTCGTAGTATTTATATGCATATTTAACTTAACTACTAGTTTCTGCATCTTCATCATACAGAAATTTATTTATATTGATTATTCGGAAACTCTTCCAATCTTTAAAATTGATTTTCATTTCATTCGAAAGCTTAATACTTTTATTAGCTATGTGAATCTTTCAAACCTTCCCAATTAGTCTTCTGTTGATCGGGATACCAACCTGCAACAAGATGAATTGACGATTAATTATAAAGGTTCAAGCTCTTACAATAATATAAAACATAATAGTCTACTTTCAGAGAACAATTTGTAAACTTGTATGTCTGCCTTCTACTAGAATAAAAAAATATTCATTCAAACAATCGAAATCCGTGCGAATTAAAGGCGAGGTGGTTACGAATAAAATTCATACATATACTAATATTAGCCAGAATAGCCATCATCGATCCGACGGTAAGGGTCATCAGACGAAATAAACAAAGACTAAACATTTTTAAGAATCTTTCTGTGTCCAAAGAACAGATATGCAGAACATAGATTTCTGTTAGAACAAGAACCCATTTAGCGATCTTTGGAAAGTGAACCTTAAAATCCCATCAATTAATCTAATCTTCTGAGATAAGTGTGTTAAATCATTTGTGTGCCGCAGATAAGTATGCACGCCCGTTTAACCCGGTTACTCTTATGACAAAGTGCATGTAATCAATCAATTTGAGTAAACGTAATGAACTAGTAGTAGAGTATTCTAAAGTGCATGTGGAATTACTAGTGAGGAAAATGCTAACACAATAATTATCAGCGCAATAATTGCTTAGTGCAAAATTAAAGGCGTTAACAATTACTAGGAATGTGCTAATGAGTCCAATTGAAAAAATAGATTGACTAAAGTGGTAAGAAAAAGATGTACATGACGTGCCTAAATCTGTCAATATCTTATCTTATCCGATTATAAGATTTGATTGTATTGATACAACTGGACATAGTCGTTACCAAGCAAATGGAGGTCTTTTCATAGGGGTTAAGGTTCTTCGCAACGGAAAACCTAGTGTTTTATCAAATTTAAAATAATATCAAATCCGTACATAGCAACTGTATGGAATCACAAAATAAATTGAATCTAAAATTGCCTGAGCGTAGAACAATGGAAGCTGCTGTCACCGGAAATTGAAACAACCAGACAACAATAAATTTAGTATCAAAAGTAGTAGCGTAGCAGATTTTAACTATCAAAGATGAAGATAGTAAAATTAGAATTGAGAACGAGCGGTATTGAAAGACAAACTTGAACTCTAACAGAATTTATAATGTTAATGCAATTTTCAATAGTATTTTGGCATTCTAGAAATGGTTTAAATACTAAAATTAAGGTAATGTTCAAGAGATTGCAGCGTTTCATTAAAATATAACGTAATAAATAAAATTTAAAGCTATTTAGAGACTCAGGATAGGATCCCTGATCATAACTTCACGACATTATATGACGCAATTTGAGAGGCGTCGTATACACTGAGTGCTCACTAAATTCGTTACTTGTATCATTACGCTCAAAATGAGATGAAGAAAAATACATTTGGAGCGAGGAACGTGTGGGGCTTACTAATACAGGATTTGGATGCAGATACTGTGAGAAGGGATTGCCGTGGGGTTTACTTAGGATGGCGGAAATATGGAAAAATCCAAAACAGGAAGTTGAATTTTGAAAGCCTGGCAACAATTTGGGCTGCGAGGGTGGAAAATAATAAGGAAATGTAAATTTCCTTCCTTTATCTAGAACTAGTAAAGCCGTTGAAAATTATCACCGGTTCAAAAACTGGCAAGATGGAAAGGTTATGCTTACCCTCACATTACATTATAAACTTTCTCTTAACACGTATGAAGATAATAAGAGGACAGGAGAACGCAAAAGCACCATCTCACATGCGCACCTAATATTATAGGTTCAAATATATTCCTTTGGCAAAAAGTAATGGTTTTTGAAACATCTGTGCCAAACCTTTCTGAAACTCTTTCGATAGTTTCGATGTGATGATATAAAACGGATAGTAGAAAAGTCATCGCAAAGTTCATGAACCCAACAATTTCCATGTTTAGTCCTACTGTTCCAATTGGGTTCGACCCTGCGCATAGAAATGGCACACAAATGTGTGGAAAATCTCAACAACCGAATAGAAAAACACAGAAATATATCCTCTCGACCTCGATCTGTTGTAATTAACCTAATAAAACCGTCGACAGCCCACGGCACGGATGGTTAAATTTAGATTACGGGAATTATGGGGGTTCAGTTCACTCACCTTGCATGGGAGTTCGCAATTTTGGAAATAGGCTTATTTTTCGGTCAGATGATAAGGGTATAAGTAATTCAAGTGCATAATTACTTAGTTGCGTGTTTATAATTAGTGCAATTTGTGCAAAGCTAATGTAGAAATGTTGAATGCGTAGTTTTTTTATGATTCTGTCTGGATGTACGGAGCGACGCGAATAAAATACATTCGCTGTTACACCTACTTATATCGCTAAGAGCTCATAACTCGTGGCGGCACCTGTACTTTTATTATGTGGTTCTATATACACATTGACAAAACTGAGGATACGAAAACGTGTACCTTTACTACAGAAAGAAAGTCACAGCACTGACTTTTCTGAAAACTTACTAGTGTTCGTGAACATTTTCAATGCATGCAATAAATCTAACAACAATATTAGGCAAGAGAATAGGATGAAAACTCGCAAAAAAATCAGTGGGAGATGGAAAGCAATATCCGGCTCTTAATTAAGTGTACGAGTATTACTTATTACTACGCGATAGGGTCATAAATTGTTCGAACAATCATAAATAATTAATATAGAAGGTCCGTTTCCATACATTGGCAGTAACAATCGCACGCGCACACATAGATGCATACTTACAAGCGAAACAATTTTCACAATGTATTGTGACAATATTATAGATTGAATTGATAAAATATAGGACTTACAAAAGAAATATTTGTACCTGATATAATTTGTTTGTTTATATTTAATGCCAGTAGGACTGAAACCCTACTGGCATCGTTTAGGTGGCTAATATTTGAGCTAATGGTAATTTTCTCGACGTTCAGAGACGCACAAATAGATCATTTAGTTCCCCTGGAATTAGCGTGATTTGATCCCAAATACGCGCGTATCCGTATTACCAATGAATTAGGCCGTCCTTCTGCTACCTTTTCTTTTGTGTGGTAGTGATGCGAACGTGATTGCAATATCGATAAATAGTATTTTGACATTCGCTCCGGGATCTATCGTGACACGAATATCGTGCTTTGAATGACAATCTGCGTTTAATTCAAATATCTGTTCGTACGTGTAAGAATTTGGTTTATTATGATACTTGTCTTGTGCTATGATTTGATCAATATCAGATTTACAGTTATATTAATTCAAGAGACATAATAACATTACAACTCTTTTTGTTGGCTAGTTTTAGTCCTGGCGTCACCCGCGTTTTATAGGGATTCTTAATTTAAGTCAATTAACAATTACAGCTTATTTTACTCAGCGAAAATACAGCATCTAATAGTTTTGGAGCTTTTTTGTTACAAACAAATCTTTCCTCATTTAATATTAAGCGTAAGAATAAAGTATATAAGAAAAACATTTATACCACTGAGACACGGAAAAATTTAAATGCTTAATAATTTGATGACTGACTACATGTTTTGTTATTGCTTTCATCGGCATTTTCTCTTATGTCTCTTCTACTACTCCTTGCGGAGTTCCGCGAAATATTAGGGTTCCGCGACAATAAGGAAGAAACTAAATCTACGCGGGTGAAACCGCGGGGCACAGCTAGTTTTGTATCTAAATTTGACACTTTCTATTTACTACCTTTCGGCTTTTGATAAGGCTAATATTTAATCGTAGGCGTTTCTACAATAGAGAGTAAATTATACTTAAGGGTCATGTTCAATTATATCAGGATCTCCAACTAAAGTACTCTTTAAACACGACGTTATCATTTCATCAATCGATATGTATTGTGCGCCCACGACTAAGCCTACACTTACAAATGGCGTAGGTCGTATTGTGAAATTTTGCCCGTCGAGTAATCGGCCCTTATTAAGAGACCGGGTAATTTTCATTCTAATGCTATACAGCTATGTAGGAATTTGTATGTTGAAAGTGCTACACCGTACATGGTTACGATTAAGATAAGATTATAGGTACATGCTCTTTTGAGAGCCGTGGTGGTCTTGGTACGCAAGCGACGCAAGTTCGAATTCCAGCAGCGTGTACCAATTGCTTTTAAAAAAAATTAAGTGCATTGATTTCACCCCACGTGATTTAGAGTGAAGGAACACATCGCGAGGAAACCTACATATGACTGAGAAGTAATTGAAAAGACATGTATAATGCCTGGACGGCGATGGACTCACCATCTGTCACGTTGGCACTTAATCATCTTCAGTGAAATGTGAGTGGTACAACATTTCTGTACACCCTTTCGGGGACCATTCTGCGTGTCAAAATTAAAGCAGCTTGAGTTAATGATCTTAATAAACTGTTCCTAAAATACGTCTTCGCTTCGGTCTTACAAATTGGCATCTCTATTGAAAACTTCTCAAAAGTAAAAGTCACGATCATTACTTAATCTTGCTAGTTATGTTACTCATAGATCTTGATTTGTTAGAAAATTACACAATAGCATTCTTTGCTACGTATTTTTAGTTCCTTGTGGTTTCAATTCGATTCACTTCGTTACTATTTTCTACTTTTTTTTATAGTACATAGGTGGCTAACAAAACCTGATGGTAAGCGGCTGCTACAGCTTACGTGCTTTCAGCACCAAAGTGTACTATTTGCGGGTTGCTTAATGTATACAGATAAATAAAATTGAAGTGTCTGTTTGTAATTCCAAAATAAAAGCTTTTCACTAAATGCATATGAAAGTATACGCTACTGACACTAAAAAACCAAGCTATAAATTTTTTCTCTGTCTGTCTGTCTGTTTGTTCCGGGTAATCTCTGAAACGGCTGGACGGATTTTAACGGGACTTTCACTGGTAGGTGATGTTCGGTGTAAGGAGTAACTTAGGCTACTTTTGTTTATTAAAAATATTATGATTCCGCGACAATACGGATGGAAATAAATCTACGCGGGTGAAACCGCGGGGCACAGCTAATTTATAATATTAATAGGAAAGATGGACCCTAGTCTGGTAGTTATTGTAATTTCAAATTGGAGATGCCGTTATGCTTTATTCTTGAATTCTCTTCTACCTTCACTTGTTCAATGATATCTACACTACCGACATTATGCATCTAATAATCATAATTAAATTCATATGCAAGATCATTTGAGGTCCCATCATTAAGTAACAAAACTAGTACATCGACCTACTTTCTTCATCGTAACCTTGAATGTAGAACGGCTCAGATCAGCATGATGTCACCATGCATAATGTCATTGATACATTCCTATTATTAAGGAGCTGTGTTTGCTCTCAGCAGGCTGTATTTGCAAGGAATGCAATTATTATACTCGTTGCAGAATGCGAAGCAGTAGCTAAAATGCTTATCTTTAGGACTGAAATATTTTCAACTAGCTGCGCCCTCCGAGTTTCACCCACGTTGTGGTGGAAAACTGTGATAATGATGATGAAAGTATTAAATTTCTTTGTAAAATGTTCAATGATTATTCTTCGTTGCGTGACGACAGAAATCCTTCCCCACCCCGCTCGCGCGCATGTGGCAGGATTTTTTCTTACTTACTTGATACTTATTGGTTATATATGTATTTTCATTCACACTATATCTTTATCTCTATCCTGTGTTATTCTGATAAGCTTTGAAAGTTTCATTGAAATCCATTCAGTAGTTTTTGCGCGAAAGAGTCACACAAACACAAGAGTAACAAACATCCATTCTCACAAACTATCAAGTGATGATTAATCTAGAGGCAATAAAGTAACTAAAACAAATTAATTTTATATCACTTTTAAAATACAAGCAATCAAGTGTTCGAGTCGCTTTAGACTTTTCTACTACATAGTTATAAAACTCGTAAATGTCACATCTTATTCATCTCTTTGAAATGAGAATAAATGACAAGAACACCACTCAGACTATTTCCAAGTATATAGATCAAGGGTAAGTAGCTAAAGATACATATTTATCGTGTATTTGTAAACCAGCTTACCTATAGCTCACGGAAACCATTGTTTGTGCATCCTTCAAGGTCTTGAAACTGTCTTTTGGATCGTAAAAATAGACGCAAACTAACTACACCTTTGCACGAAAGACAACGCTGAAAACAGGTCAAACACATCTGATAGAAGTGAACGGTTGTAAGTATAGGTTGAAGAATACAAAGTTATTATAAGGGCCCTAAGGTGACCACTTTATTGCCATGACAATCTATAATATCTAGATTATCAATTATTATTGACAATCTCAAACCCCAAGGCCACCACGGCTGCGTTGACCTACAGAACCGAATTTGAAAACTCTTTACCAATAAAAAGTCACGTTATTTATAAGTATTATGTATTAAGGCTAAGACTTTTTCGTGGTTATACGCAGGTGAAACCACAGGCTCTGTTAGTACAAAATATCATTACATATCATGAGTTTCCGTAACCGCTACTTTCAAAGACCTTGCATGTATCTGGCATCATGCCAATGTGTGAGGACTTTTTGGTTAATTTTAAATTGTGGTTTCGTAATAAGCTTTACAACGATACCACGAATCACAGCCATGAATCAAGGGGCAGTGAGACGGAAATAGTTTAATTGATTATTAGACTTTGTCTCAAACATGTTGAATCACTGGATCCCTAAAATAAAGTTGGCCCGAATGGATGAAAAAAAAAGGTTGTCTGAAAGCCATTTATCTCTCACTTTTAGATCAAATATCATTTGCATACAAGTCAAAGAATAACAGTAGGTATATGTGCGTTTGCAAAGGGAGTTCAAGTTGACACATTGTCGCTTAGAAATATATCAAGAAGATTCAAGCGTATAAACCGAAACGAAATTGTCATAAAGAGACTCGGTTTAAAAACTGGTAAAGCTGGTTCATAATACAAATACAACATAATATCTAGGTCGAAAACTATTGAAGTAAATGCGATCAAAGCAATATCAACACTCAATTATAGTAAATTTTACTCAATGATAAGAATTTCACACGAGATACCGTTTTAGGTTGAAGAAAAACACGTACGAATCCCTTCGGAGTGTTGATGCGACAAATTCCTTACACAGGGGTTGAATACTGAAGCGGACAAGTTTATGTGCCGACATTTGAATTCATGAGAGTGGACGTTACTAAACCTACCATTAAATACTTTTCGCGGTTCATATGCAATTGAACGATGGATGTAGAAGAATTAAGTGCTGATGTAGATAAAGTTGATAGAATCATTAGAAACGAAAAGACCTTACTGGCCAATAACAATGTTTGAATTTGGACATGATTTAAGCCACTTGAAAAGAAAAAGAATATTCTTCAATCAACAAAGGAAATAGATATAAAAGATTATGGGCATATGAAGAAGAAATGAGCTCGTTTAAAACAACTATAAAGTAACCGTTAAAAATATTAGTAGGTTAACGTTCTCTGTATGGGAATTGAAACAGTTTTGGACTCCTCGAACCAGAATTGTTTGGGTTACGTGACATAAATAAAACTAAATATAGATGATATTATAATTCAAGCTTAATAACAGACGAATATAATATGTCGTGGTGGATAGAAAGAAGGCAATGGATGAGATAATCGCAGGACCAGAAAGCGGGCAACATATCCAGTAGTGGGTCGATATTCACCAGTTATCCTTTAGTCACATATGATAGGGGGCGAGCCTTCTGCTATTAGCCGGACACTAATCCAGACTCCGGGCTGCTATTGGGAAATTACAGATGGAAAGACCCAAGAGGACCTAAGACCAGTAGATCAACGAGTCAGTCGATAGATAGATGATTATTGTTAAAACTAAATAGTACCACTAACAAACCTGCTACGAACGCATTCAATTCAATACACAAGGATTAAAATAATCAGAACTAACCTGTAACTCATGATAATATTGTAGAACAGAAAAATAAGTTTTGTAGAACTCCCAATATTCCCATCCTGATTACAAAACACAGCGAGCAACGTTTCGGCTATTTTGAAAGTAAAAATCTCATTGAAAGTAACACACCATGAAATATGAATGGCATGGTATTTAAAGAGTTCTATTTATATTCTTGTCAGCGCATCTGGCAGTGTTATCGCAAAGAGGAGCGCAGGTTAAATAACAAAGTCACCGGAGCCATGAATATGCAACGACATGCCCCGTGCTCAGTGTCACGTGAGATGGAATTTAGGTGCTACTGGCGATACGATTTCGAAGTGTGTACTGTTTTGATAGGGATTGGATATATGTGAAGCCTTTAACTGTAACTAAAAACCGGCCAAGTGCGAGTCTTTCGACAGGGTCCGTACTATTATCTATAAAAACGAGCAAAAAAACATTGGGAGCCCCCTTAAATATTGTATAATCTGTTTTCTATTTTTTGTTATAGCGGCAACAGAAATAAATCATCTGTAAAAATGTCAAGTGTCCAACTATCACGGTTCACAAGGTACAGCCAGGTCTAAGGGACAGGCAGACAGCGAAGCCTTTGGTATTATATCATCACCAATAGCAATCAATGCAAAATGTTTCAAAAACGGAAAACTTTACACTATGTAACAAAGCTTTTTTTGCGGGCATAACCGCGAGGCACAGTTAGTGTCTTCATATGCATCCAAGACTTACAAAGAACACAGTGTATTTCATATTTTATTGAAACAGTTGTCCAAACAGTATTCATTGGTAAGGACGTGGTGACCACGAGACCGGTTCCGCTTCGATCCAATGGATTCGTTCCACTTTACAAGAACTGTACCACACGCAGTCTATCGTGTTTTAGAGATATTTCGTTGCTTCCTACTTGCTTCACGATATTGTTATTTAGTCTGAGGTAATAACTAGATGACATTGAATTTCATATTGCTATTCCGTTTAAAATTTATTTACAAAACATGGTTTAAAGGAGACTATACCAAACTCGGACTACAACTATGCCGATCTCTTTTTATATAAATTCGTATCACAGAAAGAGATGCGAGCTACTTTTAAACCAAATCTTAGTCTTCGTTTTGTAATTAGGGGAAGTAGTTCTTTTTTGCAGCTGCGTCGATTGTAAATGTGGGTCAAATGAGAATATAAATTTATATTTCGTTTCTTCATATAACTGAATCGTGAACTTCTCGTTGGCATGTCGGGTTTCTTTCTTCCATTTCCCTCTATCAGCCGTCACATCTGTGTTCACTCCCTTTCTGACTATTCTATCTTTCACCGAATCCATCCGTCATTTCTTAGGTCTTCATATCTTCTTATAACCATCATCCATAAACAAAACAGACGAAATATGGATCAGGAAAATGTGCGCACTCCAATAAATAGTATACGAGAATTGAAAAACAATCTTGGTCATACTAAAAGGGGCATGACCGTTAACCATTCTACGTGACCTAGACTCATAAGATTTTATTCGTTAGTTACCAATTTCTAAATCATGTTTATTCTTATATTTGTAGTAAAATTTCATACTGCCAGTCTTCACAAATCGACACACGAACAGTTTTTATACCAGTTGTAACGTTATACAAATGCATTAACGTTTCATAAAAACGAAGTCGAATCATCAATTTTAATTGATCGAGTCAGTAACAAATGATGCAGACCGTGCTCAGTCAAAGCGACGAAGTAATCAAAGTTTTCATAACATCAATAATTACATCATTGAAATGGGAGCGATCATCGATTTACAAGTGGAACAAAATGATCTTAATGACGCAAGAAACTACACAATACGACGAATATTTGATTTTGTCTATTTGCATAGTAAAATGGTATGCGCTGTGTTACAGATGGTTTTGAAGTCGTTTATTTCAATGTCGGCTTCAAACGTTTCTATTGATATTGACATTCACAATGAAGACACGACAAAAGATTACATATTTCAATTTCCATATTTTGTGATTCAGCCTTCGAATTCCATTTAATGAAGTAGTTATGTACTCATCATCTCCCTGGCCTTATCCCATACATTGTTGGGGTCGGCACTTGATTCAACCCGATGTGGCTGATCACCTGATTTTTATACGAAGCGACTGCCATCTGACCTTCGCAACCCCGTTTAGGAGGAAAATCTGTGATTTGGGTTAAACCAGTTGTCAGATTATTTTTAGGCCTCAGACTGACCTGTAACGATTGCCAAAGATGTTAAATTGGCAACCGGGACCGACGGCTTAACGTGCTCTCCGAGGCACGGAGGGAACTCGGGCGGTCACCCATCCAACTACTGGCTAGGCGTATGGTTGCTTAACTTCGCTGATCGAATGATATGCGCAATAGCAACTGTGCCACGAGCTCCACGAGAACGAAGTAGTTATGTACTATTTGTATGAAATGCAATAACCGAAGTTGAAACGATAACAGAAGATAGGACATAATTTGGTTAAGAAACCGTAGGATCACCGTGTTTCTTCACCAAATTAAGTAGCGGATAAAGCGCAAAAGCCAAACCCAATTCCAGTGCTAAATAAAAAAAATCATAACAATAATAATTTCGTAAGGCCATACGTATCCAGCTCGGCGTATCGAAACGGAACGCACACAGTTGCCCTCACATCCAGCTATTACAGTGAAACTAATTGCTGCACTCAGTCGTCCGGTGATGAAATTACTTCATACTTTTTGCACTCTTGAGCAGGAATTATGTTGGAAGCTTTGCAATTATAATAATCGGCGTAGCGTGTAAATAGATTACGTTGTTGGCGTTTGATCCCTTTAGACTTAAGAGCGGGGGTTCCTAAATTCCTAATAGGACTAAGTATACATCGGTTGCAAAACATTCAAGATCTCTATTACATCTATGCTCATTGGAGCTGAGCTTCAACAGCGAATTTATCCAAGATGTTTCATGCTGCCAACAACAGAAATCTAGACTGTCTTCAGTTCCCTATTCTTCATGCACAAGAAATAAATTGGTCAATAGTTCCCGAACGGTTGCTTGCGGTGACTTTATCTGTGCTAAGCATGAGAGCTAAATTACCAGCCTCGTTATCAAACCACTAATTATGTGCACTTACATTCACAAACATTTTGTGAAAGTCACAGGAAACGAGCGATTGTAGCTCACCAATTTTATATTTGGAAATTTGTCAAAACCCACACAAAAACATCCTCACTTAAGTGTATCCAAATATGACAAAGAAAATGTAAGGCTTCACGTATTGTATTACATAGAAGTTTATAAAAATTTACAGGCTGCCGTATAAACCCTCAAACACCTTTGAATATAGAGCAATTTACTGTCGCCAGGTCCTTCGAATCGGGTCAAAGAGCCTACGCTCTTTGCTCTACTCCTACTAGTTCTCACATTAGTAGAACCCGCCATCAGAAAACGCAATTAGTCTGTCCCGCGATTCCCTCGACATTTGCGCCGCCTTCAAAGGGTCACGATACCGCTACGCCAGCCGGCCCGTCGCCGCTTCCGACGCGGCATATATACCAAACAATTCAGTACTGGCTATAGCACTGTTTACAAGTAGCATCTGTCATGCTTTAACGATTATGGGATTAAAGTTGCTTCTGGCTAATAGGGTCAATTGATTAAGGAATCGTTGGAACGTACAAAGTCAAGGGCGGCTTGGAATGGACATGGATTTAATAAAGTTATTCTAAGTTGTACTATAGAAGATCATTTTAACATTTTCCATAATTTTACCTTAGTATTATAATATGCGTACATTCTGTCTGTTTGTTTGCTCCATTTTCAAGGCCGAAATGTTGAACCGATCTAAATGAAATTTGGGATTTCGATAGTTTTGACTCCAGAACACGGAGAAACTTTTCTAGAAAAGTGTTTTGACCCTATGGTTTGATACCAAAAGGATTTTTGAATATAAAGTTCTTTTATAACTTTCTAATATGGTGTATAGTTGCGTTGCGCAATCTATATGTATGGCTGTGACAGTTCCAGCAAATGTTTATACTATGTTTCTAGTTACTGGTTCTATTAAAGCTGAACACACAATTATTTGTAATGTCTAGTCTGGCAAATGTCTAGCCGCGTGATTTGTGGCACCTTGAATTCATACACTTCATTTTTGTAACCCACAATTACAATTGTTTCCAGCCCATCATTAAAGTTTGTACCTTACCATGTATGTATTAAAAAGGACCTTTCTTTAGCTTTCTTGTTATAATTTTCTAACTCATTCTACTTTGGTCTTTAGCTTGTTATCCTGTTTATTGTATGCTACGAAATTAGCTAGCAGCCTGCCTGAGTAATCATATGTACTTAACAAGAATCACAGTGTTTTCTAGCAGTTGTGATACAATGGCTTTACAAAGGCTGGCATTCAAAATGCTCAAACTCAAGGTTTCCTAAATTTATTATCCGTGAAAGGATAATAGCTTCAGAAGTAGTTGGCTCAACTGTAAGTCCGTGCTCGCCGTACCGAGCACTCAGATCTATCAATGATATAAATCTGTGCGCAACGGATTTTATGGGTGCAATTCTGTTCAACTCGAATAGGGCATTAAAAGCGAAGTTGCTTTTGCTAAAGACTTTACAGACGTTTTCTTAGACATTTCACCAGTACGGTGTGGTACATTTCTTATTTCTGGACTCATATTTATCGACATCGGAAAGGGTCACCAGAGACTACATCATCAAGAACATAAGCGAGAATTAAGGGTACTCCGAGACTTGGGAGCCTATATTAAATATACATCTATCTTTTCAGTCCTTTATCTAAAATCTTCTGAGAAATATGTACCCCTGTAGTATAGATCTCGTTTACAGGCAAATAAGATTTACTTGGTGTCAGATAATCTCTTTTATAATACCAAAAGCCCTTATATTTTGCCATCATTCGTCAAATTACTTTTTTACTCAACAAATTCAACGTGCTATGAGCCGAGTGTTAAGACAACTCTTGATTAGAGATTTGACTGAAGTAATTATGTCTGTGTAAATATTCAAGTTAGTTTATAACCTTGGGCGCAATCCTGAACATCTGATATGTAAATCCGCCTAACTGTTAACTGTTAATTAGCTAACTCCTGTTCGATGCTATCGTGATGAAATAAAAGACGGATATGGATAATAACTTTAGCGGAATTAATGTCTACAAAGAAGTTTAAATATTATGGCTTCCCAATGGTTTTGAACGCTAGGAAGGCTAATTTGATTGATTTCTGATTTGATTTCTGGTTGAAAACGGTGCGGAGAAAGAGGGTTAGTATAGTAACAGGGAAAGTGTTATTGGGTTCTTTCATCTGTAATTTCCTAGTAACCCGGAGCCTTTATTAGTGCCCGGCTAATGGCAAAAGGCTCGCCCCTATTAGATGAGACTTGAACATAACTGGTGAAATCTGCCGACAAACTGTTGCACATTTTGTAGACTTAATATCAAACATATTACTTTAATTTAAAAAAAAGTGGGTGTAACTCTTCGGGAAACATAAGCGTGAGAGCATTTATGTACGTGTGAAAGATTACGCCAATTATTGACTGAAATTACGACACTCCTTAAAACTGCCTTAAATGGAAACTTCAGCTCTTTCCGCTGCTATATTCGAATTTCCCACAAGAGAAGAAGAATTTTATAACCCCATAGCGCACATACTTCAGGTCTAATTGTCACAACGCCAAAATGGTCACGAAAAGAACGCCGAATTTAAAAACATCAAAATTCCAGTCACGATGTCCTTACATTTACATTCATTTCTATCATTATGTCACATGCATTTTTATGGCTTTGTCGCTTTTGTTTCGGTCTGGCACAATTTAAATTCAGTAAATTAGTGTTCGCTAGTCCTGAATTGCCTACGTTGTACACACTGCATTCACAAACGGAAGCTTATCCATCACAGATGAGGACCGAGCAGAGCACTGCGTCTTGAGCCAATGTTTTGAATACAAAAGAAACCCTTGGAATTTTCAGTATCGTATCTAATAAGTCACTTTTCATCGAACGTCGTTGTATTTAAAATATCAGGTGCCACGAATACTGCTCTCAAAAATTCTACCTGAGAATTACTTGGATAAATACTTTGACCATTCATCACACAAATTTACATCAATCAAATAGAATTATTCATAAAATGTCCATTGGGTACAGGGAAACTTCATCAAAACAGCTTGAGAAGTGAACCAAAGGTAATAACAGGCTTTCATCTTCCGCTAGCGGTCACGAAAGCTCAAATGATGAGAATTCAATATTTCCAACTCATTGGATATGATTCGAGTTCATCGACCTTTCCCAAATGTTCATAGTGACAAAAGACCAGGCACAAAACCTATAGGAGTGTCCCGTGCACTCGAAAACATGGAGTTTTCAAAGGGAGTGCATGAATGTGCGTCTTTTGTGAGGACGCATTCGACTGTATACGGTCTTTGTTTTGGGGGAAAGCCTTCCTTTTTGATATTTTTTTTGATTGATTATAAGCAGGGGGAAAAGCTGTATTTACATTAGGCCTTCATGGTCAATGGTAAACGGGACGGTCGATTAAAAGTACCTGATCAAATAAGATAGAGGGCATTAGAGGGTAATGTAAAGGAATGGACGGAGTGGTTCGTTAAAACCATTGACATTGGATTATGATTATTATAAGATAACAGAAGAATTTTCTGCCAAAATATAGGACTTCTAATGTTTGGAACTTTAATTTATCGCATTTTTTGGTGGCCAGAGATTTTTTTTTTCTCATTCATTGCTCTACACCTTTCTTTGATATTTATCTTCATGATTGGTAGCAGTATCTCTACAAAATTGTGTACAAAATTCGTTCAGGATTTTCTCTGATTCAACTTATACAGGAAAACCTCTCTGAGTGTCAGCTAAATTTCAATCTTAACTCTTTCTTATTCCAGATTGTCATCTGTACCTTTTATCAACCAAGAGTCTAATTCGCGATGACCTTAGTTATCATAAACACTGACATACGAGAACAATTAACCTAAATTGAAGACAGTGTCTTCTCTACTCCATACGATATGGCTCGTAGTACAAGGGCATCTATATCTTAGCATAATGATGCTGTTATATTAAATTATCGCGAGTCGTCGAATGTAGTAATTTATAGATATTCGTAAGCTATATTAATAAATGCTATACCTTTTGGGGCCGAATCTATATTTAATATTTTGAATAACGCTAAGTTGTTTTTGAGATATATTTTTTTCGATTCTTTACAGTCAGGAAATAAATAAACCTCTGTTAACAGAATAAGCAAATCCAATAAGTTGAGTCTAATTCAGATTTGCGTCGTGATTCCTCTATTCACGCTCGGATAAGAATTTCATCATCATTTCACTAAATTGTTAAATGTTACAGAATGATGGATCTGCTTTTGCTAAAGCTGGAATCATTGGTGACACCTAATTTTGGATGATTAGCATATGGTATCAATCATGTATTACTACTGAGATTGTATTGAATATGAAAATTATTAAACATGCATTATTATGGCGATTGATCGATTTTGAATAAAATGATTTAGTAGATCGTTCTTTCTTGATTTTAAGACTACCAGCAACAATGCTGGAATGCTCTGAACAAAAACAATTTGCAAACCAGGTGATAGAATTCATAAATTTCTTTTCATTTGGTATTAATTGTAAATAGGAGGCTGCATGATAAGCTCTGAAAACGGTATCTTTGAGTTGAGATTTACAATGTGACAATCATACTAATCTTTTAACAGCAAACAGACATGGACAAAGCTAAACAAACCACGTGCTAGACTAAACAAATCCAAGGTAAATCCCTACGTTACTGAAATGATAATCAAGTTGATTGCCAATGCGTATGGATAAGAATATGCAATGTAGCAAGTAATGTTCTCGTAAGACTTATACAAGCATGCGCTTAGTCCGAGTATTTATAGTTTTTTATGGAATTGTCACCAAATCCCTAAATACACAACCTGTGATTATAAAATATGCCATTTAGACTCCTAGGAAGTTAGCGGTCGTTTCAAGTTCGGATCTGTATATGAATTACTTCGAGAGACATATGTGAAGGGTACAACAAAGGAGGTATGTAATTTATAAGTTTTGTCAAGTAGCTAGCGAATGCTAATAGTGTACTAACTGCAAAAGTCATGAATAGGTTAAAATAAAAAGTGGATTAGCCAATTAGATATATGTATATTATCGTCAAGGTATACAAAAGCTAGGCTAGACTAGTATAGACCTATGCGTTTGGATCGTGACTTGTGCCGTCACACATCAACCGCTTGTAGAGATGTTTGTTCAATGTCGATTTTGCAAATAAAAAAATATCGAGTAAATTTTCCATAAAGGATTTTTTTTAATAAATATACCGATGCAATCATCGAATTAGCCTTTGCTATTATTTATTCAGTGGTGCCAGTGTGAGTCAGTTACTTACTTTGTTTACGTCATTGAATTTCTTATCAGATGTAGGTACGCCGATTTATTCACGATGCAAATCACTGTGTTTCAGTTAAAGCAAGATGTATCGAATTTATCAAGATTTTCCAGGTTTGAATGCATTTTACATTATTCACACTCACTAGCTCTTGGAGCGCTCTTCTTGTTGATGCTGAATGCTGATCATGGTAACATATGTGGCTGAGATATGCAAGGGTAGGTAGGTTACAACAGCGACTTTTCAACGCAGATGATCAGGTGCAACGAAACAGGTGGTGATATCGTTGTCTCAGTAAGGTACGTCTATTAATTCTTCTCAGACGTATGCATGTATGCTCACGATGTTTTCCTTCACCGTAAGCGTGTGTAAAATCACTGTTTTAAAGTGTTTAGATAAACTATAGCTTTACCTAACCTAGATGGCTACTACTCTATTCACTCGGCCATCATCGATATGGATTTGTAACAATAGCTTCATCGACAACAACAATACGAGTCGCATCACTACAAACTACCGTGGCAGGTCGTTGACACGCTGGGCGCTAGTTTTTCCGCCAAACGACCCTGCTTCCCGTCGGCTAATGAGATGCAGCATCCTCCGTGCTTTTTATGTGACGTTACGATTGACAGTTACGAGATCATCTTGGAAGATAATATGCTCTTTTATATGTGATTTAGAAAATGTATAGTGCATTGGTTTAAAAAAATATTCGCTCTAGTATTTATAGTTTCATTAATATTCCCTTCCTCAACGTTATTTAATAACTTAAAAAAGTATCAATGTCCAACGCTGGACGCGTTCTCAATTGCTATTTCTTTATATGTACACAAATTACTTAAAAACAGCTGACCAATTTGAATTCTTCTAAATTAGTTTTTGGGGTCCATATTTTTCACAAAAATTGGAAAAAATGTGTCACAAGCACTTCTCGGAGGATTGTGGATCGATTTACGTGAAGGTTGGTGATTTGCTTGGAAAAGTGATGAGGTACTCTTCCTCATACATTTCATTTATCTAATTGTAGTAACTTAAAGATGAGTGGATCAAGATGCGGAGACTGGTATAATCTATGAACCTGATGGTTCCATTCAAGAATTTTATGTTACCAACAAGACAACCGAACCAATAATTAATCTTGGTGATGATTAATGTTTGACCTTCGTAATAGATTTCGATTGATACTTATTTGAAGTTAAATCAACGATGTGAGTATTTGATTATGTCATGTGTGTGCAAATTACAGGCAATTTTACGTGTAGTTTTAATTTTAAATATACATTTGCTTTGACGTAAGTAACCCTGACCTTTGCATCGCGTTATTAGGTCAAAGATAACATCTCATTCAAGAAAAACAAATTTAGGCAAGTACCTAATTATTGGTTGATAATGATAACGAGGTTATGAATTACGTCAGTCATATCTATACAGATAAATAAAGTTGAAGTGTCTATTTGAGATTCCATATTAACAGCTTTCACTGAATGCATATTAAAACGGTACCTACGTAAAAAAACAATAATTAAAAAATCTTTGTCGGCTGGACCGATTTTAACGGGTGTTTCATTGGCACATAGCTTAGCAAATGAAATACAACGCTATCAATTCTAACATAGGATTCTATTGTCTTCGATGGGATCGAATTATTTAAGTTCAAATGTTACTCGTGCCGAACACGTCTCGAATTCTAGAGTGTGTAAAAATTGTGAAAGAAAAAAGGTAATGAAATGCGACAGACACCCCAACAGCCCCAAAAGGCGTCCTAGTGGAAATTGGAAACCTACTTCACGCTAGATTGAATCGGAGGGACCCAACCGATGTCAACTCCTATTTACACGTTTGACGGAACATTGTAAACCGAAATATTACACAAAAACCTTCATCAAAATCAAGTTCCTTTTAACAGGAATATTCTAAAGAGCAGTACGATAATGTATTATGATATTGAAAAATCTCAGGTTAAAGTCAATAATGGAGACCAATACCGATAGCAACAGTTTATCATCCACGGTTATCACGTAACAGTTTCGTTGGCATCGAAATATTATATAGTCAATCACCACATACCCGTTTAATAGACGAGATATAAAATACGACATTCTGCATTGCTGTTGGCTGACCTTGGCGACCAATATAATTTTATCACCAAAAATATAAGCAACGGAGATTCATAGTGCAAGTCGGACTCTTTAACTATCACCAATTGATTATAAGAAAGCTGAAGAAGATCGTATGTAGCTGAACAAGCTGACACGCCTTTAAGTAAACACTTACATGTAATATGAATAGTACCGGTTATAGCCTAATTGCGGCTTGCGGCACGGATATCGTAAGTATCGTAACTGTAAACCGGACGGATATCTGATTTCGTGTGTAACAGGACATTAGCATTGTAATAACAATCCAACTAATTTGATTCGCGGAAGGAAATCATACTTAAGAGTAAAAGCCTGATTCCTGATTGAAATGTATATTTATGTTTCGTATTTAAATATTCTCGCGTTTTCTGAACACTAGTAATTATATCTGAGATCATTGGCAGATGAAATCATCTATACAAAGTGCAGACGACTTCGTATTCAGATATATTGCTTTTTGACATCATCGACAAATATGGATGGTGAAGAAAAAACTTAAAGAGCCTCACTTGTATAGCTTACAACAATGTATGTAACGTGGATCGTAACATGTGGTAATCAATTTACTACAATCATAGAATATAGATGTGATCATAAAATGCTTGTATCAACATGTATTTAGGAGTACACCTCATAAAATTTCATCAAAAAGTAAGATCCCATATGCTAAATACAATTTACGTTCAAAGTAACACATTCGCACCGAGTCATCCGATTCATTTCCTTGGGCCGCTTTCCCCAGTCACCGATCGAATTACCAATCATGGAAAGTGGGTTTGAGCCCCGCACTGATATATAGAAGGCTGATAATGTACATTTGCTGCGAAATATTCGGTCTTATTACCACGCATTATGGTTGACGGGTGTGATGATAAGGAACACAGAAAACGCCCTTAGCATTTAATAATGCAATAAAGGTTTAATATTGTTAAAAGAATTTAAATTGCAAACGCTAAAATACACCGAAAGATAAAGGAGGTTTATTTAGGAGAAATCATTACGAGGTTGAAGTAGCGATGCGCAAAACATTTGGCTAGACGGAATGACGGACGGTGGACCAAAGGAATAACAGATGATCAGACGACATCGTGACATAGGTAGAATGCTATGGATGAGATAGGTATCGGAGTAGCAGCGTGTTGGTGAGGAGGCCTATGACTAGCAGTGTGTCTAAAAGAGTTGATTAGGTAATGAGCACAACAATTAAGTGTATTGTTTACATTTAAAAAATATATTAAAATTTAAACAAAGTAGAAAAGAAAGGTAGCAGAGAAACAGCAGAAACCGAATAAGTAATTTCAGACAGTAACAGTTTACGAGAGTTCCAAAACCAACTAAACGTAGCATGGGAAAGTACATTACGCTCGACGATATACGATGGAAAGTTAGTCTAATGTACAATTACTAAGACCTCGAGCGGACATTGCAAGATAATATGCACAGACTACAAAAAAAACGTTACGCGAATTGAATATGGAAATGATATAAGACATTAAAGCTTCTGGGAGAGTATTAAAAATTCAAAACTAAGGGTGTCGTCTGTTGAGGAAAATGGAACGGTGGAAGTACTTGGAGTAATAACCATTCTTACATATAAACTCGGAAGAGGACTATAGAATTTTGCTAACAAAGGACTAAACAAAAATATTACAACAATCTGTGATAACATGACGGATCTGAGCTCTAATATGGAACAGCGTTGTTTGGTTATATCAACGTGTGACGTGAAGTAGAACGCCGACAAAACCGAGAACATAGTACTCGTGGGAACGCGTGCGATTGACATTACTTGGTAAATAGTTCGCTAACTGTATTAGTTCCAAACGTAAACTAAAACTAATGATCGAAGGCGGTGGCGAGCGCGTCGAATCGGGAATGTAAGGTAACAGTTTTTTATACCTTACAGAGTACATTTCCTTTTAGATTCCTTCTCGAGACACTTTGTAAACATTAAATGGAGTAGCGATACATCCGATCTGAAAGGAAGTGCCATATAAAACGAGAAATGTTCTTGGGAACTTATTCGGAGAATTTCAAGATTTTAGGGAAAAGTTATACAGCGATGATCAGTCTAATGTAATATATAACTATATGAAACCAAAACAAGTAAATTTTTGTTTTGCATCAATACTAAATATTCTTACCATATTTTCATCCAGTCACTGTCATCTTGAACGATAAAAAATAAAATAAGATTCATACCTGAAACAAACCAAATTTTCTTTATTATAAAGTACATCAACGGATATTGATTTCCGTCTCTATTAAGCAACATTTCAAAGTATCATTGGCGTCTAATGACTTCATTACATTAACCCACCGAAAGGAATTTGGGGGCAATCTCGCAGCAAGACATTTTAGATAATAACATTTAATTTTGGAAGCCATTAAAGGTGGCAGGATCACTTTTGATGAGAAATTACTAAAGTGGGTCAGAAAAAGCTTTGTTATCTCTGATCTGTGCATTAGCACTTAAGGAGGCGATATCAAGGCGAAATTATTAAAATCACGGCCCAATTTAATGAAATCAAACTTTAATAATTTCACTATTAGGTCTTTATTGTCCCTGTTGTTATCATTACTCGGTCACCAAACTAACCAATCCTTTGTTTCTTTCCTATACGGTAATTGCTTGACAGTAATAGCAAATGTTGTAACAATATTACCTTATTCAATGAGGTATGTGTGATGCCAAACTTCATTCAGAATTATATCATCTATGTATAAAAATACATCGATGACCATTACATGTATACACAAGTATAATTATTGATGACAGGCTTAACATTACTCAGTCACTTCAAATTATGTTTTTTGTTGAATCATTACTGAACATAATATTTATATATATTTAATATGTTTAAATACATTTAATTGATTTTATATTTTTATACAGAAAACTATATTTCCACGCTTTAAACTTCAGGGGCCATAATTAAGGCTTCAGACTTGTCCCTAGACTATACGAAATGTAATTTCAAAATGTCAAACCACAAATGGTCTGTAAATTATAATTTGAGGCAATTTATGGATATTGTTCCGGACGCGTCAGCTCGTAATGTTTAACATTTGGGAAATGTTCCCAAAATAGAATCTCTGTTTTGTTTCCTTCCCAAATGGTCTATTGATGATGGCGCTGCGTTGCGGTGTTTTTTACGTTTTCCGACGTTTAATGTTTGGAAGAAAGTTATTTATTTAGCGGTTCCACGAGGATATTTTATTTCTATTTAACCTCATGTCAATGATCTGGAGTTTGGACGTTATCATGCATCTAGGATGAGATGACATCATGTTATTTCATCAAGCTTATACTATATTTAGATTACTATACCTACAGTAGAAAGACAAGACACTTCACAGGGTTACTATCAAGTAGATGTTATAGACATTTTCATGTAACCAAACCGCTTAGTTCATCGCTGCACAAGGTTTAACCCAACTTGTCAACCGCAAGTCAATTTCCAAGCACAGCTTCAATTTGGCCAGGAGCAATAAACGTATCAAATATTCAGAAGTAAATCGTTCAGTACTCAGTATACCTAGACGACGTAATAATTTATTAACGCGCTACTCCAAATTTATGAACAGAGTAAGAGGAGATTGCCAAAATAGAATTATTAGTTGAAATTCAAATGTAATAAGTGAGATACATTGTCAAATGTGACAGCCTGAATGGCTCTTATACCATTTGATTTATATTTACTTCCCCTAAAGTTGGAAGCAAAGTTGTATATTGTCTGTAACGTGAGCATCACCTAGTGTTTCCATCCACCATCTGCGGAGTGCCGCCCAACTAATGCAATAATAAAGCAATTTCAACGTCGCAGTAAGCTCACCACTAAACAACATATACCTACCTATGTTTGTTAGTAGTGTTTGTACGGCGAGCTAAACTAACATTAATTCTCTGAGCGCTGTATCCTGTCATCGCTATTGTTTCACTATTCTGCTAACGAAATTCAATACGAAGCTTATGTTTAGTTTAGTCCAATTGTAAGTACTATTATTCTAAAATCGAATGAAACTTTCCAGGTCCAATTTCAGAAAGCGAGATCAATTTTAGTGTTCTTCTCACCATGCTTATAATCGTATTGAATCTATTCTAAATCAAAGAAACAGCGTTGTTTAAATTTACTATTTAACACCAATCCTATTTTTTTGCAGATCCCAGAGGCAAAAAACAAAAATTTTAGATTTGATTGTTTTCCAGACATTTCATCCCAAACCTAGAACATTTTCAAGCTCAAGCCATCCTAAGAGACACGCGACTGCATATCTTATAATATTATCGTCACCTAAACGATATGTTTGGACAACGGTAACAAGTAACGGGTATTTAAAAGATTAAGGCAGAGCCACGGCGGTCAATATAATTAAGATAATGACCACAAAGCTTTCTTATCTATTCCGGAATAACGACCGGGACACCGACGTTGCATGTCAAATATTGTCCCACGAGGGGAATATATTTGTCAGAGTACAGGCGTTTATTTTGACAAACTGATTATTTAAAGACAAAGCATTTTATAATTATCTAACATTTTTAATGATTGAGATAGGTTTGTTAAATAAATGATTTTAAGATCATTTACTTACATAGGATACAAAGGGCACGACTTTTACTATACAATCGAATGCTTTTGTACTAAATTTAAAGGGAATGTAATTTAAGTGATACAAAGATGATATTTATGTACAAAATCGTTTTATTGAAAATTCTTACATAAATAACTAATATATGATAAGCATGACATTTTGAAATCAAAGTAGGTTAAGCAACCGAACAAATATTGAGTATTAAGTATTAAGAATTTTACATGAACATAGGGCAAATATAATGATTGTCATCAGAGGGATGCCAAAAGAGTCTTAAGAGCGTTAATAAAATCGTTAAAACCTCTATTTTTTAATCTGTTTGCACGCATGGTTCTTCTAAACTACATAACGGATCTGAGATAATGCTTACATAATAAATCCTAAATCGCCAACTGCTGTGTAATATCGCTATATTCAAATCATATAATGAGGTCTATAATAACCCTTCTCAATCTTCGCGAAATACATTTGTTGTTTGATAACTCAATACAAGCTTAGTTAGTTCAAACAACGTTTCGCTTGTGACAAGACAATTAGTAAGGATTACCAACTCCCCAGGTGGGGTGGTGTCCTATTTAAAGTTCACCAGCCCTTTCTGCGTATTGTTTAACTTAAACAGGCTATCCATTTGCTACAAAGGATAAGTGGCTTGATTGGAAACAGGTGTATTTGTTTGTTTTTTCTCCGTTCCATTCTGACAGCCCATATTCATATTTTAAATGGGAAACGCGTCCTGTCAGTCGGTTGTCAGATGAGAAGAACATTTTACGTTGTCAAGAAAATGTAATCATTGTGTGACTTGACTGACGTGTGGTGCTATATTGTAGATCAATATGTTGTCTGTCTGTAGCCTTTTTACCGCTAAACCGATATTGCTAAAATAGTTTTATAGGACGGACGAAACGTACTTCAGAGATTATAAGTGCGACAATGATAATCTTCATGCACATCCAGAGTTGACAACAGCTCGGATTCCTTAAGAAAACAATAGCATTAAAAACAACCCACCTGTCTTGTATACGGAATATCGCAAACAGGTTTTAATTAAAGCGAACATAATTGCTCTACAAACAAGTGATGCCAGTTCACAGCCTAGTAAATGATGCTAATAACTGTTCACAACAATTAACTCCGTTAATTCAATTAATAGAGAACGTAATTCGCACTTTACCGCAACATTATTAAGATCCAACATAAATAAAATTATCTCAATTTAAGCCTGTAATGAACCACCGCGGTTTATTTTGATACTTTCACAAGAATTTGATAGGAGTACTTACTTCCGCCTAATTAACTCCAAGGTGCGAACATCAAGAAGATTGTTACGAAATATTATTTTGAAGTAAGATTAAGAACATTACAAAGAGATGACGTCACTAAGAATATGTCAAAGGAGATAATATATTTTGGCTAGTTGGGAACCAGGGAATGACATAACCAAACAAAAGCTTAAAAATAAGACAGTAGGGTGAAGCAATAGCCGATACATAAGATAAATTAATCCAAGTTGACCGAATGAAAAATCAGTTGACTACTCCTGATACATAACACTGAAAACTGGACTTCAGGACTGAATTTCGCTTTGATGTTGTTCGCAAAAGTAACGTAAGAGGACTAAAATTTACCGTCACAGGCTATTCCTAAAGAAATTCTGGTAACCTTACACAGCGAGAACGCAACACTATGAAGAGATCCTCTATAATGACGTGACATCATCCCCAATCCTATTACGGAGAAGCAATTAGCCAGTAAGTTTGTCTATACCGATCTGTCGTTAGTTCGCAACAGTTTTCCCCAAGTTGAGAACACCCACTCGACCCACTTGCCGTACGCCGACCTAAGGTTATTGAGCGAAGAAAAGAATATATCGCACAACATGTGGGATATGCCGATGACATAACAGTTTTTATTAGAGTTTTAAGACGAGGTTGAAATTTATGGGCATTTACGCAATGCACTGGTTTATTAGCTACTAGCTATGCCCCGCGGTTTCACCCCCGTAGATTCAGTTTCTTCCTTATTGTCGCGGAACCCTAATATTTTTAATAAATAAAAGTAGCCTAAGTTACTCCTTGAAACATCAGCTACCTACCAGTGAGTCCCGTTAAAATCGGTCCAGCCGTTTCAGAGATTACCCGGAACAAACAGACAGACAGACAGACAGACAGAGAAAAAATTTAAAACTTGGTTTTGTAGTGTCAGTAGCTTGAATACTTTCATATGCAATTAGTGAAAAGCTGTTATTTTGGATTTACAAACAGACACTTCAATTTTATTTATCTGTATAGATTATGAAAATATATTTCATTGTTTAGATGTTAGAACCCACGAAAGCGAACAAAAAATGCTTAAGCAATTTTTTATCGCTAAGTAGCTAAGCGTAAGAATTCTAATTCCAGTCAAACACTTCAATCACTGAGTCCAGAACTGTGAACTATAGCAAAACCAAACATCCAATTAATGTGTAAGCCGACGTCATACTACAGATGCAAATCACTAAATCAGATTTGGTGTCGAAGGCGTCAACTGAACCAATTTCATAATTCTCGAGTCG
This sequence comes from Watsonalla cultraria, assembly GCA_964035505.1. Lineage (NCBI taxonomy): Eukaryota > Metazoa > Arthropoda > Insecta > Lepidoptera > Drepanidae > Watsonalla > Watsonalla cultraria. The sequence goes on along the minus strand of OZ037736.1, from coordinate 1,609,384 downwards.
TAGCCGTTGTAGGTCAGTCGTTAAGGCCAAGTGGGCGGGAAGAATTTTTATCATATACACACCGTCAATTTTGTAAAATTGACTTAATTGAATGCCCTAAAATATCAACGACCAACTTAACATTATTCTTAAAGATGGTTCGACCAGATGAGGATTCAGAAAAAAGATGAAATTATTTCGTTTCTATATTTTACTTTAACGTTATAGTTATTTCAATGAATCAAAGGATACGTATTGCAAAAGTAAAAAACCGTAAAGCTTCGATACATATGCAAGTGTTAAAAGAAACGGGGAAGAAAAAGAAAACTAAGCAATAAACAAAGACATAGGAACGCGAATGGATGAAAAAGCTTCTACAAAGAACGTGTAAAGGCCGATGGTAAACTTTGAAGAGCCATTTACATAACAGCTGGCACGGAATATTGATCGATCAAACATTTTATCTAGTTGACATTTCTTCAAGGGTTCTTACGAGATTTATTCAAATCGGTCACCGTTATAAAGTTTTTGAAGAATTTCATTATTGAATACTAGCTGTGCCCCGCGTTTCACCGACCTAAATTAATGGGTGGCCTAATTCGCGGTACCACATTTCTTTTTTCAATAAAAGTAGCTACATTACTCTTTGGTACATCAGCTATCTGCCAGTGTCAAAAGACCCACTATTTCAGAGTTCAGCCGGAACAGACAGATAAAAAAGAAAAAAAATATTATTTTTTTATCTGATATTACCTCCAACACTTTCTTATGCATTTAGTGAAAAGCTGTAGATTTGGAATTACAAACAGACACTTCAATTTTCTTTTAGATTTATAGATTTGTTTGGACATCCAAATGTCACATGACCTCATTCAAAACCCTTAAATCAAGGATTTATTCGAAGATATATTACGTTGCGAATGTGATACTCAGATGGTGACTGAGGCTGTTACCAGCCGTCGTACATGCAAAACATTGAAAGAAAATCTACCACATACGAATTTACTCATCTAGCGACCCCAAAGCCCCAACGTTTTTAGACTCTAAGTCACCTTTACCAATGAAACACAAAAGCTAGGAATACGCCTATAGCTACGAATAGATCATTCCTCATAGGTGATAATGATGATGAAGTCAAACGTAAACCAAAAGTCACTTTTAAAATCGAATATACATCAGCAGCAGAAATCGGTCATCGACTTACCCTTTAATCAAAAACCATAACAATGAGTTAAGTTTGTTATCGTTCCGAGATTAGCCACGCGAACCAAGTCCACAGTATGAAGATAAGCTTACTATGCAGTATGTAAGACCAATTTTTTGAAATTAGTGTCTTTTTTCTCACGAGCCTGAGGGTTGACACTCTAAAATACTCTCCTTTATTTCACTGCTAAAGTAATTTCGATTTGAAGTTTAGATAAATGACTGTAGAATACGTAAATTTCATAAATACGATTGGTCACGACATGACACCCCTTACTGACATTACGCCTGGGCCGCGTATTATCTCGTATTGGCGAGAGTCAGTTTTTTCGAATGATTTGTTCCTAGATTGCGTACTGCTTGTACTAAGCTTACATTTACTCTGTGCCACTCTAAAACAATGCCGACCATCGATTGGCTTAGTCTATTTGGATTAACGATCGCCGTTTATATGCCAAACCAGGGTTAAACACGAAATGTTTCTCTTAGATTAAACGTAAATGAACGGTTAAATTTAACAAAATGTTGGAAATCTGAAATGAAGAAAAAACATTAAATAAGAATATCTTTTCCGACAAGAAACAAATGAAATATACAAACAAACATTTGAGTGTAACCAGAACCATTAAAATATACATATCAAGATTGTTGTTAATTATTGTTTGAGACATTGATAAAGTGACCATTGTGATGAAATAGTGATGAACTAATTAAAAAGTTGACACAAAAAAACATTGGAATCTGTTGATAGTGTTTCTATTATAATTGAAATTAGTCTTATTCAAACATTATTATAAATAAAGATCATTAATAAAAACCTGTCCTATAGTTCCAGTCAATAGAAATCAACGTAAAGCAAACAAAATCTTTATGCATCCCAAAGATAAGGGTTTTCTGGCATCTGAAATAACTGTTTCTATAGTACTTACTTACGACAAATCGACAACACATACATCATCAAGGTACTGCCTGGTGCCACAAAGCCAACACACTCATTCACACATTTCAATGAATCAATCGCAAATCAATAATTGGATATCCATCTGTCCGTTATACGAGTGAGATTACATAGCGGTGAATGAGCTTGTGTGACCGTGACACTGCATTACAGCTAATTGATATATAATTCAAGTACTTCAACACTCATTATCAATAATCAATTGATCACGAATTATCTGGATTCATATAACTTCATCAATTTTGTTTCCCTATGCCTTATTCACGTTCGAGGTAGGCTGAATTTACTTTCAAGGTATGTTCTTCAAGTCACGAATTTACAAGCAATCAACGAGAGCACCATTAGTCTAGAGACTCCATATCCTCATTTTCATTACTTTAATGTCTTTTCATGCTTTGGATATTCCTCAGGCTTTTAAATTTGGTCACCGACTGAATCTATGGTCTTGATAGATAAATATTTTCTTGCAAATTCAAGGATCTTCAATCACCTATGTACCCATAAAAGTCATTGAAGTAACACACGTCACAAAGACCTTGTTATCAATAAAACAATAATACAGGAACAGTTGGATTCCCATTGTATTCAAGTCACCTAACGGGACGACACATATCCCACGGGGTGAGGAAGACAAAAGATTTTAAGCTACATCAGCGGATATTAAAAGTAGATTAGACACGTTACGATGTATCTGGTGTTACTTTCATTCTGCGGTGAAGATTTACAAGGCATTTGTTTTCATTCATAGGGGTAAACGACCTACAACGATGCCAAATCGATTATGCTAAAACGATAGTAGCCTGCAGCGATGGAGTTTGATAAGAAGAATATGGAAATCGCAATCACTTTAGGAATGACATAGACACTTTAGAGAATTTTCCTTTATTTATAGGAATACTAGTTTCCGTCTGCGACTTAGCACTCCTTATTACAGATCTCGAATCAAATTCGAGTAGCAATATACCCTATGTCATATTACTCAGCGATAATATGCGAATCTTTCTGTATTTTTAAAAATAGGTTCAGTTGTTTATAATATTAGTATAGAAAGATATAGATAAGAGTTAATAGTAACTTGAAGGACACAGGAAATTGAAATACATTCAGGCCATTGATATTGTTTCAGAAGTAGGACAGTAGACAGTGAATGCTATTAAGATAAGTTTAAAAGATGTGAAACTTGAAATTCGAATGAGTTTCACACTATCGGGGACATTTTAGTTTGCAGTTTCTCGACAAGTTTAAGCGATCAAATAGAACAAACTAGTTATTAAGACACCAATATCTCCTACTTTCGATTACTCTACTCGCAAAAATGTATTTAACCTAGTGCCAGCTTATACCAAAATCCAACTGTGTAATGTCTGTGGGCTCTGAGATATTTCTGTTTCCGCAAGATTCTCTTGTATTTTTTTCGTAGTCGTAGAAAATATTTACTATCAGAATAAACAAAGCATACATTATCAAAAGGTTCCAAAATTTCTTTCTCTATATTTTTATGGACATTAAACAAATACCACTAGAAAGCAAACTATTAACAAGCTATTCCTTATTAAGATATCAGCATTATCAGAGACGAACACAAATTCAACATACCTGTAGCAGCGTTTCTCCACTCGCTCATAGATGGCGCTACTCGCTAACAAATGCGAAGTTTAGATACAAATACACTAGAACCTAAATCGCGCCAGAAGAGTTTTCAAGCGCATTGCAGTATATATACAAGTTTCTAACTAGAACAGTTGGAGCCGCGGTTCCCCAGGCATGACACCCGCCTGGCTGGAAGATCTTCCCTTTGCTGGGGATGAGCATGATCACTCGCTCTCCCCACAGTGGTGACCCCGTTGAACCTGAACATCAGCAACCTTCGCATCATTCTCCTCGCAACCATCAGCAGCAGCAGCAGTCACACAGCAAGCCAGCATCGAGTATCTACAGGTCCATTACAGCCGACGCACCGCGCTACTGGTCCTGGCACTCATCTCTCCACCGACCCCGCACGTCCACCTCACGCAGCCCACGCCGGACGCCTGCTCATCGCTCCACGTGGCACGCCTGCGCTGAGTCTGCTGGACTCGGTCGGCATCTCCGCTCAGTCTCGACTCACCGCAGACTTCTAAGCACCCTGGCCCTTGCAAGGTATCAAGCACGCACTGCACGCACACAACGAAAAATGGATCGACCTTCGGTCTTGGAGGGGAGTGATGTAGCAGCGTTTCTCCACTCGCTCATAGATGGCGCTACTCGCTAACAAATGCGAAGTTTAGATACAAATACACTAGAACCTAAATCGCGCCAGAAGAGTTTTCAAGCGCATTGCAGTATATATACAAGTTTCCAACTAGAACAGTTGGAGCCGCTGTTCCCCAGGCATGACACCCGCCTGGCTGGAAGATCTTCCCTTTGCTGGGGATGAGCATGATCACTCGCTCTCCCCACATACCTATTCAATTGTGGATATAACAGACTATTGACTAAAAAGATGCCATTAACCAGGCATTAAGTAATTCAGACTCAAGGCTGCTACTGGTAAATTGCAGATTGAAAAACCCAACAACACTTTTTCCGTAGAAATCGAACCCAGGACCTCGTGTTTCACGGTAGCTCTTGCGAGCAGTAGACCAACGAGGCAGTAAATAAAAACTTTTTAAAGAACTTCGTGATCCAGACAATACGTCTTAGAAATCGTTATACGAAATCATAACGATTATACCAACAATTCACTTATTATCTAGCCAAGATAACATCGTGTTTACAAACCGCTTCAAACAATGAATGACAGTGTCGTAATTATGGACTATTATATAGAGCATTCACTCTTATACCATTTTCTTTAAATCTTAATGCATTTATTTTCTATACGGATTCCTGACAGCCTTAGGCCTCAGTTAACTGAATGACGTGGTCCTATTGAGGGATTTTTTCTCGCAAGTCTCGTGTTGAAATGCACAACGATATCATATTTTAATAATAGTAAATATCATTGGACACACAACTATAGTGTCACACAAAACTAACTCAGAAAAAGAAAAAAGATGCCAGGGTAAACAGAAACACTCATAAATCGTAATTTGTTGCAACGCCATTCGCCGTCTACACGCAAACTAAAGTTAAAGCTATTCACCTCCCTGGCTTTATCCCATACGTTTTTGGGCTCAGCTCTTGATTCAACCCGATGCGGCTGATCACTTGATTTTTATACGAAGTGACTGCCATCTGACCTTCACAACCCCTTTTACGAGGAAAATCGGTAAAGTCATAGCTATTGTAATCTTCAAATTTGCCTTCAGCTTTAGTTTTAACGACTGTTATGAGTTAAAGAATTGTACCGAGTTTCATGCCAGTTCTTCTCAGAAGCCTAGTTTCCGAACCGATGTTCAGTTTTTCGACGTTCATAAGGGCCCATAAAATTTAAACTTCCTCCTCAATTATTTACGAAATTGTAATTAGTTGGACGACGTCTTCCTTTCTAAGGGTGACGTTTCGGTATTAAGCCACAAGACCCTAAATACACACTCAGATTTACTTCTTAAGAAAATGTTGCCTTTATTTTCAAGTTTCATGTTATCAGGTGAATTGTGTAATGGAATTCCTTCGCATTTGTTATCAAATGAGTTTAAGCTTTTACATTCTTGTAAACATTACGATGTTAGAATTTTGTAAGAGTTTCGCAGTTTTCAGCACTCTAGGGTAGATCTAATGGAAAGTTAAAACGAAATATCTGGAGATCTTGTTTTAAATTTAGTATCTATACTTACTGTATACTATCTACTTACTGCATAAAAGATGGATGATTCTCGTGCGTGGTCTTTTTTCTCGCGACTTTAAAAGCAAGCCTTCTGCACCTACTTTACTATTTTTTAATTTAAGTCACTTTACTATAGACTTTAATTTAAGTCATGGAAGATCAGATGTCGAGAGCATTTTTCTATCTACATCTGCATTACATCCATATAAAGTTAGACATAGCAAAAGCGTATCAAATAAGGCTTCCTTTAGTAAAGCTTAAGCCACATGGACACCAGATGGATGGCAAATGTCAATGTACGTCGCGTTTATTGACGAAAATGCTGTATCAAACATTTCTATGGCTGCATCGCATTGGCAGGTGGGCAGCCGAATGTTAATACGAGTTGTGTTTAATACGATATTAACACAAACAACGCAATGTTTAGATAAACATCGTAGTAATAAGGAATTTAATAATCTGGCCTCAAAGCTCACTGAATCAACACTGAATTACCTAATTATAAACACACTACTGTAATACAAAATGCACAAGCAAGACTGCCTCGTTGGTCTTAAGGTTGTAACTGCTGAATAAGAGGTTCTATCTTCTACCCTCGGGTCGGACAAAGTGCTATTGAGGTTTTCCATCTGTAAATTTCCCAGTAGTAGCCCGGAGTCTGGATTTGGGTCCGGTTAATGGCAATAGGCTCGCCCTCTATTACATGGGACTTAAACATCACTGGTGAAATGTGGGTGTACTGGTATCGAGAGCATCGCTATGTATGAACAATACTGATAGAATAGAGTAAAATTACTCAGACGCTGTTTAATTTTTCTCACGACCATATTCCTGGAATACAAGTAGAATCTGGTTTAGAACAACGATCAAAAGCCTACATTTCAGACCCAAATTCCAAAATTAGCTATACATAGTGCATCCCCAAACACGTAAGCCCAACAATATGGGTCAGTGCGCAAACTCTTCAGCTCCATTACATAATTTAGAAGGCGAGTCACGCAACTGCGCGTATGATAATATACCGTAATGGTACAATAATTTCGCAGTGTCGGCAACACGATATGTTCCTCTTAGATACAAATTTGCTATTATGTTTCAATGTTTGGTGTTTCTCTTTAATCTATCAAAGCGATGTGATGTGATGCCAGTGGAATCTTTATAGCGCCTTCAAAGGTGAGCGGTCATTCTAAAGTTAATTAATCAAATTGATAAACCAATTATGCTTAGCCAAAACAATTGATTTCACAATAATAAATAATAGGTATAAAAATTCTAGAATATGTTGTAATATCAAAATGACGAATTAAACTCGACAGCCGAAATCTCGCAGATTCAAAAACACTTGGTTCTTTTCATTCATCGCCCTTTAGATCTAGTGATGGTGTTTGATCTTTTATAGTGTGAAAGGCATCTTAAACAATTTAACGAGTTAATAAGTTTAGCTAATCCCCATCAGCCAGCATTAATTGGTCATTCAGACCGTACTGTACGCTTTCTGCACACGTTACGTTGCGTAAATGTGTGATCATATTAATTGGATAGGTATTTACTTACTCTAGAAAAAATCTTGTTTTTTGCAAATTGACTTTCAATTTTCACTTTGAGTAAATAATAGTATCAAACAAAATCACCAAACAGATTTTATGCTAACTTCAAATTTCAAACCATTTTCTTAAAATGTGAACGAATTTCTTCGTTTCAAGATATTATGACTTCTATGACGTAGAAGACGATATCTATTTTTGGACTCAAAACGTGAAGGTGTTGTGAATAAAATATTTTTCAGATATTTGTGAAATTGATCGTCCCACTCACTTCTAAAAGAGATCTCATTATATCCAAATGGAAAATATAACATTTTATTTTTCAAGTTGGACAAAGGAAAACCTCCGAGCATGTTTGAAGTTTAAGATCTTCTTAACTATTTAAAGACGTCGTCATAATACCCAAACGCAGTGTGAGTATGCTTGAATTTGAATATTCTTTTATTCGCTCTGATCCGCCGTGATTGGTATCACCCACTCATATGCCCACTTTTCACTTCTATGGATTTCCTCGAAGTTTTTCTTTGCCCGTGGTGCGATTAACTCGTGGTATGATTAAATCACATTGGTACAATCAGAATATTTGGATTGGAAATATCGTCGTTCCGTTTATGAAATGAAAGGACTGAGTATAACATGATTTTTAGTCGATACGACCTTTTAATATAATACTTAAATAAAAGCTTGTATTAAAAAAAAAATTTTCATGTACTTAAGTAAAAATATATTCAACAGAAATACGTCAAATATCCTACCAGTTCATAATAGCGTTGAAGAATTACAAACACACCATATGAAACATTTATAACCCTAACCTTCGCGGTGCACAATCGATAGCGACCCCTTACATTTCGACCCCTAAACTTGGCCAGACCATTAGTGATTTCAATGGTAACCATGGCATTATTGTTGAAGGCTTTCTAAGTTAACGCCCACGTATATGACGTCAACAGATCGCTCTGATGTAGATTTATTAATCGGTATTATTGTTGTCTTAAAATAGATTTCTTAAAGGCACACTTCAGCTTGGTGCGTCAAACCTTGAATTAAAGAATTATTTTTCATACCAGTGAGTTCGTTTGCAATGTAGTACATCCATACTTATACTTACGAATACATAAAACTGAAGAGTTTGTTTGTTTGCTTGCACGCGCTAATCTCAGAAACTATTGTAGCGCGATTCACCTAATGAAAACGGATGCGTTGAAGTCTTATCGAACTACGATGTAGGATCTCGTAAATACTACATTGTGAGAGGATATCGATCGATTTTAATCGTTATCGATATTTCAATCGCTTGTTTTATGTGAATGAGGGCATAGTTTATCATCACGTTAAGACCAATCGCGGGTCAAAGATAGCGTTAGCCCGTATTGCTCTAAAGGCCAAGTACTTATAGTACACTTACATTTCTCCAGTTATGTTCAAGACCCGTTTAAAGGGAGGCTTATTGATATTAACCGTAGCCCTACGTAACACAGACTTTAAACAAAAGATCACGTTATGAACAACTTACTTTACGAATCTTACCTTTAGCTGATGGAAACAGTGCTGCAAATTACGAAAACGACCGAAACACATAAAATTTAATTATTCCGCTGAAGCCTGAACGGAAATTAGCAGCAATTTAGCACAGTTTATTGAAATTTTAAAGGCAATAAACTGAATAACACGACTCTTGTTACGTTATCTTTGAATTTAAATTAAAACTGGTACACTTGAACCTGTTCTTGTCTTCGTGGTGTACTGGTAGCGCCTTATGTATAAATATACTAGCTTCTGCCCGCGATTTCGTTTACGTATAATGATGATATATAGCCTATAGACTTAATTTATAAGTTGGCTATCGAAAGCTGAAAGAATTTTTCTAATTGGACCGGTCGTTCCTGAGTTTAGCGCGTTGGAGCAAGCAAATAAACGAACACTTCAGCTTTTATTATTATTAATAACGTTGATAAGAAAAATATAGATTATAAAAGGCAGTATATGCAAGTAAACCTGGATACCTTCAAGCCTGACGTCGTCTTAAACCATAAAATTAAACGTCAAAGCCTAGAAGTACTCAAGACGCACTGTTTAAAACGACAAAAGTTGGCTTCCAGTTCCCATTAAACTCTACCATTCTGCCGATGGTCACATCAGCTACTTCTTGAGCTCCGATACTTCCTATCGTTAACTCGCTACATCAATTATCTTGCAAACCCTTTCCAACCTATTGCCATTGCTTCTCGTCTTACTTCTTTTAAATGTCATAGTATCTGCAGTAAGTCCTCACGCTTCCTTATACGATGTTTTGGCAAACCCTTCAATTATTTCGTACAGAGTTTCTACTGAATTATCTCTTAGACACATAATAGGTAGCAGACTACTATGTATGGTCACGCCTTCTTCGTTACAGACACCAATACAACTATACCACAGTGTATAATATAAGCTTACTAAGCAGTATGGAATCTTAAATATTTTTTTTTAATAAGTACGTTTGCGTTCCTCCATCGAGCGTGAGGGTTGTCACAATTAATTTACTATCAAAGCGACATGGATTTGAAGTTTATAAGAATGTCTGTAAAACACATAAACGCGATTGGTCACGACGTGTCACCCCTTACTGAGATTACGCCTGCACTGGAGTTACTTATAACTAGCTGTGCCCCGCGGATTCACCCGCGTTGATTTAGTTTCATCCTTAATGTTGCGGAACCCTAATATTTTTAATAAATAAAAGTAGCCTAAGTTACTCCTTGAAACATTAGCTACCTGCCAGTGAAAGTCCCGTTAAAATCGGTCCAGCCGTTTCAGAGATTACCCTGAACAAACAGACAGACAGACAGACAGACGGACAGACAGACAGAGAAACATTTTAAAACATGGTATTTTAGTGTCAGTAGCGTGTGTACTTTCATATGCATTTAGTAAAAAGCTGTTATTTTGGAATTACAACGATTCAATTTTATTCATCTGTATAGATATAGATAATCTCGTAGACGAGTCTGTGTGTGTGTGTGTCATTTCGAACGATTTGTTCCTAGATTCCATACTGCTTGTAGTAAGGTGTTTCTATGGTCCTCTAATTCGCTATTCAAATTCATTTCAGACACCCGCTGTTTTCCTTCATCAACCACAGCTAATCTAGTAATGAAATGGGAACGCCATTCGTGTGTTGGTGAAACAGGTTTTTAATTGGTGAAGTCAGAAAAAGTTAACAGTCATTGCTCGCGCGAAACGATTACACAGGTTTATTGATTTTTGAAGCTACGTGCGATATTCTTCAACAAGCATCACTAATCTACTACTTAATATTTAGTACTGTATGCATCTCAAGTGATAAGTCAAAAAACTCTGCAGCTTTTTGGATTTAGTAATCTTTCTTAAGTCATGAAGGCTTTCATATCGAAGACTAGCTGTGCCCCGCAGTTTCACCCACGTAGATTTTAATTTCATGGATGCCCGAGGATTCCTAACGTTAAAAAAAATCTAAGTAGCCTTAGTTACTCCTTGAAACATCAGCTACTTGCCAGTGAAAGTCCCAGTTAAATCGGTGCAGCCGTTTCAGAGATTACCCGGAACAAACAGACAGACAGACAGAGAAAAAATATAAAACTTGGTTTTTTAGTGTCAGTAGCGTGTATTTACATATTACAAACAGACACTTCAATTTTATTTATCTGTATAGATATAGATGTATAGATAGGAATAGAATAGAGGATTCAATCGAGTATAAATTGGCTTGATCGATCGGTCAAGTTCATCTAGGTAGGTCGCCGACTTTCTAACTCCCTAATAATGTAATGACCCCTTCATGTGAAAAGATTGATGAACGTGGATCAAGCTAAATCGGGGTAAGTAGAAACGAGAACGTTCTTTACTTACCCCGTTTCGCTATCATCTGTACCTTTTCTCTGAGTTGCAACCCTAACAAAAGAAGATATATTTCCCAGTAATCGATAGAAACTGCTTTCTCCGCGCAAACAGTAGTAACCATTAACTTTTCAGTGACAATGCAGCAACAAAGTGTATAACGGACGTAACCTATTTCCATTGTGCCCCAACCGCCGTCCCAGTTACCCCGCTGCGCTAACAGGTTCCAGATACGGAGCTAAGATTTCTCGTGGAGTGAGCTTTTCGCTTGAAAATTTACTGTTTTCAAACACATTCGAAAGCTGTTGCAATGTATATGCAATGTACAAAACATGGTTAAGCGAGGACTATGTTGTATGCATCCCTTTGGAAATCCATATCTCCAAAAAAGATGGAGCTAATTACTTTTAAACTAAGGACTCTCTTAATTTATGTTTTGTAATAAACGGGCATCAGGGGTTTGTATGAACTTCTCACTCCACTTAAGCTCAAGCCTCGAGGATTCCCAATTGAGTAGCAGTAGGCAGAGGGGTTAAAAGAATCTCCGAATAGGAAGGATCTAAAAAGAACATCCTTCATCGATGATAATAATGTGCCAACGTGACAGATGGTGAGTCTAACGGCATCTTAGGCTCTTGTCATTGAATTTCTTCTCATACAGGTTTCCTCAGAGGAGCCCGGGGCACAGTTGCTATTGCGCATATCAATCGATCAGCGACGTTAAGAAACCCTAACCCAAGCCAGTAGTATGATGGGTGATGGCCGGGTTCCCTCCGTGCTGCGGAGAGCACGATTGTATAAAGCTTGTGGTGTGACTTCATTCACAAACACTACACTTAAGTTTTTCGAATAAACTCATTGATTCAGGACAGGTAGTTCATTAATGTCTGCGGTGCTACATTGAACTATTTTAATACCCCGTCTTTCATCATTATCAGTCCGTGGACTCGACCTAATATAATAAGCGGCACCATAACAAACTGTACCCGGCTGTTTCCGTGGTTTATTATTAGTTACGCCACGTGTAAGCATCCTAGTCGTGTCCGGCCGGATGGATGCTTAACCTACACATATTTACATTGATAATGTCAATCTGTCCCAGTATAGATGTGGTAGTGTGCTGTGAATTGTAATGGAATGGATAATGAATGAAGTTCACTTGTATGCGTATGCGCCACTCATAAATCAAAAAAAAGTCGCTTGCAATTAGCTGCAATGCGTCGTAATTAGGATAGCACCACGTGCGTTACGTACGGTGAAGAAAAACATCGTGAGGAAACCTGCCGCTTTATTCACTACGGTTTCTCAGTGTCAAACTCGACGACGAGCGTTGGTTTCAATCGTAGGAAATTGATACATAGAGGATAAGGTTCAATTACGTATCTTTAAAAACAACACTCGACGACGAGTGCAACGCTGAGAAACCTTAGTGAATAACGCGGTTGTATACGTCTGAGAAGTAATTCAAAGATGTAATGTCGTACCTGACACGTGAAGACAACACCATACTTCCATATTAGTTGTGGTGAAAAATGGGTGTAGTAAGTCTACGCTTTGAGAAACGGTATACAATAAAATGATTTTTAATATGACAGACATAACTCGAAGCTAGTACATTTTTCAGAAAGATCAAATTCGAAGCTCTCGTAACCGAAGGAAGTGTATGAAGAGATGCATGAATGTGGATGAAGCGAAAGAAGGATCGTAGCATGTGGCGAACCGTGGTCTCTGCCTACCCCCATGGGATATAGGCGTGAACTTACCAAGTACCTAATAGGGGGCAGGCAAGTCTATTGCCATTAACCGGACACTAATCCAGACTCCGGACTGCTACTGGCAAATTATACAAATTACACAAGTCCAAAAAGTCTTTGTCCGACATTTGCGACCACTAAGACCAAATACGCAGTACTTAATATTACAGATATTTCTTTAAAACAAGATCATTTGCAGAAACTGCGCAAATGACCTTAAATACTGGATCAGTCAGCTCAACTTACAATCCGTCGGTCGGTTCATTATAAGGACATTTATAAGTCCGTCTGGAATATCGTTCCCCCCATCCCTTATCCCTAAAAATCGATACTCTCCGCCCTTTATACTGTCGGGGTAAGGTCAAGGTGACATCAAAATAAATGTATTTAATAACGCAACTTTCGAAAGACATACAGATGGGACAGGAATTTCAATAAAGAGGGTACATGCGCCCCATAGTTTGTGAGTTATATTGAAAAAAAAAATGCCTTTGACAATGTATTTAATCAAAATGCCAGTAACATTTTTATTGAATACTAAAATAGTTTAAAGAGAGTTCATATTTACAACGATACAAATATTCAATCTATACATTTTGTTTATATTACCAGCTGTGCCCCGAGTATGCGTAATTTCATGGGTGTCTTGATCTTGATCTTTTTTAAAATAAAAGTAACATCATTAGACTAGGTCATCATCATCATCCTCCTGCCCTTATCCCATGTTATTTGTGGTCGGCGCAATGTGTTCTTCTCTTCCATATCTCTCTATCAGCCATCATATCTGTATTCACTCCCTGTTGAGGAGGAGAAGGCGGGCAGTTCAGGGTGTTGAATGACAGCTTTATTTCATCTCTTGTATCGTTTATTTTCTTGTTTTTTACAATATTACAATAGGTACACGTTAAATGCGTAGTCGGTCGCAGCGAGAGGACGACAGGTAAGTATGGTGGGGGGACGCGAAGTTAGCTGCAAGCAGCTAGGAACGTTTCGATTGACGTGAAGTTGGCTTGCGCGTTAACATGCCCCCGGCCTTGGAAGCTGGCAGCAAGCAGCAGCTTTCAATGGTTCAGCTTACTTCGACAGGCAGCGGACAGATCTTCGAAAATGCCCGCCGTATTGTTCCTGCAGCAGTGCGAATGTCGGCAACTCTGGAAACGCCATCATGACCCGGTAGGACGGAGATGATTCTGCCGAGGTTCCATCTGAGAGGAGGGGAGTTGGTGTCCTTAATGACTACCAATGTGTTGGGTTTCAGATCCGTTACATTTGACTTCCATTTTGCTCTGGTCTGTAGCTCACTCACGAACTCCGTGGACCAGCGGTTCCAGAAGTGTTGTCGTAGTTGTTCGACTCGCTGATATCTGGTCAGACTCGAAATCTGCCTTTCTTGTAGGTCAGCGCAAACAGGTGCAGTCAGCGGGCGACCAACTAGAAAATGAGCAGGACAAAGAGGGGAAAAGTCGTGTGGATCAGAGGAAAGAGGAGTTAGGGGCCGAGAGTTCATTATGGCCTCAATTTGAGCCAATGTCGTGCTTAACTCTTCAAAAGTTAAATGCGCATTACCTACTACACGCCGGAGATGGTATTTACAGCTCTTTACTCCGGCTTCCCATAATCCACCAAAATGAGGCGCATAAGGGGGGATGAATTTAAATTGTATATTCTGACCGGCAGCGTAATCTAATATTTCTTGTGAACAGGTTTTTAGAAATTTAGCAAATTCATTCATTAGCCCAACAAAGCATTTCCCATTATCAGAATATATTACTGAAGGTTTTGAACGCCTAGAGATAAATCTCTTTAATGCTAAACAATAAGCATCTGTAGTGAGGTCGCTAACTAGCTCCATATGTACGGCGCGGGTCGCGAAGCACACAAATAAACAAATATATGCCTTTACAGTTTTAGCTCCCCTGCCTTTTCTGTTTAATATGAGCACTGGACCGGCGTAGTCAACACCACAGTTTAAGAATGGATAGCCTGGATGCAGTCGTTCTTTAGGTATGTCACCCATGATAGGCTGTGGTGTTTTGCCTCGCAATCGTGTACACAGCACACAATCATGGAATATTTTCCTAGCCAAGTTGCGCCCTCCTATTGGCCACCAAGTTTCTCGCAATGTGTAAAGTAGTAACTGTGGCGCAGCGTGTAAAAGTTTAATATGTTCATAGCGAAATATTAAAAATGTGAAATGATGTTTAGATGAAATTAAAATCGGGTGCCTTTTATTATAATCGAATTGTAAATTATTGTTGAGTCGACCCCCTACTCGAATTATATTATTAGAATCTATAAATAAATTTAAATTAGACAGTTTGTGTTTATTGAACAACGCTTGTTTAGTTTTTAAATTATCATAAACGTCACGAAAAGATTCCTGTTGTGCTAATCGAATCAATAAAGTGAGCGAGTCTTCCAACTCATTCACACTCAGGGGGCCTGTGCGTGATGCATTCATATGGCATTTATTGAAAGAAACGCGCTTCAAACGGGCAACGCCACGAATCATTTTGTTAAAATCAGAAAATCTATCGAAGGGAAATTTAAATTCTTTTTTGTGGATGTTTGTGACGTATGTATGAGTAGTGTTCGCATTATGAGTTTTCATATCAGGGAGATCACTTTCCGCGACAGAAATGTCTGAATTGTGAGTTGAGCAGTTTAGAGTTGGATTACGGAGAAATTCCGGGCCATGCCACCACAGGTGAGACATACTGAGCGAGTCCAGTGGTACGCCTCGTGACACGAGGTCAGCTGGGTTGTCTTTGCCACTGACGTGGCGCCAAGGATGCTCTTTCGTTAACTCGCGTATCTCCACAGTCCGATTTTGAACGAATGTTTTTAATAAACTTGGTGTCATGCGCAACCACCCGAGAACAATAGTGGAGTCTGTCCAGAAAATTACCTGATGAAAAGCACAGCGCATAGATTGTTTAATTTTATTATACAAGTTAGCACTTAATAAAGCCCCACACAATTCTAATCGGGGAATACTAACAGGTTTAATGGGTGCGACTTTACCCTTTGAGCATAAAAGTGCTATGCTAACTGTATAGTCAGTGTGTATAGTTCGAATGTATGCGCAAGCGCCGTAGCCCAGCTGAGAGGCATCGCTGAAAATGTGTACTTCGACATAACTGGGGTTTGAACCAATGACATGACGCGGTATACGTAATGTATTGAGGATAGGAAGTGATTTTTCAAATTGGTTCCAACTAGCAGCTATGTCGCTGGAAACTGGATCGTCCCAGTCGAGTTTTAATAGCCACAATTTTTGTAACATCATTTTCCCCATCATTAAAAATGGACTAAGCAAGCCTAGGGGATCGAATATTTGAGATATACTTGAAAGTATGAAACGCTTTGTGATATGTGTACTATCATTTGGTTTGAATTGTGTGTGATAATGAAGTTCGTCGGTTGAATTGTTCCAACCTAAACCGAGTGTACGGCAGTTAGCATTCTCGCCCAACGAAAGATCCTTATAATTATTATTGATGTAAGTGTTGTCTAAATTGCACTCGTTCGGATTAAAATTAAATGTCCACTTACGAAGTGGAAAGCAACCTGATTCAAGGACCCTTTTGGTTTCGTGACACAGAGATAAAAGATGTTCAATCGAATCTGAGCCCGTAATCATGTCGTCAACGTAAAAATCGTCATTTATAATCTGTTGCACTTCCGAGTTGGTGCACTCTGCTGCTAACTGCTTTAAACACCTAACAGTAAGAAATGGAGCAGAGGCAGTGCCATAGGTGACTGTGTTCAACTTGTAACATTCGAGCCGATCCCCAGGGTTTTCACGCCATAATATTATTTGAAGCATGCGCTGCTGCTCATTAATTAGCACTTGTCTGTAAGCCTTTTCAATATCAGCGCACACCACAAACCTATGCTGTCTAAACCTCAGCAGTATAGAGAATAAATCCCCTTGGATTGGCGGCCCAATTAACTGCAACTCGTTAAGTGACACATTAGAACTTGACCTTTGACTGCCATTGAACACAACCCTTAATTTTGTTGTGGTGCTGTGTTCACGAAAAACGCCGTGATGCGGCATGATATAATATGGCTTATCGTATGTATCTATTCGAGTCATATGTCCTAAATCATCGTACTCCTTCATAAAATCCGCATACATTTTCTTAAATACAGTGTTACGCTGTAATCGTTTTTCAAGACATAAAAACTGCTGTTCAGCTATCGCATATGTATCGCCTAAACTGTCAGGAGAACGCTTGAGAGGTATTTTGACGCAAAATCTACCATCAGCCATTCGCATCGTATTTTCGATGAAATGTTTTTCGCATGCCATCTCATCTTCGCTTAAAATATTAGCTTTTGGTAGCTCCTCAAGTTCCCAAAACATTTTCAATTGAGTGTCAATTGATTGTGTGAAGTTGCAATGAATTAAATTATTGCCTTTTGATTTATTTGTATGTATGAGTCCTGAAATAATCCACCCTAGCTTTGTATTTTGAAGGAAGGGTCCATTTTTAAGGCGCATCCGTCCTTCACTCAATAAGTTCCAAAACATGTCTGCACCGATTAAAATATCAATGTTTTGACTTTCGTTAAAATGTGGATCGGCTAACTTAATGTTGTTGGGTAATTGTAAAAGATCGCTTTGTATGTAAACGGGTGGTAAACAAGAAGTTATCTCAGGTAATACAAAACATTGTAAACGCGTAATGAAAGTGCTGGCCATCGCTTTAATTTCAATATCACACCTTTGCGAGCTGTGTGTTATTGAATTTCCAACACCTTTTATGTGTGTAGTGGACTGTATCGTAGGAGTGTTAAGTAAATCGCATAATCGCTTTGTAATGAAGCATCGTTCGCTCCCACAATCGAGCAGAGCGCGTGCAACATGATATTTACCGGTATTAGTTATTATCTCCACCTGAGCCGTTGACAACAACACAGGATTCACACTAGTTAATAATTGTTCGCATTGTGTATTTAAGTGTGAAGTATGTGCGTACGTATATTGTGCAGCGACAGTCGCATCGGAAGAGTTGTTTTCGCATTGAGAAACCGGTTTGTTATTATCGCTAGCTGTGGTCGCGGCGGCGATCAGCTGTTCCGTGTGGATCATTGTGTGATGCCTTTGATTGCACTTGCGGCATGAACCGAACCTACAGTTAGACACTGAATGACCTGCGCGTAAACAATTAGCACACAGGTTGTTATCGCGTACGAATTTTAGTTTGTCTTGTAAATTGAAGTTAATAAATGATTGACAAGTGTAGATTGGGTGATGATAGTTACATAGTATGCAAGCGCGTATTGGTTTTTTAAAGTGTTGTTGTGAGTTATTCGTATTGTGTGAAACTGGTGACACATGGCAGTGAACCTTAGATATTGGCAATTGTTTATTCGCTTTATTGTGAGCGCTATGTGTAACCAATAAAGTTTCTAACATGTCCGCCCTATCTTTAAGAAATTTAAGTAAATGGTCAACTTTAACTACCGGTGTACTGTCTTTGTCTGACTCGGTGGCATGTATGGAACCGCGATATTGTTCCCACTCGCGTTCTGTACTGCTATCTAGTTTACAGACTACAATATATATGATGAGTGTATCCCACGAGTCTACCGGTTCGTTAAGTAATTTTAAAGCGCGTAGGTTTTTCAATATCGTATCAATTAATTTTCGAATATGAATGGGAGATTCTTTAACTAGATTTTGAATAGAGAATAGGGCTTTGACGTGGTTGTGTACTAACAACCTAGTATTATTGTACCTATTGCAAATTAAATCCCATGCTACTGTATAATTGTTTGAACAAAACTCTAAGGAATCAATTACTAATGCTGCGACGCTTTTTAAAGAAGACTTTAGATAATGAAATTTCTGTATTGAAGAAATATCTGCATTATTATGAACTAAAGAGAGAAATGTATCTCTGTACTCCAGCCAGTGCTCATATGATCCATCAAAGGTTGGCATAGCTATGGTAGGCAGCTTTACAGCATGTGAACTAAAATGTGAGCTTGTAGCGGTTTCACTAAAGGAAAGCAAGCTTTTAGCTTTAGCTATAATGATATAATATGCACTTTCAAAGCCTTCGCGTAATTCTAATTGTTGAAAAAGCTCATGATCATTTACTGACACTTCGATTTCACTTTGTATTGAATCAAAATCATTGAACATTTTGGAAGCTCCCTCAAGGCGTAATTTTAATTCCCCTCGTTTATTTGAGTTGGAAGCTAAATCATTTTTATCTAAATTGTTAATATATTTTGTTAATGCCGTTAATCTGCCTCTAATGACACCCCTTTTTTTATTGAAAGTGTGTAGGAGGTCATCACTTTTAGAATTTGCACTTTTGGGAGATTTGTCTGGAATTGCCAATCTTTCGGTGCTCATTTTGGTGGATGATGAGAAAACACAGAGTACTTACAGTTTTGGTTGATTAACAGCCACGTGCAGTAAACTTTGCGCAGTATCCACGACAATATGGCGGCCGGTTGAAACACTGACAACTGGAATTTGCAGATAGAATGCTATTAGCACAGGTAGGCAAAGAAGTTGGGAAGGAAACTAGTGGCCGTCTTACCGAAAATACACCGTTTGCCACGCTGATTACTCCGTTTCGTATCGTATGTCGCTTTATCGTATGGTTCGCTTCTTCCGTATGTGATCTGCGCTTGATTGGCAGAATCCGGCTCGAAGGACCACTTATGTTGAGGAGGAGAAGGCGGGCAGTTCAGGGTGTTGAATGACAGCTTTATTTCATCTCTTGTATCGTTTATTTTCTTGTTTTTTACAATATTACAATAGGTACACGTTAAATGCGTAGTCGGTCGCAGCGAGAGGACGACAGGTAAGTATGGTGGGGGGACGCGAAGTTAGCTGCAAGCAGCTAGGAACGTTTCGATTGACGTGAAGTTGGCTTGCGCGTTAACACTCCCATTCTAGTCATATCATCTTTCACACAATCCATCCATCGTTTCTTACGTCTTCCTTTCCCCTTGTAACCATCCACATTCATAAGTAACATCATTAGACTAGATGAATAGACTGCGATATAACATTTTTGTATTTTAAGTATATTATATTTGTATTTATGAATTATTATTTTGTCAAATACTGCGCAGACGGAGTCGCTGGCAACAGCTAGTCTATAATATAAAGAGGAAAGGTTCGTATGTATGTTTGTAGCGAATCAGCAAAAAAAGTTCTGGACTGATTTTAAAATTTTATCCCCGTACTTCGGGGGACAGGAACGGGGACTTTTACGGGAACGGGGACTACGCGGGGGGGAACGCGTGACGTGCGCTAGTTATCCATAAAAACGAGCAAAAATACAAATCAATTTCATTGTATTGCCCTAGCTGCCTAAGCCTGACTAAGGAGCCGGGATAGTAATTTTATTCTGATGTTCATTTGTTGTTATAGCGACAACAGAAATTCATCATCTCTGAAAATGTAGGCTGTCACGTTCATGAGATACAGCCAGAGTACCTAGTGCGAGTTTTTCACTGCCGCCGTCACAAGTCATCGCGTCGACGTAAACGCAGATTTGTATGAGCTCCCAATAGTAATTTTTAGGCCGACAGAGGCGCTGTCCGATTTTGAGAAAACTCGCACTAGGCACTAGGCACTCTGGTGACATACGGACAACGAAGTCTAAGTAAGTAATAGAGTCACATTTTATGAGTATAAAACCCTAATAAAATGCCGCAATCGTTTGGTCAATAACTATGTTTTTTTGTTCGCAGGCACTGCACAAGTTTAAAACTGTTAATAAAATTAATAATAGGAACTGAATTAATTAGAAATTAGACGGATTCTGATGAAATATTAGCAATTAATTATGTGAATAATGCTTTTATTTCCCCATCGTTAAGCAAGAGCTCGTTAATATAAACTGAATCAACTCGCTCTAATTAAGATCAGTTTCATGTGTGCACAAAACTATTTTCACGTCAAATAGAGCTTGGTGTTCTTATTTAAAAAAACCAACTGTACCCCGCGGTTTCACCCGCTTGGACTCGATTTCATGGATGGCCCGCGGACTCCTCATTTTTTAAACAAAGTAGTCTATGTTACTCCTCGTAACATTAGCTACCTGCCAGAGAAAGTGCCGTTAAAATCGGTCCAGCAGTTTCGGAGATGCCACCTTTGTTGTATAAAAAAACATCATGCTCACGCCTGAATTCCCCAAAGGGGTAGGCAGAGATGTACTTATAGTACACCCACATTACGATAGCTATGTTTAAGTCCTATGCAATAGTCGCCTATTGCATAGGACTTAAACATAGCCTATTGCCATTAACCAGGCTCTAATCCAGACTCCGTGCTGCTAATGAAAAATTAAAAAATGAAAAAACCCAATATCGTATCAAACCCAGGTCAGGAAGCACTTGCGACCACTAGACCAACGAGGCAATTAGAAATACAATGAGGCTTAATATATCTCCATAAGTTTTCAATGGCATGGAGTTGCGACGTCTCATAATTTATCAGAGTCTGAAACAATGGACAAGAAAAACAATAGAGTAGTTACGATACACTTTTCCTTTCTTCGACCTTCATTGAACTTCGCGATTTGGTAGTTGCTCAATCCCTACAATAGGTAGGTTTGTTCCTTTGTGCTTATCTAAATATATATAACTCAAAGGTGACTGACTGACTGACATAGTGATCTATCAACGCACAGCCCAAACATTTGACATGCAGGTATACCGAATGTTTATGTATACCTATATTCAGGGGCGTGCATTGGATTTTCAGAGGGGTAAGCATAAGTAATAAGTAGGGAAGGTAGTTAGGTTAATTACATACCAATGTGTAGTACAGTACATACGTTTTGGTGTAGACACACACACACATACACAAACACACAAACGACACGAGTGTATTCATTCATCACAAATGGTAAGCACTGCTTATCTGCTTATATGTAATGCACGCCCCTGCCTATATTGTATCGTCTCTCGTTGTTTCTTTTATATAGATAAATTCAGTTGTTTCAGACTACTTCTACTTCGGGATTTTGAGCCTAGTTGCATTTTTCAATCCTCATCCCACCGAACAATCTCCGTCGTTTATCCACAACAACCACGTGATTTTGACGGAATAGCTGCACTCAAGCTCGTCGCCACCATTAAAATAAGAAGAAAACATGCAGGTCGGTGTTATGACGTAGGAAAGGAAGGATTTTGATTAATTCTACCCCCAAGGGGATAAAATAGGGATTAAAAGTTTGACTAAATTTACGCGGGGCACAGCTAGTAATTTATAAAGCTGACGTGATACCTAACCTACCAACCTACAGTGGCGTGCAATGCATATAAGCAGGTACTTAAGCAGAAGTTAGAATTTGTGATTACTGAATACACTCGTGTCGTGTGTACCAACCAAGACGTACGTACCTACGCCGCGTCACATAGGTATGTACTTAACCTGCCTACCTACCTACTTATTGTTTATGCCTACCCCTCTGAAAATCCAATGCACGCCCCTGCCAACCTACCTAATGATATGGAGTGCTTGTCGAGTCGAAGTAACCAGTAAATTATATATTTTACACAGGTGCATGTAAAATAGATATCTTAGTAATGTCTAAATATACAATACTCTGATCTCATCTCTTGATTATGCATGGAGCATGATCAGAATGGAATTGAATATAGAAGTAGGTGACTACATAAATAAATTAACTATAAAAATAATAATCTATACATATCATTTGGTATTGTTTTTACTTTTTTAATTATTATTTTTTACACATGCATGCTGATACAATTTTCACTATTGTGAATAATTTTAAATGTTTTTATTGTAATTATGATTGACATGATGCCAGCTGAGTTTCTTGCCGGTTCTTCTCAGAAGGCTAGTTTCCGAACCGGTGGTAAATTCCTCGACATTCATAAGTGCCTTACCAGGGCCTAAACTGAATAAATCATTTTCATTTTCATTTTTCATTTTCATATAAAATTTATGGAGCCGTGATGGCCTCAGGGTTAGAGCAGTTATCTGCTACGCAAGCGACGCAGGTTCGAATCCCAGCGGGGCCTGTCTCAATGGGTTTTCCTAAAAAAACTTATGTACAGTGATTTCACACCACATGCTTGACAGTGAAGGAAAACATCGTGAGGAAACCTGCATATGTCTGAGAAGTAATTCAATGAAGTACTCAACATCTGTCACTGACTTAATCATCTTCGGTGAAATGTGGGTGTTGTTATTTCAACACCTCTGCCTACCGCTTCGGGGAATACAGGCGTGAGCATATATACATACTTATAAAAATAAACCTTAGATTGACTTCACCAAATTACTTTATTCATCATTTCTTCTAAATGTCTTGTAATACATTAGGAGTTTATTTAAAAAATAATCCACATATTATATATATCCGTGAAAAGCCAGCCATTAAATTTAGTCTATTTAGACACTTGCCTGCACATGCTATCGCAATCAAGTGTATGGTCGGCCTGATGGTAAGCTACTGCAGCCTATGAATGCTTGTAACTCCGAGGGTACTTGCATATTACCAACCTAAAGAAGACTGAAATATTTTACGATCAAAAAGCCTTACTGTTGAACAATACTTGAATTTTTCAATAAGTTGTTATGTACCAAATTAATGCCAGAGAGATAGCAAATGGTACCTTATTTTCTAGTTATTATAGGTGTACTATAGGTGAGATGAAGAACCTCTGTCTAAGGGATATGATTAGTAATAATTTAAGCACTTTCTCTTCAATCTAATACCTAATTTAAAAAACAATAATATATTTAAAAAAATATATAGAAACAAGTAAATACTTGAAATAATATCTGGAAAAGTGAAAGTGGGTTTTAGTAGGAAAAGTTTTAAGTAAGTAAATAAAATTAGGAGATTCCCCTTTTAAAAAATGTGAAATTTCACTATGGGACATGATAACACTAAGTCAAAAATATAGGTATTTATTGACCTAAGAGAGGTAGAGGTAAAAATATAGGTAAACAAAAACTACTTTTTTTTTTAGAATTAAAGATTAGATAGAGGCAATGTTTTGTACCTATATTTTATTGTAGGTACCTATGCCCTATCCTTCCTCAACTTTATTATTTTCGGTTTTTATTTATAAGGTAATCAAATTTGATTACCTTATAAATAAAAACCATTAAAAAGTCGAGTAACTTTTTAATTTAATTTTATTAGCCATAGATGAAGATTTGTATTTTTTTTCTGGAACTTTTAGTGATTGAGATTGGGGTAATAAATAGACAATGGTTTTCTGTTTATCAACAAAACTCTTGCCACTTTGTAAGTAGGTAGGTGGAGGTGCCGTCACGAGCTATGAGCGCTGACCATTTAACGAGTCTGTCTGTAGTATGGCGCGACGCGAAAAAAAGCACACTCCACTATTTTCGCTGAGTGCACCTTGTAATGTATCTCGAAATGAAACATTCTGCTGCGAAATATGTAAGTGTAGAAGTTGTAAACTAGCCAATAATTAGTAAAGCATCTGATAACGACGCTCCGTTCGATACGAGCGGTTTAACGGGGCGATTTCCAACGAAAAGTAGCTCGCTAGGCCCGACACCAATGTTTGTTCACTGTAGCGGTTGACACGAAAATATATTATATCACCTTACCTTCATATCCGACACGATTTGCTGGTAAAGATTCCATAACGGAGAACAATCCTTTTCCGTAGTCCCCTCCATTGTCAAAAAACACCTCACAACACGATCAAACACTAGACAAAATCTGTATCACAGCGATCGCGCCATTTATATTCGACAACTGTTGCATTTTCATTTCTATATTATAATTAGTCGTTTGTAAAATTACCTACATTTCACATTTGAGTGAAATGAACAATAGAAATGATAGAAACACGATCACAAATCAATATTTATAAACATGAATGAATACCCTTCAATGCCCGAGACAGGGGTAAATAGTCGTATTTTCACTTCAATACACGTCTAATATAGTTATTTTATCGAGTTTATATTTATACATAAGCTTATAACACACACATTCATTCAGAAAAAATATTTTTAAGCGGTTTTCGTACAAAACAGGGTAGAGGATTCAAGACGAATTTCGAGGCGACGAGAGCGCGTACATTCATGGGCCACCGCCGTTCGGATTTGCTGGCTTGCTTTGATCTTGATCGCGTTTGTTGTGACCGACCAAAGACAATATCTACTCACTAGTGACGTTCTCTTAAACTATCGAATACGAAATATGAATAACGATATTGGATTATATAATATCGTTAATCCATTTATGTAGTGATGCATATCCGCCATATGTTACCAAATTATATTTTGTCAACAAAATTCATTAGCATGCATTACATTGTCTCAGTAGCATTTTTATTTATTTATTTATTTATTGCGTTTATGTTAGTTACATAAATATACAAAATAATCGTAATTATTATGAATTGTTTTTAAACAGATTAACAAGAAATAAAAATAAATTAAGGCGCCTGCCAGGGCTTTCCTTTGTTAGCAATTGAATTAATAATTCACTTTGCAGCTGAGCTAAAGATTCATTCTGGAACAGAGAAAGAAGATTATTATTATAATTAAAAGATACATTTTATAGAGGATCCATAATATTTTAAGATACCAAGTTATTCATGTCAAGCATATTAAGTTTTCATTTTTCGTAGGTTCGTTCTAGATACCGAATCAGTAAGATATTGATTTTTTTCCTTTGATCCTATCGATGAACACAGTCTTCCGACGTATTCGAATAGTTTAATTTATTGGTGACCATTTAGTTATTTTACAACACTATATCTCACACTCCAAAATGACACTGACATTATGTAGATCTGACGTTCCAATCTTTCATACGATCAGTCTTCCGTCAGTAATATTGTCCTTGGTCGGAAGGTTTAATTAAAGTGAAGTGAAGTGATTACATTTAAACATTTAAAAATATGTTTGTGTATATCTCGTAAAATGAAAAAATTGTTACAGAATGTCGAAAGTAATCAATAACACTGGTGTTCGGGCTGGATGTATTTACCGAATTGCCGTGGAAAACTTTGTGTAAGAATACATTTTACGCGCGCTTTTACTAATTTGCTTTTGTTTGTTTTCAAATATTGTATCGATATTAGCGATAAGTTTATATGAATAACAATATTATACTTGTTCTGCAGAACATACAAGCAAGTAGAGCTGTATCCAAACTTATCTTTGAACTTAATAATTGGCCCCAACGGCACCGGCAAGTCTACTTTCGTGTGCGCCATCATTCTGGGTCTCTGTGGAAAGACCAGTGTAATTGGGCGCGCTAAAAAGGTAAGCTATTGAAAAAGTCTATTTTATACAACAATTGGGATGTGTTCATGTATTGTTTGCTTAGCAAGTGACTATCCAAACCACATGGCAGCTGTGACTCATTTAATATGTATATCTATCAAAAGAAACTTACCAATATACCTAATGTTTTGCTTTCGAACGCCTATGTAAGTTTACGAAGAAATAAGTTTTCTATTTTCTTGACTTATACCTGGCCTTCTGGCCTTGAAGTTGTAATTTGGCGCGAGCTCTGAATGACCTGTTCTCTCGAATATTTTCGCATACACAAAAAAACGCGTGAGGGGATCATATCAGTTACAAACCACAAACTTTTTGGCCACATAACTGATTCTGACATAAAATTCTAATTATGAACTGTGTTTTGTGTGTAACACCTTCACCTCTCACAATAAACAATTTTACAGATATCAGAATATGTGAGAAGTGGTTGTGAGCAGGCAACGATAGAGATAGAACTGTACCAACAGCCTGGCCAGCATAATGTGATCATCACTCGGAGTTTCAACCTCAAGGATGTGTCTACTTGGTCCATAGATCACAAGAATGTCAGGGAGAAACAAGTGCAAGAGTTGATTGCTTCGTTGAATGTACAGGTCAGTATTATAACGAAGGTGAGTATTATAATGATGGTGAGTTTTATAACAATTAATAAAGATTTTATCAACGATTGCAACCTCTCGGGCATAGTTTCACTTACACTTTACTATTTCTTTTTAGCAGAATGTTCACTGACATTATTTTTTTATTCATGACATACATGTTTATATTTAAAAAAAAAAAAATTATTATGAAAAATATAAACACCGTAGGACTCGAACCACCAAACTCTGCATATCTGCTAAACCACAATAATTATCTGATCCTAAATTGTAAAAACTAAGAGAAGTAAATATTCGATGCATGAGTTGAACATGATTAGTTAGCAGAACAATTGCACATGCAAGTAATCAAGTTCGAATGCCAGCGGCTTGCACCAATGAGTTTTTCTAAAAACTTAAGTGTAGTAATTTCACCTCACATGCACAAAAACATTGTGGGGAAATGTGTGTGTGTCTGCGTTGTAATTCAAAGAAATATACCATCTTCTGTGAAAAGTGAGTGTTGTTGTTACAACACCTCTGCTTATAACTTTGGGACCCTTCTGGGAGACTAGCTGTGCCCCGCGGTTTCACCCGCGTAGAATTAGTTTCATCCTTATTGTCGCGGAACCCTAATATTTTTGATAAATAAAAGTAGCCTAAGTTACTCCTTGAAACATCAGCTACCTACCAGTGAAAGTCCTGTTAAAATCCGTCCAGCCGTTTCAGAGATTACCCGGAACAAACAGACAGAGAAAAAATTTAAAATTTGGTTTTTTAATGTCAGTAGCGTGTATACTTTCATATGCATTTAGTGAAAAGCTGTTATTTTGGAATTACAAAAAGACACTTCAATTTTATTTATCTGTAAAGATTAATCCCTTTATTTCTTCATACTCTTCATCAGGTAGACAACCTATGCCAGTTGCTACCCCAAGACCGTGTCCAAGACTTCTCCAGCATGGACCCTCCTCAGCTACTCCGCAGTACACTGGCAGCGGTAGGAGGGCAGACCCAAGTGGGCCCGCTCGACGAGCTGATCGAAGCAAGGACCCAACAGCGGGGACTGAGCACTAAGCTGCAGAACAATGCTCAACTCTTGCAGGAACAGATCCGGTTGAATGAGAGGTCGGTTTTTATTTAGAAAATTATATAAGAAAAACTAAAAATAAAACATGACTTCATACAATTGTGTATTTTTGTCAAATTTTTGGTTCAAGGTGAAACTTGGGCGTAACTTGTGTCACTTCTCGCAGATGTAAACTCCTTAAGGGACTTTTACACTGATGAAATATCCTTGAAATTGATTCAGCCCCGCATAGTATAATATTTCTATGTATATAGGGTTGAGACTTTTATTCATTTATCAATTTAAAATTTATTAAAAAATCAAATACTTATATATAAAATACTTTGAAAAAAAATTGGCGAATATCTTTTTACTGCAAAAATAAGCAGTCTTATGTTCTACATATCATCCAATGCACATCAAACCTTTTATAAGTCCTTAAAAAAGTTACATGATTTTCTTTGAGATTTTAAATGTCAAAGATGATTTATTCAATTTAGGCCCTGGTAAGGCACTTATGGATGTCGAAGAATTTACCACTGGTTCGGAAACTAGCCTTCTGAGAAGAACCGACAAGAAACTCAGCTTTCATTACACAGTAAACAATGATAATTACAAAAAAAAAACATAAAATTATTCCACATACCGATAGAGTTAGAGTGCTACTAGTCCCTTACGATTGAACTTCTCTTACAGATTAAAGGTAGTAATAGATGCAATGAAACAACGCAAAGAGATAGAGAAGCAGATAGAGATATGTGAGAAGAAGAAACTGTGGCTGGAGTACCAGGAGTTGAGGGACAAAGTGGTGGAGTATACGGGGGACAAGAAGAAAGCTGTTAAAATGGTTAACAATCATAAGAATAAGATGGAACCACTACAGCAAGTCATACAGAAGGCTAAGACTGGGATCAGTAAATTGGAGCAGGAGAAATTAAAGGCTGTGGGTATTTTTATTTTATTATTCAAGAGGACACAAACAGCCGTCGTGGCCTTGGGGTATGAGCAGTCGCCTGCTACGCAAGCGGCGCAAGTTCGAATCCTTTTTAATTATTTAATTTTTCTTAAAAAACTTATGTGCAGTGATTTCACACCACATCTTCGTCTCAGGCACTACACATATTCTTCTCAGACATATACAGGTTTTCTCACGATATTTTCATTCACCGTTAAGAACGTAGTGTGAAATAACTGCGTATGTTATTTTTTTAGTACTAGCGGACGTCACGCGGTTTCACCCGCGTAGTTCTCGTTCCCGTGCCCGTGGGGTACGGGGATAAAATATGTTACTCGCTGATGTTGTAGCTATTTATTGCTGAAAGAATTTTCAACATCGCTCTAATAGTTTCGGAGCCTATTCATGCAAACAAACAAACAAACAAATAATCAAATCCTCTTTATAATATTAGCAATTTATGGCTACATGCCGATGGGATTCGAACTTGCGACGCTTGCGTAGCAGGCGACTACTTAAACCCCACGGCTCTAATTATGATAATTTGTAGAACAAAGATATCCACATCCTTCAAGACAACATCCGCGACAACTTATCAGCGTGTCGCACTCAAGAGTACACTCTTAAGGACATAGAGGCTTCCTTGAAGGAGAAGTTGGAGCGGTTCAGGAACAGGGAACGAGAGCTGGTCGAAGCTAAGGCTAAGTTGGACAAGCTGCTCACTGATAAGGTCAAGCTGGTGGAGAAGGTGGGGGATGGTGAGTTAATCTATACATCTATACAGATAAATAAAATTTAAGAGTCTGTTTGTAATTCCAAAATAATAGCTTTTCACTAAATGCATTTGAAAGTATACATGCTACTGACAGTAAAAAACCAAGTTTTAAATTTTTTGTCTGTCTGTCTATTTGTTCCGGGTAATTTGAAACGGCTGGACGGATTTTAACGGGATTTTCACTGGTAGCTGATGTTTCAAGGAGTGACTATGGCTAATTTAATTTAGAAATAATATTAGGGTTCCGCGAAATAAAGCATGAAACTAAAACTACGCGGGTGAAACCGCGGGGCACAGCTATTTTTTTATATAAATGACTAGCGGTTACACCCGCATAGTTCCCGTTCCCTTGGAAATACGGGATTAATATATAGCCTATATTTCTCGCTGATAATGTAGCTATACATCGCTGAAAGAATTTTTCAAATCGGCCTAGTACTTTTTGAACCAATCTATACATCTATACAGATAAATAAAATTGAAGTGTCTGTTTGTAATTCCAAAATAACAGCTTTTCACTAAATGCATATGAAAGTATACACGATACTGACACTAAAAAACCAAGTTTTAAATTTTTTCTCTGTCTGTCTGTCTGTCTGTTTGTTCCGGGTAATCTCTGAAACGGCTGGACGGATTTTAACGGGACTTTCACTGGTAGGTAGCTGATGTTTCAAGGAGTGACTATGGCTAATTTAATTTAGAAATAATATTAGGGTTCCGCGAAATAAAGCATGAAACTAAATCTACGCGGGTGAAACCGCGGGGCACAGCTATTTATTTATATAAATGACTAGCGGTTACACCCGCATAGTTCCCGTTCCGTGGAAATACGGGATTAATATATAGCCTATATTTCTCGCTGACAATGTAGCTATCCATCGCTGAAAGAATTTTTCAAATCGGCCTAGTACTTATTGAACCAATTCTTTCATAAAAAGTATTCCAACATAAAAAAAAATCCTCTGTATAATACTAGTATCATCATCATCTCCCTGGCCTTATCCCATACATTGTTGGGGTCGGCATTTGATTCAACCCGATGTGGCTGACCACCTGATTTTTATACGAAGCGACTGCCATCTGACCTTCGCAACCCCGTTTAGGAGGAAAATCTGTGATTTGGGTTAAACCAGTTGTCAGATTATTTTTAGGCCTCCGACTGACCTGTAACGATTGCCAAAGATGTTAAATTGGCAACCGGGACCGACTGCTTAACGTGCTCTCCGAGGTACTGAGGGAACTCGGACGGTCACCCATCCAACTACTGGCTAGGCGTATGGTTGCTTAACTTCGCTGATCGAATGATATGCGCAATAGCAACTGTGCCACGAGCTCCTTCTGTATAATATAAGTATAGACGAAAAAAAACTAAATTCAAAATTACAGGTCTATTTGTTTGAGAACTAGGCCTCAGTCAGAATGCATGTCTGATAGACAAATTAGCAAGTAATAAAACTAGTCTTTTGCAGATTAGACTAGATCTTAGCTTTCGCAGAAATACACTCTCCCAATCAGGTAAGGGTAAACATTTGGGGCCTAAATAAATTAAAGATTATTAGCCTTCTGTGAAGAATCTGCAGAATAATGTGCTATTACTAAAAGTGGTGTAAAGTTATCCAAGATTTAGAGTAATTTAAGTTTTAAATCTATACCAAGTTTAAGCAAAAATAACAATCATTTAATCTATACAATTTTTGTTTTTAAATAAGGACTACTTCTTAAATCTTTTCTACAAAAATAAACTTTATCCCACAGAGAGTAAGGTGAAAATGGAGTTAGCAGAACTACAGAAGCCTATAAGCAAAACTAACGCAGCAATAGAAGTGATCAAGAAACAAAAATTGCAAATACAATTGGATTTGGATATTAACATCAAACCCCAAATTGGACTTTATCAGAACAGGTTAGCGAATATTTACTACTAGGACGTCACGCGGTTTCACCCGCGTAGTTCCCATTCCCGTGGGAGTAAGGGGATAAAATATAGCCTATGTTACTCGCTAATGATGTAGCTATCCATTGCTGAAAGAATTTTTAAGATCGGTCAAGTAGTTTCGGAGCCTATTCAATACAAACAAACAAAAAAACAATCAAATCTTTCCTCTTTATAATATGTTACTTCTTGAAACAGCTATCTGCCAGTGAGAGTCCCGTTAAATTGGTCCAACCGATTAGCCGGAACAGACAGAGAAATACTTTAAAAAAATAATTCTGTTGGACTACATACTTTCACATCCATTTAGTGAAAAACTTTTCATTTCGAATTACAAACAGACACTGCAAATGTATTTATTTGTATAGATTCTACAAAGTAGATTTTTAGAGATAGTTTCCCACAGTGGAAACATAAGCCGCTGCAGCCGGGTCTATCATTGTCACCTCGTTAAAACAAATGTCACTAATCGAGTATTTGTATATTAGATTCCGTTATTATAAGATAAAACTACAGCACATCTTAACCCTAGCCTTCATATAGTTACAATTATGTTATTTGTGAATGCTGTCTCACACCTGTTATTAGTGACTAGGCTAGACCATATATTACAAAATTGTTAAATTATTTTTTCAGCCTATTAACTGTTGGTGTGTCAATAAAATAAATAAAAATAAAAGTCAAAGTCAAAAATATCTTTATTCGATTAGACTTTATACAAAGCACTTTCAAATCGTCAGAATGACACAATTTACAGGATTATACATGCTACCGCCAGGTTCGGAAGGTTGCTTTTACTACAGTCTCTGCTTAACTGACTTTAAATCTTTTTATGTATCCTTTATATAATTACTTTCAGGATCCGTAACTTGGAAGACGTTGGAGTGAAACGTCTAGAAGTTCTCCGTTCATACAGCGAGGATAGCTACAAGGCAGTCATGTGGCTGAGACAGAACGGACACATGTTCGAACACCCTGTATATGAGCCTATGATGCTTGAGGTAAGTCACATCATCCCAGAAGGGTCTGCAAAGGGGCTAGCAAGGACTTAAGACCATTAATGGTGAACCATTGTGCATTGTGCATTGGAACTGTGTCCATGGGCTTACATTTCTCAAGTGATTTACTTTGTATTTTTAATATTGTATAATATTTTTGAAAAGAGTAATTACTGAGTTTCTAGCCAGTTCTCCTCAGAAGGCTAGTTTCGTAACCGGTGGTAAATTCTTCGACATTCATAAACCAGAGCCTAAACTGAATAAATCATTTTTATTTTTCGTTCACGCAATATTTGTCTAGCTTTGTTATTTATTTGTAGATAAACTTCACGGAACCAAAATTCAGTCGCTATTTAGAATCCACGGTCCCAGCTCGAGATCTAGTAGCGTTCACGTTCGAGAGTAGCCGGGATATGAACCTGTTCCTACAGAGCGTTAGGGCCGAGGGTCTCAAGAGGGTCAACGCTATCTGTAGCCAGCCGGACAGAATCCCTGTGCCTCATACCAATATACAACAACTTAGGTGAGAATTTATATTAATACTAGCTGTGCCCCGCGGTTTCACCCGCGTAGATTTACTTTTATTTTATTTTAGAGTTGCTTTTGCCGAGAACAACTCGGCAATAAAGTCAGTAAATACTCTTTAGAATCTGTAATTGTACCAATATATTTCATGAACTAGTGCCCCGCGTTTCCACCCGTGTAGATTTAGTTTTATGTCTCATTCCGTGGAACCCTAATTTAAAAAAAAAATAGCCTAAGTCCCTCCTTGACACTTTAGCTACCTGCCAGTGAAAGTCCCGGTAAAATCGGTCCAGCCGTTCAGGCATGATGACGTGCCCAAAGGAAATGGGGATTCATTTTTATATATATAGCTATAAGATTTGTATGCCAATTCGTTACAAACATATTTAGTTTGTAACGAATTGGCTTAAAAAGTACTGGACCGATTTTATAAATTCTTCCACCATTTGAATGCTATATAATCACTGATTAACATAGGCTATATTTCATCCCCATATTACTACGGGAACGGGAACTACGAGGATGAAACCGCGTGACGTTCGCTATTATTTAATTCTGTTGATTTGAAAGTACTTTGTGAATAGTCTAAGGTATCTGTCTGGTAGAGATCGCTTTAGCGATAAGACCGCCTTTTGTTACCATATTTTAATAATTCTACCTTAAGTATATACTCTGTATTATGGTGTGCAATAAAGAATATATTATTATTATTATTATTATTTATCTTTGTCGTTGGTTTGTCCAGCTACCTAGGTTTCTATACATATCTATCGGACGTGGTTTCGGCGCCGGGTGCTATATTGTCGTATCTCTGCGCGCAGTACGGACTGCACCGGATCCCTATTGGAGACGCACACACCTACAACAATAGCGATATGGTGCCTGCTAACATCACATACTACTTTACTGGTAACTATGATCTTATCGTTAGAAAGACAGGGCATAACGGGGCCTTACATATATTAGACTAGCTGTGCCCCGCGGTTTTATTCTTGGGTGTCCCGCGGAAACCTAATGGTTTTTTTTAAATAAAAGTAGCCTAAGTTACTCCTTGTAAAATTAGCTACCTGCCAGTGAAAGTCCCGTTAAAATCGGTCCAGCCGTTTCGGAGATTACCCGGAACAGACAGACAGAGAAAAATTGTAAAACTTGGTTTTTTAGTGTCAGTAGCGTGTATACTTTCATATGCATTTAGTGTAAAGCTGTAATTTTGGAATTACAAATAGACACTTCAATTTTATTTATCTGTATAGATGTAAAGATTTTATTATTAAGTGATGTGTTTATTGGCAGAGAATCACAAGTTCACAGTACGAGTGTCGGCGTACAGTGGTGTAAAATCAAGTTCCACAGTAGAAATAGGATCGGCCCGACTGTTAGCCAACATTGTGGACGCCGAGGAGCTCAATAATTGTACCAATCAGTAAGTTTATTTATTTACTAGCTGTGCCCTACGGTTTCACCCGCGTAGATTTAGTTTCATTGTTATTGTCGCGGAACTCTATATTATCTCTATAATATTTTTAATAAATAAAAGTAGCCTATGTTACTTCTTGTAATATTGGCTCCCTACCTGTGAAAGTCCCGTTAAAATCGGTCCAGCCGTTTCAGAGAATACCCGGAACAAACAGACAGACAGACAGACTGAGAAAAATTTTAAAACTTGGTTTTTTAGTGTCAGTAGCGTGTATGCTTTCACATGCATTTAGTGAAAAGCTGGTATTTTGGAATTACAAACAGACACTTCAATTTAATTTATCTGTATAGACTAGCCCTGCCACGCTGTTTCGTCCGCGTAGTCTTAAATAACCGCGTAGATTTTTCTTTAAAAAAAGTATGAAATACTTATTTGTGTTATAATAATCGAATTAACTACCTATACCTCCTGCATTGTCGCGGAACGAAACAGGGAATAGGTAGTGTTTTTAGGAGCAGTGGTGGGCTTAGGGTTTTAGCAATCGCCTGCTACGCAAGCGACGCAAGTTCGAATCCCAGCGAGACCGGTACAAATGAGTTTTTCTAAAAAGCTTTTGTGCAGTTATTCAAACCACGTGCTTTACGGTGAAGGAAAACATCGTGAGGAAACCTGTATATGTCCGAGAAGTTATTCAAAGACGTATGTTTAGTGCCTGAGACGGCGATTGAAAATGAAAATGAAAATGAAAATGATTTATTCAGTTTAGGCCCTGGTAAGGCACTTATGAACGTCGAGGAATCTACCACCGGTTCGGAAACTAGCCTTCTGAGAAGAACCGGCAAGAAACTCAGCTGGCATATGGCAGCTGGATTGACTCACTATCTGTCACGTTGGCACTTAATCATCTTGTGTGAAAAGTAGGTGTTGTTATTACAACACCTCTGCCTACCCCTTCGGGGAATACAGGCTTGCATATGTATATAGAACTGAACTTCTTCCTCAGACTATCAAACTTCCAAAAGCAAGCTGAAAGTCACGAAGCCAACATCCGGACGTTAGACAAGAAATTGTCGACTTTGGAAGTCAATTTGAACGAACTTAACACAAGACGGAAAGCTATCACAGACGGTGTTGAAAAGGTAAACTTACTCCTTATATTTTAAGACGCAAAGTCCTTTAAACGTTAGACACTTAAGAAAAAAAACGGAGAATTTACTCTCTTTAAAAGTTGTGTTAGAAAACTCTCATAGCGAGATTTAGGTTCTCGTCAATTTGCTTACAAACTTGCAATTGCTAGCGACTAGCGCCATCTGTGTAGCGAACGGAGAAGCCCTAGTACACGTACGTACAATATTTTTCGCTGGTCTATACATCATCATCTTCCTGCCCTTATCCCATGTTATTTGTGGTCGGCGCAATGTGTTCTTCTCTTCCATTTCTCTCTATCAGCCGTTATATCTGTATTCACTCTCATTCTAGCCTTATCTTTCACACAATCCATCCATCGTTTCATAGGTCTTCCTCTCCCCTTGTAACCATCCACATTACTCTTTCAGCCGTTATATTTGTATTCACTCTCATTCTAGTCATATCTGTCACACAATCCATCCATCGTTTCATAGGTCTTCCTCTCCCCTTGTACCATCCACTTTCATAAACTAAATATTATTCGCAGGTCCGTACAATATGTGTCCATATCCGTCTTCAGAAGAAAAAAGTTCAAGACATTGAGAACGAGCCTAGTTTCGACTTGGAGAGAGAGAAACAGCGAGCGAGAGTGAAGCAAAGTGATTGTGTGCTGAAACAGTGTCGATTGCAACAAGAATTGAGTGATACCGTTAAGAAACTGCATGGTTTAGTGCAAAACGGACATTTGTGCAAGGTACCTTTAAACTCAAAAATATCGTTATTTGATTCTTCTCACAAAGTACGTGCAAATCGTGAAAACCGTACAGGATTAATGTTACCATCCGGCAATAAAGTCAGTAATTACTCTTTTTAGAATTTGTAAGGGTTACAATACATTTCATAAATTTTATTAGCTGTGCCCCGCTGTTTCATCCGCGTAGATTTAGTTTCATGCTTCATGTCGCGGAACCCTAATATTTTTAATAAATAAAAGTAGCCTTAGTTACTCCTTGTAACATTAGGTATCCGTCAGTGAAAGTCCCGTTAAAATCCGTCCAGCCGTTTCGGAGTTTACGCGGAACAAACAGACAGACAGAGAAAACTTTTATAACTTTTTTTAGTGTCAGTAGAGTGTATACTTTCATATGCATTTAGTGAAAAGCTGTTTTTTTGGAATTACAAACAGACACTTCAATTTTATTTATCTGTATAGATATAGGTAAGCCCATGGACATAATTCTAATGCTCAATTTGTCGAAAATATAGAAAACTAAAGTAATAAAAATAATAGTGAACATGGCTTATTCCAGCTGGGAAAAACAAAGCTTAAGATAAATAATAATTAATTGTAGCCAAAGTACAGTGTCCGCGGCTGTTAGTGGCTTGCAACGCAAGTTCGAATCCCAGCGGGGCCTGTACCAGTGAGTTTTTCTGAAAAACTTATGTGCAGTGATATCACACCACGTGCTTTACGGTGAAGGAAAACATCGTGAGGAAACCTGCATATGTCTGAGAAGTAATTCAAAGACGTATGTATAGTGCCTGACTTAATCATATTCGATATTTTATTACAATAATTCTGCTTATACATTGATATAAAAGCCTAAGAATATAGATTACATAAATGTACGTAAGTTAGAAAAAGGTATGAATACTATATTTTTGTTTGTAATCAGGTAAAATTAGACTTCCATAGGAATGCTATAGTGGATCAAGAGAGTGAGCTGCGGGCTTTGAAGAGTGAATTTAATTCGGTGCAGGTAAATATTACTTATATTTTATGACTAGCTGTGCCCCGCGGATTCATTCAGATAGAATTGGTTTCATCCTTCTGCCAGTGAAAGTTTCGTTAAAATCGTTCTAGTCGTTTTGGAGATTAGCCGGAATAGACAGACAGACAGAGATTTTTTTAAGTATTTTTTCTATATCAGTATCGTACATACGCATTTGATCATATGCATTTGGTGAAAAACTGGTGAGTACAAACAGACACTTCAATTTTATTTATCTGTGTAGATGTATAGATTAACATGCAAAAATGTACAGATTGTATAATTTAATATTTTTTGCAGGCAACACTAGAAAACATTGAAAACATGTTAACACGAGCTAAATCGCACGCTAAAGAGAAGCTATTAGAAGCCAAAAGGTCTTGCAATAACAAACTGCCGCAAGACACCGACTTCCCTCACAAAGAGGACTTTGAAGTCCTCCCATTGGACCTCAACGCACTTCAAGAGCATTCATACGAACTTCAAACCAGGATAGAGTGTATGGAGAGTGGAGATGAAGAGGTAGGATTTTGAACTTTATGCACTTAGACATAAGGTATAGATTAATCTTAAATTCTTAAAAATTATAAAAATATGAACACGAGGAGGGACTCGAACCCACGACCTCTGCAAACCGTACAGTTGCTCTGCCAACTGAGCTACTCGTGATTCTACCTCATGTCGAATTCCTTTTTATTCTGCCCTAATTTTTTTGCCGACATTTGGGGCAAAGTCAAAGTCATTCGAACTGTGTCCATGGGCTTACATTTCCCAAGTCATTTATTTTGTTTTTTTTCTTAAACTGTATTATATCTTTGAAAAGAGTTTCTTGCCAGGTTCTTCTCAGTAAAAGCAACCTCCCGAACCTGGCGGTAGCATGTATAATCCTGTATAATTATCTCATTCTGACGATTTGAAAGTGCTTTTGTAAAAAGTCTTATCGAATAAAGATATTTTGACTTTGACTTTAGTATATGGTATTCATATTGAACATGTTATAGGTAATCAAAGAATATGACGAAAGGGAGAAAATGATATCAAAACTGAAAACAGAAGTGAGCAGCTCTAGCGATGGGAACAAATTGCTTGAAGCGAAAATGGCCAAAATTAGGTAAGTCAAGTGGTGTTACTATACCCATTTCCACCAAATATGATTAGGTGCAGATGGTGAGTCCATCGCCGTCTCAGGCACTATGATAAAAGGAAAATGCAAATGATTGCGCCAGTTTAAACCCTATCTCAGTAAAAGGAACCTTCCGAACCTGGCGGTAGCATGTATAATCCTGTGTAAGCGTGTCGTTCTGACGATTTTAAAGTTGGATGATAGTCTAATCAAATAAAGATATTTTTGATTTTGTTTTTGAAGAACTCACCACCACATAAAACTTTGAATATCTTAAAATTAAGTTATTAAATATGCTCACGCCATCCCGGAAGGGTCCTCGAAGGGGTAATAAGTAAGCAGAGGTGTTCAACAACAACACCCACATTTCACCGAAGATGATTAAATGCCAACGTGACAGATAGTGAGACTATCGCCGTCTCAGACACTACATACGTCTTTGAATTTATTCTCAGTTTCAGAATTCATCTACAGGTTTTCTCACGTTGTTTTCCTCCACCGTGAAGCTCGTGTGACACACCACTTGAGTATTTAGTTAAACTCATTGATTTAAATCGTAAATCAATAAAACGTAGGTGACTACTTAAATAACTTCGCCAATGGCTCTTCAAATATATATTTGTTTCAGGGAAAAATGGCTGCCTGCATTAGAGAGCTTACTTCTGGAGATAGACAAGAGTTTTGGTGATATGTTCGCGAAGTTGGGCTGCGCTGGGGAAATTAAACTGGACAAAAGTGGGGGAGAGGTGAACTTATAATCCCTACTAATATTATAAATGCGAAAGTAACTCTGTCTGTCTGTACGCTTGCCGCTTTAACCTCTCAACCGATTTTGATGAAATTTGGCACAGACAATCTTTAGACCCTGAGAAAGGATACGTTAGGCTACGTTTTATTTATTAAAATATCACGTTTCTGCGACCATAAGGATGAAACTAAATCTACGCGGGTGAAACCGCGGGGCACAGCTAGTTTTGCATATAAAAGCTATTTCACTCGCGTAAATTTTATTACAAACGTGTAGCTTTATTTCGCGGGTCTAATTAAAGTAGTAATTACAGTTTCTTTAAAAACATATTACAAGGAACAGTAGAAGGGAAGAGAGGAAGAGGAAGACCCAGGTTAACATACATGAGACAAGTTAAGGAAAATGTGTCTGTCATGACGTATAGGGAGGTCAAGGAGATGTCACTGGATAGAGACGATGGAAGAAGTTGCATCAGTTACACCGACAAGAGTCACAACTCTTAAATTCATGATAATGAATTAAAGTAGCCTAAGTAACATCAGCTATGTGCCTAAATTCCAATCTATACAGATAAATAAAATTGAAGTGTCTGTTTGTAATTCCAAAATAACAGCTTTTCACGAAATGCATCTGTCTGTTTGTTCCGGGTAAACTATGGAACGGCTGGACCTATTTTAACGGGACTTTCACTGACATGTAGCTGATGTTTCAAGGAGTAACTTAGGCTACTTAGATTTAAAAAAAACATTAGGGATCCGCGGGTAACCATGAAATTAAAATCTACGCGGGTGAAATCGCGGGGCACAGCTAGTTATATTTATAAAAAATATCTTTATCTTAAAAAATGCACATGATACATCCCCATCAAAAGAGAATTCCGGATACATTTATAGAAGTTACAACTAGTTTTAATTTTTTTTTAATCCAGGAAGAATACGACAAATATGGGGTATCAATCCTGGTGAGGTTCCGTTCAGGGGAGCAACTCCAGCAGCTGACGAGGCACACACAGTCGGGAGGAGAGCGAGCCCTCAGCACCGCACTATACTTACTGGCGCTACAGAGACTCACCACCGTGCCATTCAGGTGAACTACCGTGCAATTGTATGCTTTTTCAAATTCAAATTCAAAAATATCTATTTTTGATTAGACTTTTAACAAAGCACTTTCAAATCGTCAGAACGACACGATTACACAGGATTATACATGCTACCGCCAGGTTCGGAAGGTTGCTTTTACTGTTGTACTTAATACCATGCCATTGCATACTGTTGGATTAAATACCGTGAAATTGTATACATTTGAACTTAATACCGTGCAAAGAAATTCAGCTGGACTCAATACCTTGCTATGTAGACCTACTAAACTTTTCTTTATGTTAATTTTCTTCGACAATTGTGCATTGGAACTGTGTCCACGGGCTTACATTTCTCAAGGGATCTATTTAGTTTTTTTTAAAATCTATACTAATATTATAAAGCTGCAGAGTTTGTTTGTTTGTTTGTTGTAATCAAATTAAATCTACGCGGGTGAAACCGCAGGGCACAGCTAGTTGTATAATATTTTTGAAAACAGTAATTACTGAGTTTCTAAGAGTAATGACTGTAAATTGTGTCATTCTGACGATTTGAAAGTGCTTTGTAAAAAGTCTAATCGAATACAGATATTTTTGACTTTGACTTTTGACATGGTATATATTATGGTTTGATGTAACGAGCTATTAGTCACGCCTTTTTACATACTGACATTTCGATCAACTTTTTTTGAACCAAAACGTTTTGCCATGAATAGAATAAACAATAAAAAGTATGTTACTTTTTGATAGTATTTTTTCTTTTTTAAAACTAGCTGTGCCCCGCGGTTTCACCCGCGTGGACAAGCGGAACGATGTTTTTTAAATAAAAGTAGCCTAAGTTACTCCTTGAAACATCAGCTACCTGCCAGTGGAAGTCCCGTTAAAATCGGTCCAGCCGTTTTCGGAGATTACCCAGAACAAACAGACAGACAGAGAAAAAAAAAATTAAATTTGGTTTTTAGTGTCTGTAGCGTGTATACTTTCATATGATTTAGTGAAAAGCTGTTATTTTGGAATTACAAACAGACACTTCAATTTTATTTATCTGTATACATCATATTTGTTACTTCTTATAACATCACCTGCAAGAGAGTCCCGCTAAAATCGAAACATTCGTTTCATAATTTTAGCCGTAACATACGGACAAGCATTTTGATAATTTGCATTTAGTGAAAAGCTGTCAATTTGGAATTACAAACTGTACCCCTATCATGAGTTTGCCACCGTTTTCCTAATCTACATTCGCTAGCGTCTCCGTCGAATATTTGTATGAGAAATTGCACAGCGCCTCCAAGCGGTGACGTGAAGAATTAAAATGTCTATGAAGAATACAAATATTGTACAGAATACATACAGTCCATAGTACAAGCTCTGCTTAGTTTGGGACTAGACTGCGCTATAACATTTTTGTATTTTATATAATATTCGTATTTATGAATAAATGATTTGAATGATTTGAAAGACACTGTAGTTTTATTGATGTGTATAGATTAGATTTTATCATTTTTCAATAATTTTTCGTTTTTTTCTACATTAGATGCGTGGATGAAATAAACCAAGGCATGGACGCCATCAACGAGCGTAAGATGTTCCAACTGTTGGTACAAGTCACCACCGAGTGTGATAACGCACAGTACTTCCTGCTTACACCAAAGGTAAGTCTTAGAAGATAATAAAAATTCATAAGTACATAAAAATCTGAACTGATAGTGAAA
This sequence comes from Watsonalla cultraria, assembly GCA_964035505.1. Taxonomy (NCBI): domain Eukaryota; kingdom Metazoa; phylum Arthropoda; class Insecta; order Lepidoptera; family Drepanidae; genus Watsonalla; species Watsonalla cultraria. The sequence goes on along the minus strand of OZ037736.1, from coordinate 1,567,229 downwards.
AAAGGTAAAGCTTGTAAGTTTGTCAATTGAGGATGGCATTCAAAACTACACATCCGATTAAAAAATGCATGTTTATGCGAAGCGGGTAGAGTCGCGGACGGAAGTAAGTCGATTAATGAATATTAACATGTAAAATAGAAGCTGGAAATTAAAAAAAAAATATTTCCACAAATTCTGTCGATGCAAGCATTACTTAATTAAATACTGGTAACAATTGATCAATAGTAACTATTTATCAATAGCAACAATTTATCAATAGCAACAATTCATCAATAGTTACAATTCATCAATACCTACAATTCATCAACAACTACAATTCATCAATTTCATCAATAGTAACAATTCATCAATAGCAACAATTCTTTGCAGCTACTAACAAACTTGGAGTACAACAACAAGATAATGGTGCACACGATCATGAATGGGAAACACATCATGAACTACAGGAAATGGAAGTACCATCACTTCTTAGAGAAGGCGTACCAATATAGACCTTAATATATCAGTAAACTTTTCAAAATTACCCACCAATTATTATTAAATGAAGTTTTTAAGCAGTTTTGTTTCTCTGTTACCTCAGGATTTATGTAGTTTTATACATATTATGCTCACACCTGTATTCTCCGATGAAGTCGTAAGCGCTACGCGTGGAGCATGAGGTACTGGGTTCGATACCGGAGTCGCGCAAAGTGTTTTTGTATGTATGTATCCCTGTTATTATTATATTGGATATTATCCTTGTTTTTGAGATATTTTTTGTTTGAAGAGATTCATGAATGTGTACGGATCATCATGTGACAAAGAGTGGTCTCTGCCTACCCCCGTATACAGGCGTGAGCATATATATATTATTGTGTAACTATGGTATAATTTTGAATACATTTTATAGTATGATACATAATGTCAAAGTCAAGTCAAAAGTCAAACAATGAATACAAAACAATGGTACAAAAATAGTAGCTAGATACATGTCGCGTTTGGCTAAATTATTTTATAAAAACGTTAACACTTTATTAAAATTAATAAATAATTATTTGAATATCAAATATGTTTTATTTTAAACCCATTAATAATAGGGTTATAAAGATTGACATCTCATGAGATCAATGAGGATAGATTCATATTAAAATGAATGGATTTCTCATTGATGAACCCACCAAATGAAAAATGAAAATGATTTATTCAGTTTAGGCCCTGGTAAGGCACTTATGAATGTCGAAGAATTTACCACCGGTTCGGAAACTAGCCTTCTGAGAAGAGCCGGCAAGAAACTCAGCTGGCATCATGTACATTTCATTACTTAGTAAACAATGATAATTACAATAAAAAACATTTAAAATTATTCAAAGACATCCTATTTCTTTCACTCCACTCCACGATATGCATTATAATAAATCGTTGTATCGTATAGAAACAGGTAAACCGTTTGCAACAGATGATTTTAACATCCAGATAATAAAAACGTAACCGACGGGCGGCTTGCTTTGGCTGGGCGGTTTTCACACACAAATTCTGTTAAGGTCACATGAATTTTAAACGATCCGATATAGAATTTACAGAAATGCTTAATACTTGAGTCATTACAAATTTTCGAATTGTAATTAATATTTTTAATCCGACCCGTCGCCCGCACATGGTTTACGGAACTGCTTTAGTGTAGTAACAGTAAAAACACTGTCGATAATAATTTATATAAATTTTATTGTAATTAAACAATATTTACTAATTAATGAAATCTTCGACATTCGTAAGTGCCTTACCAGGGCTTAAACTGAATAAATCATTTTCATTTTCGATAACAGATAATGGCTTAATGTGGGAGAAAAATAATCCAAAGATAATGGTCAAATGAGAAGGTGATATTTATCTGCATAGTCTTAAACAAAAAAATCTTCATATTATATACATCAAACTTCTACCGAATTTCGGTAACGGCGACAAATCGCAACGGGGATCAGCCATCTGCGCAGGAGATATTATAATAACACAGGTGCACTGTTTATGGTCTCACTCTCATAGTGGGATGAGAGGCAATCAAACACAGGTGCACTGTTTATGGTCTCACTCTCATAGTGGGATGGGAGGCAATCAAACACAGGTGCACTGTTTATGGTCTCACTCTCATAGTGGGATGGGAGGCAATCAAACACAGGTGCACTGTTTATGGTCTCACTCTCATAGTGGGATAGGAGGCAATCAAACACAGGTGCACTGTTTATGGACTCACTCTCATAGGGGGATGGGAGGCAATCAAACACAGGTGCACTGTTTATGGTCTCACTCTCATAGTGGGATGGGAGGCAATCAAACACAGGTGCACTGTTTATGGTCTCACTCTCATAGGGGGATGGGAGGCAATCAAACACAGGTGCACTGTTTATGGTCTCACTCTCATAGGGGGATGGGAGGCAATCAAACACAGGTGCACTGTTTATGGTCTCACTCTCATAGTGGGATGGGAGGCAATCAAACACAGGTGCACTGTTTATGGTCTCACTCTCATAGTGGGATGGGAGGCAATCAAACACAGGTGCACTGTTTATGGTCTCACTCTCATAGTGGGATGGGAGGCAATCCCAATCACTAGGACTAACAGTGCTACGTGCAAACACGGGGGTGTAAACAACAAAACTTCATAATAATGTTACTATATTAATATTGTTTTAATGTAAAAATGTTAAGCACCTTACTTTTCTTAAGTTTTAGTTAAAATAAGATAAAATGGCAAAATGTTATTAAAATACTTGAACAATAATTTTAGGGTTTGATGCCAAAATTTCATGTACCAAAGTTTACGTTTAGCTGAAATTAAATTATAGCCTTATTTGAGAGCAGAAACAGTTTTTTAGACGTTATCTCCCTTTTTACAAAACATGGTTTAAGTGGATTAAAAAGGCATGCATACAGTTTCGTAAAAATATGCAAATCAAATTATATTAGGCTAGCCGCACACACGAAATATTGACAAAAATATTGTGTGTGCAATTATATTATTGCAGTATTTTTCAATAATGTTTTGGACATCTAAATATATATAACACAAAGGTGACTGACTGACTGACATAGTGATCTATCAACGCACAGCCCAAACCACTGGACGGATCGGGCTGAAATTTGGCATGCAGGTAGATGTTATGACGTAGGCATCCACTAAGAATTTTGATTAATTCTACCCCCAAGGGGATGAAAGTTTGTATGAAACTAAATTTACGCGGGTGGTACCACAGCTAGTTGACAATAATATTGCGTGTGTGTGTGTGGCGAGCCTTACAGTTATTGTTGATTTTTTTATCCCGTCCGCCCCTTGTCTGTGCCAGAAAAAATCCAGGAATCGCCCAAAGTGTTCACTGTTCCATCTGCACCCCCCTGCCAGTCCACTGTTCGTCCAACTTAACATCACATTCCAAGTCCCTCAAAGCCGATTTGATATCAAAGCCGAATTCATTGCCGAATGTTTCAAACGTCTTGTTTAAAACTGACTCGACTCCTAACTCGTGGAATTTGGGATTGTGCTCCCGACTCCTCGCTACCATGTTGCGGATAGCCCAGCAACCGTTTTTCTGGAAAACAAATAAATATGATAAATATTTAACGAACAATGGACTATCCGAGGAGTTCGTGGCACAGTTGCTATTGCGCATATGATTCGATCAGCGAAGTTAAGCAACCTTACGCCTAGCCAGTAGTTGGATGGGTGACCGCCCGAGTTTCCTCCGTGCCTCGGAGAGCACGTTAAGCCGTCGGTCCCGGTTGCCAATGTAACATCTTTGGCAATCGTTACAGGTCAGTCAGAGGCCTGAAAAAGTCTGACAACTGGTTTAACCCAGATTGCCGATTTTCCTCTAAAAAGGGGTTACGAAGGTCAGATGGCAGTCGCTTCGTATAAAAATCGGGCGATCAGCCACATCGGGTTAAATCAAGTGCCGACCCCAAATACATGGGATAAGGCCAGGGAGATGAACAATGGTCTATCCGTATACAGTAGGCATAAAGTAACATTATCCTCGCGCTTGCGGTAATAGAAACTCAAATTTCGCAAATGAACGAGAATCAAACGTACTCGTAGTTTAAGTATGGCTTTGTTGATATCAAACTCAAATTTTGTTCATTCAATAATTTAATTAAATTAGGTTTAGAATATATAAACGTTCAAAAAATTTCTAGTAGACAACGTTTGCACTTGCAATTTTTCGGTTTCACCCGCATAGAATTAGTTCCAAGCAGTTTTTTTACAATTAGCCTAAAAACCTCCTTGAAACATCAGATCAGTGAAAGTCCCGTTAAAATCCATCCAACCGTTTAGGCGTGATGCCGTGACCAAGGGAAATGGGGATACATTTTTATATATAAACTAGCTGTGCCCTGCGGGTTCACCCGCGTAGAATTAGTTTCATCCTTATTGTCGCGGAACCCTAATATTTTTGATAAATAAAAGTAGCCTAAGTTACTCACTTCAAGTTACTCACTTACTTAAGAAACATCAGCTATCTACAAGTGAAAGTCCCGTTAAAATCCGTCCAGCCGTTTCAGAGATTACCCGGAACAAACAGACAGACAGACAGACAGAGAAAAAATTTAAAACTTGGTTTTTTAGTGTCAGTGGTGTGTATACTTTCATATGCATTTAGTGAAATCCTGTTATTTCTGAATTACAAACAGACACTTCAATTTTATTTATCTGTATAGATTAGATTAATATAGGTTATAAGTATGTATATATATTCACCTGTACTCCGGCATTATCGTGATGAACCTTCATAGCCTGAACGATAGCTTCTGGTGCCCCCGCGTCTAAAAACTGGCGACTGTGCGCCGGCTCGCGGAGAGTCAGTGCTGCTATGCATTTGAGGGTCAAAGATGTGGCTGTCGGGTTGTTCTAGTATAACAAACATTTAATATCAGTGCCTGTAGACAAAGTTACATTATCCTCACGCTAGTAGAAACGATACAAAATGTACGGGAATGACATATGTCACGTGACTGATTTATGTCATTTCCATACATTTTGTATCGTTTCTTGCCGGTTCTTCTCAGAAGGTTAGTTTCCGAACCGGTGGTAAATTCCTCGACATTCATAAGTGCCTTATCAGGACCTAAACTGAATAAATCATTTTCATAATAGCGCAAGCGCGAAATAATGTTACTTTGTGTAATAGCAAGTGTGTCACGAGAACGTACCGTATTTTTATTTTAGTTGAAATAAATAAATAATAAAAATAAAAAGATGTAATTCAGATTGTCGATGTTCATCATCCGTCCAATATTTTTTTATTTTTTCAAAATACAAATATATTTTTATTTGATTAGACTTTTAACAAAGTACTTTCAAATCGTCAGAACGACATGGTTATACAGGATTATACATGCTACCGCCAGGTTCGGAAGGTTGCTTTTACTGAGAAGAACCTGACAAGAATCTCTGTAATTATTCTTTTAAAAAAAATATTTACAATTCTGAGTAATAGAATATATATATATATATATATATAAGCCCATTGACACAGTTCCAGTGCATATATAATAGTTTTGAAGGTGACCAACACCAGAGTGTCACTGACATACTAAATAATATAATCATTGTGCCAACATAGAGATGGGTACAAAATACTCACATAATGTCTAGACAGCAATGTCACTATAATAGGTACTATTCCGCTTCTAACCAAGTCCCTCTTCACATCATCATTGCCGGCCAGCGCTGTTACTCTGTAAAAACATTGATTAGTCAACAGAATGTAGCAATTATTAAATAAATATGTTCGGGTCATCCCAGAGGAGTAAGCAGAGATGTTGTAATAACCCACTATTTACCGTAGATAACTTAAGTATGTAACCGAAGAAATATGAAATTTAAATTACATTTGAATACCTCTAAATTGACAAACAAGCACCCGACAAAAAACGTTCTTAAAATATGTTTATATTTTGATAAGACTTGCAAAGTGCTTTTATGTTACAGTAAGGATTACAGTCCGGTAGGCCTAGACAAAGTAAAACTCTCGCGCTTGCGCTAATAGAAGCGATACTTAATGTATGGGAATTACATAAATCTCTAATATCACTAATCCAGACTCCGGGTTTTTGTAGCCCGGAGTCTGGATTGGTGACCGGTTAATGGCAATAGAATCGCCCCTTTTACATGGGACTTAAACATAACTGCAGAAATTCGGTGCTATACGTACACCTCTGCCTACCTCTTCGGGGAATACAGCCGTGAGCATATTACGTAAGTATAACTATAGGTCAATGCCGGGTTCGGCACCTTGCTTCTGGGTCATGGAAACAAAATCAATAAACCAATGCATTGATGTAACTCCTTGTTGCTATAACTACCACGTTACTATGACAACTTTAACCAAATTCATCCTCAGGGACGCTTAGTGATTGCATTGTTAGTACGACATCAAACACCGCTGAAATACTCCCAGAGTTACTTGTTTTACATCATGAGTAACGCCAACATGACTACCGCTGAAAACGGTGATTACTTATCATTTGGTGATAGGAACTACGGTTTATCCACTGTGAAGAACTGGCATGAACATAACCAACGGGTGCTTAAAGGCGACATCATCGGAACTACTGATAGAAACACATCGATCAGCAAAAACTGCATCATTAAAGTCAACCAGACATCTTGCAACGACTACAGCGACAGTACTGACCAACTACAACACCGAGCGAGACATATCAACTACTGGAAAGCCGAATTAGAAAGAGCTATAAGAGATATCGACGCCGAAATAAACATCTTAGAATCGCTAAGACAGCAACTGAAAAACGCAATGGATACTCTCAAAATACCTGAATATATAAACGACGAATGCTTGGATCTACGGCGGAATAGAATGCAATCAGATTTGATATACGATGAACCGCAAGAGGAATTGTTTACCGAAAATGCTTTGATTGAAAACGTTAAGAAGTTACACAGAGAAATGCTTAGAGATATCGAATACCAACTGTCTATGAATATAGCGGCGAAAAGTGCTCTAGAAAAGGATTGGAGCAACAAATACTTGGCATTCAAATACGAAAGTACGAACGCTGATTTGAAAACGCAAGCTGTTAACGTTAAAGATTCAGCTGGGGCTACGAAACTGGCTGAAGGACAGTCGGACGTACAATCTTGGGAGTATTACACGGTCAGTGGTCTAGACCAATTCAAAACTGCTTTAGACAGGTCTAAAAGCTTACGAGCTAAAGTTGACGCCGTACTTATCAACACTGCTAGAGATCTACGCTCTCAAGACATAAAAGTAAACAAAACGCTATGCGAACGCATTGCTTGTACGGAGCAAGTGAAAACCGAACTGGAGAACCAGTTAAAACTAACATTGAACAAGATAGTGGAAACGGAGAATATTCTGGACTTCTTACACGAAGAGATTCTGAAGGTGTCACAGAGAATCCAAGTGGCGCAGACAAGATTGAACACTAAAGGCTGTAGGCCTAACGTCGAGAATTGCAGGGAGGGGTCGCTGGTCAGCTTGATAGAGGAGGTGAGAGATTTGAATGACAGCAAGAGTTTAATGCAGAAGAGATATTTAGAGACGGAGAAATTGAGAGCAGAGTTGATACACGAACGATCTTTGTTGGAGAACGAGATTATTGTGAAGAAGAAGACATTGCATTTGGACAATGAACGATGTTTGTTCTTGAGGTCGCATTACCAATCGGCTGAGAAGATGTGTGGTTATTAACCGACTTCAAAAATGTTACGTTAGGTTCATTAGATATTAGTTCAGTAGTTGGTAGTAACTCTTCTATGTAGGCAGTCAGTAGTGTCCTTTTCACCAAGCAACAAAAAAGTATGAACATTTTTTTTGCAAATCAAATCAACTACTTTGTCACAAAAAAAGAATAATTTATCTGTGATCAAAATACCAAGAGGAGCTTGTGGCACAGTTGCTATTGGGCATATGATTTGATCAGCGAAGTTAAGCACCATATATAACCATACGCCTAGCCAGTAGTTGGATGGGTGACCGTCCGAGTTCCCTCCGTGCCTCGGAGAGCACGTTAAGCCGTCGGTCCCGGTTGCCAATTGAACATCTTTAGCAATCGTTATAGGTCAGTCAGAGGCCTAAAGAAAAAAACTTAGGCTTCATTTATTTATTAAAAATATTAGGTTCCCGCGACATGAAGCATGAAACTAAACGGGTGAAACCGCAGGGCACAGCTAGTTACAAAATACATTACAATAGAATCAATATAAACTCACAGTTTAGTCCCCTGTTGAGCCACGGCGACATTATCATAATTATCAGCCAATATCGTGAACAGTACATCCACTCCGCAGTCGGCCACCATCTTACATAACTCGTGTCGCACCAGTAGAGACGCGACCGTTAACATTAGCTCAGATACTAGAGGTGGCTTTGTGTTTTCTGTAAAACAGTAAAATCTTATACATAAAAATGAAACCCTGTATCCCTTGGTCACGGCATCACGGCTGAACGGCTGGATCGATTCAACTGAGCTGAAGTTTCAAGGAATGCTCAAGGCAAATAAAAAAAAACAACATGGAACTAAATATACGCGGGTGAAACCGCGGCGCACAGCTAGTCTTATATATAAAAATCTTCATTTCCCTTGGTCACGGCATCACGCGTGAACGGCTGGACCGATTTCGATAGTGATTTTTTTCTTGTGTTTGTCATTGTCAGGAGATGGTTTTTAAGGAAGAAAAAAATAAAAACGTTGCGCGGATAATTAAAAAAAATTAGATTACTTAACCACCATATAAAATTATTTCTAAGTATATACATTTCGTTGGTTTAGTGGTCGCGAACGCTACTTTGGATCACGTTGGTCTTGGGTTCGGGCAGAGTGTTGTACCAAAAAAAATATTCTGCCTTCTGGATTAGTACCCGGTTACTGGCAATGAAAATGAATTATTCAGTTTAGGCCCTGGTAAGGCACTTTCGAACGTCGAAGAATTTACTACCGGTTCGGAAAGCCTTCTGATTAGAACCAGCAAGAATCTCAGCTTGCATCTCGTACATTTGATTACATAGTACATATAATGGAATAGGCTAGCCCCCTATTACATGGGAGTTAAACAAAACTGGTGATGTGAGTGTACTATAAGTACACCTCGTGCGAATACAGGCGTGAGCAGTTATAATCAATGGAATATTAAATATGTATAATATATTCAATTACCTTTCAACAAGTTAGTGAGTGGTTCCAACATCTGAGCGCCGAGTTCTTTCGCGTGATCGTGTGCTTTGCCAAACTCAACTCTAATGTCATCGTCTAAGGTCAGTTTTCTAATGACTTGCAAGCATTCACTTAATAACTGGAAGGGAATTATGTTGTTGTAACCATGAGAATACTTTTCATGCAATATTTGTCACAATACTCACAGAGTATCGTACATACACTTGAAAATATAATAAAAAATCACTTAACGTTTTTATTTTTTTTAGTCATCATACGAATTATACGGGACAGCTGTTAAAATGTGTGATAGGGTATAATTTTAGGAAGCAAATAATATTATTATGACAAAAATATCTTCTTCCGTTTTCGAGTAATTGATGTTCAAAGCTGACCATATGAAGACCTCATTTTCGCATAAAAATCAGCTGTAACATAGAGCTATTCATGTGAAATCTAACTACGTTTTAATTTTTTTCTCCCACTAATAATAATCCCATGAAACCATTAATCTTCCCCTTAATTTAAAAAGTTGAATTACCGCGTACGTAATGTAGGTAAACGCGGCCGCGCGTTCATTCAACCGCTTAAGGCCGCGAGCTCTTCGGCCCTTATTAAGCATAGCCTATAACTACGTTATCGTTGAAGCTAGATATTTTAGACTTCAACATAGTGATATATTCATAAATCCCTACAACTTCTAGAAGACAACTGTTCCTTTTTCTCAGACATCCTGTATGTTTGTGTGGTAAAGTGTAGCTGTTAGAGGTTACTAAAAGTTCGATGCTTATTGGATGATATGTGGCACATAAGACAATGCTTATTTCTGTATATTCTAAAATCTAAAATGCCTCAAAATATCCAATATTTCTGGTATAAAATTTACGATACCTTTTCATTGCCAGCCACTTTGAGCAACATCTTCAAGTTATCGGCAATGTTCTTGGCAAATAGTTTCTGTCTGTTCTTTTCATGTTTGATGCAACAGGTCGCGACCCACTTCAATGTGGCTGCCACTATATCTTCGTTCTCCACATTGTCCAATATACTGGGAATAAAAATATACATACATATGTGATATGCTCACCCTGTTGTAATAACAACACCCACTTTTAGTGATTAAGATGATTAAGTACCAATGTGACAGATGGTGAGTCTATCGCCATCTCAGGCAAATACACGTCTTTGACTTCTGAGTGCCTAGTGCGAGTTTTCTTAAAATCACCATCACAAGTCATCGCGTCGACGTAAACGCAGATTTGTATGGGCTCACAATAGTGTCATGGTTACGTTTACGTCGACGCGGTAACTTGTGACGGCGGCAGGGAAAATCTCGCACTAGGCACTCTGAGACGTATGCAAGTTTCCTCACGATATTTTTTCCTTCAACGTAACGCACGTAGTGTGTAATTACTGTACATAAGCTTTTTCGAAAACCTTATAAAAAAATATTTCTTTAATCACCTCTCACTCATCCTTTAGACATGTCCAAACCATCTCAACATACTTCTTTCAATTCTCTAATACATAAATCACTTACCATTTGATCAAATCCACTCCCCTAGCATCCAACAGGTCAGGTTGTGTGTCCATTAGTGCTGTCAAAGTGTTCAGTATACTCCCAATAAACTCCTTGTCACCACCACTCAGCTCTTGTGCGAACTTACTCTGTTTGGACTGCAGGAGATCTGTCAATACCTTGTACGCACCATCTCTGCCTGCGCGCACACGGCGTGCCAGATCTTTTGAACATTCTGCCTGGAAATAAAATTATTGTATTCTGCAGACTGCTTAGTTGCTCTAGTTGTCATAAGTGTTAATGCTGAACACAGGGTATTGGGTTCGATTCCAGGTCAGGCAAAGTGTTAGAGTCTGGATTAGTGCCTGGTTAATGACATAGGCTCACCCCCTATTACATGGGACTTAAACATAACTGTTTACCCCTTCAGGGGATACAAGCGTGATCATATGTGTGTATGTATGTTTTTATTCCTTCGGTCATGTCATCACGCATGACTGGCTGTACCTTAATTAATATTATTTAGGAAAAATATTAGGGTTCCGTGAAATAAATCATGAACCTGAATCTACGGCACAGCTAGTATTCTTATAAATTATAGTCAATGTATTATTTTTATGAATAAACAATATCATTGTAAACTTTCAGTAACAAAGAACTATCCAAACTCACAAACTTCCACATTTATAATATTAGTAGGATGAAGTATATAAAACCTCATACCTTCAGCAATTCCACTTCTTTCAACACAGCAGCACGATCATACTCTCCGTCATTGTAGAGTGCCTTTAGCTTGCTCACGGTAGCACTGACCAGGTGTCCGTCCCCAGACCCCAATGATAGGTCTTTTATTATGTTTGACAGATTTACACCCTGTCAATAATCAGATAATATATTTTTTAAGTGTTTAAAAATTAAGGCACTGGCTGGAATATAATTTTGCTGGGGCTGAACATGATGCTCACTCCACAACTGGTATGTATTAAAAAAAAGTTAAGTTGTCAGAACTATTGCTTCTGTATTCAGTTGCTCTCAAGTTTTTATACTACTTGTTTGACAAGAGATAAACTGTGTACATAACTTATGCAGGCAAGGTAGTATAAGAATAGCTGAGTTGTTTGCATTGGTTGGTAACAAAAATACAAATTTCATAATTTGAGCTTTTATTAGTTAAAAACATAATTATTAAGTATCTAAACTTAACAATTATATACAAAAATTGAAAGATGTAACTACACTGATAGCTTTTATGAATAGTTTAAGGATAACTTAATCCAGTTGAATCTCTAAGTAACTTAATAAGTCTCACCTGAGCTTCAAATTGAGCCACAGCCTCCTTTATAGCTTCCTCGGGAGTCATATCAAACTCTTCTATGTTTTCCTTCACAACTTCATCGTAAGTTTCCTGTGTTATGACACGAACCATTTTTACTGTACCCAATATACTTTTTACTTAATAACTGTGCGAAATTTGCTGTAATTTATGGGATTTTATCAAATAATTTCACATCTGGGCTGAGCGCCTGAATCACCGATTTACCGCATTTAAACTTTTTTTTAAACAAATGAAACATAAAAAAACTGTCAGATAATGTCAGCTGAGTTTTCTGTTGTCATATGTCAGTGTTATAGTCAGTCAAACTGTAAGTTTGACAAAATTACAGCTTTCTAAGATTACGTTCCAAATTGTATAATTTAATTTTGTAATTTTATAAAAGTTAAAATACAATCCAAAAAATCATAAGATTGATATAACAATGAACTCTTTAATAATGCACATAATTATTTAAAGGCGCTTTCTGTGATAATCCACATAATATCTTTGAATCAGTACGATATTTTATTAAACTTGTTTCGCTTATAAAGGTGTGAAGTGGTGAGGTTTTTGTACCGTTTTGACTTCGTTCGTCTTCCTTAGGTTGCGATATTATTTTCTATCTGTGGATTTGCTTTGCTTCGTTCGACCGATTTTCGATGACGCATAGTCCCGTAAATGTGAATCTGAGTAATTTTCATATTGAATAGGCGTAATTACTGAATAATCTTGTGATTGTGTGGTTTTACTAATATTAAAGTGATTATAAGGATTACAAAATGAGTTTTCTCGGTAAATTATTTGGCGGGAAGAAGGAAGAAAAAGGGCCCTCAACACACGAAGCGATTCAGAAACTGCGTGAGACAGAGGAGTTGTTAGTGAAAAAACAAGATTTTCTAGAAAAGAAAATCGAATTAGAAATACAGACAGCGAGAAAGAATGGCACAAAGAATAAGAGAGGTAGGAATTACAATAAATAAATCGCATTTTTCCTTGTTTTGTGACTGTTTGAAGACTTCCTACTGTGGTTACGATTTAGGTTCATACGTATATTGTATCTTTTGTTGACTCGTTCGCGACCTTGTTTTTCAATTGCTAGTTATATCGTTACGTTACATATTTGTATGTACTTATACCTTAGGTTATATTTCTTACTTTTAGTAACTTTTAGTGTTTTGAAAAATCTTATGGTAAATAGTATTCGGTACAGACTACGATTATTTTGAGATGTTCACCCATTGTCTAAAACATATGTTCATTCTACTTATAAGTGTCTAGACTTTGTATTACAAACCCTTCATACATATATTCATGATTCAAATGTTGATCACTTGAATTGCTACTTATACTTACATAGAAAATACTATAAGTACTGTGTATTTATCATTATAGTATATAAAATACAATAATTCTGTACTTTGTTTGTCACTTTTACATCTTTTGTTATGAATGTGACTCATCTTACTAATGTTATAAAATGGTATAGTTGGTAAGAATGTATTTTGTTACTCTTTTTTTAATGCAAAAGCTTCTGAATGGATTTTGATGAAATTTTACAATCATAAAGCTTGTACATCAGAATATTACATAGGTAATCTACACTAGAATTATAAAGAGGAAAGATTTGATTGTTTGCATCAGATAGGCTCCGAAACTACTTGACCGATCATGAAAAGAATTTTCGTTCGGGTAAACAAAGTTTGTGTCACCTAGTTATTAAGAAAAATTATATTCAGAAATTAATTATTTTAATTTCTGAATATTATTTTGAAGATGCTTCGTATCTTCTTGCTTTTTCCCACCAGATGTTAGACACTGCTTTCAGACTCATGTACAGGGGTTTCCATTGCATATAAGCAGATAAGTAGTGCTTACAATTTGTGATGACTGACTCTTGTTCGTTGTTATACTTGTGTTGTCTGTGTGTGTTTATATTTGTTGCCACATTGGTATGTACTTAACCTACCTCCTGTCATATGTTAATGTAGGTACACTAAGTATGGGGGTACATTTCTATGTTATTAAATAATTAATGTGGATTAGTGTGGGTAGTGAAGTGCCGACCCTAACAATGTATGGGATAAGGCCAGAGAGATGATGAGTGTGGGTAGTGAAGTTACAACATGACTTCTTAAAAATGGTAAAGAAAATACGAACATGAGGCGGGACTCGAACCCACGACCTCTGCAAACTGTGCAGTTGTTCTTCCAACTGAGCTGGAATATTTTTAAGAAATTAACACCGTGACATTATTCACTTCTCTGTGTGGGCTACCTAGCTGAATACACATTCTACAATTACAATGTGTTTTAATTAACATTTAGACATAATACTTACCTACTTTTTGTTTATGCCCACGCCTATGAAAATCCAGTGCAATCATGTACCGACTATTACATACTTTCTTAACCCACAATTTGACTTACAGCCGCGATCGCAGCCCTGAAACGCAAGAAGCGTTACGAGAAGCAGCTCACGCAGATCGATGGCACTCTTACTCAGATTGAGGCCCAACGTGAGGCGCTGGAGGGAGCCAACACCAACGCTCAAGTCCTCAATACTATGAAGGATGCTGCTAATGCTATGAAACTTGCGCATAAGGATATGTAAGTGTTTGTTCATCTATACTAATACTAGCTGTGCCCCGCGGTTTCACCCGCGTAGAGTTAATTTCATGGGTGTTTTTTTAAATAAAAAAAAAACCAAGTGAAATGAGGATTCATTTTTATATATAAAGATTTTATATTTTATATAGAGATTGTAGAAGTGTTTCTCCACTCGACACATAGATGGCGCTACTCACTTACAATGGTAGTGAGGAGTCGGGAATACTATCCTAAATTGCATGAGCTAGTGAGTGGCAGTTTTGAACAAGACACTCAAAACATTCGCTACTGAGTTCTTGATGTTTGAGTATAAAATATTTTGATATATAATATTTTTTAAAAGAGTAATTACTGAGTTTCTTGCCAGTTTCTTCTCAGTAAAAGCAACCTTCCAAACCTGGCGGTAGCATAATCCTGTAATATTCTGTTGATTTGAAAGTACTTTGTAATAAGTCGAATCGAATAAAGATATTTTTGACTTTGACTTTGAATATAATTGTTATAATTCCAGTGACGTGGACAAGGTGCACGATATAATGGATGATATAGCTGAGCAACACGATATATCCCGCGAGATTACCGACGCCATCAGTAACAACGTCGCCTTCCCCAACGATATTGATGAGGACGAGCTGGAACGGGAGCTGGAGGAGTTGGAACAGGTGGGAATAAGTTATATTTATATACTAACGGTACTCAACGGTTTTACCCATTTAATTATCATACGTGTAATTTTTTCTATACTAATGGGCGCTTTCCCACTGCCACGATATCGTCCGCCGATATTGGGACGATATAGTCCGTCGATATTTGACTACAACGACACAGTGTCCAAGCGTTTAGTAGTGATTGTATCAAACTACTAGTCCCAAGATATCGTGTCGTTACAATTATCGTCTAATGTGAAAGCGCACAATGTTACAAAGAAGAAAGATTTGGTTGTTTTTTTTTCAATTCTACCGTATATAATTTCATATGCATTTAGTGAAAATCTGTGAATTTGGAATCACAAACAGACACTTCAATTTGCTTTGTCTGTATAGATATGTAATTTGTGATAATTTGTGTCTTTAGGAGGACTTGGACAAAGAAATGTTGGGCATCAGTGTGCCAGCGGACAAACTGCCCGATGTGCCCACCGGAGAGTTGGTACATGACAAACCAAAGCCCAGCAAATCTAAGCAGAGTGGTAAGTTGGCCTTATTACTATGAATGCCTCAAGAAATAATTCAAATTCATGAGCCGTCGTGGCCGTGGGGTTGGAGGCAAGTTCGAATCCCAGCGGGTTGGTACCAATGAGTTTTTCTAAAAACTTATGTGCAGTGATTTCACACCACGTGCTTTACGGTGAAGGAAAACATCGTGAGGAAACCTGCATATGTATGAGAAGTAATTCAAGGATGTATGTATAGTGCCTGAAACGATGATAGACTCACCATCTGTCACATTGGCTTTATCATATCTGGTGAAAAGTGGGTGTTGTTATTACAACACCTCTGCCTACCCCTTCGGGGAATACAGGAGTGAGCTTATGAAGATTACTTGCTTATTATTTGAAGTATTAATGTTAATTGTAAAAACGTGCTTTTTTTTTGTAATTTTCAGAAGGCGATGATGAATTTGCACAGCTGCAATCGTGGGCAACATAATTCCACCGGACGGCTAAGTGATGTTGTGATACTGCGATCATATATGTACAATGTCATATTAACACGCTATGTTGTTCATAAAATGCGTTCCGGGGTTTGTAAGTACATTCTTTGTTCTATGGGTAGGCAGAGATCCCTTTACCATAAGCCAGAGATACTTTTCCGTATTAATATTATGAAGGGGAAAAGTTTGTATGTAAGTTTCTAATGAATTGGCTCAAAAAGTGATGGAATTATCAGTTCTTCGACGTTCAGAGTGCCTTACCAGGGCCAATACAGAATAAATCATTTTCAATCAATACAAATTTATCTTGTATGAGACATATATACATAAGAATTTAATTGACAGTGGGTGACAGACTAACCATCTGTCATGTATATAACCTCTGCCTACCCATTTAAAATGTATGCTTCAAGCGTTAGTATCACACGGCTACTTGTACACCTTTATTAAGTAATAATTTGTAGCAATTTCCCAAAAGGTACATGACTTTCAGCCTTTGAACGACATTTTATGGACAACCGCTTTAAAGCGAAGTGAGCAGAGCAAGGGGTCTAGTATAGTCTTAAAATATAGCACTTAATTGTAATGGGGTTAAACAAATTATTGACCTTATGAATATTTTCTACGTACATATTTGGTGACTTACTCGCTAAGTATTGTTATATTGAAAAATAAGCATTGTACTGTGTTACTGTCAAATGTCAATGTGACATCTGTCATATGATTGTCAATTTATATTTTTTGTACATAGTTACATAAAGCAACTCTCTACAGGCAAATTGGGCACCAATTACTATGAACGTTAAATAATTATCTTCTTTTATAATATCAAATTCCAGAAAATCATATGATTAGTCTTCTTACAAAGTACTTTGAAATCATCAGAAAGACACTAATATTGTACTAGAATGTTTGCTCCGCTCATTTCACTAGTAATAATTTTTGTATAGAATTGGTATTTATGTAAGGGATTTTATTTCTTAAAATAGACATACATTCAGCCTTACATTTGATGTTTTACCACAGTAAACACCACCAGGCTCTGCATGTGAGACTAAAAAGTATATTTTAAGAAATAATTCCCATGTTGTATATATTATATGATAAACGTTTTAAATTTAAATGCGCTAACAATTTTTTCTGCCTTAATACAATTATTATTAATATACTAGGTAAAATATTGATGGTGTTATTCGGAATTTTGTAAGGAAACACGAAAAAGGCATTTTAACTATAAATAAGTATTCACAGTACATTTAAAACAGAATCAGTGAAACCATTGTGATTTGTGACGTAACCTTTTGAATAATAACGTACCACCACCTAATATGGTATTGGAATGCTAAAGTAAGAATTAAAAACTCTGTCGCTTTGTTTACCGCGTTCGACATGTATTGGTAAGCATTTAAAGTCTATCGCAAGAGAACATTTGCTATTGGACCACATTCGCTAAACATCTTATAAGAAACCAAACATTCTCTATCAGGCCAATCACAGCTCAGAACATTCTATATCGGACCAATCACAGCGCACAACATTCTGTATCGGGCCAATCACAGCGCTGAACATTCTGTATCGGGCCAATCACAGCGCTGAACATTCTGTATCGGGCCAATCACAGCGCTGAATATTCTCTATCGGGCCAATCTCAGCGCTGAACGTTCTCTATCGGACAAACCACAGCGCTGAATATTTTTTATTGGGACAATAACAGCGATACATATTTTGTATAGGGCCAATCACAGAGCAGACTATTCTCTATCACAGACCAATCACAATGCTGAACATTCTAGATTGGTCCGATCATAACGTTGAACGTCTCGTATAGCACCAATCACAATGCTTTCCCGTACGTGTATTGTGACTTCACATTCGTAATCTGCACTTGACGAACAATATTTGTATGAGACATGTTAGTTCTTTAAGTGACCGCTACGAGGCGTACGTTTTCTCATACAAATATTGTACGGTGACGTAAGCGAGTATAGATTATGCGAACTCGTAATGTTATAAATCTAAGCGTCGCTAGCAAAGTTAGCTTTGCAAAGTAGCGTAAGTTCATAATAGGTACAGGTTTAGAAGATAGAGGATGGATAACGATGTTATATAACACACAATGTCTTCATATTGTAATAAATGCTACAAACAATAATTATACATTTTAATTGCCTTGTATGTTTCATTTCAATCAATACAGATAAATAAAATTGAAGTCTGTTTGTAATTCCAAAATTACAGCTTTTCACTAAATGTATATGAAAGTATACACGCTACTGACACTTAAAAACCAAGTTTTGAAATTTTTCTCTGTCTGTCTGTCTGTTTGTTTCGTGTAATCTCCGAAACGGCGGGACCGATTTTAACGGGACTTTCACTGGCAGGTAGCATGTTTCAAGTTGTAACTTTTTATTTTATAAAAATATTAGGGTTCCGCGACAATAAGGCTGAAACTAAATCTGGTCTAAATCCGCGGGTCACAGCTAGTCGCAAGTAAAATGAGAATATTACATGCATAATAGCTAGCTATTATGTAGTGAAAGGTAACATTTCAGTGAAATTTACCCACATAAAATGGTGCCACACGTCAGTTAGATCAAACAGTGATTTCGTTTACAATTTGTTCTGAGCGCTCAAACCTCTTGACGCATATAACTATCATATTAGTCTACGATTAGCCACCTGGGGCCTAACCATTATCTCTTACTTCTATCATAGTTCCACAGTGTGACAGTAACAGACTTATACACGTCATATACATCTGTCTTATAATAAGAGTTAAATTATCATGTCAATAAGCGGTCATGGTAGGGCCTCTGTACCTACCTTTCACGAGTTTGTCACGTTTTCCTAATCTACACTCGCTAGCGTCTCTTAGCGGTGACGTGAAGAACTAACATATCTCATACAAATATTGTTGGTGATGCTAGCGAGTGTAAACTATGCAAAACTCGTGATAAGTCTTAAAGACTATTGCGTTTTGCCCCAAAGTGAATCGGAACTCCATGAGCCCATCAGTCATTACCTAACATTACGTCACCGTGTCCAACTAACCATAAATCTTATCTGAACTGCTTGACATTCACGAGGCAACACGCCTGTGGGCTGAATTTTGATAACGTCCTATACAAACTGTGTAACACTTTCCTTGGGAGCAGTATTCTGTACTGTTCAATTTTGAAATTAATGTTTTTAGTGAGCATGAGTTCTCTTTCTCGTGGTGGGTCGTATGAGTTCGTGATGGGTGGCTGTGGTGGCTTTTCGTAATAAAAACTACGTGAAGAAGTTAAAATCACATAAGGTATAATAGAGTAGAAATACAAAAGGGAAGCACACACAATAAAATACAAAGTTCACAGATTTACAGAGAGTCGTTACATGTAGCGCACAGGCAGTCTGGGCCTTACCATGAGCTCTTATTGCCATGATAGTTTCACTCATTTATGAGACAGATGTATGTGACGTGCATACATCTGTCACTGTCGCACAACTGAATTAACATTGCAATAAGAGTTCATGGTTGGGCCCCAGAGGCCCTAGTGCGAGTTTTCTTAAAATCGCCGTCACAAGTCACCGCGTCGACGTAAACGCAGATTTGTATGGGCTCACAATAATGTCATCTTTAGGCCGACAGAGGCGCTGCTCCGATCCCATACAAATCTGCGTTAGCTTTGACGCGGTGACTTGTGACGGCGGCAGTGAAAAACTCGCACTAGGCACTCTGATCGTACGGCGCGGTTGCCGTACATGCACGTCACGCGATACCGACGTTCTTATTGGTATATCTGGGACTGAGGGGGGCGCGGGAGCGGGGAGAGACCGTTCTTTCCGTCTCCGACCGGGCACAGGTGAAATATTCCGTCCGGAAAAAAGCGGCGACGTTATATGTTGTAAATTTAGCTTAGTGATATTATTGTTTTAAAATAAAAGTAGCCTAATTGACTCGTTATAACATCAGTTATCTGCCCGTTACATCGGTTCAGTCGTTTGAGGTATTTGCTGGTAGACACATAATTTTTCTTCTCAGAGGTAGACAGAGGTGTTGAAATAACAACACCCACATTTCACCAAATATGATTAAGCCAACGTGACAGATGCCGAGTCTATCGCCGACGTTAGAGAACGCGGAAAAGAAAAAATACCTAGACCAGTCTGGATTAGTGCCCGGTTAGTAGAAATTTGCTAAAATAAAAAATAAAAATAAATGATTGAGAGTACTTAAACACATTATAATAAAATTACAACAAAATAATAAAATTACAAAACAAAAAAAAAATGTTTAAGGCCTTTTAAAAGCAAGGGAACATGGCTCAGCCTGTGCTGCCCGTAAATTTAATTACGTTTAGCGCTGATTTTCAGCCACTCCCGTTCCTCGCCCCTATCCTCTTACATGGGACTAAAATATTTGTCGAAGTGAGTGTGCAAGAAGTGCACTTCTACGAAATACGTTTTCAGTTGCGCCAAGCGTTCCAGAATAAGTCACCGTTTAGTATAATAAGATGCGTGCGATGTTTGTTTATATCAAGCGGCCGATTTTCGCGAGCGTTCAGTGTGCAGACAGCTAGTGGACGATATACAACATGAGGTCCTGTATTTTGGTGAGTACTTGCATTTAATCTATATAGAGATAAATACAACTGAAGTGTCTGTCTGTAACTTCAAAATAACAACTTTTCATTAAATGCATATTATGAAAGTATACACGGTACAGACATAGAAAAACCATTTTTTTTTAAAAAAATCTCTGTCCGTCTGTCTGTCTGTCTGTTTGTTCCGGGTAATCTCTGAAACGGCTGGACCGATTTTAACGGGACTTTCACTGGCAGGTAGCTGATGTATCAAGGAGTAACTTAGACTACTTTTTATTTAAATAAACATTATTTAATAAATATATTAGGGCCACCCATGAAGTTAAGACTACGCGGGTGAAACTATGGGGAACAGCTAGTCTATACAGATAAATAAAATTGAAGTGTCTGTTTGTAATTCCAAAATAACAGCTTTTCACTTAATGCATATGATATAAGTATACAATACACGCTACTGACACTGAAAAACCAAGATTTAGAAATTTTCTCTGTCTGTCTGTTTGTTCCGGGTAATCTCTAAAACGGCTGGACCAATTTTAACAGGATTTTCACTGGCAGGTAGCTGATGTTTCAAGAAGTAACTTAGACTACATTTATAAGTTCTAACAACTAGCCTTAACCACATAAATAATACGTATAAGTATTAAAAAGTGTTTATATAAAATTAAGGGTTCATTCTAAATATTTTTATATATTTACAGCCAGTATATTAAATTAATATATGTAAAGAACTATCTAGCGAAAGGCCACATAGCAACCAACCAAACTGTCTTAAAAACCAAAGAAGGCGTTAATAACAATTCCCTCATTCATTCCAGATCTTCCTTTTCCTTCACGCAGCATCAGCGACTATAGACCTGCAGAAACTATCAGAGAAAGTGCACACCCAAATCATGTCCCTAAAAGACACGGCCTCCGCTAACATCCAGGAAATCAAAGACAATATAGACATGGACAAGTTGAAACAACTTGACGTATTAGGCATTTTACCTATCATTGAAACGAAAGGAAAATTAATACAATTGAAACACAAAGCTAAGCAGAATAAAATAAGACTTTACGTAAATACTGTTAAAGGGTTGAAAAGTAAAGTTTTCAGTTCTTTCGTGGCCTGAGATGCGGAGAATGGATTTTTACTAATTTATTAACAAGCTTTACAACTCACCTTTATATAGTAAGCAGTAGGTACCCGAACAGCAGATATTGCCCGCCATTTAAATATCTTGTCTATGAACTTTTTCTTTTTTTTATTCTTTTTTAATAAGTCAGTTAAAAAAATTATTAAAAATTATCTTGATAAATTTACGCCGTGAGCAGCCTTAAAAAAAAGGATTAAAAAATTGATTGAAGTTTTGAAGTCAGAAAAAAATATTTAAAACTTTTTGCATACAAGTCCAGAAATTTTAAAAATAACGCCATATTTAACCAATTAATCTTTAAACTTTATGCATTGTTTAAGTTGTCGGTGTATAATTTGAACTCTGTACTTAAGAGAAGAAACAAAAAATAAATTATTATTGTTATTTATTGACTTTAAGGCGTATGGGAATCGCTGCCATGGTATAATTCTAATTACTAAGTAGGTATGTAACCTGACTACCCAAATAAATTAAAATTAACTTTTCTCAGTAAACTGAAATAGTATCAGTACCAACTATAGGTCTGAAACGTCGTCCCTCGACCTTACGTTTTGCGCTTTTTTGTATGGAGACGTTAAGCTTCCTACAATCGTCGCTTGCGGCGGTTTTTAACGTTCCCATACAAAATGAAGGATATATCGTCGCAGGCGATATCGTCAACGTAAAAACATGTTAAAACCTTGGGGCACAAAGCTTTCATAACTTATAAGCATAGTTAATCGCTTGTTATTTTGTTATACTTAAGAATTTGTGGAAACTATGTGCATTGAAATGGACGATGTCTGAGAACTTTTTGTCTTGGGGTCAAGTCATCATCTCCCTGGCCTTATCCCATACATTGTTGGGGTCGGCACTTGATTCAACCCGATGTGGCTGCTCACCTGATTTTTATACGAAGCGACTGCCATCTGACCTTCGCAACCCCATTTAGGAGGAAAATCTGTGATCTGGGTTAAACCAGTTGTCAGATTATTTTTAGGCCTCCGACTGACCTGTAACGATTGCCAAAGATGTTAAATTGTCTTGGGGTCAAGTATTTGCGATTAATTGGAAATGTATGAAACAAATTGTAAGTGCTTATTAACTAGTCCACCGATAAATCCTAGTTTTAAGTTTTTTATATTTTTGTATAAAAATCTAAAATGAAATAAAAATACTGTAAAGTAAATAATTTTTTATTTTTAATAATACCAGCTAAATATTTTAAGCTATAAAATCGACTAGCATTAGGTAAACAATAAGGTGATAATTAAATAAGATTATGATAGTTGAGACCTAAAAAAAAATGACTAAAAATGCTTTGGTCCATTATTTTAAAGGATTTTGCTGAATATCGTACCGTTGGTGTTATTTGTAATGACATTGAGACAAGAAATGACAGTTGAGTTTGACATTTTCCAAGTGACACAAAATACAATTACACCGTAGTAATTATAGTCTGTGTCCAATTGAAGCGCCTCTATCGAGCGTCTTTGTAACTGAATTGGATATTATAGAAGATTGAAAAAAATTACGTGAACAATCTCTTTTCATCTGTCAGCTCTGTGAATGTTCGCTACAATGAATTGCTTTGACGCAAATCCAATAGGTACAATATTCGCAGGCTATGTGTATGTAGTGCGTACATTGTTAAGTACTTACATCCTAATTCCAAACCTTGGTTTATTAAATAAAGACTAGACCAAACTCGAACTAAATGTATCCATCCCTTTTGAAATCCGTATCACAAAACGAGTTGGAACTACTTTTAAACCATGAATTACGATTAAGCGATGTTTTGTAATAAGGGGGGCTAGAGTTCAGCGGCTGCCAAATCACGTGGTTTAAAGGAAGCAACTTCGAGCTCAAAGAATAATAAGTCTTATTAACAAAATAATATATTCTACTTTCCAATACTCAAATCGCTCAACAATTTATCAAAAACGTCGTCAATATCGTCGTTCACGTTATTTTTCGGCATGAATTCATCCATCAATCCATTTTGGAAGTCGCCAAATTCGTCGGACGCCATGTTTGTATCAGCAAGCCCTAGTTCTGTCAGTAATGTCAAATTGTCTGATTGACACTTGCTGTCATTAGTGTCAAAGCCAGGTAACAGTTGTTCAGAGGACTCGGTGCTGTCAGAATCTTTATTTTGACGTCTATTTGACACTTTAGATCTTGTGTCATTGTCAGCTAAGTCGTGGTACTCTTGGATTTCTTTGGCATATTCTATATCTTCATCGTCTTCTGCTGTGTCCTGGGGATGATTTGAGAAGGGAAATTATAAGATGTTCATACCGCTGGGCAAGCTAATTTAAAATAAAGGGTTTGCAACGTAAATGTGCCTTCCGCAATGTTGCAAAAGCCATAGGATTTTTTTCATCATCATTCGTCACATGAATAACGTGGGACCTAAACCTGCAATGCTGTCAAAAGCTTGGTTATCACATTCGCTGTATGGACAAACGTTATGTAAATCATGCAACAAATCAAATCCGTAGCCTTCAAAAAAATTACAGAACAGAATTTATTTGGATGTTTCGAAATAATCGTTCTAGTCTTTATATACCATAGATCACAAACCTGTATTATCTGGGCAGTTGACTTGTACTGGAAGGCATTCTGCGACAAATCTACTTCAACTGGAAACAGTGTGGAGTTCTCCTTCAAATGTTCTACTGTTGCACTGGAAAATAATACGATACTATCATGAATATGACAAAAACACTAATCCTAATCGAAGATCTTCTAAATTATCATTATTTTTATACTCAGACTACCGGACGTTACGTTCTTTCACCCGCGTAGATCACGTTCCCGTGGGAATACAGGGATAAAATAGCCTATGCTACTCGCTGATGATGTAGGTATCGATTGCTGAAAGAATTTTCAAGATCGGTCAAGTAGTTTCGGAGCCTATTCAATGCAAACAAAAAAACAATCGAATCTTTCCTCTTTATAACATGAGTGTAGATTCTCACGCCTGTATTCCTCAAAGGGGTAGGCAGAGGTGTATTTTATAGAACACCCACATTGCGCCACTTACGTTAAGTCGTAACTCCTGACACGTACTGACTGCTGGGTTTTGATCTTGGGTCGATTACTTAGCAGCCTATAGCACAAACCTCTAAATCCCCACTCTTTGAACATGACAAATATGTCCAACCAGCTAATAACTCACGTGTGGTAAGTAGCAAGTCCCTGAATGAACCTCCGTAGCTGGTAGGCAACGTCCTGTGTCTTCTTGTTATCAAGTAGCTCTAGTTTGACGAGCACATCTGAACGGAGACGAGCGAAGCGGCCGCGGGCATCGGCTCGACATCGTAGGATTAGTCTGCAATTGGAATTAATTTCTTCTAATGAAGAAGGTAAGGCTGCAAGTACAGTCCGCTTGATGGTCGCACCGCACCCCACATGGGGAAGCCAGAGCTCCCACTCTGCCCATATGCAAGTCTTTCAGCTTCGCTTTAATCGGAAATCGTTTTAATTATACCATAGCCAAATACTTAGCCAAAAACTTAAGTTATTTTCGCCATGGAAAGGAAATCTTGGATACATGCCGCGGGGTTGCGGAAGGGTCATGTCGGACTCCCACTTGTTAAAGCCCAGTGTCCTCATTGTCGATTATGGAAAGGGTAAGTTTCCGTTGGGCTCCACCATTTTGGCCATAGCAAGACCTTTTTATTCCTTCAGAAATTCATACTATGGATACGCCAACCGCCGGCTTATTTCCAGACATTGCGAGCGCAGAGGAAGTGTTATAGAACTCGTATTGGCTAAAATCCACGGGTGTTCCTCCTCGTCGCTATTACGTGTGATAGCATCTCCTTTCTGGCCTAAGCAAATTTTAAAACTATCAACCAACCTGTACTCATAATTGCCAGTCTCGACTCTATAGAGAGGTTCCTGCAGTGCGTTATATCCATATTCCTCATCGTCCATCTCCTTCACTTTAAGACAGTACGACAGGTATTCAAACTTGGTGTCAGCGTATTTGCGTATCGTTAGTTTTGTGTCCGGGATCGCTTTGTTCAAGTACGTGCCCATGTCTGCTAGGATCTGATTAAAAAGAATTAGATTTGATGGCGTTTGAATACTTCTAAAATGGTTTGGATTTAAAGCAGTAGGTGATCGAAGGACCATTTTTATCTTATAACTGGCCAGTAGGAAATTTTTATTAGAAATATATTTTTTTATATAAATGAGAAGGTTTAAGCACAGTCAACAACCTAAAAACGACAAAAACAAGACAAGGACAAATTCCACAAGGTATGGTAGAGTGGAACACGAGTAACAAAATTCAGAATTCACGAGGATTAAATCCCACATTTTTCCCAACCATTCTGTTAGAATATATCAAATAGAATTCAAATTAGAACAAAACTCATGAAAGAGTATTTCATTCATTCGTCCAGTCTTAGTTAGTTAGTCTTTAACAGACATATACATATATATAATAATTGTAAAAAAAAGTATATCTTACCGGCTTCAAAGCCTTCAACATAGTGATGCCGTCTCTCTCCAGCAGCCGATGGTACTGGCCGAACTTGGAGAAAGCCTCCGAAGCTCTAGCTTGCGGCTCCCTCACTCCTATACCAGCGAAGATGTCGCCCATTGTCTTGTAGGTCTGAAGCAGCTCGAAGTATGCTTTCAACATCCTAACGGGAAATACGTTTATCGAAATTACTGAGTTTCTAGCCAGGTTCTTTTCAGTAAAAGCAACCTTCCGAACCTGGCGGTAGCATGTATAATCCTGTATAATTATGTCATTCTGACGATTTGAAAGTACTTTGTAAAGAAAAAAAATTTCGTTTTTTCCGCGGGTAATCGCGGGGCTTAGCTAGTTTATTCGCGATAATTTCCTTGACCAAAATCTCACACTACTAATGGAAGAATATATTATTGTCTGTCTGTATGTTTGGAATATTGCGAGTAGACTGCGTGGAAGTGTATCTTTTTTTTTTAGTTTAGTCATTGGTATATACCGGTGTTCTCATTTATAAATAAGTAAATAATTAAGAGCTTAGAGCAGACGCCTGCTACGAAAGCAACGCAAGCTCGTATCCTAGTGGGGCCTGTACCAATGAGTTTTTCTAAAAAAAGACTTTCGTACAGTGATTTCCCATCTCGTGCTTTACGGTGACGGTCTGAGAAGTAATTCAAAGAAGTATTTATAGTGTCTGAGACGGCGACAGACTCACCATCTGTCACGTTGGCTCTTAATCATCTTCGTTGAAAAGTGGGTGTTGATATTACAGCACCTCTGTCTACCCCTTCGGGGAATACAGGCGTCATATGTAATGCAAATAAGTAAATCATGAAAGCTACCTTTTAGCATTCTCCACGAGCCGTTTATAAGTAGATTCAGTATCTCTCAGTTCATCCAACTTCGCGACGAGTGTGTCGTTGCACAGAATAGCTCTGGACAAGCCCAAAGCATCAGCTGCTCCCGAGGACATGTTCTCAACTAGTCTGTGTTTCATCTTCTTCATTATGATGTCCAGCGACTTGCCTTGCTTCGGGTCGGCGTGGAGTTTGTTGTAGTTTATTGTCACTTCATCCTGCAATTAGATTTAAAGTAGTAAATCAAATAATGAGATTTCCCTTCTTATAATGTACTTTCCAATCTTCAAAAGTTCACAAAAATACATTATACAGGATTATAAAAGTCACCACTGGATTCGTATGGTTGCTTTTGTTGAGAAGAACCTGGGAAGCTCAACAATCAAACTTTCAAAAAATCATGGGCGGTTCCACACATGCGAAAAAATATTTGAGTAACCTATTTGAAAGCTATGAGTTAGTTGTTACAACCCAGGATTAAACTTTCACTTAAGTGTACAGCCCGACCCGTTTGCTGGTAAGCCGCAGCTATTAAGGTACTGTACATGACCAACACCAAAGTATCACTAGTACATTGCCTAGATAATCAAATCGATCTGTTGTAAGGTGAAGGTGATGTCTCATAACTCGCTACGTAGCAGATACCTTAGCAGATTGTATCATCTTAGCCACTTCGACTTTGGTCTTCCCTTTGACTGTGTGGCCATTGACTCCGACCAGTTCGTCCCCGCTTTGCAACGTGCCGTCCTTGGATGCTGGGGTGTTGTCAAATATCTGCAAAATAACAACAATTTAATCAGAAAAAAATGGCAATTTTTTGCCTTAGAGCTTTTCATTAACTTGCAATGTATAATGTATGTATATTTGTCCGTGGAGTCTTGCAACGCAAATTTGGTATACACGCTTATTATGGAAGACAATGCATGGTAAACTATATGACGTCATTCTAATACCAATATGAAGGACCATCCAAGATGGCGGACTAGTTATTTTTCTGCATTACCACAGTATGAGTATCAAATGAAAGGGCTTGCTGATGCTTGAGTACAAGAAACTATTTTCTTTAATAGTTACCTTTCATAATTGCTTCTTTTTTTAATTCTGTTTATAGACATAACTTATTTCTCACCTGTACAATATAAAGGCAAGGGCAGAGAGGCGCTCCACCCCCTATGCTGATCCCTATTAGGTTTTTTTCATCCTTACTGAGTACCACACTACCCGACGTCACGGTCATACCCCTGGAATATAAAAAAATCTAATAAATATAAAGTGTTCACGCACCTGCTTCGCAAGAAACGCCAGTTGAAATACCAGTGGTCTATACTAACGAGTTTTTCTAAAAACCTCGCGCTTTACGGTGAAGGAAAACATCGTGAGAAACCCTGTATATATTTGAGAAGTAATTCGAAAAGAAGTATGAATAGATTAGTACCTGAGACGGCGACAGACTCACCATCTGTCATGTTATGTTTGAACTTAATCTTATTCGGTGAAAAGTGGGTGTAAAGGGAAACCGAAAAATAAATTTGGAGTGAGATTTTTTTTATTATGGACGTGCTCATTGCACGAGAAAAGCGAAAAGATATGAAATATGCAAAAAGCCACATTTATACAAGCACACACATCGAAATTTAAAGATAACATTAAGAAGATTAAAAATGTCGTCAGTCAATTTTAATCATAGTCTACAGTCCATCCTTGTAAGTTAGCAACAGTAGAAATACGCGATCTGTTGAACAATTTGTTTACTTGTTTATCCACGAGTTAGCCCAACACGTCATCTATACATATAAAAATGAATCCCCATTTTCCTTGGTCACGGCATCACGCGTGAACAGCTGGACCGATTTCGATATTTCTTTTGTTGTTGTGTTCATTATTGTCAGTAGATGGTTCTTATGAAAGAAACAACTAAGAAAATTGCGTGGAAAATTTGAAAATTTAAGAATATTAAACCACCATTTTAAATTATTTCTTTCTTCTTCAATCAAGTTTTTATTGTACAAAAAAGCACTAAGGTTACTTAGTGCTTTTTTGTACAATAAAAACTTTTTGACGTTTGAATTGACAGAATACGACCTGCATTCTCATATTTAAGACAGGGCAACGTCTTTCGGGTCAGCTAGTTTCTTATAAATACATGGTTCTTTAGATGTAGTGGTTCAGACAGGTAAAATAAAGGTAAGTCATAAAATGCTCAAATGAAGTCAAGTACTGCCGTGCTATTCACTAAGGTTTCTCAGCGTCGAATTCGACAACGAGCGTTGGTTTCAAAATAGGAACTTGATAGATAATACATAGAGGATAAGGTTAAATTTCGTTTCTTTAAACCCGATATACTACGACAAGTGCGACGCCGAGAAACCTTAGTGAATAACGCGGCTGGTTTGACCACCGTTCATTTCTATAACATTGACATAAAAATTACTTACAGTGCAATCGATAGCAGTTTTTGTAACTATTTTAAAACCTTAGCATACGTGAAGAATGAAATAAAACAACTGTAATATGTAACATTAGTATATTTTACTAGCTCTTATACAAATACAGACAGGGGCCCAACCATGAGCTCTTATTGCACTGTTAGTTCAGTTGTGCGACAGTGACAGATGTATGCACGTCTCATAAATGAGTGAAACTATCATGGCAATAAGAGCTCATGGTAAGGCCCCAGGTATGTGAAATAACATAGCATCTTAATAGCAGCTACTGACACTCTGGAAGAATCATAAACAATTTCGTTTATACTTGTATACAGAGACCTTATCACGAGTTTTGCACCGTTTTAGTAATCCATACTCGCTAGCGTCACCTATTTGTATAAGGTACGTTAGTTCTTCACGTCACCGCTTGGAGGCGCTGAACAATTTCCCATACGAATAATCGGCGGAGACGCTAGCGAGTGTAGATTAGGAACACGGTGGCAAACTCGTGATAGGTGTATTGTATCTATCTATGCATACTATGGTGACTACTGGATAAGACAAAACGAAGTTTTCCGTTTGTTCCTTAGTAGGTTCTTTGATTGAATATCAGGGCTTGTAGACAAAGTAACATTATCCTCACGCTTCGCTAGTAAATCGATACGAAATGTACGGGAATGACATATGTCATGTGACTGATTTATGTCATTTTCATGCATATTTTATCGTCTCTATTAATGCAAGCGCGAGAGAATGTTAATTTTTCTAGACCTACAGGGAGCCTTCTCGCTTTCTCCGAAAAACTTCGGCCGAAAGTTCGGAAAGTTCCTACTACGGTTCTTATTCGTTCTAAAATTACGTCCAAACGTGGTCGGATACAAAATTCTTTGACTTTTATGATATATTCTCGTTCGCTTGCGAATATTATTTTTCAGAGAAAGTGAGTAGACCCCCCTATTAAGAAGATTTTGATTTAGTACGATTTAACAATAATTATATTAACTAGCTTTTCTTTGTCTTAATAAATTCGGTTTGCAATAACAAGCGATAACTTATACCTACGTGGTTTTAACAGCTTGCGTCACTTACATCAAATCTTGGTAATGTATTTGATACCTCGCGTGTCGTAAGTCATTGTAAATGCATTCCGTCGTATCTCCTTCTTTGATCTCTTCCTTAGTCAACCTATTGGGAGGAAGAATATTTATTAAACATTAATATTACGATGATTCAGAACCGTTTCGTGACAATCAAACTAATACAGTGTAAATAAAGTAATGGAACTAGATATAAGAAATTACAGGAAATATTCCATGAACACCCAAAAGACGTAGAAAAAGATGAGAGACACAGTTATTTTTAACCAAAATTTTCTAAGGGCTTGTTTTGGAATAAGGCCATTAAGAGCAGTAAAAGTGCCACATTACCCGAAAACAAATAATTTTGAAAGCCCTCGTAAATAAAAAAAGGCACTTAGTATAGACTAGCTGTGCCAGTTTCATCATTATTGTCGCGGAACCCTAATATTTTAAATAAATAAAAGTAGCCTAAGTTTCTTGATACATCAGCTACCTGCCAGTGAAAGGCCCGTTAAAATCGGTCCAGCCGTTTCAGAGCTTACCCGGAACAAACAGACAGACAGACAGAGAAAAAAAATATAACTAGATTTTTTAGTGTCAGTAGCGTGTATACTTTCATATGCATTTAGTGAAAAGCTGTTATTTTGGAATTACAAACCGACAATTCAATTTTATTTATCTGTATAGATACGTTTTTAATGCGTCGTGATCCTTATTTCTGAAGCCATTTAGCAAAGTGTCTTCAAGTGAATTGAGTAGTAATTATTTGAGTCTGTCTGTGTGGCACTAAGCTAATATGCGCAGTTACCCCCACTATTTATACTTTAATATAGTTTGATCAACTAATAGGAACGACGATCAATATTTGGTAAGTATTTATTTTACGTAATATGTTAAAATTTTAACATGACCTTTGGGTAAAGTAATGGACAGGACAATGGTACTATGAATAGTTATATTATATCGTTGAGCAACTGTTGAGCAACGTCTAAAGTAATTATGAATGCATTTTTAGTATATTACGCATGAATATCAATATGGGCGTGAGTGTACCAAATTTAAGGGGTCTACAAGGTATTCACATCATCATGAATTTAAGAGTAATGAGACTCTTGTCGGTGTAACCGATGCAACTCTTTCCACTTGTCTCTGTCCAGTGCCATCTCTTTGACCTCCTTATACGACATGACAGACACCTTTTCTTTAACTTGTCCCATGTATGTTAATCTTGGTCTTCCTCTTCCTCTCCTCCCTTCTACTTTTCCTTCTATTATGTTTTTAAAGAAGCTGTCATGCCGCATGAGATGGCCAATCATCTTTCCCCTTCGATTTTGGATTGTTCTCCATAGTACTCTGTGTTCCTTCACAATTTTGAGTACATTTTCATTAGTTACTCTTTCTGTCCATTTAATTTTCTCCATCCTTCGCCAGCACCACATCTCAAACGCTTCTACTATCTCTCTATCCCTCTTTGTCATCGTCCATGTCTCACATCCGTATAGTGCTATGCTCCAAATATATGTTTTTATAAACTTTTTTCTTACCCTCCTTGAAATGTTTGATGTAAAAATATTTCTTTTAGGTATATAGGTATTCACAACGAAGTAAAAAACATTTTTTTTTGCTGTATGAGAAAAGCATGGACTCCTAGTACATTGTAACAGGATAACGTTCTCTTTTTTGTCTTAAAAAAAAATTGCATGGAGTAAAAATTGTGACAATATAAAAAAAGTTTTTATATTTTAGTCAGTATTTTATATTATAAAGTTGTTTTTTTTTAAATAACATGGAGTCATAATGCACTGTAATATGGTTATACTTTTTTAAATGTATATTTTTGGATTAAGTTGATTATGTATTATGTCAGCTTTTAGTAGTAATGTAAAGTAATTATTGAAGATATCAAATTATTTATATAGGTAATACTGATCTTCTATACAGATAAATAAAATTGAAGTGTCTGTTTGTAATTCCAAAATAACAGCTTTTCACTAAATGCATATGAAAGTATACACGCTACTGACAATAAAAAACCAAGTTTTAAAATTTTTCTCTGTCTGTCTGTCCGTCTGTCTGTCTGTCTGTCTGTCTGTTTGTTCCGGGTAATCTCCGAAACACTGGACCGATCATGTTTCAAGGAGTAACTTAGACTACTTTGATTTATTAAATATCTTAGGGTTCCGCGACATGAAGCATAAAACTAAATCTACGCGGGTGAAACCGCGGGGCACAGCTAGTGCTTAAATAATAATATTCGCTACTTACTCTTCAAATATCCCAATACTGGTTTCGTTATATTCCGAGTTTTGAATGGCTGCAGCACTGAAGAAATACTTTATTTAATAAAAATAATTTAAGCAATATTTTTTTTTATTATTATTATGTTTACTTACCCTTCTTCCAAAGATAATAAAAGTTTCTTCGATTGGCATCCATTAGGCTTGCTGAACAAATTTAAATAAATAATCACGATGGGAATTAATAAAGTTGTAATCCACTTTTTTAAACCTAACGCATCACAAGTCAACTGTCAAATCATGTCATGGTCACAGTAAAAAAAAACATAAAATATTCAAACAATAAATAATCACGAATCCACTCTTTTAAACCTAACACCGCGTCACAAGTCAACTCTCAAAAACATGATCATGGTCACAGTAAAAAAAAATAAACAAAAAATGTTCTAAAAAAAGAAAACAATTACATTTTATCCTCAAACATGTTGTGATACATGGGAGCATGCAGTTGAGGGAATACTCTGGGATCGTTGAACACAAAGAATTGATTGCTATACTGCCACATCAGCAGAAATCCACACCAAATATTTCACAAAACTTTTGTGCCACTATTGACGCATCAAACAAAAGATAAGCTGCAACATAAAGGATATTAGACAATGTTGGTGATAAGGATGGGAGGAGGCTGGGGAAATAATGGATAATAAACATACGAAAAAAAAGAAAAAAATACTACTATTTTACAGTAAAGTTCGCTGCGCGCTTACGTGTTTTATTTAACTGATCTTTGAAACATTAAACAAACTGACGCTAATTAAATATTAATATTTATTTACCAAGAACCGTTATAATTTAGGTGGATTTTAAGACTGTTTACCTATAAGTAAAAAAACTCTCTGGATTCACATTTCATGCTTTCCTAAAAGAGCTTAAAGTGTATTAATTTAAACAATACATTTTAGAATGATGCACACAAAACAAAATAAATATTTCTTTACGTAAACAAAACTGGCATGGATGCCCCCAACCTCCCCTTCCACGTTACACGACAGTTACACCGCACAAAACAGTATTAAATTACAATACGTACATTTTATCCTCTTCGAAGAAATAATCATCATCGTATTCTTGCATCATTTTATTAAAATATTTGTAAATACCACTGCTCTAAATAAAAATTCCCAATGAAACGTCACTTGTCAAAAATATTGATTTTCGCGCAATTGTGTCATGGCGCTTTGTCGGTAAAGCAGTGTCGGAGCGTCGACCAATCGCAGAACGGGAAAGTTGGAGGGAAATGTATTTTTTTTGCCTTAGAACCATGGTATTTCGGCGTACAAGCATTTATAAAAAGTGTGATAAATGCATTAATTAATGTTTTAAACTAATGCGTAACTCATATAGCTATTTTTTTTTTCCAATTTTTTTCTATTATTTTCAGTTTGGTCATGAAAATGAAAGAATGAAAATAAAAATGATTTATTCAGTTTAGGCCCTGGTAAGGCACTTATGAATGTCGAGGAATTTACCATGAAATAATTTAACTTATTGTAAAACAATATTCAAGGTAAAATTACCTAAAACCTTTCAAACAAGTCAAGATACCCAAACCTCGTAGTGAATTAACTAATTAGCATTTATATCTACCAATTGTACGACTAGTTCAACAACAAAAGAATTGTTACATTACTCTGCCTACCGATTATTCTTTTTGAGTTTAGCCGTTACGTAAATAATTTTGTTATGCAAGTGTTGACTGCTAGAAATATCAACAATGAGACTTGGTGTGCATATTGTTGTATTGCGTCATAATTAATAAAAGTCGCGTCTATAATTCTGTTAGTATAGGAAGATGCTTTCAATGAGATGCATACAGTTGCTATCGTAACTATTTCTAAAAAAATCTATTTTAAGGCAAGGAATTAACTTTCAAATACATTACGTTAAAATACCCAGTACTCGGATATAATAATGCAAATTGTAATAACTACGTTTTCCAACGTTAGTTAAAAAAATTTCATAGCATTATTTTTAGCTAAATTCCCAATAAAATGTATCACAACTCATTAACTTCCAATATAATTTTGTATTATATTCAAAAATATTTTTGTACGTAGTCAAAGATTCTTTTTATACATATTACGAAAGACTACTCGGGCAGATAGCATACCTATAACATACAGTCACTTATAGCACCAAAAAAAAAATAGTTTGATGATTTTGTTTGATTCATTTGTTTGCCAAATTTAAAAATGACTCCTGGGGCTGTACCAACGTGAGACCTTCGACCGTATCCATAGTCATCAGTGTTGCCATTAGTGTTGCAATCAGATAACGACACATAATGGACTGACGTAACTGCACTGGTTTGAATGTAAAAGTAGCAATATAGCAATAAACAAGTTGGTCGCCAGTCCATCGCGAGCCGTGCGAGTGGTTGAAACTTTTTAATTTTATATTTTATTCGATTCGAAAAAAAACATGAAGGCTCTATACGTGAGTTGTCTTGTGCTGTTCTAAATTTTAAATAGTCCTTTTTCAAAAAGTGAATGGGGAATTTATAATGTGCTGTGAAAATCTATACAAATTACAAAAAATAAAAGAGATTTTCTATATTTGTGTGTTGCGAGTTGTGACTAAGTGTGAATTATTTTTCTTACAAACCGTTTTTTTGGTGAAGAATTGTAGAGTTGTGAATTTTTTATTAACATAATTATTACATTTCGTGGGATTAGAGTTAAATATGCTTGTTCATTGAGGTTTTTCCCGATGTTTACAACCACTTTATCTGCCTTCTTTTACATTGACCTGATATCCTGTTTTGGAAGTAAAGTGAAATACCTTTCTGGTAACTGGTAGATAAGACGCACCGATTCTAGCCAACCAAATTTACATAAAAAAACATTAACGTGATTGTTTATGGTGTTTACGTGGACCACGCCTAACAAAGATTTAAAGACACATAAACATTCTATTAACTCCCCAAAATAATAATTATTTTTATTTTTTTTTATTTCAGCTGTCATTCTGCATCCTTCTCCTGTGCGAGCAAATTGTATCAGAGGACCCTATATCCGGTTTCATCCGGACAAACCTCATTGGTTATCCGGTTATTCACGACAAGAAGAACTGGATATTCGACCCGGATGTCGCCTTGAAACGTAGACCCGGTTTCATAGAGTTACACGGAGATAAAGGAGAGAAATTAATTGAGAGATTAGGATTGGGTATTGATGGGAAACATGAAGAGAGATTGAAAATGCAACAGGAAAGGGATGCTGGACATTTGGGTGGCTTAAACTCTTATAACCCTTAATATTATTGAGGTAGAGTTAATTTTTGAATTTGCTATAATTCACGTATACCATGAGTGCGAAATCTGTACATCCACATCCATGTCTATTCAGATAAAGAAAGTTTATGTTTATAATTCCAAATAACTTACAAATGTGCAAACCTTTTAATGTGCTTGTCGCTAAATGTGCAAATCTTCTTGTCTATTTCCCACGGGAAACAATGTGTGGACTTTTTTCCAAGAGTGCCTCAAGTTTCTAACTTGACCTTCTAAAATGTGTTGATACATTTTTGGAAGCCGGTTTTGGTTGAACATCAAACACATTTTGAACCATAATAAAACGTAAGGTGAAGCGCCGATGTTTGCACATTTAGAAACCGATACTGTGGGGTACAGATCTAGAACGATATTTAAATAACTTAAATTAAATAACTTTTTATTTTATTTACCAATTTTTGCGCGATAGATATGGATGTGATTTTGCTAAAAAAACGTTAACTGAAATGTTCACTTACTTATTCATTTTTGGATCAGAGGTATCAAAATCGCTCGAACTATTTTATTTACTCAATCATAATTTAGGCGTTAAGTGGTTAAATTAGCACTCCTATGTGAATATACCTAACATAGCTGATTCGTAGGCAAAGAAAATGTTACCCAGTCACCAATGTATATCTACCTACTTATATTAATTTTAAGATGGTTAAGTTAGCGACGAGAGTCAAGTGTAATTTCAACAGGTAGGTTAAGTATAAGTTTGATAAAATTGTGAAAGGTTAACTTAAACTACCGTTTCGAATTGTATTTAAACCGAAGGTGAACCTCTACAAAACCTGTCCGCAGTTGCAATTGCATTGTGTAACTTTATATGTAATTAATCGAGTTTCTTGTATGTGCACGCACGCGTGACATGTTAAGGTGGAGATATATTGAGAGTAGGCGGTGTAGTTTGAGCGATTTGTGGAAGAAATCATCGTCAGAAAACTACACGACAATAAAATTCGCACTCAATTCGAACTCGAACAAAATAAAATGGTGAAAAATGCCACCAACCGATTCTAAATGACAAAATATTCTTTAAAAAGTCTAGACCTCAGAGTGACAAAACAAATGTAATGTGATGAGCTTCAAATTGAGTTCCGAGTGCCTAGTCCGAGTTTTTCACTGCCGTCGTCAAAAGTCACCGCGTCGACGTAAACGCTGATTTGTATAGGATCGAAACAGCGCCTCAGTCGGCCTAAACATGACACTATTGTGAGCCCATACAAATCTGCGTTTATGTCGACGCGGTGACTTGTGACGGCGATTTTAAGAAAACTCCCACTAGGCACTCTGAGCTCTCTTCTTCCTCGGCGCTTGCCAGGAGCGTATTTAATCGACACTGGATTACGTCGTGTTGTAATTGACCAGTCTTTGTTGATCTCTGACCATTATATACTCATGGCGCTCTTTACAACGTTCCCACGCAATATCTAGAGGAATTAACGTAATAAAATTTACGGGCAGCACAGGCTGAGCCAAGGGACATGGCTTAAAAGGCTGTAAACATTTATTTTTTTGTAATTTTACTATATTTTTTTATATACAAAACTAATAAGCAATAAAATATCATTTATTATTGTTGTAATTTTGATCAGTTTTCAATAATATTCTCCAATTTCTAGTCTTAGTTTGTAAACATAAAACACTTTGTAAATATGTAGTTAGTATATATGGGCGCGCTCAACCGAGCTGCCATCTAGTTTCAATTGTAGGAAACAAGTCTCAATTTAAAATTGAGACAGGAAACAACACTAGCTACTTTTCGTAATAATGTAATTCTTAAATTTAGGATAATAAATTGTAATTCAGATTCTAGAATTAATTAAAAGTACTAACGAAGTAGAATTTCCTATTTATATAATTTTGTAATGTAATATGAATTAAGTGGGTCACTAATGTTTTTGTTGTGTTTACACTACTGTATGACTTCCGTATGTATTATTTTAAGAAACGAGTTAAGTTAATTATGTAAAATTAGAAGTTTAATTAATGTTTCATTATTATCTAATATTGTTGTAATTATTGAATAATTTATTTTAAAATACAATTATGATTTACTTTTGTAACAAAACTGTAAACTTTATAGGGTGTTTCCGGTTCATTTTATATTGTTATTTAAAATACCTAATTAAGCTAATTAAGATGTATTTCGACTTTAGTTAACATAAAAATAATGTTTTATTGTTTTTAGAATTATAAAACCTTAATATTAAATAGTTTTGTAATAATGTGAAACACGTGGTCTTGTAATTAATAATTAAATAACTTGGTTAGTCGAGGTTGCAGTAGGTGGCATTCTTTCGCTGATCGTTGAAGAGTAAGGTTGTTAAAGAAATATAATTATTTATCCTGCTGTGTTCCTTATTTTTCTTGACGATTACAATGGATCCTGGGGCGAACTCCGGTGAGGCGCCGACAGCAGCGGTGGGATCGCAGCCCGGTGATCCCGGACCACCACGTCAACTGGAGCCAACTTTCACCATGGAACAGGTCATGAGTCTTGTTAATTCTATTACGAAACAATCGGCAGCTAGTGCTGTGACCGCTGCCCTCTCATCTGGTTCATTGCCATCGCGTCACCATCACGATTTTTTCTTGCCGCCTTTCGACCCCGATGAAAGATCTCATGATATTAGGGATTGGTGTGCTCACGTGGACGAAACGATATCAAAATTCAACATACCTTCATACGAGGCCCGCATGAAAGCTATTTTACAACTAAGAGGAAGAGCAAAAACATGGGCTGACACGTGGTCGCTGAGTTCTACCACGTGGGACCAAGTTAAATGTGAACTAATCCAAACGTTTGGCAGGGAATTCCGGTACGCGGACGACGTTCAGAAGTGGAGAGCCTTCACTTCTGATCACGCGTCGAGTTACGCTGAATACGCTACAAAGGCCTGGACGCTGTTCAAGCGAGTCCGACCTGAGGCTTCGGATGCGGAGGTGGTTGATGCTGTGGTGACAGGTATTTTTCCAGAATTTATTCGCTCAGATTTATTACGTATTACGCCAGAATCATTGCCCAAATTAATTTCTGTTTTGAAAACTTATCGCAAACGCAAGCTAGAACCGTCCATAAAACCAAGTATCGATCATCATGACTGCAAAAAAAAAAACCACGTTTTGCTGAATACAGTGTTTCTAAAAGGGATCATGTTGTTAAATGCTATAACTGTAATAAGGTGGGTCATGTGTCTCGTGATTGTAAGGAAATAAGGGTGGTCCCTAAGGCCAACCCAGTGCCGATGCAAAATAATAATAATCAACCCAATAAACCAGGTCCTTCTAGTAACTCGAATATGGCTAAAAATATTGAGTGCAGGTATTGTCATCGTCCAGGTCACGTTGAAAGGAATTGTTTTCGTCGGCAGAATGATGAGCGCCTCAAATCAATAAACAAGTCTGTAAACTATTGTCAATCCTTAGAACGCAGTCTGATTACTGTAGAAATAGGTGATAAGGGTTATTCGTGTCTTTTTGATACTGGTGCCGACTGTTCATTAATTAAAGAAAGCGTTTCTCTTTCTGTACCCGGCAAACGTAAATGTGTAGACGTTACCTTTTCGGGCATTGGTGGTTCACCAATAAAGTCAAATAGAAGCATCACCTCTGTAGTGAAAGTAGACGGTATTTATGTAGAGCTAGAATTTTATGTAGTTGGTGATACTCGCATGAAATTTGATATCCTTATCGGATTCGACCTTTTGAATGTGCCAGGTCTTAGCGTGACACTGAAGAAAGACAGTATTTCTCTAAAGCGTGAGCTTTTTATTAACAACGTTTTGCTTGATGTTGACCCGACTTTGAGTCTTGATACTGATATAAGCGATCCCCAACAACTTAAAATATTACGGGAAATACTTACTAAATATAAAGATAATTTTACAAGTGGGAATCGCGTTTCACAAGTGAAAACTGGATCTTTACAAATTAGATTAAAGAATCCGGACAAAATAGTACAGCGACGACCATATAGACTGTCACCTGTGGAACGTGAAAAAGTTAAAGAAATAGTTCAGGATTTGAAGAGTAATGGCATCATACGAGATAGTTCATCTCCTTACAGTAGCCCTATTTTACTAGTCAAAAAAAAGGATGGTACTGACAGGCTCTGTGTCGATTTTCGCGAGCTTAATGCCAATACTCTCAGAGATCACTTTCCTTTACCGCTTATAGCAGATCAGATCGATAAGTTAGGAAAAGCACGCTATTTTACCTGTTTAGATATGGCTGCAGGTTTTCATGGTATTCCAATTTCACCCGATTCGATCGAAAAAACCGCTTTTGTGACCCCCGATGGTCAATTTGAATACTTGCGTATGCCTTTTGGTCTTTGTAACGCGCCGTCGGTTTATCAACGTGCTATCAATTCGGCATTAGGAGAACTTAAAGATAGTATCGCGTTAGTTTATGTTGATGACATTCTGGTAATATCCGAAACAATTGACGAAGGTTTGCATAATCTAAAATTAGTACTAGATCGACTAACGCAAGCTGGTTTTTCCTTGAACGTTGCCAAATGCTCTTTTCTTAAAACGCAAGTAGAATATTTAGGAAACCTTATAGAAAACGGAACCGTTAAACCTAGCCCACGGAAGATCCAAGCCTTGGTCAATTCACCCATTCCTAAGAGTCCCAAAGAAGTCCGTCAGTTTAATGGATTAGCTGGATATTTTCGGAAATTTGTGCCTAACTTCTCCTCGATAATGGCTCCCCTGTACGAGTTAACAAAGGCGAACGTTCCTTGGCGTTGGACAGATCGTCATGAACTTGCAAGACGCGAGGTCATTAATCGGCTTATATCTTCTCCCCTTCTGACTATTTTCGATCCCTGTTTACCCACAGAGCTTCACACCGATGCCAGCTCTCTGGGGTATGGCGCCGTGTTAATTCAAAGACAGGATAAAAATCCATTGGTAATTGCTTATTTTAGTATGCGGACGACTGATTGCGAGAGTAAATATCATTCGTATGAATTGGAAACCCTCGCAGTTGTAAAAGCAATTAAACATTTTCGCCATTTTCTACACGGGAGGGCTTTTAAAGTCGTGACGGACTGCAACTCTTTAAAAGCTTCCAGTCATAAGAAAGAGTTGACTCCCAGGGTACATCGATGGTGGGCTTATTTACAGAATTTTGATTTTCAAATTGAATACCGTAAGGGAGACCGCCTTGCTCATGCAGACTATTTCAGTCGCAACCACGTAGATACTGAAAAATCCGTTCGAACTGTCAGTGTCGCTCTACCACCAAAATCGCCTACTCAGGCCTTAAAATTCCTAGTCAACTCGCTTGACCACAATTGGCTGCTCATTGAGCAGAAACGCGATCCTATCTTAAGTAAAATTGTTGATCAATTAAAAGGAGACTCTATTCCCAAATCTATTGCCGATACTTACATCATTACCCAAGATAAATTATTGAGGCGTAAAGTCCAAATTGATAATAAAACTCATAAGCTCATTATTGTCCCTGCTAGATACAGATGGAATCTTATCAGTCACTATCATAATTCTCTTCAACATTTTAGTTGGGAGAAAGTTCTTGCTAAATTACGTGAACAATACTGGTTCCCAAATATGTCGCGGCTGGTCAGAAAATTTGTAGAGAACTGTGTTAGTTGTAGAGTTCGGAAAGGTGTTTCGGGTGCTCGACAGGTTACGCTACATCCAATCGACAAAGTCCCAATTCCTTTCCACACTGTCCACGGCGATATTACTGGACGAATGAATGGCCAGCGAAACGTAGCGGAATATGCTTTTGTTTATATAGATGGTTACAGCAAATACGTTCACATGATCTATACAAATGACCGCACTACGGAAACCGCAATTAAGTGCTTTCAAAATTTTATATCTATTTTTGGCACCCCTACGTTATTTATTACTGATCAAGATAAAAGCATGACATCCACAGAGTTCAAAAGTTTTTGCGAACGTTATGGTATTCAGCATCATGTGGTGGCAAAAGGCGCTAGTAGGGCGAATGGACAGGTAGAGCGCCTTATGAAAGTAATTAAAGACAATATGTCGGTTGTAGAACTTGATATGCCTTGGCACTCGGCTATTCAGGATTTACAATTAGCTATAAATTGTAGTGTATCCAAAAGTACCGGCAAAAGTCCACTGGAAATTTTACTGGGAAAGAAATGTTCACCACCGAGTATTAAGTTATTACAAGTTGATGACGATGTACTAACTGATGATCTAGAATCAATGCGAGCGGCTTGCAAGGATAGGATGGACGAGCGATCCCTTCAGGATAAGTCTCGTTTCGATAAAGGTAAAGCTAAAGTCAAACCTTATAAAGTTGGCGACTTTGTTCTACTTCGGCGCCATGAACGCCACACCACTAAACTCGGTCCCAAATTTGAAGGGCCTATGGAAGTTTTAGAAATCTTGCCCAATGACAGATACAGACTAAAACATGTCAATCTCCGCGGTTGTTCAGAAAAAATTGCTAGTCATGATTCCTTGCGAGCTGCTCCCCTTGCACAATATGACCCTTTTGAAAGTGACTCTGACTCTGAGCAGTCGGCCGTATGGGCGAATAACGATAATTCTGGAGTACCTGTTGAATCACTATCTTCCGCCACTGCATCCGCTAATAACTGTGGGAACATACCAGTTAATTTGGGGGCATCCACTTCCAATAATTAGCCCCTGCTTTATTTTATTGTTGGTTCCTATCCAAAATCCTTCCTTTCGCGCTGGCTGGCCACCATGCGCATCCTTTATACCGGTCTTAGAGGCTATAGCCCAAGAAGGGTGATTGCCTATTTTGATGATGGCTAGACCCCAGGATGGGTGATTGCCTGTTTTGATGATGGCTAGATCCCGGGAAGGGTGATTGCCTGTTTTGATGATGGCTAGATCCCGGGAAGGGTGATTGCCTGTTTTGTTGATGGCTAGATCCCAGGATGGGTGATTGCCTGTTTTGGTGTGGGTAGATCCTAGAATGAGATTGCTAGTCTCAAGAATGATTTATGTTTATGAGTGTCAAAGTATTGTTTTTGACGAAATGTTTACTAATTAATCAAGGCTGTAAAGTTACCATATTATTTGTTAAGTTATCATTTACAAGTTAAGTGTTTATCCTTAAAACAAAAGAGAACCTTGTTATAAGGAAATATGAGATTGGTTTGATTTGATTATGTAATTGTGTGTACATGCAATCTTATATGATTTTCAATTCTGTCAATGATTTTCTAAATTTGTAAGCGCAGAGAACGCGCTTGAGTCAGTATGGCCGTATGGGCGCGCTCAACCGAGCTGCCATCTAGTTTCAATTGTAGGAAACAAGTCTCAATTTAAAATTGAGACAGGAAACAACACTAGCTACTTTTCGTAATAATGTAATTCTTAAATTTAGGATAATAAATTGTAATTCAGATTCTAGAATTAATTAAAAGTACTAACGAAGTAGAATTTCCTATTTATATAATTTTGTAATGTAATATGAATTAAGTGGGTCACTAATGTTTTTGTTGTGTTTACACTACTGTATGACTTCCGTATGTATTATTTTAAGA
Organism: Watsonalla cultraria; assembly: GCA_964035505.1. NCBI lineage: Eukaryota > Metazoa > Arthropoda > Insecta > Lepidoptera > Drepanidae > Watsonalla > Watsonalla cultraria. The sequence continues at coordinate 1,523,308 of OZ037736.1, read as the reverse complement.
AACGAGTTAAGTTAATTATGTAAAATTAGAAGTTTAATTAATGTTTCATTATTATCTAATATTGTTGTAATTATTGAATAATTTATTTTAAAATACAATTATGATTTACTTTTGTAACAAAACTGTAAACTTTATAGGGTGTTTCCGGTTCATTTTATATTGTTATTTAAAATACCTAATTAAGCTAATTAAGATGTATTTCGACTTTAGTTAACATAAAAATAATGTTTTATTGTTTTTAGAATTATAAAACCTTAATATTAAATAGTTTTGTAATAATGTGAAACACGTGGTCTTGTAATTAATAATTAAATAACTTGGTTAGTCGAGGTTGCAGTAGGTGGCATTCTTTCGCTGATCGTTGAAGAGTAAGGTTGTTAAAGAAATATAATTATTTATCCTGCTGTGTTCCTTATTTTTCTTGACGATTACAATGGATCCTGGGGCGAACTCCGGTGAGGCGCCGACATATACTTAAATCGGTGGATTGTTTAATTGTGAATTTAAATAAAGCGATTGGTTTTCTTGAATCCTATTTTGTGTTCACCTCAATTTTTATTTATTTATTTATTGCGTTTATGTTAGCTACATACATATTCAAAATAATCGTAATTATAATGATATCCTTAGCAAGCTAACATAAGCCCTGGGGCCCAACCATGAGCTCTTATTGCAATGATAATTCAGTTGTGCGAAAGTGACAGATGTATTCACGTCACATACATTTGTCTCATAAATTAGTGAAACTATCTTTGCAATAAGGCCTCATGGTAAGGCCCCTGTTAGGGCACAGCAAGACATAAGATAGATAGATATTTTCGCTAGTTACTTCACTGTTTATTTTACCTTAATGTTTACTAGTTACTTCACAAGGCCGTGGTGGCCCAGGGGGTTTTGAGTAGTCTACCCTTATAACAAGAAGAAGAGCCGTGGTGACCTTGGTTTGAGTTCACCAGCTACGCAAGCGACGCAAATTCGAATCCAGCAAGGCCTGTACCAATGAGATTTTCTAAAAAAGACTTATTTGCAGTGAGTGACACCACGTGCTTTACGGTGAAGGAAAAGGTCGTGAGGAAACCTGCAAGAAGTAGTTCAAAGACGTATCACCATCTGTCACGTTGGCACTTGTGAAAATTGGGTACCTATTGTCATTACAACGCCTCTGCCTATCGTGGAATGCAGGCGTGAGCATATGTATGTATGTCTGTACCCTTATAAGATCACTCTCTTGTCCGTTTGTCTGTCTACCCATGTGTCACCACCGATTTTCTCAGGAACGGGTAGACTTAGCACGTTGAAATTTATACCAGATATCTTATATATATATCAAAATGAATCCCCATTTCCCTTGGTCTTTTGGCATGAAAATTTAAGAATCCTTAACCACCATTATACATTCTTTCTTTCTTCTTAAATCTAACCTTAGCGCTTTGGACAATAAAAACTTTTTGATGTAACCTTATGACGTTTGACATAGAATTGACAGAATACGTGCTGCATTCTCATAATTAAGACAGGGCAACGTCTGTTGGGTCAGCTAGTTGAGGTATGAAAATCAAAGTCTTGCGTTAACACGATAAGAAGATATGGGCAAAAAATATTTATTTTTTACTTTTGCCTTACGCCCTGAGTAAATCCTTACCGACAAACATGTTGGATGAAAAGAAAACAAGAGTAGTACATATCAATTCATTTATTTATAAGTTTTACAATATCAATCGAGACTTGAAATGTATAAGATAAAATCTAATGAATTACATTTAAAAAAGTAACCTAAGATTCGTGACAATAGGGAGGAGCTAGCTTAGACTAAAAAACGATATCGATATCTCGAATACAAAATTAATGTAATCTAATCGATAAATTGATCGAATATCCAAATATTTATTTGAAAATCCAAGCAACTTATCATTGGAAAAAATATAGTATTGTATCTTGTTTCACTCAAAATAAATTGTTTTATGAAAAATACAATATAAATGAGTGAAATACTTAATATCTAACGGCAGTTATATAATTATATAATTAAAAAAATAATGTTTATTTGCTTGAGAGTATGATAGGGTGGTTAGCTGAATAATTTCAATATGAGTAATAGGTTTTGTTTTATCTAAATCATACATTTTGAATAAAAGGCCTGAAGAAATTTTGTATAGTTTTGCCAGGAAATGTGCCTACAACACCTCTTTTCCCTTTAGCCTTCACATTAATTTTACCTTAGTCAGATATATAACAAAACATAGGGGATAACTTTTCCCAACAGTGGGATGTGTCAGAATGCGAGAGATATGTTTGTTAGGAACTAATAGAATCCTTGCGCTGAGCGAGCTAAAGGAAACGCATCTTTACTTGTGTACAGGTGCCGACACGAGTTATAAGAGCTGAACTTGAATGCTTAGTAGTCATCTTATCTCTGTCTGTATGGCGCGACGCGAATTAAATTCATATGTAGTTACCCGCACAAATTTTACTGAGCGATCATGAAAGCCCCTACCATGACGTCTTATTGCCATGATAGTTTAACTCTTATTATGATGACAGATGTATATGACGTGTATAAGTCTGTCACTATCACACAGTGGAACTATGACGGCAATAAGAGCTTATGATAAGACCCCTGTACTTGTATCTATGGACATATTTAACTCTTTATAAATGTAGGTCGAACCTGCCGATCGTTCACTACTTAGTTGTAAATTCATTCATAAAGTTTTATGAATAACTGCGTTTGAAATAACACTTAAATAAAAGAAACTAAACTCCAAAAGGATACTTTGTGACTATTTCCCTTAAAACTATAATAATAAGTGGATTTGAACGATTTATGAAAGACATTTTGGGATTTTTTATTTCCAAAATGAACCCAAAAATTTCTCAATTCGACGCGCAAACACTTAAAATTCGGCTCTCTAGACTTTCTTTTTTAATTTTTAATTTTATACATATTTGTATCGTTCAAAACCACAGTATAATTTAATAATAAGTAATTACTTATATTTAGATACAATTGTTGAATTAAAAAGCGAACAAGTTTTTATTATTATAAGGCACCTCACGTATTTGGTTTGCAATTTTATGAAATTGAAATACAAAGTTTTTAAGTAATACGAGTGTTTAATTATACTTATTATTTTAATTGGCAATGAATACATTTATAATTAGATTCGAGGCTAGAGTTAAAATGTTGAAATCAATAAAACCTTTACGTAAAGCAATCATCTATACTTTACTAATATACAGGATGTCGAGGAAAACAGGACAGCTGTTAAAAAATGTGAGAGGGTATAATTTTAGGAAGCAAATAAAAGTATTATGACAAAAATATCTTTTTCCGTTTTTGAGTAATTCACGTTTAAGTTGACCATATCAAGACCTTATTTTCGCATAAAAATCAGCTGTAACGTAGAGTTATTCACGTGAAATCTAACTACGTTTATATTTTTTTTCTCTCACTAATAAATCCTGAAATAATCCCATAAAACCATTTTTCGAAACCATTATCCTTCCCCTTAATTTAAAAAGTTGAATGACCGCGTATGGAATGTAGGTAAACGCGGCCGCGCGTTCATTCAATCGCTTAAGGCCGCGAGCTCTTCGGCCATAGCCTATAACTACGTTATCGTTGGAGCTAGATATTTCACGACTTCAATATAGTGATATATTCATAAAACCCTACAACTTCTAGAAGACAACTGTTCCTTTTTCTCCGACACCCTGTATACTAATATTATAAAGAGGAAAGATTTGTAAATAGGTATCTTTGTAACAAATTGACCAAAAAGTACAGGACCGATTTTAAAAATTCTTTCACCATTGGAATGCTACATTATCACTGATTAATATAGGCTATATTTTATCCCCGTACTCCCACGGGAACGGGAACTACGAGGGTGAACCCGCGTGACATCCGCTAGTTTGAGCATAAGGTAAAAGAACTAGATTAATGATTTACAGACCAGTGCCCCAAGTAGGTTTTGACACGTTCGAACTTGTGTTTTGAGCTTTGTTTGTATGAAGACGTAAAACTTACTAAATCCGCTTGGGGCGCTTTTTAACGTTCCCATACAAAATGAGGAATATCTTATCTTATCTTATCTTGTTGTGGCATTATTGGGTCCGGTTGCCCGGAAGCACGTCAAAGTCAAAGTCAAAGTCAAAAATATCTTTATTCGATTAGACTTTTTACAAAGTACTTTCAAATCGTCAGAACGACATGGATTATACATGCTACTGCCAGGTTCGGAAGGTTGCTTTTACTGAGAAGAACCTGGCAAGAAACTCAGTAATTACTCTTTTAAAAAAATATTATACAATTTTTAAAAACAAAGTAAATCACTTGAGAAATGTGACCCGTGACGTCGACCCTTGGGATCTTTTGTGCCGCCCTTGCCCTTATGCTCTACGTACCTGACTCCTCATATACTCCCTGAACAAGCCGGTAGATCTTGCCCATGGGGAAGAGCTTATAGTCTCTGGTTTCGGATACGCCTTACCCAGTAGGTCCATTCGCCATTTGGCCAGTGCAAATGAGGAATATACTCAGGCGATATAATCGTAATCGTCGTCATCGTAAAAACACGTTAAAACTTATAGCAACTTAGGGCACTGTACTGCGGTTCGGAAACTACTTAGATAATAGCCATCATTTACTAATTATACATGTATTCAAAGCTAGGAAGGTCTCTCATCAGTACACCAGTGGAACTTCCAACTGTACCCTTATAACGAGTTTTGTACCGTTTTCATAATCTATACTCGCTAGCGTCATTCACAATTCGTATGAGATATTTTAGTTCTTGACGTCACCGCTAGGAGGCGCTGTACAATTTCTCATAATATTCGGTGGAGACGCTAGCGAGTATAGATTGGGAAAACGGTGGCAAACTAATAATAGGGGTACTATATATTATAGAATAATAATATTATAATAACTCTTCATAAAATAACTAAATATACGTGCATCTGAGACATTTAAGGCGAAATAACAATTTTAGTATCGAACGAGGTATCAAAAAGCCAATTTAATTATGCCATAACGCTTTCGACATATTACAAATGGATTTTCAGATTGTCACGTTCAATATAAAGTTTTATGAAAAACTGTTATTTCTTCAAAGGATTTAATAGAAGTTCTTCAGAAATTTACAATTGAGTTTAAATTACTAAGCAATTTGGATGGATTTGCGTATTTCTTGGACGTATTTAGTATTCTATGAAGAGATTAGGTTGTAGGATGAGAGACCTTGCGTTGGCCATCCATCAACTTCTATTTTGACATGATGGACTGCAAAGGACAGGTATAAAAGGCTGCTACTGCGATCATAGATGGAAAACTCCAATAACACTTCCTGAAGATGCCACAAAATTGAAAATTTCTTGTATTAGACCTCAGATCATTAGTGATAATTTTCCAAAACAATTCTTGATCCGGCCGCTTCTACCTCACTGCTCAACTCAAATTGCTCAACTACTCAGTTTTGTATTGGATAATATGTTCGATTTTATAATAGGATCTCCTATTTCTCAAATAAGTTTCTTTCTCTATAGCTTATAGAGCATAAAATGATCAGGAATTGCAGATTTTTTTTATTAATTTGAAAGGATATAGTTTGTACTACTGCTCCGAGTAGTTGAGCAGTAGGGCAGAACCAGAGCAGTAAGACCATGACTACGTGAATGTATGTTATAGGAGTTGTGATAGTTTTAAACATCCTTGGCTTTCGGTATAAATGGTGACAGGACGTTATACCTATATATCTGTCACTGTCATACAGTCGAATATTAATCGCAATAAGAGTTGATGGCAAGGCACGTCTTAATACTAATTTTACGAACACCAAGAAAGAAGTTACACTGTAATATGGCATTACATTATAAATAACTCTATTCATTAAGAGATCAAAATTAAGTTCATTCTTGTTATAAAATTGAGAGTGGTGTTACCACTGTACAATAATATTTTCCATTTCGTAAAACGTAATTAACACATGTATTAAATTGAATATCTATATTATTTTGTTCACAGAAACACAAGACATTAAGAAGATAATATATAATTTAAAAAAATGGATTATCCAGCCGAGTGATGGCGCATGGCGGTTCCTAAACAGCAAAAACAAAGGACAGAATATTCGACTGAGGGACAAATTATGAGATGAAATGACCAATAGCTCTGTTAGCAAAACAGCTGCACGGTTTGCAGAGATCGTGGGCTTGAGTCCCGTTTCATTCACATTGTTAGAATTTAGATTCAAAGCACGTGTGTCGTTCATAAAATATTAAGGAATAATTTCTTTAATTTTTTGTATATATTTTGTTCCCTTATTTAAAAACTGTTTTCGTATTTGTGTGCGCTCCCCTTAATAACTGATTTTATTGACCTTTATTCACAAAAAGGGATAATAAATCTTCAATATTTATTGGATTCCTGAAATTTAAAGGTTTTTGATCCCCTACTTCAAAAGGTTTCTTCGTCCGTGCAAAAGTTATCGTTATAGTTATATATCGTTATAGTTTAGTAAATTTTATTTAAAAAAATATATTGTAGAAGAGAAGAACACTCCCCCGACCCAAATAAAATGGCATAAGGTCAGTAAGCTTAGACAAAATAACATCTCTCGCGCTTGCGCTAATAGAAACGATACAAAATGTATGGAAATTACATAAATCAGTCACGTGACATATGTCATTCCCGTACATTTTGTATCGTTTCTACTAGCGAAGCGTGAGGATAATGTTACTTTGTCTACAGGCACTGGATGATGACTGTAATATCTTAGTCTCAGGCTTCTGTGAACATGGTATTAGTGACATTAGTCAGAATATGTGGTAGATGAAAATGTATCTTATCTCGGATGATTAAGAAACAGTTTTCTTTAGCCATTCGGTTTAGGTTTTCTGACAATTGTCACGGCTTGTTATATATTTCAAAAGTGAATAAAAATGTCGTCGTTCAAATATCGAGTCTTCAATGGTCACGTTGTCTTCTTTGCACCCATCGGGGACCTGGAAATATGAAAAATACAAATTATTTACAACTTCTACTTTTTAAATATAATATCTTAAACAGCTATACAGATAAATAAAACTGAAGTGTCTGTTTGTTAACAGCTTCTCACTAAATGTCTGTCTATCTGTCTATCTGTTTGTTCCAGTTAATATCTGAAACGGCTAGACCGATTCTAACAGGTATCTCACTGGTAGATAGCCGTCATCCTGACGCCGCCGCAAGCAAAGGCGTTTTAGTGTATATAGTAATACTAGCTGTGCCCCGCGGTTTCACCCGCGTAGATTTAGTTTCATGCTTCATGTCGCGAAACCCTAACATTTTTGATAAATAAAAGTAGTCTAAGTTACTCCTTGAAACATCAGCTACCTACCAGTGAAAGTCCCGTTAAAATCCGTCCAGCCGTTTCAGAGATTACCCGGAATAAACAGACAGACAGCCAGACAGACAGACAGACAGACAGACGGACAGACAGACAGAGAAAATTTTTAAAATTTAGTTTTTTAGTGTCAGTAGCGTGTATACTTTCATATGCATTTAGTGAAAAACTGTTATTTTGGAATTACAAACAGACACTTCAATTTTATTTATCTGTATAGATTTGTGTGACCGCACTAAAAGTACTAGGCGCCCATAGTGTGTTAGAGATGTTATCGTGTCAAGAGCGTGGTAGTGCGTTATCTGAACACATCGCATGACGGTATATTAGATCTGAAGATATGCAAACGTTGAACTCCTTTGATTTCTGCCGTGAAATTTAGTTGAAATATTCTGAAGAATAAATGGAACTTTTGGAATGGTCCAGGGAATACCATGGATATTTATTTATTTATTAAATTTGGACTTCCAACAAGGAATACATAATAAAAGGTCTCAATATGTATGTTTCCTCAATTAAAGGTATCCTCACAATCTTTCCTTCACCGTAAAGCACGTGAGGTGCCATTCCTTCACTTTTAGAAAAAGTGAAGGAATGGCACTGGATGAAAATGATTTATTCACTTCATGCCTTACCGGGGGGTAAGGCATGAATGTGGAAGAATTGAACACCGGTTCGGAAACTAACTTTCTGAGAAGAACCGGCAAGAAACTGAGCTGGTATCATGTACATTTCATTACATAGTAACGTAGCTTTTAAATAATACTAGCTGTGCCCCGCGGTTTCACCCGCATTAATTTAGTTTCATACAAAATTACATCGCCTTGGGGGTAGAATTAATCAAAATCCTTTCTTAGCGGATGCCTACGTCATAACATCTACCAGCATGCTAAATTTCAGCCCGATCCGTCCAGTGGTGTGGGCTGTGCGTTGATAGATCACTATGTCAGTCAGTCAGTCACCTTTGAGTTATATATATTAAGCTTTACGACTAGGATATACTTAAGGATGCACTTACACTTAACCATAAAGAAAAAAATTACCAGAAAGTGCAAAAAGACCATCCTTTCAACAGTCGGGTAATAATTTAACAGCTCATGGTAAGGCCCCTGCCTTACCATGAGCTCTTATTGCCATGATAGTTTCACACATTTATGAGACAGATGTATGTGACGTGCATACATCTGTCACTGTCGCACAACTGAATTAACATTGCAATAAGAGCTCATGGTTGGGCCCCAGGTAACAATTTCTTAATGTCACCACATAACATTACCACTTTTATGACATTTTTACAAGACAAAAGTTATTAAACTCGATTATAAAATAACATTAATAATGGAACACCCTATTATACGCAGCTGCTTGTATTTCAATGCACTTAAAGGCGATCGTATCAGGGTTTTTATCGACTTTTTTCCCGTACAAGGAACCCTAAGTCCTTAGAAACAGGACCTGTGTATAAATCAGGTATTTCTTTACAGCCAAGGATCTAAGCGGGAGTAAAAACTAAACCTGCTTGTTTTTATACCTGGATGCCTTTGGAACTAGTCGAAGCTAGTCATAGGATACCTAGTAATATCTTGTCATGTTGTTTAAGACTTTTTTGATGGATTAAACCGGTTAAAAATAGCTGTGGTTACTGATTTTGAGTAAAGAAGGGTCCTCGAAGGGGGGCTGACGTTTACTCATACAACAGCCGCATTTCACCAGTGATGTTTAAGTCCCATGTAATAGGGGGCGAGCCTATTGCCATTAACCCGGCACTAATCTAGATTCCGGGTTACTGGGAAATTACTGAAAACGCTTTGCCCGACCCGGGGATTGAATCCACGACCTCGTGATCCGCAGCAGCACTCACCACTAGACAAACGAAGACCTATTTTTAAAATTATGTACATTATAATATCATTTTAATTAAAAATTTTTTTAATAATAATTTCCTATATAATGAAATGTACAGTTTAGAGTTCCTTACCGGTTCTGCTCATAAGGCTAGTGGGAAAGTTTCTATGTATGTTTGTAACGAATTGGCTCAAAAAGTACTGGACCGATTTTAAAAATAATTTCACCATTTGAATGCTACATTATCACTGATTAATATAGACTATATTATATCCCCGTACTCCCACGGGAACGGGAACTGCGCGGGTGAAACTGCGTGAATTCCGCTAGTACTCAATAAATCATGTCACATTAATAACATGTTTTATTTTTAAGGCGTGTCCAAACCTATCTATTACAGATAATACATACAGATAAATAAAATTGAAGTGTCTGTTTGTAATTTCAAAATAACAGCTTTTCACTAAATGCATATGAAAGTATACATACTACTGACACAAAAAAACAAGTTTAAAATTTTTTCTCCGTCTGTCTGTCTGTCTGTTTGTTCCGGGTAATCTCTGAAACGGCTGGACCGATTTTAGCGGGAATTTCACTGGCAGGTAGCGGATGTTTCAAGGAGTAACTTAGGCTACTTTTATTTATTAAAAATATTAGAGTTCCGCGATAATAATGATGTAACTAAATCACAGCTAGTTTAGTATAAATCCAGTAAGACTAAAGTCCACTTAATTAAATGTCATCGTGAAAGCATGTCTAGCTAACTCCATTATTTCAGGTAAATTGCTCAGCTCTGCAATTTGTGATGGTTTTGTTATAGTTGGCTAATTTGTCTATTGCAATATCACTAATGGAAGGAGCGGCGACGACTCGCCTTGTTTGCGCACGACAACCACACCTCGCCTTTTAATTGGGTTGGTTTATTATACACTTACAGGTGCCGTTATGAGTTATGAGCGCCGAACGAAAATAGTGGGATACGGGGGGCTTAACATCACCAGTTTCAGCAGACCGTATTTTTATTATATGAATAAATTCCCCCAACAGGTGTGTTTTGTCCCTACCTTTTGGGAGAATTTATTTCTGCAATTTGATACCGAATAAGCTGTATTTAAGAAATATAATTTATATAAATTCGTATTTATATTGGTAGATATGGTAGCTGAGGTTGACATTTCATTTTGGCACCGTAAAATTTTACAAAGCTAATAAGTTCTGAATACGCGATACATTAACTATTATAGTACCCCTGGACTTGTTTTTATTCGCCTTGTGCCATACATATAGACACCGACAGATTCATAAAATGATTTCCGAGGTACTCGCTCATTAATCGTACAGGGCCGGTACGCGTTTTATTTATGAATTTGAGCTACAAGGGGGGAGGAAGACCTAAGAAAAGATGGATGAATTGTGTGATGATATGACTTTAATGAGAGTGACTACAGATATGAAGGCTGATAGAGTGGACTGTGGATGGTTACAAGGGGGGAGAAAGACCTTAGAACGATGGATGAATTGTGTGAAAGATATGGCTAGAATGGGAGTGAATACAGATATGACGGCTGATAGATAAATGGAAGAGAAAAACACATCGCGCCGACCACAAAAAAGTTATTTGTTGGTTGTTGTTGTTGGTCTACAAACGAACATATTTTTTTCTAATACTAACGGACGTCACACAGTTTCACCCGTGCAGTCCCATTCCAGGAGAAGTACGGGGATAAAATGTTGTCTATGTTACTCGCTGATAAAGTAGCTATACAATGCTAATAGTATTGCCAATTTAACATCTTTGGCAATCGTTACAGGTCAGTCAGAGGCCTAAGAGAGTCTGACAACTGGTTTAACCCAGATTGCCGATTTTCCTCGAAAAAGGGGTTACGGAGGTCAGATGGCAGTCGCTTCGTATAAAAATCAGGTGATCAGCCACATCGGGTTGAATCAAGTGCCGACCCCAAATACATGGGATTAAGGCCAGGGAGATGATGAGTATTGTTCAAATCGGTAATGTTTAAGTTGTCGTTCTTTATAATATTGGTATCAAACAAACCAATAGACAATTCAACTCTATTTCATTCTATGGATTGCAGAGATATAGTTGTTTATTCCACGTTAAGCAATTTGCTAATACCAGTGAGCCATAATGTCGTGATAGACCAAGCAATGTGTGTCGTTTTGCTCTTTACGTGTTGATGTAAATGTAAATGTATTGAAGATGAGCTTCGTGTTGCAATGCCCTTAGCATTATTGGGAAAAGGATTTTAATCAAATGCCTTATCTGTCGGTTTGTCATCTTTCTTTCTATACAGATAAATAAAATTTAAGTGTCTGTTTGCAATTCCAAATTAACAGCTTTTCACTAAATGCGTATGAAAGTAAATACGGTACTTAAAAATAAAACATTTTTTTAAATTTTAATCTGACTGTCTGTTTGTTCTAAGAGATAAAATAATCCAACTAGGTTTTATTTTTTGAAAACATAACTGAAAAAAATATTACAATATCATCCAGGTATATGCAAATGTTGTTAGACGCCAAAATTCCAGTTCAATAAAGAGGTGATTTGAAAATAAATGATGGTATTAAATCCGAGTAGAAACTATTATCACAACTATTATGTTCAATCTCATTTGTAAATAAGAAATCGTTTCCGAAGCAAACTAAATAGCGTTGCAATAAGGCCATCCAAATCAAATTATCCAACAATCAGAATCTAATACCAACTTTGTAAAATCATCGCAAGATTGCATAACAAATTACCTATGTAATTTAGAAAGGACTGGTTAGTCTAGTGTTTGTAAACGTTACTGAGGTATCGGTCCTAGGTTCAATCCCCAGGTCGGGCAATGCTGTCAAGTTTATCCATCAGTAATTTCCCAGTAGCGGTTAATGGCTATAGGCAACTTCAGCTCAGAATCTACGTATTTTTTTAATTAAATTTGCAAAATAGCTTTCATTAGGCTAAATGGGAGTATTACCTATACCTTCGCGGATAGAAGCTGTTTATTTTAGTTATTTCCTTTTAGGCCGTAAAAAAGATGGCAGGACAAACTCAACGCTTTCCTGAAAAACTGGCCTGAAAAAGCTCTGGATCGGAAGGGATGGAAAGAGGGAAGGGAGGAGTTTACCCAGCAGTGGGACACTTCAGGCTCATAATAATAATAAAAAAAATCCTATAGGTATCTAACCAACAAGAGGTTTTTTGCGACCAATCTGATGAAACCTAAAATAGCAGCTTGATGAAAGTACGCAGATCTACTGACTTTTCATAAGCAATTTTTATGAATTCTACGTATTTGAAAACCCCGTCTACGCTTTTTTCAATATCTGAGTTGGCAGCACTGGTTATCGGCTCGCCAAATATTACAAGGGACTTAACATGAAAGTGAAAAGTGGGTGTACTATAAGTACCAGGCAGAGCATCATGAATAAATATATTATGAAAGGAACTTACCAAATCATAGGTATAAAGTTGGTACTCGTTTCTGCGCTCCTAAGGATAGTTTGGTCCCAATTTTCTTGTACCCCTCATTTTTAATCCTACATTTTGGTTTTTCCGTCGCTTCCACAGGACATCCTTTCAATTCCCAAACTAAATTAGTCAAAGACTTAGGCCTGCTTAGCTTCCTGCATCGTTTCTCTGGTAATTTGGGCCCATTCCCTGAATCTCCCGAAGTTCTTCCTCCGGAATGACTGGAATCTAATGTGCCGTCTAACTCCATTGCCTGGTGGATGTTTGAAAGGCTTTTATATCTAATGTTGAAAAGAGGAGAGTCTCCTTTTAAGGGCCGGAGAGGACTAGCTAACGGACTAGGCGTTTCTTTTGTAGGTGAGTCGCTTTTCTGTCTAAAAACCATTCGGGTTTTATTGTTAGTTACACTGTTCTTTATGAAAAGTTTGGGCAGATTCGGTGTTTGAACTATCGAGCATTTTTCTTTGTAGACTGTCACTGGTGGTTTGTCTGCTCTGCGTGTTCTTTTCTCAGCTTTCTGTGCGTTGAAAGGTTTTTTCGTCGGAATTGTTTCTATTGGAGGCGGTTCTGGTTTGACCTCTGTTATTAAGGGCATGTGGATCGGAGTAGCTGCTGGTGACGATGGAGCGGACTCATGTCTCGGACTTGGTTCGTTCGAATATGAAGCTTTAATCGTCTTAGGTAGAGGTGCAAATCCTCTAACGTAATCATAGATCTGGTCAATCTCGTCGTACTCATCAGGGATGCTATTCTCGTCTCTATGACTGCTATAGATATGACTATGTCTAGACATGTTATGTTTATGTTGATTTGCCGAATCGGATGAAACACTTCGCCTTAAGAAGTACCCTGTTTTGACTAACGGTGGGGCATGTAGAGGAGCATTCAGAAGCCTTTTGGGATCACCCAATTTCCCATCCAGTACGTGTATCCGATCAACAACGTCTACGAGTAAGCGGTTACATTTTTCAACTAATCTAGAAAACTCCATGAAATTTTTGATCTGATCCTCGTTTTTACACTTTTGCATTTTCAAGGGAGCTGCTAAAGGCAGAGCTACCAGAGCGTTGCCTTCTTTCTGTAAGGGTAAGGCAAATACATGGTCTTCTTCAAACATGGATAGCAGTCTTAGTTCTGGGACAAAATGGCTTGCACTCTTTAGTCCTCTCGGCGGAGTGCCGTGAACGAGTCTAACTGTTATCGGCAGTCTTTTAGTCAGTAACGTTTTAGCAGTATGAACTCCACTTATGTTTTCTTCTTTCGCAACTGCCGAAAATTTCCCTCTCTGATCTAAGCCCAGTAAAATCATATCTCCTTTCGAATCGGTACATTTCAAATACTTATTTTTACCTAAGAAAGCTTCTCCCTTAGGCATGACAATTTCGCCTGCAGGTAAATTTCTAGCTCCATCAGCGGTTAAATTTCCATCTAAATCAGTCTTAGCACAGATCACCCTAACTGGTTCCCTTACTAGGCATCCATCGTCAAGTTTTCGTCTAGCAAGTTCAGATACAGACTCTATGCATCGTACTGCTCGACCTTCTTCGCTAAGGAGTTCAAAGTATCCTTTGTAAGTTTCGGGAATGGCGATTCGTGGTCCGACGCTGACCATCCGTCTCCCTTCTTTGAGTTTGATGGCCTGAGCGATAATCTTCTTTCTCTTCCCGGCGGATATGAATAGAGCGGTGCTTTGTAAGCCGGGGCTAGGGAGTGAAGGTACTCCAAGGCCGCCATATTGGCCCTTGATGATCTTAGAGACGGTAGGCAGCCGGTTCTTGACGACGAACTCCCGGAGGTAGCTGCCTTCGTCCTGCCAGCGGGAAGCCGCGACTATTATTTGCCCATCCGTGGCTGCCATTGTCGAGGTAGTCACATCTGGAAAGATAAACGTTTATTGCGATTAGTTTTCGAATAATTTTAAGGTGCATTAAAAATGTTAAAAGAGAAATTTATATATGATCGTATTTTTTATAACCCATTTTCGAATTTAGAATCTCAGGCATTTAACAAACAAACTTCACATCTTAGAATAATATATTGTTCATCATTCTGTTTCCTACGCTCAAGCCTGTATTTTCCGATACAGTTAAGTAAGAGATGTACTTATAGTACTCATATTTCGTTAGTTATATTTAGTTCCTATGGAATAGGTATAGACTGCTAAATACTCCAGGCTGCTAAAATAACACTTTGCCCGAGGATTGAACCCGGGACCTCGTAGTCCTCAGTGGTGATTGCGACCACTAGACCAACGTACGGTAGTCCAGAATTTAGATTATATTTCAAAAAGATTTACAACCACACACACACATAAACAAATAATGAAAAAGAAACCGATATTATTATCTCGGAAGTGTAATTCGATTAGTCTTAAAGTAGGTAATATCGAACAAAAAACCCGATCGAGTTTCACGCGTAAACCTTTATCGAATATTGTGAATCGGTATGAAAATTCAATTTTACGATGTAACTGAGTATCGCGGTGAAGCGAGCTATCCGAATAAAAATACCGATTTACCGTTGTATTATAAACGTGTAGTAATTTCGTGCTAAAAACCAAAGAGGTTCGATGTAAGGCGGCACGTACACTGGGCTCTGGGAATACATTGGTCAAGATAAATTGCTTTGGATAGAAACATTAGATATTTTATTATAATAAAATCGCTTGAAAAAAAAAACGAGAAAAAAATCTATTGAAATTCTAGATACTTTTCAAATGATGTTTTTTTGACCTAAATATCTACCCACATACATACATATACCTACTCATGCAAGCGTGTATTCCCCGAAGGGGTAGGGAGAGGTGTACTTATACTAATACCACATTTTACTAGTTATGGTAAAATATATAATAGGGGGTAAATATATAGTAGATATATGTAATAGGGGGCAAGCTTATTGCCATTAACCGGTTACTAATCCCGACTGGGAAATAACAAACCGAAACAAATAAATATCTACCTTTATTGCATAATTATAGTTAAATAAAGTGTCGCAATGGCGGTGGCAGTGTGACATGACGAGAATTCAAATCTAGCTGGTCTATGCCACATTTGACCAGTTCCTAAGACCGTATTGAAACCGAGAAGCAATTCAACAAACCAAGCTTAGTCTTAGACTGTGACAGACTCACCATTTTATATATTTGCATAAAGGAAAGACGGTGTTGTTATACGTCACCTTGTTTATCCTTTCGAGATTATTTGTGGTGTGCAGATAAAAAAAAATGTGCCCTTGATCCCAGTGTACGTCGGCCCTAACTGCGCACCCGCCGGCGCGTAACGTAGTGTTATTTGGCGTTACATCAACAGCCCATTGTCTGTGTACGTTGACCTTAAACTTGGCCGGTACAGTTTGTTTTGTGTGCGATTATCTCTTAATTAACCACATGTGCCGAACATTTTTGTTAATTTGTGAATATTTCTAACGGGTTTTAACGTTGAATAAAGTGTGCTGTAGAATCCGTAACGAATTGCCTGTCGTAATAGTCTACAGAGTTGATTTAAAGTGTAGCAGCGTTTCTCCACTCGCTCATAGATGGCGCTACTCGCTAACAAATGCGAAGTTTAGATACAAATACACTAGAACCTAAATCGCGCCAGAAGAGTTTTCAAGCGCATTGCAGTATATATACAAGTTTCCAACTAGAACAGTTGGAGCCGCGGTTCCCCAGGCACGACACCCGCCTGGCTGGAAGATCTTCCCTTTGCTGGGGATGAGCATGATCACTCGCTCTCCCCACAAAAGTATTAAACTTCCTAACACTTGAATACGTAATCGCTCACGCCTGGTATACTTATAGTAGGTCATCATCATCCTCCTGCCCTTATCCCATGTTATTTGTGGTCGGCGCAATGTGTTCTTCTCTTCCATTTCTCTCTATCAGCCGTCATATCTGTATTCACTCCCATTCTAGTCATATCATCTTTCACACAATCCATCCATCGTTTTTTAGGTCTTCCGTATACTTATAGTAGGTATACCCAAATTTTGCTAATTATGTTTGTCCCATTTAAGGCGAGCCTATTGTATTAACCGGGCACTAATCCATACTCCGGGCCGTTAGTGGGAAATTGCTGATGGAAAATCCCAATAACATTCTTCCCAGCACCTCATGTAAGGTTTAATTGAAACGTGTAAGATACTTTTTTTAACTTAAGATTTTTGTATGACACACATATTTGTTCTATATCGAGGTTTGAACAGTCGCCTGCTACGCAAGCGACGTAAGTTCGGATCCCAGTGGCTTGCACCAATGAGTTTTTCTAAAAACTTAAGTGCAGTGATTTCACACCAACTGCTTTACGGCGAAGGAAAACATCGTGAGAGAACCTGCATATGTCTGAGAATCAATGACGAATGTATAGTGGCTGAGACGGCGATGGACTCACCCTCTGTCATGTTGTTGGTGTAACAACACTTCTTTCTTCTCCTTCGGCGACCCTTTTGGGATGAATTGTCTAAGTAGAATACGAATACGAGGCGGGACTCGAACCCACGACATCTGCAAACCGTGCAGTTGCTCTTCCAACTGAGATACTCGTGATCACACCTCATGCGTCGAATATTTTTCCTTCTCTTGTTTTTGCGTGGGTTCATTTCTTATATATTCTAACCAATTTTGATAATTTGGACACACGTGTGTCTTGTGTCCAGTTGGTGAATAACCCCCATCGAATGGGGCTTTAAAAGGAGTCCCGTTTTGTCACGATACAATCACAATACTTTAATGATGACAGCCGGACTTACACAATGGAAAGCAAAAAGAAATTCCGAATCGTACAATAACTGTGCCTAACAAAACCGCTTTATTTCATATCAGATCTACAAACAAACATACAATCGAATTGGAACTATTTTGCCAAATCATCACGAAACTTACTTTGCCATAAAAAAATCAATAATGGGTACGGTCGACTGCGAAAGTTGCTACATCAATATGCACTTAAAATTGAAGATGTTAAGGTCAAAATGTAAGTATAGGTGCAGAGTTATCTGCCGCCGACTGTACGTCACGACTGTATCGCACGAATAAACCTATTGTAGTTGGCTAGATAATATTGCGGCTAACTGTACTAGATCGGTGTAGACAAATAAGGAGCTAAGTGTGGAGCCATTAAACGTGCGTTTTGAAAAAAAATTAGAAAATACCTATGATTGTTCAACTGCTGTGCTGGCCATTCAGGCTTATAAATTAAAAGAACATTTTCAAAAATCCTTCATACTACGCATAAAAACAAATGCTTTTTTAAAAGTTAGTATATTACATCATCTCAAAATGACTAGTATTTTTACTCACAGTTATATTTTATTCCGTTAGAAGTCTACTCCAAACGGTTGCATTCTTCTGTTCGATCATGAAGGACGGTCAAACTCCATAAATAATATTTTAAAATGTCTCAATAATAGCACGATATTTGAACACCAAACTACAATTTACATGCTAAATATTTATTTTTATTTCATACTGGGGCCCAACCATGAGCTCTAATTGCAACGATAATTCAGTTGTGTGACAGTGACAGGTGTATACAAGTTACATACATCTGTCTCATAAATGAGTGAAACTATTATGGCAATAAGAGCTCACGGTAAGGCCCCTGTTACTAATATATCGCCAAGTAAAAAAACGCTAAATTAGTGGCCTAACGTTCCCGGTACTTGACGAACCGCTACACTGGGGTTCCCATGATCCAGCTGATTTACGACAACTTGATTTGTCCGGAACCCTAATTTGGTCATGTCATATTTATGTTCGCACATTTACAACGAGAGCTTTATAGCCACTATTGTATTTAAAAGATCCATACAAAAAGGGCATGTGTATGAAGATGGATGGTATTGAGAAGTGAAGACAAGATGGATGGGAATACACACCGATTTGTATTTAGGAGTCAATGAGAAAGATATTGCTGGACTTTGTTCGGATGAGTTTACAAAGAGAATCGGCTACTTCATGACATAATTCATGGATTTTTTTTACATGACAGACAGAGAATAATTTTAATTTTTTTTATTGTAATTATCATTGTTTACTCTGTAATGAAATGTACATGATGCCAGCTGAGTTTCTTGCCGATTCTTCTCAGAAGACTAGTTTCCGAACCGGTGGTAAATTCCTCGACATTCATAAGTGCCTTACCAGGGCCTAAACTGAATAAATCATTTTTATTTTCATTTTCAGACATGGTGGAAATACGTGTTTTTTGAAATTAAATTAAGGTTTATGATGTACTGAAAAATATTAAATGAAGATAAATAATTGAATTAATTGAACCTTGATAAAACCTGTTTTTAAACCGCGAACGCGAAAATGTAGAATTCTTTATTATTATGAGGCTACTGGGGCCTTACCATGATAGTATCACTCATTTATGAGACAGATGTATGTGACGTGTATACATCTGTCACTGTCGCACAACTGAATTAACATTGCAATAAGAGCTCATGGTTGGGCCCCTGGCAAGAAAAATAGTAAGTAATTTACGCTTTTCATTAATGTTATACTATTTTTATTGAGACAAAATCAATCACATGACAATTATAAGCCCATGGACACAGTTCCAATGTTACGTTAAATTGATAACAAAAAAATACGTTAACACTGTATCTGAAAAATTAGCAATTTTTTTTTTCAAAAATATAAGTTTTGTTGTCGTTTGTTCTCAAATGCATGTTATGTCTAAGTAATTTCTTTTATATTTCATACTTTTATCGTCGCTAAAGCATGATTCACGAGTCATAATATAATTTAATAATACTGTTATATCTCTTAGCAAAAATCTTAAATTATCGCCTACGCAACTTCCTCAACGTAAAGAAAAATAGATAAGACTGATAATCAGTTAATGAAGTCAAAGTCAAAGTCAAAGTCAAAAATATCTTTATTCGATTAGACTTTTTACAAAGTACTTTCAAATCGTCAGAACGACATGGATTATACATGCTACTGCCAGGTGAAAGGTGAGAAATCGATAAATCAATCTACAAAATCATTATAAGATCTCAACATGACTTTATCATGTGAAATATTGCGCGACAGATGTCGCTAGTTGTACGTTGACTTGTAACGGTTCGAACCGGTCTGTAGTATCCTGTGGGTAAAAAGTATAAAATACTAACTCTGCCCTGCGGTTTCACTCGCTTGGATTTTATTACGTGAATACTTATTTTTTTTAAACTAAAAGTAGCCTAAGTTACTCCTTGTAACATCAGCTATCTGACAGTGAAATTTCAGTATCAGCCGTGAAAAAAAAAAATATTATTCAGTTTAGGCCCTGGTAACGCACTTATGAATGTCGAGGAATTTACCACGGTTACCGTTACCGTTTTGGAGATTACTCGGAACAAACAGACAGACAGAAAAAGTAAAATTGGGATTTTTATGTAAGTAGGTACTGTATATAGGTACTTTCACATGCAATTAGAGAAAAGCTATTAATTTGGAATTACAAACAGACACTTCAATTTTATTTATCTGTATAGAATGTATAAATACCGGTCCCGACTCCTTGCTTTGGTCACAAACTCATTATACATTGATCTGCGTACTGGGGGGCATCATTGGTTTAAATAGTCCAGATACATATATAACCAGATATATCTATACAGGTGTCTGTTTGTAATTTTAAAATTACAGCTTTTCACTAAATGCATATGAAAGTATACACGCTATTGACACTGAAAAACCAAGTTTAAAAAAATTTCTCTGTCTGTCTGTCTGTCTGTTTGTTCCAGGTAATCTCCGAAACGGCTGGACCGATTTTAACGGGACACTGGCAGGTAGCTGATGTTTCAAAGAGTAACTTAGGCTACATTTATTAATTAAAAATATTAGGGTTCCGCAAAGCATGTAACTAAATCTACGCGGGTGAAACCGCGGGGCACAGCTAGTAGATAAATAAAACTTGAGTGTCTGTTTGTAGTTTTCACTTAACGTATATGAAAGTATATATGGTAATAACATAACAAAACAATTTTTTATTTGTCTGTTTGTTTAGGATAATCCCTGGTAGATTCTAACGGGACTATCACTGGCAGATAGCTGATGCTACAAGAAGTAATTCTGCACCTTCTGGTACCCGCGACTACGTCTGCGCAGGATTTGACTTATCGTTGAATTTGGAACATTTCAGACAATATCTTTATTATGTCTTTATAATGACTAAAGTTTCTTTAAATCCATTCAGTAGTTTTTGCGTGAATGAATAACAAACATACATACTTTCACGTTTATAATATTAATAGGACATCATAATTCACTTATGGTAATATTTTCAAAAAATATACAAAGGACGGACACGACCTCGTTACAGTTCTATTATGAACACAGTATAAATATAAGCTGTACAAGCAGTAAGGAATCTAGAAACAAATTGTTGAATATGACACACTCACAGACGAGCACTTCTAGGAGGTTATAAGCAGCCGTGTTATTCATTAAGGTCTCTCGGCGTCGCACTCGTCGTCGTCAACCTAAAAGGGGTGTCACGTGTCCGATAGATAAACTACAAATACCTATATACTGATAAATAAAATCGAAGTGTCTGTTTGTAATTCCAAAATAACACCTTTCACTAAATGCATATGAAAGTATACACGGTACCAAGTTTTAAATTTTTTCTCTGGTAGTCTATCCGTCCGCCTGTTTGTTCCGGGTAATCTCTGAAACGGCTGGACCGATTTTAACGGGACTTTCACTGGCAGGTAGCTGATGTTTCAATGATAACTTATAAAAAATATTAGGGTTCCTCGACACTAAGGATGAAACTAAATCTACGCGGGTGAAACCGCGGGGCACAGCTAGTTAAAAATAGAAGTAGCCTAAGTTACTCTTCGTAACATCGGCTATCTGCCTAAGAACATCACGTTAAAATTAGTTTAGCCGTTTCGAAGATTATCCGGAACAAATAAAAAATAGATTATTTATATCGGTACCTTATACACTTGCATATGCATTTAGTGAAAAGCTGTTATTTTGCAATTACAAACAGACACTTCAATGTTATTTATCTGTATAGATATAGATAGGCCTAAATTCTTTACTGCTTGTTATTATACTGTGGCATAAATATACGTTGATAAAGATAGAAGATGGCGAACAATAAGTGAGTCCCACCATAAAGTTAATTCCATACTTACCTTCGCAGTATGGAATTGAAGAGATAAGCACAATTGCACAATATCATGAGATTTTATAAACAAAACAACAATTAGTGAGCCAAAGTACACTTGCGTGCAAATAATTTGTAACTTAGAAGTCGGTCATTTGTTAAATTTGTATATTTTCACTTTTTGCACGCAAAATTTTAGTAAATACCGTTTTTTGTAACAAAGCATAATAATATGATCCAAAGTCCAAAAGGGCCCACCCTCTGTCACGGTGAAATGTGGCTAACTAACAACACCTCAGCGTGCCTAGTGTGAGTTTTTTTTAAATCGCCTTCACAAGTCATCGCGTCGACGTAAACGCAGATTTGTATGGGCACACAATAGTGTCATGTTTAGGCCGACAGAGGCGCTGCTCCGATCCCATACAAATCTGCGTTAACTTTGACGCGGTGACTTGTGACGGCGGCAGTGAAAAACTCGCACTCGCACGGGTCTAGTGCGAGTTTTTCACTGCCCCCGAAGAGGTCAGCCTCTGCTGACCTCTTCGGGGACCCTTCTGGGATGGCGTGAGCACATTTATTTTTAATATCATAAACTACAAGCAAATACGTACCTTATTAACAGCTTGGGTAAGTATATTTTGCTTCTATCTGCGTATCTGTAACAAAGAACACAATATTAATTCATTATCTAGGTAAACTAGTCTATACTAGTCTAATATCATAAAGAAGAAAGATTTGCATTTAAGTATGTTTGTAACGAATTAGCTCAAAAAGTACCAAACCGATTTTAAAAAATCTTTCGCCATTTGATTGCTACACTATCACTGATTAATATAGGCTATATTTTATCTCCGTACTCCTACCGGAACGGGAACTACGCGGGTGAAATCACGTGACGTCCGCTAGTACATCATAATTTAGCTCTTGGCTTTATCTCAAACATTGATGGGGTCGACTCGATCTGACCTAGCTATCTGACCTTCGCAAACCGTTTAGAGCAAGGAAATCTGTTACCTGGTATAAACATATTGTCAGGTTTTTACACAATATGCTCGCACAACTCAGGAAAATTCGAAATATCTTTATTTGATTAGACTTTTTAACAAAGTACTTTCAAATCGTCAGAAGAAAAAAAAGAGTGCCCGTAAACAGTCTACGTTGGTATGGAATACCAACGTGTTATATTATACTTGCTGTTAATTCGTAATTACAAACAGATACTTCATCGAGTATTTTAAAGCATCGACTGGTGGATTAGTTAATATAATTAGTCAATAATTTAAATTGTATTTTTGTAAAGAGTAATTACTGAATTTCTTGCCAGGTTGTTCTCAGTAAAAGCAACCTTCCGAACCTGGCGGTAGCATGTATAATCCTGTATAATTATGTCATTCTGACGATTTGAAAGTATTTTGTAAAAAATCTAATCGAATAAAGATATTTTTGACTTTGACTTTAAATAAATAGTTTATTGTTGAGTCCGGCCTCTATGTGATTTAAACCCGAGCTGTCAGAAATCACTCGTTCGCGAGAAAAGCAAATTGTTTAGCAAAAATATGCAGTCTTGCATTTATCGCCGTTAAAGCACGAAGTTTATTGCTCTCCTTCTAACACGATTCTAAGGTCAATCGACTCTACGTCTAGTAAAACTTATGAGATGCCAGCCGTGGTGGCTTAGAGTTTGAATTCGCTGCTACGTAAGTTAACATAAGTTCAAAACCCAGCAATGTATACTAGTGTTGTAAAGAGGAAAGGTTTGTATGTATGTTTGTAACGAATTGGCTCAAAAAGTACTGGACCGATTTTCAAAATTCTTTCACAATATGAATGCTACATTATCACAGATTAATATAGGCTAAATTTGATTTCCGTACTCTTACTTGAACGGGAACTACGCGGGTGAAATCGCGTGTTGTCCGCTAGTCTGAATTAAAGACAGACGTTCCTACATAATATGCTGCCTGTAATCTCCGAAAGGGTAGGCAGAGTATTATAATAACAACACTAATTTTTCACCGACGATGATTTAGTGCCAAGAGGAGCTCGTGGCACAGTTGCTATTGTGCATATCATTCGATCAGAGAAGTTAAGCAACCATACGCCTAGCCTGTAGTTGGATGGGTGACCGCCCGAGTTCCCTCCGTGCCTCGGAGAGCACGTTAAGCCGTCGGTCCCGGTTGCCAATGTAACATCTTTGGCAATCATTACAGGTCAGTCGGAGCCCTAAAAATAATCTGACAACTGGTTTAACCCAAATCACAGATTTTCCTCCTAAACGGGGTTGCGAAGGTCAGATGGCAGTCGCTTCGTATAAAAATCAGGTGATCAGCCACATCGGGTTGAATCAAGTGCCGACCCCAACAATGTATGGGATAAGGCCAGGGAGATGATGATGATTTAGTGCCAACGTGACAGATGATGAGTCTATCGCCGTCTCAGGCACTATACATACGTCATTGAATTACTTCTCAGACATATGCAGGTTTCCTCACGATGTTGTTCTTCATCGTAAAGCACGTGGTGTGAAATCACTGCACATAAGTTTAAGTAAATTTTGAATTTGCGTCGCTTGCGTTGCAGGCGATTGCTCAAACCCCACCGCCACCGACTTGATCTACGTTATTTTATAATGCAAAAAGGCAAAAAGACGCATGCCTGCTTTAGTAGGACATAAATCGGCTATTTAATATCACCCGGCCTAGCTCGTAAAATGGGAATAAATCCCATTTTATGCTGCGTTTTGTATTGTGTCCCTGAGGAGAGCAAAATAAATCGCGTATTTTACGATTGCTTCCTACCTTAGCACTGCCTTCTTGTAACACAAGATTACGCAGTAAACATTTAGGAAATCTCTTAGAACTTGTCGTAATAAGAATTTACGATATTAAAATACAAGGAGCCGGGGTGGCCTTGGGGTTCGAGCTGTTCGAATCCCAGCGGGGCCTGTACCAATAAGTTTTTATAAAAATATATGTGCAGTGATTTCACACCACGCGCTTTACGGCGAAGGAAAACCTGCATATGTCTGAGAAGTAATTCAAAGTAATGAATAAAAAGCTATTACAAGAAACTTTTAATTTTACTATTCGTCTTCTCAGCAAGCCATTTTATTTGATACTGTGGTAGTGCAAAAAAAATAACTAGTCCGCCATCTTGGATGATCCGCCATATTGGAATTAGAATGACGTCACATAGCTAATAATGCATCCGCATCTATATCTATATCTATACAGATAAATAAAATTGAAGTGTCTGTTTGTAACTGCAAAATATCACAAAAAAACCAAGTTTAAAAAATTTTCTCTGTATGTCTGTCTGTCTGTCTGTCTGTTTGTTCCAGGTAATCTCTGAAACGGCTGGACGGATTTTAACGGGACTTTCACTGGTAGGTAGCTGATGTTTCAAGGAGTAACTTAGGCTACTTTTATTTATCAAAAATATTAGGGTTCCGTGACAATAAGGATAAAACTAAATCTACGCGGGTGAAACCGCGGGGCACAGCCAGTCTAAAATAAGTGTGTATACCTAATTTCAGTTTGTTTCAAGATTCCTCATAGACAAACTTTCATACAAAAATTTAAATATGAGGTATTTGAGTAGCAGGCGACACAAACCTCACAGCTACGGGCCTAAATATTCTATGTAATTAAAACTTAATCTAACGGCGTAACAGGAGCTGGAATCCAGAACTTTATTCCCATCAAGGTCTTGAAAGTGGAATGTAGCAGTTATAAAATATCTTTCCCATTCAGTAACAGCCGTAACGCCATAATCCGAGTTATGTAAACAGTTGCACTCGTTGGGAGCCCTAGATATGACCTTTCCTTTGTGGTGTAAGTTACAAGCTTATCTTTTAAAGAGGACGAATATCACGCGGCCCATTCTAGTGTTTATGTTTAGGGAATCATCTATACAGATAAATAAATGGAAGTGTCTGTTTGTAATTCCAAAATTACAGTTTTTCACTAAATGCATATGAAAGTAAACATGCTACTGACACTACAAAACCAAGTTCTAAAATTTCCGTCTGTCTGTCTGTCCGTCTGTCTGTCCGTCTGTTTGTTCCACGTAATCTCTGAAACGAAGCACAGCTAGTATTAAATATAATGTATAACTAAAGCACTATGTACTTTACGGGAAGCAGCTAGTAATATAATAAAATCATTAAGTGTGTTAAAACCGCTCATCTCCTATATGTTGTACCGTAGAGCGGTCGTCTCGTCCCGTTAATGAGATACCGCCCGATATGTAGGTGAGAGGTCGGCCGTGATTACTGTAATTGTCTATCTCGTGTCCGTGTGTACTTTGACTGTATACGATAAGTGCAAGGCTATAGATTCAAATCAACTTATCTCGGAGCCTTAGGGTTCTTGAAGGGGACGTCTATTTCGCATATAACTTTCTTCATTTTTAGTTACAAAACACAGTAAGGTGCCTTCTTAAATAATAATGCTGCCTTATATGTTGTGTTCCTGTGGTGAGTAAGGTCACCAGTGCTTATTTAAGAGTGCCTAGTGCGAGTTTTCTTAAAATTGCCGTCACAAGTGATGGCGTCGACGTAAACGCAGATTTGTATGGGCTCACAATAGTGTCATGTTTAGGCCGACAGAGGCGCTGTTCCGAACCTATACAAATCTGCGTTGGCGTCGACGCGGTTACTTGTGACGGCGGCAGTGATTATTTGTTAAAAATATTCGGGTTCCGCGAAAATAAGGATGAAACTAAATGTACGCGGGTGAAACCGCGGGGCACAGCTAGTAGTATCAATAAAAAGAAAAGCAAAAATGTATATAAGCAGCTGAAAAGGCAAACTTACTCCTACTTTCGGAATGTGTAAAGGTGTCATTATTTTTAGTGGCACTTAAGCGAACCCTTCGGGGAATGTACGTTGATACCGAATCGCGTACTTGAAGTTAATTCAATACTTCTATAAATACAAGTCGGTTTGCGAAACATTATGACGAAAACCAACAAATTGACAGCGCTTTGGAAATTGTATTCATTCTCAACTATAACGTGCCAACTTAATTTGCGCCTCTTCGGAGTTCAATGACAGTAAAGGTAAAGATATATTATGCGATCACTAAACGAACGAAAAAAAAACCTTTCACAATGTTTGTCACAATTATCAATAAATATTTTAAAGACATGAGAGCGATAGGACTATTGCTGGAATTGTGACAGCTTGAACGCTTTAGTTTTGGCATGCTAGTGACTTAACTACCTCATTTTGGAAAAGTCTAGTATTACTGGCTGATTTATTCATACATATGCTCACGCTTGTATTCCCCGAAAGGGTAGGCAGAGGTGTTGTAAAAACAACACCCACTTTTCACACAAGATGATTTAGTGTCAACGTGAAAGGTCTTTGAATTACTTCTCAGACATATGCAGGTTTCTCTATCATCGGGTTAAATATAAACGTTCTTAAATCTATAATAATTGACATGACATTTCGTGACGTAAATGTCCGCGCTTAGGAGCGCTCTAAGTAAACGAGTCGACTTATAACAATGTGTTCATCATAAAAATATTCAAATGCATTGTTGCGGTTATTTTTGTATAGAATTGTATGAAATCTCGCGAATGAATGAATTATTGTGTCGTTAACTCAAATATTTTGACGTTTCACAATGTCATTGTTTGACAAAAATTATACAAATTGTTTTGCAAGCTGTCAAATTGGTTACAATTGTTTTTCACATTTTTTTATTCGGTTAGAAGACCTTTTGAAAGACGTTTTTTCTCATAATATCTCGTTACTGATTTAAGAACACAATTTACTTTGCATTTTCAAAAATGTACAATATAATTTCATGGTTGGCTTACCAGTACATATTAAAAAG
Source organism: Watsonalla cultraria (assembly GCA_964035505.1). Lineage (NCBI taxonomy): Eukaryota > Metazoa > Arthropoda > Insecta > Lepidoptera > Drepanidae > Watsonalla > Watsonalla cultraria. The sequence continues at coordinate 1,495,644 of OZ037736.1, read as the reverse complement.
ATTAAAAATATAATAAAAATACTTTTTGAGGAAAAATCAAGTATATTTGTATGTCTAAATACAACCTCTTCCTTTTTGTAAGTCGGTTTACAAATACTCTACTAAAATTTATTAGTAAAAACAGTCTCCTACGAAAACAGATCGAGGCTACCGCATTTCAAGAAACCAGATTTTAAATCTAGCTACGATACTAAAATAATTTGTATCTAGCGAGGAATTTATTGGTTTCATAGACACATACCTACAAACTTACCTTGGGTTGATAAAATAAGAGATTTATAGTCAGCATCAGTGGTAAATCAGTGGGTTGCGTTTCAATTCCGGGCTGTACCGTCACCCACGTGATTGTTAAGGTTGGGGCACACTGGATGTGTATTTATTTATATGGTTATCTATATCTACACTAATATTATAAAGAGAATATATTTGATTGTTTTTTTGTTTGATCGATCTTGAAAATTGTTTCAGCAATGGATAGCTACATCATCAGCGAGTAACATTGGCTATATTTTATCCCCATACTCCTATGGAAACAGGAACTACGCGGGTGAAACCGCGTGACGTCCGCTAGTATATATTAAAATGGATCCTTTTTTCCCAGGTATTGCTTGATTGCACAGTAATAATTGTCAAAGCTGAAGGTGAATTTGACTTTGACGGCGAAAAATTACGCTGTCAAATGACAAACTTTGTTGTCAGTGTCATATTTCTATGTAAATTTTAAAACTTTAGCAATAATTTTAACCAGAAAAATATTGGCAGTCAAAGCATGAAGTCAAGACAATTAAAAGACAAAAAGTGCAACAATTTTTCTTGATCAGGGTCTCAGGACCATGACCTCTTATTGACATGATAGTTTAACTCTATTTAACCCGTGTTATCCTGATGTTTAAGCTATGTTATTGTAAAATTTATTTAAAATCCATTCAGTAGTTTTTGCCTGACAAAGTAACAAACATCCATACATACATACTCCTATGGAAACAGGAACTACGCGGGTGAAACCGCGTGACGTCCGCAAGTATATATTAAAATGGATCCTTTTTTCCCTTGGTGATACCGTACTATCACGCGGGAATGGCTCGAACGATATCGCAAATTTATAATCTTACCGTAGCACTTTGAACAATATAAACTTTTAAATGTACGTAACCTTCTGACGTTTGACATATAATTGACACAAAACGTGCTGCAAATATCGTCAAAGAGCATGTACAAAAACTGACATTAAAAAAATATTATTTTTATCCTGCACTTTAAAAATTAATACTTTTGAATTTTTCTGTCTTTTTGTTCTGGCTAATCTCTGAAGCTTTTTAGCAAGTCCTAAAGGCGTATGAATTACATAACAGTTCAGAATGTATGCGACTGTTGTTTGACATAAATTTAAGTCAAGTCAAGTGTAGATCACATAATATTTCAGTCACTAGTTTCTGCGTGTGTGTTCGAAGCCTTACTTTCTTTTGTGATTATACAATGCGAGGATTGCTGCCGCGTTATTCTACCGCGATGTTCACAAAGGTTTCTCAGCGTCGAACTTGACGTCGAGCGTTGGTTTCTATCATAGGAAATTGATATATATATATCATAGATAATAAGGTTCAATTCGTATCTTTAAAACTGACACTCGACGACGTGTGCGACGATGAAGAACTTTACTGAATAATGCGGCTGTAAGGTTTCTCAGCGTCGCACTTACTGTCGACTGTCGGTTTCAAAGACACGAAATTGAATCTTATCGTCTATGTATTATGTATCAATTTCCTATGATTAAAACCAACGCTCATCGTCGAGTTCAACGCTAGGAATCATACAAAATAACGCCGATGTGTATGTGCTTTAAGCTTGAGGTTTGTGCGTGACGTGTGTCTGTTGAAGGATTTATGCAAACACAGCTGTGCCCCGCAGTTTCATTCGCGTAGACTTTAATTTGCGGTAACCTAATTTAAAAAAAAGTTGTAACATAAGCTGTCTGACAGTGTAAGTTCAGTTAAAATCGGTCCAGACGCTTTGCAGATTAACTGGAACATGCAGACAGACAGACAGAGATTTTCTTTTAAAATAGTTTCTTTTATGTTAGTGCCGTACCTACATACTTACATATGCAACTAGTAAATCTATAATGTTGGAATTACAAACAGACACTTCAATTTTATTCATAAGAGTCAGATAGATAACAATATCAGTTTCAAACAAAATCCCGTGTCTTATAAACAATCATATGTACAAAACAATCAACGGTACTGAGGTCAGATTTGATCTCTGTCAGGTCTCTACGGAAACCATTTGCCCTTAGGGCCAAGTTAACGGCTTATAATAGGGAAGACAAAGGTTCGAATACTGGCATTGCTAAGTATGACTTGACCGACTGGATGAGGTCAAGTTTGTTACCTCCCATCTTTAACTTTAAAGCTTGGTTGCACGGTTGTCAAAGTTAAGGCAAATTTGACGATGACAATAGCTATGACTTGAGATTTGACGGTGTAAAATGACACTGTCGAATGTCAAATTCTGCTGTCAGTGTAATTTTTTAGTAAATAAAAGTTTTAATTATGTAATAAATATAAACAGAAAAAACATCGGTATTTAAAGCTAATAGTTAATAGTCTTAATAATGAATTCTTCTGACAATTTTAAAATGGTGCAAATATTTTTATTCTTAATGAAGGACTCAGGTATTGCTTGATTGCACGATAATAATTGTCAAAGTTTAATGTGAATATGACTTTGACGCTTTGACGGCGAAAAATTACACTGTCAAATGACAAACTTTGTTGTCAGTGTCATATTTCTATGTAAATTTTAAAACTTTAGCAATAATTTTAACCAGAAAAATATTGGCAGTCAAAGCATGAAGTCAAGACAATTAAAAGACAAAAAGTGCAACAATTTTTCTTGATCAGGTTCTCAGGACCATGACCTCTTATTAACATGATTATTTAACCTGTGTTATTCTGATGTTTAAGCAATTATTGTAAAATTTATTTAAAATCCATTCAGTAATTTTTGCGTGACAAAGTAACAAACATCCATACATACAAACCTTCGCTTGTTTTATTAGTAGAATGTCTTCAGAGATGAACTTCGGTAAGGCATCATTAATGCATACGTTTATAAAATAGTGATGTGTAACGGACTTTATCGATACGGCCATCTTCCTGGTATCGTCAGGATACGGTACATTTAATGCACTTACCGTTATAACGATGTGAATTTAATTATAAAACTCGGTCGCTCATTAGATATCGATTTTGGCAGTGTTATCGATGCACGATGTTCGAAGACTTATTGCAAGATCAAAAGTATGATTCACACTTTTGCACTCGAAATACTATCTGAAATTAGAGTCAAGTCAGACATATATGATCACGAGCTATATTCCCCAAAGGGGTAGGCAGAGGTGTTGTAATAACAACACCCACTTTTGATGATTAAGTACCAACGTGACAAGTGGGTCCATCGCCGTCTCAGACACTATACATACGTCTATGAATTACTTCTCAAACATATTATGCAGGATTCTTCACGATGTTTTCCTTCACCGTAAAGCACGTGGGGTGAAATTACTGTACACTAGCGGACCTCACGCAGTTTCACCCGCGTAGTTCCCGTTACCGTGGGAGTACGGGGATAAAATATAGCCTATGTTACTCGCTGATGGATAGCTATCCATTGCTGACAAAAATTTCAAGATTGGTCTAGTAGTGTCGGAGCCTATTCAATACAAACAAACAAATCTTTCCACTTTATAATATTGGTATAGACTAGCTGTGCCCCACGGTTTCACCCACGTAGATTCAGTTTCTTTCTTATTGTCGCGGAACCCAAATATTTTTAATAAATTAAAGTAGTCTAAGTTACTCCTTGAAACATCAGCTACCTGCCAGTGAAAGTCTCGTTAGTCAGTCCAGCCGTTTCATAGATTACCCGGAACAAACAGACAGACAGAAAAAACATTTAAATGTTGGTTTTTTAGTGTCGTTAGCGTGTATACTTTCATATGCATTTAGTGAAAATCTGTTATTTTGATATTACAAACAGACACTTCAATTTTATTTATCTGTATAGATGTAATCTCTGAAACGGCTGGACCGATTTTAACAGGACTTTCACTGGCAGGTAGCTGATGTTTCAAGGAGTAACTGAGGCTACTTTTAGTTATGAAAAATATTATGGTTCCGCGACAATAAGGATGAAACCAAATCTACGCGGGTGAAACCGCAGGGCACAGCTAGTATTTTAATAAAATGAAGGCACAGTGATATTACGCGGATAATATGTGGAATGATACATCCTTTGGCTTAATAACTGTAGTATTTAACGGTCCCGCACTCCCATTCTCACCGCAATATTAATATGACAAACGAGGTTGGTGTCACTACTGTATTTAAATTGACGAATTATTGTTCCCATTAAACGAACGATGCATTCATTAGGATTAGAGACCGGTTCTTAATTGAGCTGTTAATAAAAGCAGGGTTATTCTGCAAAATATCTCGAATCTTCTGCGGAACATTAGGTCCTGGGGGCCTACTCGCTTTCTCCGAAAAACGAAGCTTCGGCCGAAAGTTCGCAAAGTTCCTACCACGGTTATTATTCGTTCTAAAATTACGTCCGAACGTGGACTGCTAGAAAATTCTTTGACATTTATATATTTTAATCCTACTTTGACAAAAGTATTAAACGAACGAAACTTTGAATTTGATAAAAACAAAGCGATACTGAAACTACGTTTAATTATCGTTCGTTTGCGAAGTTTCGTTGTCGGAGAAAGAGGGTAGACCTCCAGAGTTAGATCCTTGGGTCAGGCTGTGTTCATGCGTTTTTCAATCTGTCATTTCACAGTAGCACCCCGGAGTCTGGATTAGAGCCTAGTTAATGGCAATTGGCTTGCTCCTTTATTATATTGAACTTAAAAATTATGAGGAATGAGTAGTTAATAAACACCTCTGCCTGCCTCTTCCCTTCCAGGAATACGGGCGCTAAGACTTGTATGATACTTATAGGTAATTGTGTTAAGGTTAAATTTTCTTTGTAGGGACGGAGTGAATTAATTACACGTCTTTTGCGAACGACTGTTTATTGTGTACTTACTTACATAGGTACATGCATTTCATTAAATTTGTATCGGACACTTATAAAAATAGTTTAAAACTATTTCCAGCGAACTAGCAGTGTGCTTTCACGAATTAAGAGCGCTCAGCTTAAATAGTGGGGATAGGACACATGGGACTACTGCACACTTAATTAAGATCCTCGCGGAATAGACCGATAGTATCTTAAGATTTAATTGAATAAAATGGAATAACGCAGGCGTCAACTAATGATTATGGCGTTTTAAACAAGTCCCAACCATTGACTTGTCAATGTTTTCCGCCGGTTTGTTAACGAGGTGTTAATAACGTCATGTTAACGGTGTGACTAATTGGCGGACACTTTTTTAATGGTAGTTATTATTTTTGGGATGTGTTTGACTTGAATATTGGGCTATTGATTACTTCCTTACTTTATTTTGTCATAATTTTATTTTGGTTAAGGTGTGTTATTTAGCGAGAAAAGAAAGGAGAAGATTATATAGTTATCTTTTTTTTTCTAATAATTGATTTATTTTATTTTTTTTTGTTAAAAAATAATGATGAAAATTAAAGAAAACTTCATGTCAAGATTCTTTTTTATTTTTTTTTCTGTTGATAATCGTTATTCTGTGCAATTTGTTTATTCTTGTACTATGACTGAAAGCATGGAAATTTTTTGAATAAAAAAAAAATCATTGACCTTTTTCAGGTCTCCGAAGATGTGGAGGAACTTATACATAACACCTACTTTTCCCCGAAAAGGATTAAGTGCTAAAGTGACAGATGGTGAGTCCATTGCAGTCTCAGGCACTATACATAATATGTGTTAGATTATTATTTATTAATTAACGAAATTATTTATATTTATTATTATTATTATTTACTAACGAAAGTAAAAAATATTTTATTAAAATTAAGGCTGTGATATTACTTAAACAGAAAATCAAACCCAGGCCTTAGGTCTCAACCCAAACATCAGAGTCACTGAGGCACTAATACTAATGCTTAGATAATTGCAGAAAATATCTTCTAGGTTCCATCACTTAGCTCCGAGATTCTACTTACAACCAGACAGACTGTATTTAAATTCTAATCAAGTGGGTACAATCGCGATGTAAAGTTGTATTGGATATTGTTGCTAACTTTTGTTTTTTTTGATGCTTCAAAAAGGTGGCAAGCAAGTACGAAGGCTGCCTGATGTTAAGTAGCTACTGAAGTCCGTAAACTTGACCAACACCAATACAGTCACTCACGCATTGCACACTTTACTTAGCACAGCCTCCACCCTTCTCCTCCATGGCGATCTTACTCATTTAAAACAACGAGGGTCTAGTGCGAGTTTTTCATTGCCGCCATCACAAGTCACCGCGTCGACGTAAACGCAGATTTGTATAGGATCGGAACAGCTCCTCTGTCGGCCTAAACATGACACTATTGTGAGACTATACGAAGCTGCGATTTTAAGAAAACTCGCATTAGGCTCTCTGGTGCAAACTCAAACTCAACTCAAAAATATCTTTACTCGACTAGACTTTTAACAAAGTACTTTCTAATCGTCAGAATGGCATAATTACACAGGATTATACATGCTACCGCCAAGTTCAGAAAGTTGCTTTTACTGAGAAGAATCTAGCTCAGTATTCTCTTCCTTGGCGACCTTACTCATCACAGGAACATAGCACTACTCCACGGTGGAATTGAAGAGATGAAGCTACTTTAGCTACTTTTAAGGACTATTTTAATCTATGTTTTGTAAAAAGGGTTAACCTTTTTATGCAATTACTATGAAATCAACCATATCAATAAATATGTAATGGCTATAATTTGTTTCTTTAACCATCGCTTCCATTAAAGTCAATGAGGGCGAAAACACTTACATATAAGCGAATTTAATACCATTTAGGTAAAATACTTATAGGTAAAGAGGATTCTTTAGAACAGAACATTACCCTATAAAATACAATTGTCGCTTACAATCAAATGGACGAAGAGCCGGTAAAGTACATTAACATTTTGTCGTGTTACATTTTATTGCTTGTGAAAATACTTGCGTAGATTTTGTTCGATAGCGATCTAAATAAAGTTCTAAGAATAGAATCTACGAAAGAGTGAGGAGTAAGCCTAATGATTCACTTGAAATATTGAAATAATTGTAAACAATATGCGAAGGATAGGATTGTTGCAACACCCATTTTGCCTCGAAGATGACTAGAGCTAATATCACAGATTGTGAGTCCTTCCAAGTCACTCCTCTGCCTACCCCTTCGATGAATACAGGTTAACTCCAACTTATCCAAATAATTAATGAACAAAAGTAGCTGTAGATTTACAACACGTGCTTTATGGTGAAGGAAAAACCTGCATATGTCTGAGAAGTAATTCTAAGACGTATGTATAGTGCCTGAAACGGCTATACATACGTCATCATCTGTCACGTTGGTACTTAATCATCTTGTGTGAAAAGTGGGTGTTGTTATTACACCTCTGTCTACCCTTTCGGGGATTACAAGCGTGAGCATGCGTATGTATAAATCAGCCAGTAATACTAGACTTTTCCAAAATGAGGTAGTTAAGTCACTAGCATGCCAAAACTAAAGCGTAATTTAAATATTTAAATAATTGAAAACATTATGCAGATTTGTCCCAACAAAAAACCGTACACCCTTGCCTACCCCTTACGCTTATACTAATCCTTTTCGGAGAAAAGTAGGTGTTGTGTATAAGTTCCTCCACATCTTCGGAGACCTGACTTTTTGAGGTCAATGATTTTTTTTTATAAAAAAATTTCCATGCTTTCAGTCATAGTACAAGAATAAACAAATTGCACAGAATGACGATTTTCAACAGAAAAAAAATTCAAATGAATATTGTAAAAAATCTTGACATGAAGTTTTCTTTAAGCTAATATAATTATTAATAATTATTTTTAACAAAAAAACATTCAAAATAAAATAGATCATTCATTAAAAAAAAAAAAAAAAACTATATAATCTTCTCCTTTTCTCGCTAAATAACACACCTTAACCAAAATAAAATTATGACAAAATAAAGTAAGGAAGTAATCAATAGCCCAATATTCAAATGTCAAAAACATCCCAAAAATAATAACTACCATTAAAAAAGTGTCCGCCAATTAACTCCGGTCTCGAACAAAAGTAGTCGAAGGATTAAGACGTAAACAATTAAATCATGGGTAACACTTCTGTGCCTGACTCTCCACCGAGTAAGGTAATACCATAACGCGTCCACTTTTATTTTTACTCGTCTCGTCTACAATTCTCACACGGTCGAGTAAATTTCATTTTAGAAATCTCAACTGGTTTTTAGGCTTTAGGAAAGGTGCGGTAGCTATTGTGGAAGGATGTTTTTATAGATTGATTAGCTATGCCCCGCGGTTTCACTAGCGTAGATTTAGTTTCATTCTTTTTTTTTTTTTTAAATTAGCCTAAAACACTCCTTGAAACATCAGCTATCTGCCAGTGAAAGTCCCGTTAAAATCCATCCAGCCGTTTACGCGTGATGCCGTGACCAAGGGAAATGTGGATTCATTTTTATATAACCTATTAATTGTTATTTTGATACCGTTTTCGTGTCAGTTCGAGATTTATTTGGCATCGAAATATTAGCAAAAACAAAAGAGATTTTCACTTCAATACGACACAAATTAACATATTTTTGAGAATGCTCCGCAAACATTCAAAATTTAAATAATTTTATTCAATAAAGGACGCATGGAGCACTCATTGAGCCAAAAAATAGTCAGGCAGTTTGTATTTTATCGACTGCACTTTTAACTAGGCTTTGTTTATAATAAAAATGTCGAACAAATTATTGACAGCGAAGATTTTAATTAATACTATTCAACGAAAAAAAAACTCTTGTATGTTTTGAAATTAGATTTGTTTTCGTATACGTTTCGTTACAATCATAAGTAATTATCTATTTTATACACGTCATTTTATTTGTTTGTGCGTAAAAATAAAAAGTTAAAGAGTTGTTCTAAAAACCAGAATCGACCTCTTGTGGTAACTTTAACACTCTCTGTTAAAGTTATTTTAAAATAACTTTTAAGTGTTTAAGTGAATTTTAATATTTACTTTAGACACCTTAGACACTTTAATTCTAGTTTCGTCCATTAAACTGTGGAGCAATGTTTATTTAATAAGTACTTACTACAGCCGCGTTATTCACTAAGGATTCGCAGCTTCACACTCGTCGTCGAGTGTCGGTTTTAAAGACGCGAAATTGAACCTTCTCCTCTACTAGCTGTGCCCCGCGATTTCACCCGCGTAGATTTAGTTTCACGCTTAATTTCGCGGCACTCTAATATTTTTGATAAATAAAAGTAGCCTAAGTTACTCCTTGAAACATCAGCTACCTACCAGTGGAAGTCCCGTTAAAATCCGTCCAGCCGTTTCAGAGATTACCAGGAACAAACAGACAGACAGACAGACAGACAGGCAGAGAAAATTTTTAAAACTTGGTTTTTTAGTGTCAGTAGCGTGTATACTTTCATATGCATTTAGTGAAAAGCTGTTATTTTGGTATTACAAACAGACACTCCAATTTTATTTATCTGTATAGATTATGCATGTAAAGTCTCAGCCCGATCGGTTTAAAATTGACAAAGTTTCATACAAACTTACATCCCCTATTTTATCCCCTTGGGGGTAGAATTACTCAAAATCCTTTCTAAACGGATGCCTACGTCATGACATCTACCTGCATGCCAAATTTCAGCCCGATCCGTCCAGTGGATTGGGCTGTGCGTTGATAGATCACTATGTCAGTCAGTCACCTTTGAGTTATAAATATTTAGATGTGTTATGTATCAATTCCTAAGATTGTAACCAACGCTCGTCGTCCAATTCGATGCTGAGAAACCTTAGTGAATTACGTGGTTAGACGGTAAACGTTTACGTCAGTCAGCCTATAATCATATGTCTTCTGACACTATACCATTAAATAGACAAGTTTGTAAACGACTAAAAAATAGCCCTTAACTACGAGGCTTAATTTCTTTGTAGATACATTGATTTTCTTATGCATAAACTCACGGCTTCTTAGAAGCAGGGGGAAATTGATACGTTGGCTGCCCTAGGCCTACTAAAGACTGCCGCCCCCCCCTCCCTATGTGCTGTAAAGCATAAAATTAAATCAACTATAGAAAAAACGATAGTCAGTAAATTATTTAATTATCTCAATCAGTATTTCAGATACTGATTCTTACCACGCGGATCAACTACAAAAAAAAAATACGATCAAATTTTGCCGCCCTAGGCCCGGGCCTACTCGGCCTATAGGGAAATGCCCTTGATTAGAAGGGTAAAAAGTCCACAACACCTACTTTTTACCCTAAGAACCATGGTGGTCGTAGGGTTTGAGCAGTCGCCTGGTACGCAAGCAACGCAAGTTCGAATCCCAGCGGCCTGTACCAATGAGAAACGTGCATATGTTTAAATCAATCATATTCGGTGAGAATTTGTGGGTGTTATTGTTACAATACCACTGTTTACCTTTTTGGGGACCCTTCTGGTATGGCGTGAGCATATTTTGAAAAAAAAAATAATGTTATGATTTTTGTGTTGGTCTATTGGTCGCTAATGCTGTTACTCAACATGAGTCCTAAGTTCGAGCCCTGGGTTGGGCAAAGTATTGGGTTTTAACCGATTTCAAAAAAGGAGAGGTTCTCAACACGTTTTTTTTTGTTCCCTCATCTCTCTTTTGTCGATCCAGTTTCGACTGGATGATTCTATTTCTTGTGTAATTCCTCAATAGAAGCCCGGAGTCTGGATTAGTGCCTGGTTCAATGGCAATAGCGTCGCCCCCTATTGTATTCCCATACAATAGGGGGCGACGTACATACGTACACCCACGTTTCGTAGTTATGTTTAAGTCCCCTTAAACATAACTACGAAACGTGGGTGTACTATAAGTACGGTTCGGGGAATACAGACGTGAGCATTTATGTATAAGTTTAAAACTGCAATATTATAATTTTATAACAGCTAGATTGCGTGTTTATTAGTAAATAAAAAGTCGGATAGGAAATCGTTTACATTACAAATATCTACATATATGGACAGCTTTGATCTCATTTCTGAGCAAAGTCAAGAGCAATGCTAAAGAATTTGCATATTTTCGCATCTCATCGCCATAGTAAAACTTGTGAACAGTACTACATTTACAGAGTAAATTACAAAAACATTAAATAAAATCAAAAAATCTAAATATCTTTGTTTGATTAGAATTCTTACAAATAATTTTCAAATCGTCAGAAGGACACAAATTATACATTAGACAGCATTATAAATGTTACCACCGGGTTCGGAAGGTTGCTTTTGTTGAGAAGAACTCGGCAAGAAACTCAACAATTTCAAAACTTAAACTAAATTTATATGGATTAAGTAGATAACTTAATTCTTTTATCCACTTTTCTATTCCCCTCAAAGAATAATCATAGAAAAATACATGATTAAAGATTGCAATTTTTTTAAAATCTAATACGTCAAATTCTGGCCATTTCTTGCCAGGTTCTTCTCAGTAAAAGCAACCTTCCGAACCTGGTGGTAGCATGTATAATCCTGTGTAATTGTGTCATTCTGACGATTTGAAAGTACTTTGTAAAAGTCTAATCGAATAAAGATATTTTTGACTTTGACTTTTACTTTGAAACTCCTCCGAAACGGCTGTACCGATATGTATGAAATTTTGTGTGCATACCGGGTAGGTCTGAGAATCGGCCAACATCCTTCATACCCCTATAAGATATAGGTGATCCACCCAAAAAAAATTGGCAATTTTCAAAAAAAATATTTTGATCTACAATTTTTTTGGGTCACGTAAGTTTCATAAATTCATTTAGGTGCTGTCACTTTTATGTACTATGTAAGTGTAGGCGCTATAAATAAATAACGCGAATCCAAATGTGGGTTTCGTGAAAGCCTTATTTGATTGAGACACTAAAAGCCACGACTTTCGCCTTATAATGTTGTTTGCAAATAAAACTATTTTTAGCCGAAAATGAAAACTTCACCTTAATGTTAATCGTGCCTCTACTAGTTTGTCCTACGGCTTCACCCGCGTAGACTTTTCATGAGTGGTCATATGTTGTGGAACCCTTAGATTTTTTAAAAATAAAATTAGCAACAGTTACTTCTTGGACCATCAGCTGTCTGCCAGTGAAGGTGCCATTAAAATCAGTCCAGCCGTTTCTCAGCCTCGACTCGACGATGAGCGTCTGTTTCAATAATAGGAATTTGATACATAAACCATAAAGAATAAGGTTCAATTTCGTATGTTTAAACCAACACTCCACGACGAGTGCGACGCTGAGAAACCTTAGTGAATAACGCGGCTGAGCTTAGTCGGAACAAACAGACAGACACTTTACTGCTACGACTAGAATACTCTTTTCAACAATAAAACAATATTAGGGTTCCGCAAATTAAGCCCCCCATGAAATCCAATGCAGTCGAAACCGCGGAGCACAGCTAGTTGTTAATGATGAAAAAAAAGTCATCCCATAAAATTCTCCTGCCTATATAACTTAAGTACCTACAATATCCTTTATTAACAAACACAACGCCGAACAACGCATAACAAAAACATCCAAGTAATTTAGTGAGGCGAGCGCACGATAAAACTTATCGATAAATTCAAACAAGTTAGAACTCTAGGCATCTATAAATTTAAACGTTACGACCACTGGCTGCGTAAAATTAATAATGTCCATACTTTCCTCGTATACAATCGTGTATTAACTCTTTAAGAGTGAGCTCGATATTTATCTTAGCCTTCACCGTATGTATTTATTACGAGTGTAAATTTGCAGTGATTTGCTTTTGCATTAAAACGACTGTTAATATACGTAACGTATGAAAATATTGAGTATTATATCACAAATTGATGTATTAACCTTACCCTTTCTAAAGTGGCTTTGTTTTGTCGGTATTTTTATATCCTTTTAAACATTAGCTCATGAATTTCAAGAAATCGTAATAAATATAAAAAAATCAAGAAGATTTTGATCCCATTGGCATTTATAAATGTTTTTTATACTCTCGCAATTTGTAGTCATACTTATAGTTTCTTGGGACTTAAAATATTCACAATATAACCACTGGCATTTCACATTTAACTTCTTTTAATTTGTAATATTTATTAAATCCTAGAATGACAAATTATCTGACCAACATTTCAATAGTTTTACTATGAGAAACAGATGACAGAGTTATAATGAATAGTAGGGATGTGTACAGCGGTCTAACTATGAGCTTTTAATGCAATGATAGTTCAGCTGTGTGATAGTGACAGATGTATACACGTTATATAAATCTGTCTCATAATAAGACGCCAACATTCATGGCAATAAAAACTCAGGCCAGGTACATTTTGCCCTGCCTGTGGATGCCTGGTCTAATTCACGTGACTGCCTTGATCAAGTGCTTAAAAGTACTTAAATTATTTAATTCATCGGAATTATTTATGGTTTTCAAAAAATATTAGCTTCCAATGAAACGCATGTTAAGAAAACTGTATTTTTTTATATTCAATGAATATACAATTTTAAGTGCACTAAAAGCTATAGTCTACACCAAGTGCAGACAATAATTATCGATAGTTACCGTAAACACTTTCCCCTCCCTAGACATTAGCGACATGTCACTAACTAGTCGCCTACGCAGATTCCTATCATCATACTAGATACAACCTTGACGATGTGACCCCAATATTGAATATATTAGAGTCTATTGTAGATGCCAAGATGCTTACCGGGTAGGCAGCTTAGCTTAAAGCGTAACATATTGCGATGGAACCGGACTCTCACTCCTTAACTCAAACTGTGGCTTAAGATAATCTTTGGTTGAGAAATTTACCGTCTCTTTTAGTGATATCAAATACTAGAGGACGTCACGTGGTTTCACCCGCGTAGTTCCCGTTCCAGTGGGAGTACGGGGATAAAATTTAGCCTATGTTAATCAGTGATAATGTAGCCTTCGAATGGTGAAAGAATTTATAAAATTGGTCCAGTACTTTTTGAGCAAATTCGTTACAAACATACTTACATACAAATCTTTCCTCTTTATCTGCACTCATATCCAACAGTTTTGACTTGATGACGTCAGTGCTGACCACAATGCCGGAATGCTCAATAGCCATGATCATCGGGCCAAACTTTTCAGGCAAACCCGCCAACAAAAGACATCCAACCCATTCATCATCAATCTTGAACCCTGTACCTCGCAATTTCTGTGCTGTATCTACTATTTGTGTAACATAGTTAGTCATAGATTCACTGTCTTCTAAGCGTAATGATATCAAATGGCGAAGTAAACTTATTTTTCTTTGAAAGCCAGAATCGTCAAATAGATTCTTCAATCGCTTCCATACATCCTGAACCGTTTTTTCATCCTTTATATGAACGTAAAGCGACGAATCAATAGTCATAATTAACTTTGCTTTAGCCTTTTGAGCGTCTGCTTCTGTGATGGTTGCTTCACGTTCCTTCTTGATGTCAAGTCCTTCAAGAATCAGGAAGTTCTCGGCAGCAAAAGCCCACTCGTCGTAATTTTCACGACCCTTGAGTTTGGGAACATTTACGATGTAGCTTCCCGCCATTTTTCACTTCTCAATACTTCGTAATGTTTTAGTCACTGATAACACAACACTATGTCCCGACAGTATGTTCTTTGCTGAATCTAGTCTAGGCAATATATATTATACGCCAACTAACGTTTTTAGATAACTTTCTAGCACTTTTTACGATTTTTTACACTACTGGGCTCCATAACCTATTGAAACGCAGTTGAGATTTTTTCATAGACTAAACTTTTATTTTATAATTTTGTTACCATAAACAATAATTATCAGTATAGATAGTTTTAATCATTGCTTGTCCTGACTGCTGAGCCTAACCAGCTGATTGCAAGGATTTGAAATTTAAAGGGAATTTTTCTTGGGAGGTAATATTTTTTTTAAAATTTTGAGATCTTTAGAACATTGAATTTGTATTTTGTATCTATCTAACCTTTAAACTTCAGTTTCAGATATTAATCGGAACAAACAGACAGAACAGACGGCCAGATAGAGATTTTTTTTATTTTTTACTACCTGTGCCCCGCGGTTTCACCCGCGTAGAGTTAATTTCATGGGTGTCCGCGGAACCCTAATGTTTTTTTTTATTCAAAGTTATTTGTAACATTAGCTACCTGCCAGTGAAAGTCCTGTTAAAATCGGTTGAGCCGTTTCGGAGATTACCCGGAACAAACAGACAGGCAGACAGACAGAGATAAAAATTAAAACGTGGTTTTTCAGTGTCAGTACCGTGTATACTTTCATATGCATTTAGTAAAAAGCTG
Organism: Watsonalla cultraria; assembly: GCA_964035505.1. Taxonomy (NCBI): domain Eukaryota; kingdom Metazoa; phylum Arthropoda; class Insecta; order Lepidoptera; family Drepanidae; genus Watsonalla; species Watsonalla cultraria. Next base: position 1,480,208 of record OZ037736.1, on the reverse strand, counting down.
TTATTTTGGAATTACAAACAGACACTTCAATTTTATTTATCTGTATGTATGTATACATAACTTTGAATCTATCTTGTCAAAAGCATCATTATATTTGTGTTTTTATGACCAAATTAACGATTAGGCATAAGTACTTTACCACAAAGTTGTTTTAGATCTCAAAAAAAAACACACACCAATCGTCAGCTTTCAAATATTTACTAACTTATAAGGGTACCTATCATCATACTCATATCTTGCAAATATTGTGCGATGACGCGTCGAGCTGTACTACATATGCCCACGCCTGTATTCCCCGAAGGGGTAGGCAGAGGTGTTGTAATAACAACACCCACTTTTCACCGACGATGATAAAGTGCCAGCATAACAGATGGTGAGTCTATTGCCGTCTCAGGCACTATACATAGGTCTTTGAATTACTTCTCAGACATATGCAGGTTTCCTCACGATGTTTTCCTTCACCGTAAAGCACGTGGTGTGAAATCGTACATAAGTTTTGAGAAAAACTCATTGTTATAGGCCTCGCTGGGATTGCATGCTGATTAAATGCTGTAATATGATCTAAACTCCTTGTACATACGCTTATTTGATTCTCAATTAATGTTGAAAGCTGACCTCCTGCTAACAATATGTTTGTGCCTTGCACAGTTCTGTAAGTTATCAGAAATAGAATGGAATTTTAAAAGCATATTCATACTGTTATAGTCTGGCTCGAGTTAAAATGCAATTAACAGACATTTTAGATAGGGCATAATTTCCTGAGCCTTCTTTAATCTATACCTTTGTAACTCCCGACGCAAAAAGAGGAGTGGTGTCTGTCTGTCTGTGCATCGTAACTCTAAAAGGACGGATCGATTCCGATGCGGTTTTTATTTCATTTGATACCTAGTTTCTTTACGTTAGTTTTTAGCTATGTTTCTGGCTAATCGCTGAATCGACTGGACCGATTTTAACAGGACTTACACAGGCACTTAAGGATAGCTGATTTTATATAAAATACTTTTATTAAAAAAACTAGCTGTGCCCCGCGGTTTCACCCGCGTAGATTTAGTTTCATCCTTATTGTCACGGAACCCTAATATTTTTAAATAAATTAAAGTAGCCTTAGTTACTCCTTGAAACATCAGCTACCTACCAGTGAAAGTCCCGTTAAAATCGGTCCAGCCGTTTCAGAGAGTACCCGGAACAAACAGACAGACAGACAGAGAAAATAAAACTTGCTTTTTTAGTGTCAGTAGCGTGTATACTTTCATATGCATTTAGTGAACAGCTAAAACACTTCAATTTTATTTATCTGTATGTATAGATGCATAGATTGGGTTCCTCGAAATAAAGTGGGGCACAGTTATTTTAGAAACATATCATGTCTTGACAGATCTCCACTTAACGGCATGTTCAAAAATATATATTTTCCCCGCAAATGTCTTAATTTTGATCTCAATATCAAACATCTAGAAAACGTAATCAACTAGGATTGCTAACTGACGAGATGCAATACCTTCCTTAGCGTCCACAAATTAAGATTCAAAATGCCTAATGAGTACTTTTATAACCGTCATAACTGGATCCCATGATAAATTATAACAGTTTTACCCGCGTTGAAAATACTGGATTAACTTGTCCATTTAAGAAGTCGTAGTGATTGTATCTGTGGCCAACATGGATTGGTTCACTAGATATGGTCGGGTTTTATCCATATATAATCAAGTTGTGGTTCCCATGCATTCTTTTATGTTGTTGTTACGTTTCTGATATGTTCATCATACATCTATACAGATAAATAAAATTGAAGTGTCTCTTTGTAATTCCAAAATAACAGCTCTTCCCTAAATGCATATAAAAGTATATACGGTATTCACATAAAAAACAAGATGGTATTTTGTTAAAAGTGTAATCAATAAAGTATTTTTTTAATTTGAATTTTATAAAATAAACCAATTATTTTGTATTATCTGTCTGTTTGTCTGTTTGTTCCGGCTAATCTCCAAAATGGCTGCAGCACAAACAAAATAATACTTTTAACGCTTCTGCCAGAGCTTAACTAAATTGCTGAAGCAGTTGAGCAGTAGGACATAGTTTGAATTATTGAACATTTTACACTCCAAACTTACCGTCAAATTTGTTGGCAGCAATAATATCTGTAACAAGAAGCAAAAAAATCATAAGTATGTCATAACCAAAAATTCTCCGATTTTAAGCAACACTAACCCAAGCCGGTAGTTGGATGGGTGACCGCCCGCGTTCCCTCCGTGCCCCGGAGAGCACGTGTCCTGGTTGCCAATTTAACATTTGTGGCAATCGTTACAGATCAGTCTGAGGCTTAGGAAGTCTGACTACTGGTTTAACCCAGAATACCGATTTTCATCGTAAAACTTACGAAGGTCATATGACAATTGCTTCGAATAAAAATCAGGTGTTCAGCCACATGGGTTGAATCAAGTGCCGACCCCAACAATGTATGGGATAAGGCCAGGGAGACGATTAAGTACTTTTAAGAGTGGTATCCAAGGTCATACAAAAAATATTTTTTGCATTTTCCAAGTTCATTGACACGCCCGTATTAACTCAATCACTCATATGTTTCATTTAAAGCGAATACAGAGACGTTTCGGTTCGTTGGTCACCCTATTCTTAACAACCACTTATCATTTTAAATTCTACCTTATTGAATACCCAACAAAGGTGGAATTCCTTCGCAAAAATAGCGATAGACTTATCATGAAACCTTTAAGGTAATTTGTGCAGTTTCCGAATGGTAATAAGGTATAAAATCGAATGGATGTTATTTATTGGAACACAATGTTCATTTTGTGTAATAAGTGAGATATTTTGCAAGGAAATTACTAGTTTCAAGGTAGCATCCTGTCCCGTGACGTTTATGAGATGTTCTGACGATACTACATGAAAGAACTATGTTTTCTGTTTAAATACTGGGATTATATCAATTACATAATAAATATTTGAGTACAGAGTGCTTAGTGCAAGTTTTTCTCTGCCGCCGTCACAAGTCACCGCGTCGACGTAAACGTAGATTTGTATAGGACCGCAACAGCGCCTCTGTCGGCCTAAAGATGACTCTATTGTGAGCCCATACAAATCTGCGTTTACGTCGACGCGATGACTTGTGACGGCGATTTTAAGATAACTCGCACTAGGCACTCAGTACTAGGTATTATCTTGGTTTTTTCTTAATTTCCGAACGTTATGTTATACTGTGTACCCATCTTATAAGGAGAGTCGAGACTTTTACGCGCACATTATTGTCACAGGGAATCGGGATATCAATTTAATGTCGTCACTTTTTTTAGTTTTTTAGAGGAGCTCATGCCACATTTGCCACATGCGCATATGATTCGATCAGCGAAGTTAAGCAACCATACGCCTAGCCAGTAGTTATATGGGTGACAGCCCGAGTTCCCTCCGTGCTTCGGAGAGCACATTAAGCCGTCGGTCCCGCTTGCCAATTTAACATCTTTGGCAATCGTTACAGGTCAATCAGAGGCCTAAGAAAATCTGACAACTGGTTTAACTCAGATTGTCGATTTTCCTCAAAAAGGGGTTACGAACGTCAAATGGCAGTCGTTTCGTATAAAAATCAGGTGATCAGCCACATCGGGTTGAATCAAGTGCAGACCCCAAAAACATGGGAGATGATGGTCATAAGAGTTCATGATAGGGCCACGGGACGAACGGACTACAGACTCTTAGTAAAAAGGTCCCGTTTATACGGAACCTTAAATTTAAAAGTTTCTTGGAAACAATGGGTAACTTATTAATTAATTAACGGGTGATTTTTATACTTAGGATAATATAACTAACTCTCATTTATGTATACAAAGTGCATGTTCATGTTTCGTAACCTACTATATTTTGTTAACCCGTGGAAATCCTATTATTAGCCTTACTATCAATCTGTTTTACGACTAGTTCATATTTTGTTATAACGCCGTTGGTTTTCCTTAATAAAATAAATAAATAAATAAATAAACTCTCATACTCTCATTTATAGAGCTTAACTTTAAACCATGAGTATTACTGCACTTGTATTATGCGTGAACGCAGCTGACTCCCTACAAGGACGCCGTGCGGATATCCTGCCACCATCGCACATATTAATAGCCTTATTTTAACTCTATGGTCCACCACAGAATATAAATTATACGTTATAATACTCTTACTTAACGCTTCTGTGGTCTGCTAGTCAGTTGATCTATATTTACTTAAATGCAAAACGCAATTTTAAAGTTCCCAAACGGAATGATTATGATTATTTTTATGACTAGCTGTGCCCTGCGGTTTCACCCGCGTAGATTTAATTTGATTACCGCGGAACCCTATATTTTCTTTATAAATAAAAAGCCCATGGTACTCCCTGTAACATTAGCTATCTGCCAGTGAAAGTCCCGTTAAAATCGGTCTATTCGTTCCCAGAGATTACTCTTTGGCAAATAACTCGTTATTAGGTACCAATTCTTTGCGTTTTTATACTCGAGATAATTTCTAAACGCAATGTCCTATTGGAATAAAACAAACATTATTTTACTTCTACATGAATACCCTTGATAGCATAATGCTTGATTCGGATAAGAATTAATATTATGATACACATTTAACGTAGTTTCATTCTTAAGGCGATAATTTTTTTTATGAACATTAAAGCGGTTATTGTGACTAAACTATGAGAGTTAGATATATGCTCTCGCGGACTTTTTTGTAGATCTTAATAAGACCTACAAACCCGTAGTACATCATTTTGTTCTATTGTCAATAGTTTTTGCAGCGTACGCATAAATAGGTTTTCGATTTTACACCTTAGGTTAGAAAATTGCAATTTACTTACGGACCCCTAATTTTTATGAGAATAAAATATGGCCTATAGCCTTCCTCGATAAATGGACTATCCAACACTGAAATAATTTTAGAAATCGGACCAGTAGTTCCTGAGTTTAGAGCGTTCAAACAAACAAACAAACAAACAAACTCTTCAGCTTTATAATATTAGTATAGATATATGATTCTCGAATGGTTACAATTATTGTAGATGTTACTCCCCAACTAACTTTTTATGATGCTATTTGTCACAAAAGCAATTGATATTTTGCGGACAATTTTAGGAATCTTCATAGGAAAGTGTCAAACAGGTGAATTGCGAAAAATATTAATCATTCTGAACTGCTAAGTGACCATTTTGTCATTTCGATGATGAATCATATTCGGATCACAGTATGATTCCCCCAAAGTGGCCTTTTTAGACCTTTTGTTCCGTTAGCACAGTGAGTTACGTCCTATTATGAAGTTAAACAACAATGTTACATTCGTACAAGAGGTGCTAATTGTTAAGTTCGGTGATCTCCGTAGGGAATGTTTGCTGATGCTAGAGTTGTTAAAACATCGATGGATTTACATGTCGATAAATTGCCGCGTACATCTCAGAAAAAAATATAAGTATAGAAATCGAGACTACTGAAAAATCACAATTTTAAAAGTTTGAGACAAGAGTGATGTTCAGAGGATAGCCGTGGTCATCATCTCCCTGGCCTTATCCCATACATTGTTGGGGTCGGCACTTGATTCAACGCGATGTGGCTGATCACCTGATTTTTATACGAAGCGACTGCCATCTGACCTTCGCAACCCCTTTAACGAGGAAAATCTGTGATCTGAGTTAAACCAGTTGACAGATTATTTTAGGCCTCCGACTGACCTGTAGCGATTGCCAAAGATTGGCAATTGGCGACTGGGACCGACGGCTTAACGTGCTCTCCGAGGCACGGAGGGAACTCGGGCTAGGGTAGCTTAATTTCACTGATCGAATGATATGCGCAATAGCAACTGTGCCACAAGCTCCTCAGAGGATAGCCGTGGTCATTTCCACTATAATATTATAATGTATTTGTTTTGTTGTACATACATACATACCGGTCAATATCGATATTGAATATAGCGACCTTCCGCTCATAATCCTGTATATTCATGTTATTCTGACGATTTGCGATTAACGATTATAATAATAGGTTTTTAATACCGGTGGTAAATTCCTCGACATTCATAAGTGCAAAATCAAAATCAAAAAGTTTTATTCAACATAAGGGACACTTGGAACACTTATTGAACGTCATTTCTCTTACGCTAACTTAAGTTAATTTACTACCGTTTCCAAATGTAAGCCTGTCAGGAGAAGAAACGGCGAAACAAACTCCCCGGTTTTTTGTTACGCTTGCGTTATCAGGGCCTAAACTGAATAAATCATTTTCATTTTCATTTTCAACAGAGGGAAGGGCACATCGTCGTACAGAGGCAGTCATGGGAAGGAGATCTCAGAAATTCGCAGCAGCATGCCTAGTACGAGTTTCCTTAAAATCGCCGTCACAAGTCATCGCGTCGACGTAAACGCAGATTTGTATAGGATCGGAACAGCGCCTCTGTCGGCCTAAACATGACACTGACTTGTGACGGCGGCAGAAAAAAACTCGCACTAGGCCCTCTAAACGCCTGGTACCTCCTTATAGAATTAATTGTCATGTTTCTCATAGAACTTCACATCGACGTCAAGTTTTATTTTATCGATACCAAACCAAAATCAATGTCACATCACTAATGTACAAGTGTTACTTTGTCTTCGATATCTCGAGTTCAAAAGGGCTTGCATATTGACGGTTTAACACCTCGTGAAGTGCATTTTACTTTAAACCTTAGCTCTTTAATGTTAGAAGTTATAATGGCTTAGTATTTTGTGAAATTCAACACTTGAAATCATGTTTCAATAGATACCTTTGTATGAGTTTGTATGACTGTATTTATATTGTGGTAAATTGTTGCTTTTATAATTCGGATGACAAGACATAGACTAAGTTAGTCCTTGGTTTATAAGTAACTCCATCTCTTTCTGTGAAAATGCAAATGATTTATTCAGTTTAGGCCCTGGTAAGGCACTTATGAATGTCGAGGAATTTACCACCGGTTCGGAAACTAGCCTTATGAGAAGAACCTGCAAGAAACTGTGATACGGATTTAAAAAGGGAATTATTTTAGTTAAAGTTTCGTGTAGTCTCATGTAATAAGGGGGTTTGTGTTAGTAAGAGATAAAAGTTATGGTACTTTTACTTCTTGTAACATCAGCTATCTGTCAGTGAAAGTTTCGTTAAAAGCGTTCCAGTTCCTAGGATAGAGATTTTTTCAAAATACATACATGTACTCATATATCATATGCTTACACCTGTATCCCATGGGGTTAGGCAGAGACCACCGTTCGCCACATGTTACCATCCTTACATACTTCTTTCGCTTCATCCACATACATGCATCTCTTCATACACTTCCTTCGAGTGCTCAGAACTTGACCTATCTGAAAAATACTATTAATTTGGTATTGGTATAAGCTTTGTTTTTAATTTTTTTAACACCGTAAATTTTTAATGTTTGATACATACTGTCATATGCATTTCGGAAAAACTTTCTTAATTTCGATTAACAAACAGACACTTAAAATGTATCTGTATAGATGTAAATTCTATGATATCTTAAGAGTCAAGTCAAAATAAATTCGTTCGTAGCGGCCATATTGATATTGCAATCAGAATTTCCCCCACGTACCAATAGATGGCATGGCTGTGTATCGTGAGTGTACATATTAAGTGCGCCGCGTATTGTTTATGAAGCTAACTGGGAATATTAATTAAGAGATAGGCGCATTTCCCGAAACAGAAAGCATCGGTTCCCATGATGTCATAGGAAGTGAATGTACACTGAACATTAATAGGAACGGCCGTGGTGGCCGCGCATAAGTAACGCAGGTACGAATCTCACCGGGCTGGGCAAAATAGGATTTTCTAAGAACTAAAGAACTTACGTAAATAGACGATTTCCAGGTAATTTCATGTCGAAGCAAAAAAATATAATTGAAGAATTAATTCATTCACACAAAATCAAATTACATTCTCAAAAATATACGAATTTCGGTTCGTAAAATTATAACTCTATTATTCTGCTAATTAATCTATAATTGGCTTAAAAAAACCAATCGTTTCCAATTGATTTCAAGCTCATATAAATAAAAACATTGCTGATGTTCTAAAAAAAATGAAGAAACTTACAAAGGCTTATATAATTAAAAAATCAAAATCAAAAAGTTTTATTCATCATAAGGGACACTTGGAACACTTATTGAACGTCATTTCTCTTACGCTAACTTAAGTTAATTTACTACCGTTTCCGTTATAAATAATAATAACGATTGAAATGTTGATTGAAAGTACTTTGTAAAAAGTCTAATCGAATAAAGATATTTTTGACTTTTGACTTTGACTTAACGAGTAAACCATTTCATGCACTTTATATTAACATGGTTGTATAATGAAAGTCATGCTTGTACCTAGCAATGATTTCACATACAAACTTTCAACCGCCAATTAAATGTCTTAAAGGTGGAATTTCGGAAAACATTAACATAGTAACACACTCTCCAAATTTCATGTATCTAGGACCAGCGGCAGCACCCCCCCACTTATCCATCCATATCGGATTCAGGAAAAAAAAGGACCAGCGGCTTAGGTTGTGCGTTGATATAAAAGTCAGTCAGTCAGGACTTTGAATTGTATATGTAGAAGACATCTGTGTGAGCGCATCAAATAGTTGTTACGAGACACGCATAATTACAAGCGAGGAATGAAGGGAAGTTTATTATCATATGTCATGTTATGTCAAAAAGGAAGCTATTAGGAAGATGAGCTATCCTCGTATACATGCTGATTGTAATTATATAGAAGCTATTTTGACCTTTATAGCACAGTACCATGACGTCTTATTGCCATGATAGTTTCACTCTTATTATGAGACAGATGCATATGACATCTATACAGATAAATAAAATTTAAGTGTCTGTTTGTAATTCAAAAATAACGTTATAAATTCGTATGAGACACGATAAACGTTAAGGACACAAAAAAAAAGTTTTAAAAATGTCTGTCTGTCTGTTTGTTCCGGGTAATCTCTGAAACGGCTGGACCGATTTTAACGGGACTTTCAATTCACGTTTACTTTAGTTTATAAAAAAAATATTAGGGTTCCGCTAAATTAACCAAGAAACTAAAACTACGCGGGTGAAACCTCAGGGCACAGCTAGTAGTAACAGTCGGTTCTTTAATTTTTGATTTATTTATTACGAATCGACTGTAGTTTTTAAATTTTTCTCTCCGTGGTAACCATCATCGTACTTCAAGGAATATTTAAAAAAATATTGCTAAATCGGTTCAGTTGCTCTCCAGATTTGCGCTTAGTAACACATTATTCATCTTAATATTATAGATAATAATGTTATTTGCAAAATGCCTTTGATTTAACAGGCTTTACTATTAAATATGTTAATACCTGTAAACCCTGCACAGACAGAGAAAATGTACTGATGATAAGTGTTCGAAATGTCGCATATGAGATTTTTTTTTCTTAAATGTTTAACCTCATCCACCCCGTGTAAGATAAATCCCGAAGCATGTAAATTACTCCCTTCCTTCGCCGTCATACTGGGAACACAAATTAACTTGTATGCTATATTTAATGACACTTTAATATGACACGCGGTCAGGACATGCCTTTGACACAACCATATAATTATATTAAAGGCTGCGTTCTTCAAATGAGCTGCATTCTTGGGTGATGTAGAGGAAAGTTAAAGAAAGAGGAGCTCGTGGCACAGTTGCTATTGCGCGTATCATTCGATCAGCGACGTTAAGCAACCATACGCCTAGCCAGTAGTTGGATGGGTGACCGCCCAAGTTCCCTCCGTGCCTAGGAGAATACGTTAAACCGTCGGTCCCGGTTGCCAATTTACCATCTTTGGCAATCGTTACAGGTCAGTCAGAGGCCTAAGAGAGTCTGACAACTGGTTTAACCCAGATTACCGATTTTCCTCGAAAAAGGGGTTGCGAAGGTCAGATGGCAGTCGCTTCGTATAAAAATCAGGTGATCAGCCACATCGGGTTGAATCAAGTGCCAACCAAATACATGGGATTAAGGCCAGGGAGATGATGATGTAGAGGAAAGTTAATTAAAAATACCCAACTAGAAAAAGAAAATGATTTATTCAGTTTAAACCGTGGTAAGCACGAAAACCTGCCGTGTTATTCACTAAGGTTTCTTAGCATCGAACTCGACGACGACCGTTGGTTTCACATAGCAGTAGGCTAATCTCCGAAACGGAATTGAACAGGACGTTCACTGGCAGATATCTGCTGTTACAAGGACTAAGTTGGACTTGAATTTTCCTTAGAAATATAATTCGTAAAATAAAATGTACGCGGGTGAAACCGCGGGCCACAACTATTAATTAAATATGACTCACACTTATACATAAATATTAGACGCATTCTGAAGGAATTCCACTGGATTGCGTTGATGATGATTAAATGACGACAATTCATCATCCTGTCTTGTTGTTTTGTTGCTACGCTGACGTGGATGCAATAATGTAGCGAAGTACAGTCACGTTCAGAGAGTTACTTCTTTCTTTTTTGATTGCAAGAAAGGAGGAGCTCGTGGCACAGTTGTTATTGCGCATATCATTCGATCAGCGAAGTTATGCAACCATAATCCAAGCCAGTAGTTGGAAGAGTGACCGCCCGAGTTCCCTCCGTGCCTCGGAGAGCACGTTAAGCCGTCGGTCCCGGTTGCCAATTTAACATCTATGGCAATCGATACAGATCAGTCGTAGAGTCTGACATCTGGTTTAACACAGTTCACCTCGTAAATGGTGTGACCAAGGTCAGATGGCAGTCGGTTCGTATAAAAATCAGATCAGTCACATCGGTTTCCAACCGCGGTCAGTTCTTCGATGTTCATAAGTGCCTTACCAGGGTCTGAAATTTTCATTTTGTGATACTGCCCTACAGAGGTAGTTCCTATGTCTCACTCTCTTCCTTCTCTACTAGAATACAGTGCTCCAAGTATAGATTGTGACACGTTCGAACGACGCGCTTGCGTTTGCGATTTTTTGTATGGAGACGTAAAACTTCCTACACTCGCTAGGGGCGCTTTTTAACGTGCCCATACAAAATGAGGGAAATACGAAGGCGATATCATCAACGTAAAAACATGATGAGCCTTAGTGGCCTTGGGGTTTGAGCAGTCGCCTGCTATGCAAGCGATGCAAGTTCGAATCCCAGCGGGGCCTGTACCATTTTATAAAAACTTATGTGCAGTGATTTCACACCCCGTGCTTTACGGTGAAGGAAAACATCGTGAGGAAACCTGCATATGTCTGAGAAGTAATTCAATGACGTATATATAGTGAGACGGCGATGAATTCACCCTCTGTCACGAAGGCACTTTATCACTTTGGGTGAAATGTGGGTGTTGTTGTAACAACACATCTGCCTACCCCTTCGAAGACCCTTCTGGGAAGGCTGATTTATCTTGTGTATGTATGTTAGCAAAATGTATTTCGACACGTACCAAAAGTGAAACAATGATCAATCACCTCATCTAAACTTACGACATGTGACTTCATATGTAACTGTAATGTGTGTATGTGTTTGTGAGGAAACTTAAAGGTTAAACTGTGTGGGTAATTATAAACAAACCTCGTTAAGCGTGTATCGAAGTATTTGACTTATGTTCCGTATCGTAAAATATTATGATAATACTAGCTGTGCCACGCGGTGCAAGCTTATTTAATAAATAAAAGTAGCCTAAGTTATTCCCTGTAACATTAGCTATCTGCCAGTGAAAGTCCCTATAAAATCGGTACAATGGTTTAGCCGGAGCAATGTGTGTTAGTTCCACAGACAGACAGAGTTTTAAATAGTTTATTTTTATTTTTGTACAGTGTATACTTTCATATGCATTTATTAAAAAAGCTGTTGATTTAGAATTACAAACAGACACTTCAATTTTATTTATCTGTATAGATGTATAGATTCGCCACAAATTTCACGTAACTAGGTCAACATACTTACCACGTAAAACATGATGTCATCAACAATAACGACAGTAATTATATTAATGTACTATTAGGTAATTAAGATTCAGTATACTTTCATTCTTAACTTTTAAATGGGTTTTTCACTTTCATTCACAATTAAATTTGATAACTTCACACACTAATGTGAGTGACTGTACACATAGGTGTTAAGGAATTTCTTTCCAATATTTATCAATTACTAAGACTTCGGTCTTAGTTTATTTATTTCTTATTTCACGAACTTTCTCTGTATATCATGTTTAAGACACATTAACCACATCTATACTTCTATGATTATGAAGAAGAAAGATTTGTATATATGTATGTTTGTAACGAATTGGCTCAAAAAGTACAGGGGCCTTACCATGAGCTCTTATTGCCATGATAGTTTCACTCATTTATGAGACAGATGTATGTGGCGTGTATACATCTGTCACTTTCGCACAACTGAATTATCATTGCAATAAGAGCTCATGGTCGAGCCCCTGCACCGATTTAAAAAATTCTTTCACCATTTGAATGCTACATTATCACTGATTTAAAAAGGCTATATTTCATCCCCGTACTCCCACGGGAACGGGAACTACACGGTTGAAATAATCCTTTTATGATTAAATATGTGTAGTGTGAGCTGTGGCCGTGGGGTTTGAGCAGTCGCCTGTTACGCGAGCGACGCAAGTTCGAGTACCAATGAGTTTTTCAAAAAACTTGTGTGCAGTAATTTCACACCACTTGGTTTTCGGTGAAGGAAACCTGTATATGACAGAGAAGTAAAACAATGACGTATGTATAGTGCCTGAGACGGCGATGGACTCATCCTCTATCACGTTGCAACTTAATCATATTCGGTGAAATGTGGGTGTTGTTGTTACAAACACCTCTGCCTACCCCTTCGGGGAATACAGGCGTGAGCATATAACATATTTATTTTTACGTGGTGTGTCCTGAAGTTTCACCCGCGTAGATTTTAATTTCATGGTTGACCCATTGTTTTTAAGAAACCACATTGTTTTTAATAAAATAGCTAATTAATTACTCTTTATAACTTTAGCTATCCACCAGTGAAAGTTTCGGAGATTAGCCGGTACAAAACAAACAGACAGACAGACAGTGAAAATTTAAAAATCAAGTTTTCTACGTCAGTAACGTGTATGTCAACAGCTGTTATTTTGGAATTACAAACAGACACTTAAATTTTATTTATCTGTATAGAAGATACCTAAATAGATATAGTTATTTTGACATTACAAACAGACACCTACTTATATTTTTTCTAACGATTATAATAGAATGCAAATAAACTAGGCATTCAACTGTGTTCCCAAGTAGCGGGGGTGTGGAGAAAGCTATTGTTGCTTCACTCAAGCTTCCGATCAACTAAGTATCTACTTACAAAAGTAGGACGAACACTTTCTAAGGTTTCCAATCAATTGGTATTATAATTAGATTGATTGTCGCTGTATTGGGTTGTGTTGGCATCCATGTATCAAGTACTAGCGAACGTCACACAGTTTCACCCGCGTAGTTACCGTTCCCGTGGGAGTACGGGGATAAAATATAGCCTATATTAATCAGTGATAATGTAGCATTCAAATGGTGAAAGAATTTTTAAAATCGGTCCAGTACTTTTTGAGCCAATTCGTTACAAACATACATACAAAATTTTCCTCTTTATAATATTAGAATCTCTGTGTAATCATTTGTCACACGGCATTAAATCAGGGTTCAATACCCAATGAATAAGAGGGGACTCTATTATTAAGACTCCGCTGTCTGTCTGTTTGTTCCTGGTAATCTCTGAAACGGCTATTTTTTTCCCCTTGGGGATAGAATTAATCAAAACCCTTTCTTACCGGATGCCTACGTCATAACATCTACCTGCATGCCAAATTTCAGCCCGATCCGTTCAGTGGTTTGGGCTGTGCGTTGATAGATCACTATGTCAGTCAGGCACCATTGAGTTATATATGTATATTTAGATGGTAGTGTGAGTCCAACTCGTACTTGGCCGGTTATAATCGTTATTATTTCAATTAGCTGCCCATTGTCTTGGTGTAATGGTCGTAAATGCTTCGGAACATGAGGTCCTGGGTTCAATCCCCGGACAAATTGTTATTGGTTATATTTTTTGCTTCTGTAATTTCCCAATGGCCCGGAATCCCAGATATAGGATTGGGACTTAAAACATAAGTGCTGGAATGTGGTTGTACTATAAGTACACCTCTTTAACACGTGCCACAGACCCCTAAAACATGACCGACTATATTCTGTAACTAAACATTGAGATGGAGCTTTTAATTAAGTGTAGTTTCATAAAGAGATACATTTGTCCGTGTCACCGCTAGGGTTGCCAACCATTTAAGAAATATTAATATGAATAATAATTATTGTTAAATTTAAATGTGTGCGTGACGTGTGATTTACTGTACCACAGTGCAGAATAAACAAAGATAAAAAAGACTTTCTTTTTCACAAGCGTACCTATTTTATCGTACCGTCCACCTAATGCAGCGTATGAATGCTTGTAACACCAAGTGTCACTCGTGCGTTGCCTACCTTATAAACAATAATAATTCCATCTGGTAATATAATGACTACCATTGCATATTACTTCTCAGACATATGCACGATGTTTTCCTACACCGTAAAGCACGTGGGATGTGCAATGTGCTCAGGCCACTGGGACTCGAACATGTGTGGCTTGCTTAGAAAGTGACGGCTCAAACCCCACGGCCACCACCGCTCTTTAAATGGGTCTACACTAATATTATTAAGAGGAGAGATTTGATTGTTTTTTTGTTTGCATTGGCTCCGAAACTATTAAACAGATCTTGAAAATTCTTTCAGCAATGGATAGCTACAACATCAGCGAGTAACATAGGCTATATTTTATCCCCGTACTCCCACGGGAACGGGAACTAAGCGGGTGAAACCCCGTGACGTCCACTAGTGAATAACTCCTATAGTACAACCCTAGACACCGACGCGAGCGCAGTGAGTAGTATGTAGGTCACACACTGATTGTGTGTCGGTTCAATTAGCTATAACACAGTTTTAACTGCAATGAAGAGGCACGCGACGGTCTTTATAATAAGCGCGTGTTACTTACTCGTATATACTTTTGTTTATTCAGTTTATTAAGTAATGCTTCGCTTAATTGCAGGCATTTATTATCCGTTTTGTAAGGCTTATAATGCCGACTATTCAAGGATAAAATAAAATTGATACATTTATGTATGTGCCTGAGACGGAGATGGACTTATCTGTCACGTTGGTACTTAATCTACGGTGAAAAATTGATGTTATTACAACACCTCTGGCTACCCCCGGGGAATACAGGCGTGAGCATAATATGTAAGTACTAGCTGTGCCCCGCGGTTTCACCCGCGTAGATTTAGTTTCTTCCTTATTGTTGCGGAAGCCTAATATTTTTAATAGCCTAAGTTACTTATCAATACCAAACCAGTACTTCGTTTGGCATTACCATCGGTAATGTGTTAAGAGAAGTCTTGAACTTTATTGCGTAAGGTATAGAGGTGATATTACATTGCAATTCTTTTCAATATTATGTGAATTCTTCTTAAGTTCGTCACATCGGATCCAATGACATTCCGTGATTTAAACAAATTCGTGGTGAGAATTACAAAATAAACTGTTTTTTAACATAACTAGCTGTGCCCCGCGGTTTCACCCGCGTAGATATAGTTTCATCCTTATTGTTGCGGACCGCTAATATTTTTAATAAATAAAAGTAGCCTACGATGCTCCTTGAAACATCAGCTACCTACCAGTGACAGTCCCGTTAAAATCCGTCCAGCCGTTTCAGACATTACCCGGAACAAACAGACTAAATTTAAGAAAAAAATTAAACCTTGTTTTTTTTTGTGTCAGTAGCGTGTATACTTTCATATTATGCATTTAGTGAAAAGCTGTAATTTTAGAATTACAAACAGACACTTCAATATTAAATTTTCTTTCTTTCAAATGGTTTAATACCCCACTTTTAGTGTCGTGGGTTAAGAATATACATAAAGAACATGGAAAGTATAACATTGACATATTATGAAAAATATTGTCGTTGAAAACGTGGTCAATAATAATAGACTACATAGTATTTACTAGCTGTGATTTAGTAGTAGTAGATTTAGTTTCATGCTTCATTTTACGGAACCCTAATATTTTTTATAAGTAAAAGTAGCCTAAGTTACTCCTTGAAAGATCAGCTACCTGCCAGTGAAAGTCCCGTTAAAATCGGTCCAGTCGTTTCGGAGATTACCCGGAACAAACAGACAGACAGACAGACGGACAGACAGACAGGCAGAGAATATTTAAAAAAAATTGGTTTCATATGCATTTAGTGAAAAGCTGTTATGTTGGAATTACAAACAGACACTTCAATTTTATTTATCTGTATGTATAGATACGTGGAGTGCATAATGGTCAAGCACCCAAGAGAGATAAGAATGTTAAGATATTAATCTCTGTAATCTGTCTGTCTGTACGCTAGGAATTCAGCTTAGTCATAATTGTGTAACTTGATTAGTGCTTACATTTACAAGGTAGAAGCTTGGAGCGAGGAATGGTTAATATCTGTTTTTTTTCCATCGGCGTAGAATTCGGCGTTGGTTTCGATAATTTAAAATGATACCGAATACATACATACACATGCTCACGCCTGTATTCCCCGAAGGGGTAGGCAGAGTTTGTAATAACAACACCCTCTTTTCAACGAACATGATTAAGTGCCAACGTGACAGATTGATTGGCAATCGGGACCGACGACGGCTTAACGTGCTCTTCGAAGCACGTGTATATCACATTCTCTCGTATGCATTTTAATGAAAAACTGTTAATTTGGAATTACAAACAGACACGGTTGTATTTATCTGTATAGATGTATAGATTAGACCACAGTATCAGCTGGTGGTGTCGAAACAGTGTCATGTTTTGATCCTTGACCCGATATTATGCCGATTTGTGTTGTCGCTGCATTCACGCTTCTCAATACTTCGCTAATTGTCCACTTGGCAACGTTATCTATGACGCAGGTCACGAATCATACGGTGTGGAATTCGATCCAATTGCTATTTAAACTTTTGATTGGTTTTGAAACTCAATTTTTATACACGTCGATGGTCACTAATCCAACTACCGACATGGGTTAGGGCAACTGTGCCACGAGCTCCTCTTTAAACTCAAAAATATCTTCGTTTGTTTAGACTGACACAGTACTTTAAAATCGTCAGAACACAAAAAATATACTGTACAGGATTATAAATGTTACCACCGGGTTTGACAGGTTACTTTTGCTGAGAAGAATCCGATAAGAAACTCGGCAATTAGATACTCTTATCTAAAATATATTTAATAGAGGAGCTCGTGGCACAGTTGCTATTGCGCATATCAATCGATCAGCGAAGTTAAGCAACCATACGCCTAGCCAGTAGTTGGATGGGTGACCGCCCGAGTTCCCTCCGTGCCTCGGAGAGCACGTTAAGCCGTCGGTCCCGGTTGCCAATTTAACATCTTTGGCAATCGTTACAGGTCAGTCAGAGGCCTAAAAATAATCTGACAAGTGACAACTGGTTTAACCCAGATCACAGATTTTCCTCCTAAATGGGGTTGCGAAGGTCAGATGGCAGTCGCTTCGTATAAAAATCTGGTGATCAGCCACATCGGGTTGAATCAAGTGCCGACCCCAAATACATGGGATAAGGCCAGGAAGATGATGATCTAAAATATATTTAGGTACACTTGTCACTGGTTACAATTGACTCATGAATATTGGTAAGCCCATTAATAGCCAAAAGCTTTTTTTCCGAAAAAAATTAAGATGAATCACGTTACAATAAGGCATCCCAAAAGCAGAGTGGAAGATAAAAAATCTCGATAGTTCTTCATTTAGAGTAAACCAAACAAATATGTAATGCAGAATATTATGAAAGTTAATAAAATCTTTACGATGTCAATGAAATGACACCAAGAATTTGGCACAAGAAAACATAATACTGAAACAATCGTAACTGGAAATGAAGACGTTTAAATTCATTAGATTTGCATAATTGGGTCGTAACACCCTAAATATAAAAGTAACAGAAGGACGGCTGGCGAATGTCGCTGCATATTTAGTATGGCTATTGTGACTTGTGATTGAATTTCAAGATGGCGGATGCACATACGTAAAACAATTGAAAACTTATAAATAGGGTGTTTTATTAGCTTTCGAGTAAGAATATGAGATTTTTGTATGCCATGTTTTCTAGTTCTATGAACAAATTATCAGTTTTCACCCTCAATTTTAGAGACGTACATACGTACTTATTCTCACGCCTGTATTCTCCGAAGGGGTAGGTAATAGAGATGTTATAATAACAACACCCACTTTTTATCATCACACACCTAAGATGATGAAGTGCCGACGTGACAGATGGTGAGCCTATCGCCGTCTCAGGCACTTTACATACGTCATTGAATTACTTCTCAGACGTATACATGTTTCTTTACGATGTTTTCCTTCACCGTAAAGGACGTGGTGTGAAATCACTGAACATAAGTTTTTAGAAAAACTCATTGGTACAGGCCCCGCCGGGGTTCGAACGTCGCTTGCGTAGCGCAGCTACACCAACCCCAAGGCCACCACGGCTCTTTTTGAGATGTAGTAGGCTATTATCTATGTGTCCGTGTATCTAATAGTAAGTAGTGGTTATTTTTCGACATTCTTAAGTCCTTTAATATTTTCATTTTCATATTATTGCCGATTGTAAAAGCTGGCCTTATGTAAGTTGAAAGTTTTGTTATTGCGCTGGTTATTACATTATGCTAATACCTCCACCCGTACCCGTGACTCATTTGTTGGTGGAAAGTACATTTCTTTGTCAGCATTGGGCTTTGTGCCAACTAATCTACTAAGGGACGCTACTGCTCAGCTATCCGGGATTTATTTTTATAAAATAAATAAATAAATATGCTCACGCCATCCTAGAAGGGTCCCTGAAGGCGCAAGCAGAGGTGTTGTATGATACAACACCCACATTTCACCGAATATGATTAAGTGCCAACGTGACAGAGGGTGAGTCCATCGCCGTCTCAGACACTATACATACATCTTTGAATTAGTTCGCAGTCATATGCAGGTTTCCTCACGATATTTTCCTTCATCGTAAAGCACGTGGTGTGAAATCACTGTACATAATTTTTCAGTTAAAAAACTTATTGGAAAAGGCCCCGCTGGGATTTGAACTTGGGTCGCTTGCGTAGCGGGCGACTGCTCGAACCCCAAGCCCACCGTGGCTTCTTTTTATGTATAGGATTAAGGAGTTTGGTCGTAAAGAGTCACTCGATCTTAGTTTATTTAGTAGGCAAGCGCTTCAAGGACGAGAGGATATTTTTGAAGCTCTGACAACTCGACTTTGATTAACGTCATTCGGATGCTATCTTCTGTGAGGTGGACGCATTCTTCAGCCAAAAAGCTTCGATTATCTAACTGGACATCCCGTTATGCGCTAACTCTTTCGAAAATTAAGAAGTGAGAAATATTAATGGTTAATACGCAGGCCCTTATAGTTTTAAACTTGCATCGCGTGACTAATTCGTGTACTAGACAATACCCAGCAATGGTTACCATGTTTCGCTTCAAATGCCTTTAAACTTTGGTCGCAATATTAATAGATACACAAAGCCTGCTCCTATACAAAGTTTCCTTACTACATACACATACTTATAGACGACAAGTAAGCAAACAGCCCATCTGATGATAAGTGGTCGAGGTGCCGTCACAAGCTGAACGCTCATCAGCGAAAAAGCCATACAGACAGACTTATAAAATGCCTAGTGTGCATTCAAGGGCAGCGCTCATAACTCGTGTACGCACCTATTGTTAAATGTATAATTAATGGAACAGCACTCATGTCGAAATGAATCGTCTTGCTTAGTTCGCGTGCTTGTCCCGAAGGATGCTGTTAGAATGCTGATTATTGTGAGTTGTAAGACGTGAGTCGAAAATAGTATAGAACGGCTTCAGTCGATACGATGACCTTTCCGAGTTCAACATATCTACACTCTACAATATTATAGAGAGGAAAGATTTGATTATTTCTTGTTTGTTTGTTTGCATTGAATAGGCTCCAAAACTACTTGACCGATCTTGAAAATTCTTTCAGTAACGAATAGCTACAACATTAGCGAGTAACATAGGCTATATTTTATCCCCGTACTCCCACGGGAACGGGAACTACGCGGGTGAAACGGCGTGACGTCCGCTAGTGTGTGACAACATTAAGAGTTGTGCGCGTGTATCAATTCTCAACCAGTGTGGGAAGTCTTTCTGTTACCTTTCTGTTCAGTACTTCAGCAATTGCAGGTAAGATTTCCATCGTAAATCGCAGATATTTATCAACATTAGTTTGTTCTGACAAGTGATATTCTTGTTTTACAGCATTCTACATGATTCATTCGATTGTCTCGTTGATTTGCGGCGATATAATTTAATTGTATTAACAAACATTAGGGTTTCAATAAGGCTTTGTGGAAATACTAGTGTTTGGAATTTGTATTGCTTCACCGACAAAACGGCAACTATCGAAGTTTGTTTAGTCTAGAGATGAAAATGAAAGCGTTGGCGAGTGGATTGAGTAGTCTTTAGCTGTGCAAGTGATGCAAGATCGAAATCCAACGGGATCAATGAGATTTTCAGTGAATCTGATATTGTTATAAAACTAAGTTTATCTGCCATGAAGTGGTAACAAAAATGCAATCTGTAAAATGCTCTGAAAAATGATGTGAGTCCTCCTGACAATTGGCATAGAAACTTTCTGGGGGCATACTCGGTTTCGCCGAAAAACTAAACTTCGGCCGAAAGTTCGTAATGTTCCTACCGCGGTACTTATTCGTTCTAAAATTACGTCCGCACGTGGTATTTTAGAAAATTCTTTGACGTTTGTATATTCTAAACCTACTTTAGTTAAATTATTTAATGAACGAGTAATGCGACGCGATTTGGGTTCCAAAGTGCGGCAATGAATGATGATCTTGGCCGGTTTTTACTATGCTTGTAAGTTGAATAGAGTAAATTATATCCCAGTCTTCACTTAAAGACTTGTTTCACTCATCCATCAACCCATTCATACTGTTTTGAGTACTTATAACTATTCCATCCTTAATTGGGCGATCAATTTGAATCAGGTAGTTCCTCAATGATGTTCATAAAGATTTTTGTATCAATTTGTTTTTTTGCCCCGTTTCTTATGTTCGGACTCTTGGTACTAAAAAAACCCTGTTTGCTCCTTTGTAGGATGTAAAAAAGACGAGATCACGACACGTTTATGATGTAACTGTACCAAATTGATTGGCACAGTTGCGCAATCGATTAATTGCCAGACGGAAATTTGATCGAATATAAGAAAATTTTCGTTTTTGCAATGTAGCAATTTTGAGGATTGTTAAGGAACCAGTTTTGGCTGGAGTGATGGAGTTAGATGATTTCCAAATTTTTTAATTGGTTTAAAATTATTTTTCTACTCTGCTCACGATGCAATTTTTAATTTTCTGGTTTTTCTTAATTTGGATTGGTTTCTATGAAAATATTTTTGTAAAATACAAAAAAGATAATATATTTAGAAACAAAATGTTTTTACAAGAACACACTAAGCGTAAATTATGCCCTGAATACTTTGTTACTGCAACATCAAATTTCAATAGGTATTAATTAGTTTTTGCATAAGGCCAAAAAAAACAAAATTTAAAAAAAAAAATATTTTTCTTAATAAATATTTATGGTATCTACAGACACGACATCGATACAGTTTTTTGTAAGAGGTAGGTGACTGATTTGCTGTAATTTGTTAAAGAGTTGCGATCACTATCACCGCATGTTCTTGTCAAAGGAGCGAGTAAATAACCGTTCCTTTGAATATTATCAGAAGCGATTCGATCAGGAGCACCTACCGTCGGCCATATTTGATTGGTGCTAACGTTTTTTATGATTTAAATAATCATACAGCTATTACTCACCTGTAACCTTGGGCTTAGGGTTCAGTCACATTTGGGTGATCAGTTTTTGAGTATCGAGATCGAATGATAATGTTTTTAACATTTTATTGAAGAGCAGAAAAAAAAAATTTTTCGTTGTACCATTTTGCCTAGCGGGTTGGATAAAGGTGTTTTGATACATTAAGGGCTCTGTTAATATAGGCTTGAATCCAAGAAAAAAAAAACAAAGTTCTTATAAGGTTACTGTTAAACGTAGTTTAACTATTTATCGCAAGATGGCGTTTATATATTTTTAGATCGCGCTATTGAAAGTTTCCTTTCGTATTGTATATAGTACACACATTATCTTGTATGTCGTCGAACCAATAAACCAGGACTGCCCAAGTTACGAAGTTTCATTCAACCACCACAAGGTCTGCTCCCACTGATCCTGGCCCCCAGGCCTAATGTGGGTCAAAGAGTTACTGTAGGGAATAATTTTTAATCAAAGTCCGAAACTAATATTCCCTTTCATTCTCATTTAAATTGATCTTTATAATTTCATGAATGCTTTTTATTTTGCATTTCCCTTATTTTTTTTAAATATAAGTAGCCTAAAGTCACTCCTTGTAAGATCAACTATCTGCCAGCGTAAGTCACGTTAAAATCTGTGCAGTGGTTTCAAAGATTAGCCGGGACAAACCGACAGACTGTTTGATAATGTTTTTTTTGTTATTTTTTTTTATGTTTGTGATGTATATAGTTTCATAATTAGTGACAAGCTGCAAATAGTTTGTTACAAACAGGCACCTTCATTTTATTATATGTATAGATATAGTTTAAAGTTTAAACAATTCAATGTTCAGATTCAAAGCCAATCAACGCTATAAAATGTAGGAACGTTAAGTTTTCAAATAAAAAGCGTACGAGTCAGTGGCATCGACCTGTTACTGACGTGATCAGAATTCGATCCTGGCTATTACAATTAAATGTATTCTCTAGGAGGAAGCGTTCGATTGGAAAGATTTTAACGTCTTTCTTAAGTTGAAAAGTTAGCTTTTAACTTTGAAGTCAACCGAATTAGAATTTTTACCAAAACAAAAAAAAATCAATTTGTAAAAAAAATTTTGATACATATAGCCGATTTATACAGTGAAAAGCTATTATAAGTTATCGAAAGATATTTTTATTAGTATTTAGAGTATTTTTTTATTTATTGCAGTAATTTCACCCCACGCGCTTTTAAGTGAAGCAAAACATCGTGAGGAAACACGTTTAAGTGCCTGAGACGATGGACTCACCCTCTGTCACGTTAACTAAATCATATTCAGTGAAATGTGGGTGTTGTTGTTGCACAATTTCTGCTTACCTCGGGGACGCTTTTGGCATCACGTGAGCAAATTTTTTATTATTTTATGAGTAATAAAAAAAAAACCTAACAACTTCTAAAAAACATTAATTATGTTCGAATTCTTGGTTTGTTAACCTAAGATCTATTAAATGATAATTAAAAAATACATCAATCCATAGCTTAAACAAGGAAATATTCTAGATTGATTCAACAGCATTTAAAATAAACTCAAGTTAGAATTTTAATTTTATCGCATATTAAATTTGGTTCTTTACGAGCTACATAGTTCAATTTTAATAATCGATATTACGAAATGACCGTCATTTTATAAGTGATTCATCAATTAAATAACAATCAACTTAATTATTATAGCAACAAGATTGCTAATCGTTCTGATACTGCACGAAGAAAGCATAAAAAATAATTATTGCAAATAAATATGTTTAATTATTTTTTGTTTGTGTAAATTAAAATGCTAAAATATTTTAAATGTTGTTCAAAATACAAAAAAATATATATGGAATTGAAATTGCGAATTTAAATAAACATTTATCATTTTTTTTACTCCGTTTATATTTTTTGTTTTACTGATTTTCCTGTTCCTACTATAGTTTTATTATTATGCATGTTTATATACATTTTTAAATATGATCATCGTATAAATGAGTGACAGTAGCGGATATCATCATCATCAACCTACTTTAGTCCACTGTAGGACATAGGCCTCCCTTAATGACTGAATGATGGTCTTACCATAAGCTCGTATTGCCATTATGTGACAGTGGCACATTAGTGACTTATGCACGTCATATACATCGGTTTCATGATATAAGTCAAACTATCATGGCAATAAGAGATCATGGTATCATCATCTCATCTCAGATCATACACAATGGAGAAAACGTAGCTATTTCAAAGAAAGTCCTAGATTCCTTACTGTTTGTATGACTCATATTTATATTAGTACCTGGTTGACCGAGCTATCATAACTTGACAGTTGTTGGCGAAATTTACTGTCATATTGTATTGATATTTTATGAGTTTTTCAGTGCATGAAAACATGTTCAAAACGATGTTTTTTGAAAGTGAAACCTAGCTAGATCAATTTTTTGCCCCCAAAACCCTCTACATACAAAATTTCATGAAAATCGTTGTAGCCGTTCGCGAGATCCAGATTCTATATTACAAGAATTGTTCGTTTAAAGGTATAAGATAAGATGTAAGTCCTCTATTAAATATGTGATCTTGTTTAAGAAAACGCCCAATGACACCGTTCATATATCATTACAACATTGTTACCATGGCAACGTGACTAGACCCTTGGAAACAGTCTCGTTATTCACTAAGGTTTCTCAGTGTCGCACTCGTCGTCGAGTGTCGGTTTTAAAGATACTAAATTGAATCTTATTATCCTTACCTTATCTTCTACTAGCTGTGCCCCGCGGTTTCACCCGCGTAGATTTGGTTTCATGCTTAATTTCGCGAAACTAATATTTTTTATAAATAAAAGTAGCCTGAGTTACTGTCATTGAAACGTGTCACGTGAAAAGTCACGTTAAAATCGGCCCAGACGTTACAGAGATTAGCCGGAGCCAACAGACAGACAGATGGACAGAGTTTTTTTTTTAAATTGATGTTTTACTGTCTGTATCGTGTATACTTACATATGCATTTAGTGAAAAACTGTTATTTTGGAATTACAAACAGACATTTCAATTTTATTGTGTACCAATTCCCTATGATTGAAAAGGATACTCGACGACGAGTGCGACGCTGAGAAACCTTTGTGAATAACACGACAGAACACACCCATAAACCAAGACACTACATATATATATCTTTGTAAACAAACAACATATTTGTATATCTAGAATTCTTCTTCTAGGTCCGCTAAAATGCCGCTGAATACTCTAAAACAATTCTGTATAATTTTCATTGTATTTTCTAGTTCAAGGAACTGGGTTTTGAGCACGAAATAATGAAAGCCCAATGTAATATATATTTTTTAAATGTCTATCTATGCATCTATACAGTCTATACATACAGATAAATAAAATTTAAGTGTCTGTTTGTAATTCCAAAATAACAGCTTTTCACTAAATGCATATGAAAGTATACACGATACTGACACTAAAACCCAAGTTTTAAAATTTTTCTCTGTCTGTCTGTCTGTCTGTTTGTTCTGGGTAGTCTCTGAAACAGCTGGACGGATTTTAACGGGACTTTCACTGGTAGGTAGGTGATGTTTCAAGGAGTAACTTAGGATACTTTTATTTATTAAAAATATTAGGGGTCCGCGACAGTAAGGATGTAACTAAATCTACGCGGGTGAAACCGCGGGGCACAGCTAGTAAACAATAAAAAGTAGGTAGATAGGTTAGGTACATACCAATGAGACACGACACGAGTGTATTCAGTCATCACAAATGGTAAGCACTGCTTATTTGCTTATATGGAATGTACGCCCCTGTATGGTGTAACCACCTTATGTTACCAAAGAATGTGGTACCCACTACTGGTGATTTAAACTGACTTCTAAAAAATGAGGAGGTGATCACTGCGACTGCTTGTTTTTTTTCGCAAATAAATTATTGTTATTCTTACGCATATACATGTAAAGAAAAGGAGGAGCTCGTGGCACAGTTGCTATTGCGCATATCATTCGATCAGCGAAGTTAAGCAACCATACGCCTAGCCAGTAGTTGGATGGGTGACCGCCCGAGTTCCCTCCGTGCCTCGGAGAGCACGTTAAGCTGTCGGTCCCGGTTGCCAATTTAACATCTTTGGCAATCGTTACAGGTCAGTCAGAGGCCTAAGAGAGTCTGACAACTGGTTTAACCCAGATTGCCGATTTTCCTCGAAAAAGGGGTTGCGAAGGTCAGGTGGCAGTCGCTTCGTATAAAAATCAGGTGATCAGCCACATCGGGTTGAACCAAGTGCCGACCCCAAATACATGGGATTAAGGCCAGGGAGATGATACATGTAAAGAAAACTCTTTATATGGTTTTGTTTTAATTTATTTTTAAGAATTTAGAATAGGAAAATGTCAGTGATGACAAACTGTCACTGATGACATTTGTACATTTATGATGATAATTGTACATTTATGATGATAATTGTACATTTTGTGAAATATTCTTTAGAGATAATTAAAGACTTTAAATGTTGTTTTTTCTGTCCTTTCAGAAAAACACAACCAGTCTTTATTCTAAAATATAAAACATTTAAAGTCTTTCATTTAATGATTTTCTAACCTTGGCAAAATTCGGAGTATTTGTAATTTCTGGATGTTGATATAGCTTGATATTCAACCGGTATTTCTGCCCATTAGGTGTAGCAATTGACGTAATACATATTATATTAGATTTTCTATCTGTTGCTTGTTTTACAGCAAAATCAAATTACAACTTTTCCATATTTTTTAAGATATTTGCAGAAAATGTTGTTTACATTTTAGGGCTCACACAGCCCATACGAGCGTATTGCGTGCACAGCCGCACTCGTTATAGGCCTATGAAATATGATGCTCATGATATTCAGACCAAGTGCTCTACGTTTAAAAAACTTGTTCTTGCTTTACTTTCAGTCTATTTATAGATTTATTGTTCGTCTGACTATCGTATATCGACTGCGGATTTTATAAGGTTCCACGTCATACATCTATACAGATAAATGGAAGTGTCTGTTTGCGATTCTAAACTGACAGCTTTTCACTAAATGTATATGAAAGTATAATAATAATGATCTCCTACCGAATTTCGGTTACGGCGGTTAATCTCAACGGGGATTAGCCATGTGCGCAGGAGATATTATAGTGCACAAGTGTGTGCGCAAACACAGGTGCACTTTTTATTCCCTCACTCTCATATTCCGATGGGAGGCAATCCGACACGACCGGTACTAACAAAAGGTTTTCTCTGTCTGTCTGTTTCTTCCACCTAATCTCCGAAACGGCTGGACCGATTTGGACTTAACTTTGACATTCACTGGCAGATAGCTAATTTTACAGGGAGTAACTTAGGCTCCGTTTATTTAAAAAAAAGCATGGGGTCTCTGCGGGACACCCATTAAATTAACTTTCATTAATTAAAATTATGAGGGTTCCGCGACATGAAGCACGAAACTAAATCTACGCGGTTGAAACTGCGGGGCACAGTTAGTACATAATATAATATTTTATGGAAAAAAGTAGGTAATGCTGCGTTATTCTGTAAGGTATCTCAGCTCAGTAGAGGAGTTAGTGGCACAGTTGCTATTGCACATATCATTAGATCAGCGAAGTTAGAACCCAAGCCAGTAGTTGGATAGGTGACCGCCCGAGTTCCCACCGTGCCTCGGAGAGCACGTTAGTACGTTAGTACGTTACGAGAGCCGTCGGTCCCGGTTGCCAATTTAACATCTTTGGCAATGGTTACAGGTCTGAGAGTCTGACAACTGGTTTAACCCAGATGACCGATTTTCAGGTCAGAAGGTCAGATGGCAGTCGCTTCGTATAAAAATCAGGTGATCAGCCACATCGGGTTGAATCAAGTATATCACCAATAATATATGCAGGTTTCCTCACGATTTTACTTCACCGTAATGCACGTGGTGTGAAACCAGTGCACAAGTTTTTAGAAAACCCTTGGTATAGCGCTCCACTGGGATTGGAACTTGCGTCCCTTGCGTAGCAGGCGACAGCTTAAACTCCACGGTCACCACGGCTCTTGATGGTCAACGGTGCTAATAAATTATTGACGAGCGTATAAAAATGCTATCCTATTATTAACCGTCATATAATTAGCGGAGTATTTCAAAACATCTTGAGCACACAATCAAAAGATTATCTCATACCGTAAGACGTTATTAGGCATTGCACGGGAGCTATGTCGATATCGACTCTTGCCATAACAGCTCATTATGCTTACAGCACTTACAGTAAACGTTTATTAAGGAGACTTTACATCTATTCGTCTCTTAGACTTAGATATTTGGTAGGAAACCAGGAAAGCTCAAATTCCGGTTTGGACCAATTTGCATTTTCTAAATGTATGTAAATACATATGCTCACGCCTGTATCCCATGGTGGTAGGCAGCGACCATCGTTTGCCACATGCTACGATCCTTACGGACTTCTTTCGGTTATGAGTAAGAATTTGCAATTCGTTCATAGTAATTGAAAATGAAAATGATTTATTCAGTTTAGGCCCTGGTAAGGCACTTATGAATGTCGAGGAATTTACCACCGGTTCGGAAACTAGCCTTCTGAGAAGAACCGGCGAGAAACTCAGCTGGCATCATGTACATTTCATTACACAGTAAACAATGATAATTACAATAAAAACATTAAAAATTATTCACAATAGTGATTCTTCCTTGGACGCCCTCTACAGACACTTCTGCTCACATTCTGTCTACAAATTTGATTCGTTAATTTCCTTTCACTCATCCTTTCGATATGTCCAAACCATTTCAACATATTTCTTTCAATCCTAAATTTATGTGTATTTGTCATTCGGGCTTTATGGTCAAATAATACATTTATGGGCAAATGTACATGATGCGAACAGAGTTTTTGAGCCTAAACTGAATACATCTTTTTTCAACTGAATACGTTTGATTTTGGATGATGATTTCATATGATTTATATTGTTTCGATGATATGTACATGATGCCTGGCTGAGTTTCTTGCCGGTTCTTCTCAGAAGGCTAGTTTCCGAACCGGTGGTAAATTCTCGACTTTCATAAGTGCCTTACCAGGGCCTAAACTGAATAAATATTTTTCATTTTCATTTTTCATCATTTTCAGACCAGCCAGGTATTCAAACAAACTCACAAAATAACTTCTGCGAATTCTCTCTCAATAACTCTCAGGAATATGTTTTATAAAATTCGGCTCAAACGGAATTTAAAATATTGCGTTTCGAACCAGTCATGCATGTATGAAGTAGCCTTAACGCTAGCCGTTCTTAAACGCTCAGATAATAGGGGGTATATCATGCCAGTTAATTGGCGGACACTATATTTGCATTATGGCTTTATAATTCACCAGATGGATCATGGCTAATTGCGGGCATACCTTTTCCAGGAATAGGCAAGGGTAATCTTGGCTGTATTTGCTTTTTTATAGTAGAAGATCAACTTCGAGTCGAGTGATATCTGGTTAGTATACGATGGCCTTCATAACATAAGGCTGTATATGAAAAAAATTTTGAAAGACGAGATTGGTCGACAGGTATCTGCTATCCCGTTAAAATCCATCCAGCCGTTCATACAGGATGGCGTAACCAAGGGAGATAGGGATTCATTTTTATATATGTAGATTTACAGAGACCCCTAAAACCTATCGTATCGTAAACGAATCGATAAAATATGGAATATATTTAATAACTAGTGGTTAGGCAATAAGTAACCGGTATTACGATGCATGAAAAAAAAATATTTAAATCTCTAATTATTAATTCTGACCACACCTCCGTTGTAAGGGGTCAATGCTTCCAAACGCTTGACAGTTCTCTTTGATGTTGTCAAAGTGACGGTGACAGCGTCAATATTGTACACCTTGACATTTCAAATTGTAGTTTCGTAAGCGTTGTGTACATATTTATGTAATCTATGTTAGATTACTTTGATGATAGTGAATGCACCATGTAGTTATTTTATCGACAAGATCTTTTGTTTGGTTCTTATTAACATTTTATTTAATATGTTATTCGCAAGCTTAATTCGTATTAAAGTTACTCCTCGGTCTGACTTCTAGAACACGTCTGCTCCATCGCCCATCAGTCCTTCCACACACGTGACCAGCCCACTGACACTTAAGCTTGCTGATCCTACAGTACGTTAGCCACTCCGCAGTCTGCACTCTGGGACACGTCTGCTCCATCGACCATCGGTCCTTCCACACACGTGACCAGTCCACTGACTCTTCAGCTTGCTGATCCTACACTACGTTAGCCACTCCACGGTCTGCACTCTAAGACACGTCTGCTCCATCGACCATCGGTCCTTCCACACAAGTGATCAGCCCACTGACACTTAAGCTTGCTGATCCTACACTACGTTAGCCACTCCGCGGTCTGCACTCTGGGACACGTCTGCTCCATCGACCATCGGTCCTTCCACACACGCGACCAGTCCACTGACACTTCAGCTTGCTGATCCTACACTACGTTAGCCACTCCGCGGTCTGCACTCTAGGACACGTCTGCTCCATCGCCCATCAGTCCTTCCATACACGTGACCAGCCCACTGATACTTCAGCTTGCTGATCCTACACTACGTTAGCCACTCCGCGGTCTGCACTCTAGGATACGTCTGCTCCATTGACCATCGGTCCCAGCCCACTGACACTTCAGCTTGCTGATCCTACACTACGTTAGCCACTCCGCGGTCTGCATTCTGGGACACGTCTGCTCCATGGACCATCGGTCCTTCCACACACGCGACCAGTCCACTGACACTTCAGCTTGCTGATCCTACACTACGTTAGCCACTCCGCGGTCTGCACTCTGGGACACGTCTGCTCCATCGACCATCGGTCCTTCCACACACGTGACCAACCCACCGACACTTCAGCTTGCTGATCCTACACTACGTTAGCCACTCCGCGGTCTGCACTCTAGGACACGTCTGTTCCATCGACCATCGATCTCAGCCCACTGACACATAGCTTACTTCTGCTCCTCCATCCATTCAATATCTTTAATCCATCGTCTTTTAACCGAAAATTCCAACCATCCGTTATTACTTTACTAGTGTTGAATAAAATGCAGCAATTATTCTCGGCACTTTTACTACTCGCTGCGAAATGACGACTTTCTCTCCGGGCTTTTCTACGCCCTTTCAAGTGAATAAAGACAATGGTATTATAGATAATTGTATGCCACACTAAATGTTACGTAGCTGTTAGACCGCATAATCGGACTTCCACCAAAACGTCCGCTTGGACAATTCTCGTTGCGAAATTGTTTTGTTTATTTTGTTGTCTAATCACGTGTCACGCCTTTACCGGTATTTCACCGGTAATTTAATTAATATATACAAATACTAAATGAATAAAAGCGTGGTTTATTCTAATACTAATACGGCAATGAAGTTTCTAAGTTTGTATGTAAAATAAATCTTGGAAACTCAACAAACTGAACAGGATGGAAACTCTTTTCAAACCACAAAAAGATCATATTGCTCATAATTACAATAGTTCAGCCAAGTTGAACTAGACAGTCACTTACAGTATTAGTTCATACAAAATACAAATATTAAATATATCTTTGATTTTACTTTTAAAAAAGTGCTTGCAAATCATCAGAATGCGCGATTAATAATGATTCAACGAAGTTACGTGTAAGTGAAGTTCTATTATAATTTTATGAACGCCTCCATCAAAGAGTGGTAAATTCCTCGACATTCATAAGTGCCTTACCAGGGCCTAAACTGAATAAATCATTTTCATTTTCATTTTCAGTACGTCCATCCGGTACCATTTATAATACAGGATTGTAAATGTTTCCGCTGGTTTGGTAAAGTTGTTTTTTCTGCCATATTAGGCATTTTTCAACTCGCCCACAACCCCATACGTACTGCCACTATGATAATGGTTGCGCGAAGCGTCAAATGGTTGCATTCGTTGTATCATAGACGCCCCCATCGGATCACGACATATCATCTCACCTTGCTTCATACACTTTCGTCATCTAATTTATTACCTACGTTCGTTTGTGTATTATCACATTTTGAACTTTTAATAGTCTGTTAAGAAAATAAATGTTTTTCTTTCTTTCTTTCTTCGTCAGTTTTCTTGAGAACTTTGAGTATATGAAACGGTATTAAGTGATTTAGGAATTTTATTAAGTGTTAAGTAAAATAGAGCGAAATTCTATTAAAAAATAAGTAATATAATTTAAAACAAAAACTCATTGGTACAGAGGCCTTACCATGAGCTTTTATTGCCATGATAGTTTCACTCATTTATGAGACAGATGTATGTGACGTGTATACATCTGTCACTGTCGCACAACTGAATTAACATTGCAATAAGAGCTCATGGTTGGGCCCCAGGTCCCGCTGGGATACGAACTTGCACTTAGCAGACGAAACCACAAGGCCACCACAGCTTAACATTAAATGTAATATGTTATCGCAGATAAAAAACCGTTTTTAATTAAAACCGTACTAAAACGAGGACTTAAAAGCTGTATTTACGCTTATTTCTGTGCTGGGTCTAAATTATAGGTTAACTTACCTTAAACGGTCGAAATCTGAAACAAAAAATTGCAATTTAATACACAGTATTAAAGTTAAATTGGGTAATTATTTACTGCCTCTTTAAATTTAAATTAAATAGATCAAGCGTTCTGGTAATTCATTACTTACAGATTAAAACAGTCTGATTTTACATTCGATTAAAATTATACGACTTGGCGTTTATTTTTACAAAAATGTTTTTCTGTCAAGACATGTAGCAGCGTTTCTCCACTCGCTCATTGATGGCGCTACTCGCTAACAAATGCGAAGTTTAGATACAAATACACTAGAACCTAAATCGCGCCAGAAGAGTTTTCAAGCGCATTGCAGTATATATACAAGTTTCCAACTAGAACAGTTGGAGCCGCGGTTCCCCAGGCATGACACCCGCCTGGCTGGAAGATCTTCCCTTTGCTGGGGATGAGCATGATCACTCGCTCTCCCCACAGACATGAAGATTTCGGGGCTATGAGGACCAAATGCGAAACTTATTCTTCAAACGCCTGGTTGACGTCTGTGACCGCCGAGCTGGTTCTTACCTCGGTCAGAGGATCAGGGGCCTTACCATGAGATCTTATTGCCATGATAGTTTCACTCATTTATGAGACAGATGTATGTGCCGTGTATATATCTGTCACTGTCGCACAACTGAATTATCATTACAATAAGAGCTCATGGTTGGGCCCCAGTTTAGCGATCCAGCGAGGTAACGCAGCCAGCTCACTGGGCACCATTCCCGCAGACATTAATTTAAATTCTGTGTTTTTTTTTATTGCACTAGATTTAAGTTAATGTTTTTATACTTAATTTTAAGAAGTCAAGATTATAATAAATGTTACATAACACACCGAACCGAAATGTGCAACAATAACATAGTTATTATAATAATAACTTAATTCTACTCACTTGGCTCTCGATTACTGGTTTTCAATAGTGTTGTGCAATATTTTATTGTACCAATTATTATGCAGCAGAACTATAAGGCACCATGCCTAAAACGATGATTGTTCATTCGGATTTGGTGTGGGTTCGGTTCCTACGTTGGATAATTATTTCTTGATTATTTTTCGGCTTCTTGTGGAGTGAATACAGATATGACGGCTGATAGAGAGAAATGGAAGAGAAGAACACATTGCGCCGACCCCAAATAACTTGGGAAAATAAAAAGAGATTTTGCACAGAGTGCACGCCACTGTTATTGCTAACTCTGCTTTAACTAACGAATTAAACTTTAATCAAAAATAAGTGCAGGAGGATGATGATAAATTAAGTGACTCGTGGGCGTAGTGGTCTTAAACGCTACTCCGCAACGCAAGGTCATGGATTTGATCCCCGGGTCAGGCAAAGTGTTTGGTCTTCCCATCTGTAATTTCCCAGTCTGGATTAGGTACATGGGACTTCGATAAAACTGGCGATTGGGGCTTGGAATTTGGCGATTCGATAAAAATGTGGGTGTACTATAAGTACACACATACACCTACGGGGAATACAAACAGACACAATGTTATTTATGTTTCTATAGTAATATTATAATGAAAGTAAGGTTTGTATGTATGTTTGTAACGAATTGGCTCAAAGAGTACTAGTCCGATTTAAAAAAATCTTTTACCATTTGCATGCTACATTATCACTGATTAATAAAGGCTATATTTTATCCCCGTACTCCCATGGAAACGGGAACTACGCGGGTGAAACCACGTGACGTCCGCTAGCCTACACGAATATTATAAAGGAAATATTTGATTTGTTTGTTTGCATTGAATAGGCTCCGAAATTACTTGACTTATCTTGAAGATTATTTCAGCGATGGATAGCTACATCATCAGCGAGTAAAATAGGCTATATTTTATCCCCGTACTCCCACGGGAACGGGAACTACGCGGGTGAAACCGCGTGACATCCGCTAGTACTATATATATGAAATTGGAAAACGCACCTAATCATTGACCTAAGGGTCAAGGAATGCTTTTATTGGGCACACAATGGTCCGAACTTAATGTCAAGGTCTTTGTTTCCTGCCTACCCAAGTGCAGTATCCGGAATACTTTGATTCGAAGATAAACAAGTATATTATATGTCTTTGTGATAACATCACATTTACATGTACTGCACACTCAATCTATACATCTATACTCTATACAGATAAATAAAATTGAAGTGTCTGTTTGTAATTCCAAAATAACAGTTTTTCACTAAATGCATATGAAAGTATACATGCTACTGACACTAAAGACCCAATTTTAAAATTTTTCTCTGTCTGTCTGTCTGTTTGTTCCGGGTAATCTCCGAAACGGCTGGACGGATTTTAACGGGATCTTCGTACTTCAAGGAATATTCTAAAAAAAATATTAGTAAAATCGATTCAGCTGCTCTCGAGATTTGAGCTTATCAACACATTCAGCGATAATTTTTTAACGGAACAGCGCCTCTGTCGGCCTAAACATGACACTATTGTGAGCCCATACAAATCTGCGTTTACGTCGACGCGATCACTTGTGACGGCGATTTTAAGAAAAATCGCACTAGGCACTCGGGTCGCTAGGATTTGAACGTCGTTTGCGTGGCAGGTGACCGCTCAAACATGAATAAAATAACTGTAAATCTGCGAAAGCTGAAAAGAAGAAAGGCTTTTAGGCTTTTGCCCAGCATTGGGACATAACAGGCTAATAAATAAATCAAAACAGGTTCTATTATTTTGATAAATTTCTAAGTAACCACCATTCTGCTGGTTAAGGCCAAGTATCGCATTGGAAAGTGAATGTGTTCTACTTAACACACGTGGTCACGTCGACCGACAACAACATATGCGTTTACATTATATTATATATTTATACTAGCTGTGATCAGCGGATTCACCCGCGTATACTTCATTTCATAGACTTTTTCATGGAATGCTTATTTGAGAAGCATACCTTGTAACATCAGCAACCTGTCAGTGAAAGTCCCGTTAAAATCGGATCTAAAAATTTCATCATTATCAACCTATGTTAGTCCACTGCTGGACATAGGCTTCCCCTAATGAGCACCATAGCGCCCTGTGTTCAGCTTGACGCATCTAGCATCTGCCTGGAGTCTTTCGCAGATCGTCATCCCACCTGGCCCGAGGGCGTCCTACACTACGTTTTTCCGAAAAACTTAACTGTAATTTCACCCCATGTAAAGCACGTGGGGTGAACTACTGTGAAGGAAATCATCGTGACTTGCATATGACTGAGAAGTCATTAAAAAACGTTTGAATAATTCCTGAGACGGCGATATACTCACCCTCTGTCACGTTTGCACTTAATCATCTTCGGGTAAATGCGGGTGTTGTTACAACATTGCTGACCCCTCCGGAGACTATGGGATAGCGTGAGCAAGCTTAATTTTATTCATAACATTTACTTCAATTAAAATAATGTTGCCACTTCCAGTTAAGTCTATGACCAAATAACTAAGCCTAAGAAAGCAACTAGTAATGTTTGGCACACCAGGTGTTTAGTAGCGTTAATGTACATTTAATATAACTCAAGTTATATAAAGCTGTTGCAATGTTGCTTGAAACTTAGGTCAGTTACGTAAGCTTTGCCATTTTGTAGACGCAAGCTTTATTTCACTCAACCCTAAAGTTTAATAGGTAATAATATGTTTAAGAATTCGTAAAGAAGACTTATCGATTACGCGATATTCGTTTTAGTGCCTTGTATAGTGATTGCAAGAGCTACTGCGGAATACGAGCTCTATGATTCAATTCCCTGGTCGGGCAAAGTAATTTCCCAGTAGCAGTCTTGATTAGTACCCGGTTAATGGCATTAAGCTCGTCTCCTATTACATGGGACTTAAACATTGCTGGTGAAACGTGGGTGTACTATAAGAAGACGTAGGAAAAATTCTTTAGTTTAAAAACACACACTTTTCATCTAATGTTATTAAGTGCCAACGTGATAAAGGATGAGTCTCAGTTGCTGTCTCAGGCACATACGTCTTTGAATTACTTCTGCAGATTTCCTCGCGATATTATCGTCGACGTGGTGTGATATCACGGCATATCCATTTTTAGATAAACTCATTAGCACAGGACGCTGGGGTTTGAATTTATGTAGCTTTACTCTCGCTGTACTCAGGCCCCACGGCCACAAAAATTTCAAATTTATATTTTCCTTAATCGAAAGCAAAATTCAATTTATATTAGCTGATGTTTTGACTGCACCTAAAAGTATTTTGTAATTAAGCATAAGTGTCAAAGTGACAGACCTCTTTAACAGAACAAGTTCTCAAATCCGTGGTACTCTGAACTCCGGCACTCGAGACGTCATGAGATCAACCAGTAATTAAGCTAAGTGCACACCAGTCACGAGCCACGAAGGTCCAATATATCTAGCCGTTTTTTATTCGATTATCTCTACTATAACTTAGTGTGGATATGCATAACTGTATTTTATAGATCTTAACTCTATGGTAACATTCAAATATGCATTTGGACGATGATTTATTGAAAGAGTTATTTCTGATTTTCTTCTTGATCAACTGGATGAATCTAGAATTTAGAAGAATATAGGTAATTATGATATTCAAATATGAAATCGGAAGATATTGATTTATCTTAAGTATAATTATGTTATAGTTATTAGTTACGTATGTAAAGTGCTTGAGACGGCGATAGACTCACCGTCTGTCAAGTTGGGACTCAATCATCTTCGGTGAAAAGTGGGTGTTGTTATTATAACAACTCTGCGTACCCCTTCGGGGAATACCGTAAATATAAAGTGCTTGAGACGGCGATAGGCTCACCATCTGCCACGTTGGCACTTAACCATCTTCGGTGAAAAGTGGGTGTTGTTATTATAACACCTCTGCCTACCTCTTCGGAGTATACCGTAAATTATTTGGTATGAAATAGTGCAAGTTTTAAGCTAAGTGGTACAGGCCGCGATGGGATTCAAACTTGTCGCTTACGTGGCAGGCGACTCAAACCCCAAGGCCAGCGCGGGTTCTTTATGTTGAAGTTGAATAAGTAGAATATAAAAAACTAGCGAATGTCACGCGGTTTCACCCGCGTAGTTCCTGTTCCCGTGGGAGTACGGGGATAAAATATAGCCTATGTTACTCGCTGATGATGTAGATATCCATTGCTGAATGAATTTTCAAGATCGGTCTGATAGTATCGGAGCCTATTCAATACAAACAAACAAACAAATCTTTCCTCTTTATAATATAGTATAGATAAATGTTTAAGAGGCAAGCAATAGACCAGTCATATCCGCAGTATTTTTTCGTTCGGCTGTTTGACCTCATTACATTAATTGTGACTAGAAGGCGTATTGGACATTGCAGGCTTGACCGATTGACCTGAAGTTATGTGGATTACTTTTTA
This sequence comes from Watsonalla cultraria, assembly GCA_964035505.1. Taxonomy (NCBI): domain Eukaryota; kingdom Metazoa; phylum Arthropoda; class Insecta; order Lepidoptera; family Drepanidae; genus Watsonalla; species Watsonalla cultraria. The sequence continues at coordinate 1,442,360 of OZ037736.1, read as the reverse complement.
TTGGTATTTGTAGGTAACTTTTTACTGAGAACGTGATAAACAAACAGTCTGTCTGATGCTAAACGGCAAGTAGGTACAGCTTATAAAGCAACGTACGTCTCCTACTGAATTTCGGTTGCGGCGGCTAATCTCAACGAGGATCAGCCATCTGCGCAGGAGATATTATAGTGCATAAGTGTGCGCAAACACAGGTGCACTCTTTATTGCCCCACTCTCATAGTCCGATGGGAGGCAATCCGACACGACCGGAGAGATCAAACAATCAAAAGTAACATTACCTTACTGTTCAGTAAACTAACACTAAAAATGATGGATTTTTCAGAATATTTTTTTCTTTACAGATATTAAGTAAGTGCCAACGTGACAGATGGTGGGTCCATCGCCGTCTCATGCACAACACATGCGTCTTTGAAATACTTCTCAGAGGTATCGTCAGATTTTCTCACGATGTTTTCCTTCACCGTGAATCACGTGGTGTGAAATCACTGCACATATTTCTTCAGAAAGAAATGGTACCAGCCCCGCTGGGATTCGAACTTGCGTCGCGTGCGTAGCAGACTGCTCAAAAAAATAGCTTGCACAGAGCCTTCACTCGTCCCCTCCATGGAGAACAAATACTTTTGGAGTATAAAAATTATTCCTATGTACGTATATTGAAACGAGTCCGCCCACGATAGAACGAGTAATGACGAAGGTAAGCGAAGTGGAACTTTAAATTCTAGAAGCAGTCTTGATTGCGGACAAAAAAGTATGATTAGTTGGTTTTACCTTTTAAGAAAACGCATAAATTATCAACTTCAAATTGAATGTCACAGTGTCATTTTGATTATTTATAAATGCTTTTAAACATACATCAGTAAAGTCCTGACTTATATATCAACGCACAACCGACTGGATCGATTTTGTCGGGACTTTCACTGGCAGATATCTGATGTTATAAGGAGTATCTTAGGCTAAGCTTTTATTTTAGCACACTGTAGCAGCGTTTCTCCACTCGCTACATAGATGGCGCTACTCGCTAACAAATGCGAAGTTTGAGTACAAATACACGAGAACCTAAATCGCGCAATAAGAGTTTTCAATCGCATTGCATATATACGGGTTTACAACTGGAGTAGTTGGAGTCGGTGTTCCCCAGGCATGGCACAACCTGGCTGGAAGATATTCCCTTTTCTGGGGATGAGCATGACGACTCACTCTCTCCAAACCACTCTTTTTTTTTATAATATGGTCTCTCTTGGTAGGGGGGAGTTACCTCCACTGCTTAACCGGACTAAAGGACGTGACTCAAGGGCCTTCAGCCGAGCTTAAACTTAAAAACTAAGCAACACAGCTAAGGGCGCCCCTGTGTGGGGCTTGGACCTCGGCTAAAGGCGTTGCTGTGGGAAGAGCTAGGGAGTTGGATCTGAGTGGTATTACTAAGGGACATGTTTAGGGCTGGTGGCTCGGCGCGCGCCGGCCCTAACAAAGGACGGGGTGGACGAAGACGTAGAGTTCGCGGCGCGGACGGAACAATGGTCGGTTTGGGGCAAACCACTCATGAAACTAGTCTACGTGGGGTAAATCGCGAGGCAGTATTAAGGATTTTCAATAAAAGCGTAACAGTTTTTTTGCCTACATACTTAAATTCTAAAAAAATGGGTCGTTCTACATTCTAATTGTTCGTTCTTAATAGAATCACGGAGACAGTCACACGACCATTGTGTGAACTGGTTCCGAGCGAAAGTTATAGATTCGATCGACTGCTTATTGGATTGGACACCTCCTGATCGTGATGGTAATAACCTTGGTGGCGTTTCTATACATTGCATTACTATTTACTCACGAACAAGAATCGTAATTAACTTATTACATTTGTAAAAACATACCCTGGACGTTCTCTAAAACTGTTCAGTGTTTCTAGTGCGAGTTTATTTTAAATCGCCGTCACAAGTCGACGTAAACGCAGGTTGTATGGTGTCATGTTTAGGCCGACAGAGGCGCTGTTCCGATCCTATTCAAATCTGCGTTTACGTCGACGCGGTGACTTGTGACGGCGTGTAATAATAACACCCACTTTCCACCGATGATTATGCCAACGTGACAGATGGTCTATCACCGTCTCAGGCACTATACATACGTGCTTGAATGACTTCTCAGACATATGCAGGTTTTCTCAAGATATTTTCCTTTCGTATTAACTAGAGGCTAAACTAAATAAATTATTTTTCAAATGCTAAATCTAATATGAAATCTAATGCGTATCAAAATTATCATAATAATTCACCCATTCAATATTAGGCAAGTGTAGCGAATTGCTAAAAATTACATTTGAATTGAACTTATTATATCAAACTCAATGCTGCATCCATTTTCACTTTTAATGTTATGTGTCGTTTATAAATACCGTCCATTAAATATTTATAATCTATACATACAGATAAATAAATTTGAAGTGTCTGTTTGTAATTCCATAACAGCTTTTCAGTAAATGCATATGAAAGTATATACGATGCAGTCATATGCAAACCAATTTTGAATTTTTTTTGTCTGTCTTTCTGTTCCGGCTATAGCTTAAAATACAATCTTTATGGTCATCTATATGTATATAAAATTCTAAGTCCTGACTGTCAAGACGTAGAATTTTATCACAGTTTAATCTGCTGTTCCTAGAGACATGAAATTTAAAAGTACGGTTTTTTGCAAGATGTAGGTAGCCACTGAAAAGGATTTTCCGTAATTACACTTCTAAGAGGGTATAATGGGGGGTGGAATCAAAAAATCACAGGAACATAAAACTACTCTTAAGATAGCATTATTTGCCGATCCATAGAGAATTTGACAAATTATTTTCCATTTTTTAACGATCCCTTAAAATGCCATAACGCTCTCAAAACTGACTAATAATACTCTACGACCGTAATAAGTGACAGTGAAAGATTTGTACACATCAAATACATCTGTCCTTTACATTCTGGTACATCGAACAATCATAGCAATAGCTCATACTACGGCCTGGTGCATTATTCACTAAGGTTTCTCAGCGTCGGTCTCGACAACAAGCGTTGGTTTCAATCATAGGAAATTGATACATAATACATAGAGGATAAGGTTCAATTTCGTATCTTCAAAGCCGACACTCGTCGACGCTGAGAAACCTTAGTAAATAACGCGGTTGTATGAATATGTTAAAAACTCATTGCACCAAAACAATGAGTGTCAATCATCAACGTAAAATATGTGTCGAGTTTTAAACAAGGGAAGTGAAATCCCTTCGAGTTTAGTAACAAACTAGCTGTGCCCTGCGGTTTCACCCGCGTAGATTTTAATTTCAAGTTTGCCCGCGGATCCCTAAATTTAAAAAAAATCTAAGTAGCCTAAGTTACTCCTTGTAACATTAGCTATCCATCAGTGAAAGTCCCGTTAAAACCGAAAGACAGACAGACAGAGACAAATTCTAAAAATTGGTTTTTCTGCGTCGGTACCGTGTATACTTTCATATGCATTTAGTGAAAAACTGTTATTTTGGAGTTACAAACAGACACTTCAATTTTATTTATCTGTATGTATAGATGTATAAATGGTACTAGTTTTGGGATTAATTGTCATTTGCATACCCATTTAACCGACCGTTGGGCAACCGGCATTGTCCCAACCTTCTTTGTCTTGGTATTAGAAGTGTCATGCAATATTACGGTGACAGTTGCGTGGGCCGGTCTGAAATAATGAGGAGAATTCATCATTTCTAGGTCACTGATAAATTTCATTTGGTTTAGGTAGGGAGTAACGGTATTCTTCGATCATCTGTCTAAAGGTTGATAAGAGCCTACATCAAAGTCAAAGTCAAAGTCAAAAATATCTTTATTCGATTAGACTTTATACAAAGCACTTTCAAATCGTCAGAATGACACAATTTACAGGATTATACATGCTACCGCCAGGTTCGGAAGGTTGCTTTTACTGAGAAGAACCTGACAAGAAACTCTGTAATTACTCTTTTCAAAAATATTATACAATTAAAAAAAAAACAAAATAAATCAATTGTGAACTGTAAGCCCATGGACACAGTTGCAATACACAAATGTTGATAAAAATTAACATAAAGTAAAGTCTAGTAGTTGTACTTATATCTAAATGCGTAGCTTGAGATGACCAGCCCCCACAAGCAGCACCTGTTCACAAGTATGACGAGAATGCCAGCCATCGCCCTCCTCAACCATTATAGAGGGAAGCCATCATCAGTTTAAGCACAGCGTATTAAGGACTTCTAAAATTTGACGTTTCTTCTTGGTGCCGTTAAATTTAACGTCAAAGCTTCATCTAAATCTGTATCTATTTATAACTATACAGATAAATAAAATTGAAGTGTCTGTTTGTAATTCCAAAATTACAGCTTTTCACTATACGCACTTGAAAGTATATACGGTACTGACATATAACCAGTTTTAATTTTTTTCTCTGTCTGTCTGTCTGTTAGTTTCGGGTAATCTCCGAAACGATGACTTTCGGGGCTTTCACTGACAGATAGCTAATTTTACAAGGAGTAACTTAGGCTACTTTTATTAAAAAACATTAGCGTTCCGCGGGCCACCCATGAAATGTACTCTACACGGGTGATACCGCAGGGCATAGCTAATGAGCAATAAAAAACACCAATAACAAATCTCATAAAACACCTCATCATGTTTATTTTTTTAAAAGCGTGAACTACGGTCAATTATGTGACGTCATAATGATGATAACTTCCTAATGTCTGAGCACAGATAAGTCATGCGTTTGATGCTTTAAACGACCGGTTAGCTATTTGCATGATTAACACGGAAACTGAGGAGTTGGGCGCAAAAAATATGGAATTTAGTTATTGTTAAGTGAGCTATGAGTTAAATATATTTAGGGAGATTTGAGCCTCGCGGTTTCTCACGCGTAGACTTAATTTCATTGGTGGACTGCGGAACCCTAATTTAAAAAGTTACTCCTTGAAACTTGAGCTTCCTACCAGTAAAAGTCTCGTTAAAATCAGTCTAGCCGTTTTGGAGATAAGCCGGAAGAAACAGACAGAGAAAAAAATAAAAATTGGATTTTTCATGTCCGTATTATATATACTTTCATATTATGCATTTAAGTAAAAGCTGTAATTTTGGAATTACAAACAGACACTTCAGACAAACGGAGTATAGATAGATATAGATATAGATCATAGATTTGTGCCCCAAAACTTTTACGAGTTTTCGGACGATTTTCTTTCTCAACTACCTTGTCCTGCAGCCGTTGTAAATTATTAATTGGCGCACGAACATAAATTCAGCATGCTATTTTTAACAAGCGGACGTCACGAAAAGTACTGAACTGATTTAAAAAAATCTTTCACCATTTGAATGCTACATTATCACTGATAGGCTATATTTTATTCCCGTACTCCCACGGGAACGGGAACTACGCGGGTGAAACCAGATGAAGCGGGCGAAACGAGCTACCTCCGCGATTCATCTTTGGCAGTCAACACCAATGTTTTCGCACTCAATAAAAAAGTTAGATCGTTTAATAAGTTATAATAATGTGGATCCAAATTACTCACGACTTTATAATAAACCTCTAGGAAGCACATACACACTATATTTTTTACGTGTTTACGGCAGTAACCGCATATTGACCACAGAATGCGTGTGATCTGATAATATTTTCAGCTTTTTATATTCATGTTGAGTATCTTCACGCCTTAAGTGCAAAATAAATATACAGAAGGCTAGCTCGCACATTCACACACTAACAAATCTATGTGCACCAAGTTGGGACTTGGTGGAGAGTACCGAAGAGTGGGAGGTCTACATTTTCTATATGAACCCTTATATTCTGTTAATTACTAAAACTTACCGCAGAATAAATATAAGGTGTACGGAATCTAAAAACAAATAGTACGAAATTACACAAAGTCACAGTCAAAGTCGAAAATATCTTTATTCGATTGGACTTTTTACAAATTACTTTAAAATCGTCGGAATGACATTAATTTCCAGGATTATACATGCTATCGCCAGGTTGAGAAGGTTGCTTTTACTGAGAAGAACCTCGCATGACCCACACACGTGCGCATCCACGAGATTATTAAAGGCTCAGGGGTACTGTCAATAACGGCCACGTTGTGGCCGATCGCGTACATGTCATTTAAGTATTTATCAGAGTTTTAGATGAGATGAGATGATTTAATGAAAACGCCTTTGTGCGCGCCTGCGACGGTAAGCCAATTCAAATAAGTTTTTTTTTATTAAGAAGCCGTCCTTCAGTTTCCTTTCTGTTTGAAAATAGAGATTGGTATAAGATGGAATTACATTATTGGCACGCAATGTGAAAATTAAGTGAAAGATCTGTTAGTTCATAAACCGGATTTTTTATGCATTGTACACAGACCCCCCATGAAGATATGGTAACATTTAATTATGGGCTCGTATGTAGATTATGGTAACATTTTATTATGGGGTTCATCACAAACTCTGCCAGCCGTGGCAGACATAAGTCGGAACAAACAGACAGACTTTAAAAACATGTTTTTTTTTATGTAAGTAGCGTGCGTATCTGCTTTCATATGCATTTAGGGAATTGTTAATTAGAAATTACAAACACTTCAATTTTATTTATATGTATATGTCTACTAGTCATGACCCGCGGTATCACCCGCGTTACCCTATTTTTGTTAAAAACAAGAGTATTCTAAATTACTCCCTGTAACATCTCCTATCTGCTTTTCAGATATTACCCGGAACGAACAGACAGAAAAAGAAAAAAAAGTTTTATGTAGGTATATACCGTTTTTAGAAAACAGCTGTTAATTTGAAATTACAAACAGACATTTTAATTTTATATATCTGTATAGATGTATAGATATAGACTATAGATTAATCATACATTATTTAACTGCAATCTCCTGTAAGGTGGATGTTGATATGTATACCATATTTAATAAAAAAATATTAACAAATTTGTGTTGTACTTGTTGAATTTTGTGACACAGATTAAAAACGTCAGCGGGTTGTATTGTATGACTGGAGAGTTGTACACAGTGTAGTGGAAGTCAGAAGGTACACGGTACAGCCCCCAGTCGGGCCGCCCCAAATATCGCTCGAGAGAATCCGTTAAGCCCTTCCTCTTATGGTGCGAAACTAAAGACATCGGAACATATTCCAAGAATATCTTGAACCTAGTTTGTAAGGTCAAGACCTAAGCTTGTCAGATTGTCAGATTATGATGGTGCTAGACCGTTTCGAATCGCCCTAACTCAATTTGTTATCGGAACGAGCACGCATTTAATACGGTCGCATTCGATTCAGACCTTCGTTCTACGATGATTTGATTTACTGCCACGTTTAAGTATACTGTGCTATTAATACATAATATATATGCCTGTATTCCCCTAAGGGGTAGACAAAGGTGTGATAACAACACCCACTTTTCACCGAAGATGTTTAAATGCCAACGTGACGGTAAGTACATCGCATACGTCTTTGAATTACTTCTCAGACATATGCAGATTTCCTCACGATGTTTTCCTTCACCGTAAATCACGTGGTGTGAAATCACTGCACATAAGATTAAGAGAAACTCATTGGTACAGGCCCCGTTGAGATTCGAACTTACGTCGCTTGCAGGCGACTCTAACCCCACGATTGAGCCGATTTTACTTTGACATAAACGCGGTTACATTAGACGTAAACGTTCCACGAATTGAGAACCTCCTTTTCTTGAAGTCGGTTAAATACAACATCAATAAACGCTTACGCTTTCACATTTTTAAACAAACTGTTTTAATAGCCGAATAACCATATAAGGGAGGCAGTTATTTAATCTAGTCGTCGTTAATCTACCTTCTCAGAAACTTAGTTGGTTTACTTAGGCTTAATTACGTCAATGAAACCACGTCTTCTGAGTGTTATAACCGATGGTAAGCGGTCTCCGTAGTTGAGCATAAAAATCTGCGTTTACGTCGACGCGATGACTTGAGACGGCAATTTTAAAACTCGCACTAGGCACTCAGCCGTAATTTTCTCGGCCTTGGAATCGAACCGCATCTGAGCACCACTGAGCCAAGAAGGCAAATATTTTCCAGAGTGTGAAAAGTGTGATCAGAAAAACAACTTTACACCGCAAATCACAAATGGTTTTCGACGCAATTGTCTCAAGTGAAACGGCTCACTTTCCTTCGCTCAAACGGAAAGCATTATGAAAAGTGACGCCTGCACTTTCCCTTTAATGACCCTCTTAGTCAGCTGTTTGCTGCGTAACTACTTCTTGTATTGCTAATGGTTATTTACATGGTAAGTGGTTACCGCGAAGCTGGGAGCATCGGGGGTGATTTGAACTCTATTTTTTTTTTATCTACACTAAAAACTACTCATCATGTATTTAAGAGTTGTGACTTGTCGGTGTAACTGATGCAACTTCTTCCATTCGTCTCTATCCAGTGCCATCTCCTTGATCTCCTTATACGTCATGGCAGCCACTTTTTCCTCAACTTGTCTCATGTATGTTAACCTGGGTCTTCCTCTTCCTCTCTTTCCTTCTACATTTCCTTGTAATATGTTTTTAAAGAAACTGTCATGTCGTACAAGGTGGCCAATCATCTTTCCTTTTCGATCCTGGATTGTATTCCATAGTACACTTTTTTCATTTACTCTTTTGAGTACATCAAAACTACTACTCGCCTAAAAAGTCTAGACCCTATAGTAAATTAGATTTTTATTAGAGGCATGGTGACCAAGCGACAAAAGTTCAAATCCTAGCGGTGCCTGTGCCAATGAGTAAAACTAAAGTGATTTCACACCACGTGCTTTACGGTGAACGAAAGCATATGTCTGAGAAGTATTTCAAAGACGTACGTATAGTGCTTGAAACGGTGATAGACTCATCTGTCACGTTGGCACTTAATCCTCTTCGGTGAATAGTGGGTGTTGTTATAACACCTCTGCCTACCCCTGTGGTGCATACAGGGGCCTTACCATGAGCTCTTATTGCCATGATAGTTTCACTAATTTATGAGACAGATGTATGTGACGTGCATACATCTGTCACTGTCGCACAACTGAATTAACATTGCAATAAGAGCTCATGGTTGGGCCCCTGGCGTGAGGTTAACTAACCTATAAAAATAATTGGCATTCATTTAATGATAATTATTAAATTCGGAGGTTCATTTTATTCATCATATCAACAACAGAGTAACATCTTTAACATTCAACATGAACCCTTACAAACCGTTTGAAGCAACAAGACATTGAAATGTGTTTTTTACAGACATGGTATCGTGTGCTCATCACTTAGCGTGTTATGTTTATAGTTATATTGACACGAGTTTGATTCCAATAACTGATAACCCTATGTTCTTAACTACTAAGGTTACTGTACACTGGTGTGGTGTGTCGTGTCTAATTTAGTAGATTTAATTTCATGGGTGGCTCGCGGAAAACTAATGTTTTTTTTTAAATCGCTACATTGATTTAAAAAAAAACATTAGTTTTCCGCAAGTTACTCCTTGTAACATTAACAATCTGCCAGTGAAAGTCACGTTAAATTGGTCATGACACTCCGGAGATTAGCCGGAACGAACAGCCAAAAAAAAGAATGATTTTAGTATTTTTTATTAATTCTATTTTTATCATGATTTCCGATCATACTCTTTCACAATAAATGTAGTAATGAGCCGTTGCGGCGTTACAAACAGATAATTTATTGTTATTCATTTGTATTAGAATTTTTTTTTGCTAACTAACTGCGAATAGTAAGAAAAATATTTGGAGCAATTTCACGCATATTGCATGAAAATGAAAATGAAAATGATTTATTCAGTTTAGGCCCTGGTAAGGCACTTATGAATGTCGAGGAATTTACCATTTTTGCAATAGACTATTTTATGAACGGACAGCTAAGTAAACATTTGGAAACTTTAAACACAATAGTCGAAATTCTCGAGCAATAAAATCCTGAAAAAATATGTTAATCTATACAGATAAATAAAATTTAAGTGTCTGTTTGTAATTCCAAAATAACAGTATTTCACTAAATGGTAAGTATACACGGTACTGACATTAAAACACACATTTTTTATATTTTTTCTCCGTCTGTCTTTTTGTTTGTTCCGGGTAATCTCCGAAATGGCTGGACCGATTTTAACAGGACTTACACTTGCAGGTAGCTGATGTTTCAAAGAGTAACTTAGGCTACTTTTATTTATTAAACATATTAAGGTTCCGCGACATGAAGCATGAAACTAAATCTACGCGGGTGATGCTGTGGGGCACAGCTAGTTCCTAAATTAAACTAGTCTGTCGTAAGATTGCGATCAAATAAATAAAATTATATTCGGACATTATCACATCCAGGCCCAAACTAAGCAAAGCTTGTACTATGGGTACCAGGCAATGGATATACTTTTTCTAAATACATACCAAACATTTTCAAGACTTCATATAAAATGTTAGCTCAACCGTGTTTTCCAGGTTTCCAGCTTTCTCAGCTTCGAACTCGACAACGAGCGTTGGTTTCTATCATAGGAAATTGATACATAATAATAGAGGATAAGGTTCAATTTTGTATCTTTAAAACCGACTCTCAATGACGAGTGCAACAATGAGAACCTTAGTGAATAGCGGGGCTGAGGATCGAATCCACGAAACTATGTACTATAGGTTTAAAAAGGCCACTTTGGGAGAATCATAATGTGTCTTAAGTGCAATTCATATTTATGATTCACGAATGATTACAAAAATTGTAGATGTTAGTCCCTATGTAACTTTTTATGGTTCTGCTATTTGTCACAAAATCAATTCATATTTTGTGGACCATTTTAGGAATTTTCATAGGAAAGTGTCAAACGGGTGAATTGCGGAATATGAATTATTCCTGAATCATATTCGGATCACATTATGATTCTCCCAAAGTGGCCGTTTTAGACCTTACTAGTCAGGTACACTAACCACTTAGACCAACGATGCCGTAAAAGATTTATTGATTAAACTCATTAAATTTAATACATGTTGTCGATACAAATCATTCGATACATTGATCAGCGAATGCGTGCAAGTGTGTCACAACCTCAAAATATTTTTTTTTGCGTCGCACAAAAAAAACAGATTTTATCATTAATAAACAATAGCGGAGGCCAAATGAGATCATTTTCAACATCATTCATCAAGGCGTGTTCGATACATCAATCAATTTGTCCGTCCTTCAATTGGGGTTCAGTACGCCTACTAGTTTTTCTATTGTCTAAGGTGTGTGCTATTTAAATAATTTAATATTATTAATGGACGCAATAGTCAAATAGAATTTTTGATGGTGTAATTTTACCATCGTTATATACTTGGCCATTGCATAGACACGTGTTTGCTATGGTTGCTTTCAAATTTAATTACCCATGTTTATTTGTATAAGTGCTGGTTTATATTTTTTGGTGTTATCATAATACTCTTCTGCCGTGTTATTCACTAAGGTTTCTCAGCGACGACAAGCGTTGGTTTCCATCATAGGAAATTGATACATAATACATAGAGGATAAGGTTCAATTTCGTATCTTTAAAACCAACGCTCGACGACGAGTGCGACGCAACCTTAGTGAAAAACGCGACAGGTACTTAGACACGCAAATAGTTTCTTATGCGCCATTGTGTGTTAAAGCGTAAAATTAAAGATGGTATATGATAGAAAAGTATAACGATTTACAATAATGATGAACTAGTTTTTACTCCTGACTTAGTCTGCATAATGATTTACTTACTATGTTGGTAACATTTCTATTACGGATTTATTCTAGAACAACGACACAGTTTCAGTTTACAAACAAAACATTTTTTTTAAATGCTCTATGATAACAGTGAATTTTTTTTTATTAACTTTTGTGGTAACAGTTTTTGGTCATCAACGTAGTTATATAGTTCCCCTTCTGCGTCGAAGATATATTCTGTGCCAGCACATAATACATACCAGCACCAGTCGCACCATAACAACTTAACGGTATAACTCACATTAAAATTCACCCAACAGTTTTTATGTACGCTTGTGCACGCACAAAAACTCGCCGGCAAACTGTTGTTCTGGCATTTAGCTTTTACTTACAGTAATTAACACTTCTGTTTAATAAATACTTTTTGAAGCAAAAAAACAACAAAAATGGTGTAAAAAAATCACAAAAATATTTAACCGAAAAATTTAAAAATAACATTACAGATATTTTTTGAAGCGTTGTAATCCGACAGTTCGCATGTGTAATACGTGTCGACTAGAGAACCTCCTCTTTTTCTTACATCGGTTTAAAAATATAAGAACAGGCGTCATGGTATGAAGTCATCTTGAACTTTAAAATTTGTTTGAGTTAACTATGTTGCTATAGGTTATATTAATTTTAGTTTTATTAGTATTCGGGCAGTGGTACTGTGACTGAACACATATTTTTGAAAAGAGTAATTGCTGGGTTTTCGTCCAGGGTTCTTTTAATTAAAATCAACCTTCTGAACCTGGAGGTAAGTTTTATAAACTTGTGTAATCAATAATCATGTCATTCTGATTATTTAAGAGTAGGTACTTTAATGACATTTGTGCATTGGAACTGTGTCCATGGGCTTACATTTCTCAAGTGATTTACTTTGTTTTTATAAATTGTATAATATTTTTAAAAGAGTAACTACTGAGTTTCTTGCCAGGTTCTTCTCAGTAAAAGCAACCTTCCGAACCTGGCAGTAGCATGTATAATCCATGTCGTTCTGACGATTTGAAAGTACTTTGTAAAAAGTCTAATCGAATAAAGATATTTTTGACTTTGACTTTTGACTTTGACTTTGACTTTGAAAGTCTAATCAACTATAAGTTGATTAGATGTTGCACAACTTATAATACGCATAATTTTTTCACTGCTAAAAAAATATATAGGTACCGTATAAAATCTTTGAGAGGCACATACATAACTATACTAGTTTTTAAGAAAAATAATAAATGATCTGCGCAAAAAAATATAACTCATAAAAATTGGTTTACCCAGATTAGACAGTGGGGCTATGGGTGTTAATAATACGAGTAGGTAACATGGGGTCTCAAGACAAATACATTCAGCCGTTACCAAACCCATCTGATTACTATATACATATATTTCTAACGACGTGTCTACAAATAGAATTAAATTGAATGATCGGTTCTCAATTTGCCCCGATCTAATCTTTTATCGTTAACTTTCTATAAATTGAAACGGTATCTTGAAATGTCATCGCGTTTGTGTACAAAACACATTTTGAATGGTCCCCAGCACGTTGTCAGTTACTGTAACGATTTGTTTGTAATCGAGTGTTGCGGTAATCTGTGCACGCAATTGAAGAGTTGCCAATTGTGATGCTGACTAGATCTTTGATGAGAGGCTTTATTACATTACTAGCTGTGCCCCGCGGTTTCTTCCTGAGTGTCGCGGAACCCTAATATTTTTAATAAATAAAAGTAGCTTAAGTTACTCCTTGAAACATCAGCTACCTGTCAGTGAAAGTCCCGTTAAAATCGGCCCAGCCGTTTCAGAGATTACCCGGAACAAACAGACAGACAGACAGAGAAAAATTTTAAAGCTTGGTTTTTTAGTGTTAGTAGCGTGTATATACTTTCATATGCATTTAGTGATAAGCTGTTGTTTTGGAATTACAAACAGACACTTAAATTTTATATATACAAAATAAAACTGTATAGATGTATAGATTAGTTTAATTTATATTTATTAGTACCAAGTATTTAATATGTTTCGCCGTCGACCCATTTCTTGCCGTATAAGCGTGATAAAACCTTGGGCACAGCTCTTATTATGATAGTTATATGATCCAATGTAAGATTTGCGTATTTTAACCAAATGGGTTTTGACACATTCAAACGTCGTCCTTGCGTTTTGCGCTTTTTTTGTATGAACACGTAAAACTCTTACACTCGCTGCTTTCTCTGAGGTATGAAGGGAACTCGGGCGGTCACCCATCAATCTACTGACTTGGGTTAGGAATGCTTAACTTCGCTGATCGAATGATATGCGCAATAACAACTGTGCTAGCTTCTCATTTATACGACCCTGTCATGACCTAATGGGAAATTTGTAATGACTGTATGAGAATATCAGCTACGGGGCCTAGGGCCTGTAGCCAAAGTAACATTATCTCGCTTTGAGCTTACGATAAACGATGCACAATGCACGGGAATGCCTTATGTCACGTGACTGTTTTATGTAATCTCCATACATTTTGTATTGCTTATATTAGCGCAAGCGCGAGAGAATGTTACTTTGTCTAGGGCTAAAGGGAGGGTTCTATTTTGAAGGTTGCAACGTCACAAAAAGGTCGGTAAAGGTGTCTTTTTTTCTTACCTTTGGCATATGCATTGGCATGTATGTATGCAGTAATACAATGCATGTATCCACGCATTATGCATTATGACAAAATCTTCATTGAATACCCAAACAGATAAAAACAAACAAACGACACAATACAAATTGCGTAGGCGTTAGAGAACTGTTAGATATGTTTGTGCAGACAATAACGTAAGCCCATGCCTTCCCAGAGGGGTCTCTGAAGGAGTAAACAAAGTTAAAACAACTTTCACCGAAGATCTAAGTAACTTGGAATTTCGGGTGTATTACTTTAGAAAGATTAAACTCAGAGCACTCGTAACTAATGGAAATGTTTGCATGAATGTGGATGAAGCGAAAGAAGTATGGAAGGCATCCAGAATGCATGACACTTTAATAAATTTTCAATTGTCAGTTCATGATTCGCAAGTATAAGGAATAGCGAAAAACACTCAAAAGAGTAACGTGTTCAACTACTGGCTTTGTTTAGGGTTCTATCGTTACCCAATAGCCAGGGTTTAAGTCTTTGGTTATAGTATCCCCTGCCTGTCGTAAGATTCGACTAAAAGGGGGTCGGGTGGCCCTTAGTGATGGTCAGGGAGCCTTGACCACCGAGCCGCGGGCCCAGGAAGATGCCTTGCACAGCGAGGTCTCCAGGCGCGGCGATACAACTGCCCTGGGGATGTGCCCCGGCAAAGTGTGAGGGGACACCAGTGCGATCTATCAGATTACACGGAGTCCCCCATAAGCACGGAGGATGGCCACCAGGGGGGTTTTAGTACGGTAAAAATCCCACATACCCCGACCTGTCTCTCCCAGGGCGGTCGGGGACCTTTTGAAGGTTTCCCCCTCGTCAATAAAAAAAAAGTTTGATCTCTGCCTACCCCCATGGGATACAAGCTTGAGCAAGTATGTAGGTAGTTGTGTTTAAAAATGTGAATACTCTGTTCAAACAAACAATAGGAACTGGTTCCCGCCCACTTATGGGATCCATTGCATCACAGATGCAGTTATGAAATAACTGCACTTACTATTGACATTGCTTGCTGTAGACTAATGTGTTTTGATTCTGATCCTCTACACCAGAGATCGCCAAACTTTTATATCTTTTGGACCACTTGGCACCCTGTTCGGTTTTGATCTTACGATATTCAAATTACAATTTCTTATCTATATCTGTACCAATAAATCAAATTGAAGTATCTGTTTGTAATAACAAATCAACAGCTTTAGCACTAGATACATATGGAAGTAGGTATGTACTTAAATAATTTGTTTGATTGTTCCGGCTCTCTGAAACGTCTGTTCCGATCTTATAGGGACTGAGGCCTCATTGCTAATATTACAAATTATAACGTTGGCTACTAAAAAAATGGATTCCTGAAGTAAATCCACCCATTAAATAAGTCTACGCTGGTCAAACCGCGGGGAACAGCTAGTATGTACTTTGATAAAACTATACCTGATAATTCCTAAAATCAACATACTTAATCAATCACATTACAAAGTGCTTAGTAGTTATAAATAATTTTACTACTGTCTTAAAGTTTTAAATCACAGAAGTCGCCAAGATAATTAATCACTATAATACAATTAATCAGTAGAACAATACTACGAAGAGCATTTTATCATACAACTCAACCCATTAATTACTCATTCTTAGCATCATTGTCACTGAAGAATCTTTTAGAATCGTTTAAACTATCCCACATTAACATTCATGTGAATTCTTCGAACCTAATAAAAGCACGACTTTAAAAATACTAACTCCGAGAACGATTACCGCAGTAAACACATAAGCCTACAAGCAGTATGGAAACTAGAGACGAATCGTTCGAAATGACACATCCACACAGACACGCGTTTTTACGAGATTCTAGAACCCTTGGCAGTTACGTCGTGCCGATCATGTATGTACGTCATGTACATGTATCAATACTTCAACGCCAAATCTAAGTTACTTTAAGTAAGTAAATATAAAAAACTTTTAGAGTGGCATCCATTACAGCAAAGGTTCTCATTAAAAAAAAAAGACTTAGTTTCCACACTGCTCTCATCATCTGTCACTATGGCACTTAATCATCATCGGTGAAATGTGGGTGCTGTTATTACAAAACTTCTGCTTACCCCTTCTGGGATTTTTTGAGTAAATTTTAAAAACTGCAAAAATTCCTTAGAGTTCCTCACGTTCTATTAGAGCATACGTTCTCATATTAAAATTTTGTCCTAGTTATTATACTGCTAAGTAAACTTATAATATACTGTGCCATTACTGAAATTGCATCTTCCTCGCTTGTACATAATCCTGCATATTTAAGAAGCTCAGCCAACTTTGAATGTTGACTAATAGCGAATTCCTATGATACTCTGTAGCATTATGTGCAATTATACTGTCTCTTGAATTGATCGGTCGCAAGTTAACCGTTAGGGGATTAGTCCACACGATTTTCTCATTTAATTCGTTGTCTAGTACTTATCTTCTTAAGAACAAGTTTTCCGATCGTTTCCGTATGCGGTCGTGCGTGTGTTTATTGCATTCGAAGCGTTTGACTACTTGAAATCTTCAACTACTTTATTTGTTTCATTAGAAAACTCAATTCTGTTCAAATTTAAAAAAAAGAGGAATGGTTACAAGGGAAGAGGAAGTCCTAAGAAAAAATGGATTGATTTTGTAAAGATGATATGGCTAGAATGGGAGTGACTACAGATATGACGGATGATAGAGAAATTGAAGAGAAGAACAACATTGGATCTCTCTCTGTGGTATCGTTCTATTAGTTATACTTCTCAGATGTTTTTCATTACCGTGAATCACTTGTGATATCACAGCACTTGGCAAACTTATGAGCCAACGTCGACTATCCCGTTGGTCTAGTGCTTGCAATCGCTACTGCGGAACACGAGGTCCTGGGTTCGATCGTCGATGGGTGGAATTGAAAGTAATTTGTTAAAATCTAATCAAAGCCCGGAGTCTGGCTAAGTGCCCTGTTTATGGCAATAGGATCACCCATTACAAGGGACTTAAGTATAAGTGACGAAATGTGGGAACCTACAGTAAGTACACCCTACAGTTATGAGCATGTACGCTTATGCGTCTATTCAAACTATTCGGCCAGAACGAAAAACTAATAAGGCACTATTTAGATTTCGGTCAAGTGTTCCAAATGAGGCCTTTCACTTGTTGAGATAAAAGCAAAACACTGATAAGTTGTTATCGATAGCAAATCAGGTTATCAAATGACACAATTCTCAACAATATTATATTGGTATTGATAACTCGATTGCTGTTACGCAAAACTAGACAGGTGTTTACATTCTGGAAATGAAGATACGAGTACATAATATTAATAAAAATGTCAAAATAAAGTCGACTGTAAAAAATAGTGTCTTCACTAGCGTGAAATTCAAAGCAGACACGATTAAAATAGTGACACATCTTGAAGATTTAGATTTAGAGAAATACTAGCAATTTAATAATAATCATTAAGATGATCCAAAATCTTTTATTTAATTTCGGGCACTAAAATTTGATGTCGGAAGTTGAACGACTCAATCATTCTTAGAAACACTTAATCAAAACACAATTGAGTAACTTAGAGCATTTTTTCCAGAAATTGCATACCTAGATGACTTCATGATTTCGCCAACAAGGTCTTCATTGCTCAAACTAACCTCTTTGCAAATACTATTTGTCACCTAAATGTTTGGTGGCCAGTTAGAATTTAACTTTCATCATCGGAGATTAAATTACCATCACTTTAACACGTACTCTTTGACACACTTTACTGGGTTAAAAAAACGACAAGTCATGATACTTACTAGAATTTCACTGGAATTTAATTTATTAGCGAAGATATTTTAAATTTCACTTTTAGGCGCGTAGATTGAAATTAAATTTAAAAATGGTGTAAAAAGTTTAGTTAGACTTATAATATTTAGTGGAATGTATTCTATATATATAAGAAGAGAAGAAGTGGAACATTCATACAAAAGAGTGAGAGTTAACAATAGCAAGGTGGCAAACAAGCGTAAGATCCACTTGATGGTAATCAGCTGTTGCCTAATTAGGGCGCTTTTGAAATAGAAGAGCCCTTTAATTTGTTTTATACCATTAAGGTCACAAGCATGCGGCCCATGATGGTAGGTGGTCACCGCAACCTATAGTCACTTAATAACAGAGGCATCACTCGGTGCAAACCTTGTAAATATCTCTTCACAGCCTTCTTGAAGAACCTTATGCTATACTATTTTGAGAAAACCATATTAGGCAGTTTATTCCACAATTTGAGCGCCCGGGGAAGGAAGCTTCTTTGGAAACGAGTAGTGCGAGACCATTTGGGTTTAATATTCTGTCATTTAAATTTGTTATGCATCAACAAAAGTCTTAAGGGGCACTCAAAGGTGTTCCAATGTGCTGAAAATACACATGAGGGTTTAGCTAATTGTAGAAAATATAATGCTAGGAATAGTTTGTAGTCTGTGGCATTGCTCTGTACCATCTAAGTGCTACCATCATCTCCTCGTCTGTACTGCATACTACCCTGCGCCGAATTCTTTACACTAATACTACTTTTAATACAGGATTAAACCGATCGGTTATTGCCCTTTTAACAGATAATAAAACCACTCTTCCTCCTTTCGAGTTACTGCTCATAAAAGTAAGAACTTTACAATACAGACAATGAGTTCTCCGCCGAAGAAATCTTGAAGCCCTTCGCAGAATGAATGTTATTTTTATTTTCTTCGTGCATTTACGTCAGTACTTAAATCTACGGAATGTATGACTAACTCATGTGGGGCACTTTGTTACTAATAAAATCTTGTGGTTCAGATTTCGGACTAGGGGCTTTACTATGACGTACCTTATTATCAAGTACACCTTCTTAGAAGCGTCCAGCTATTTAAAAAAAATCGTGAACGAAACATTGAGAGAGAAAAAAATAATAAGAAAATCCGACCAGAAATCCACATGGTACTGATGTATTAAAGGTATTTACGGAATGAGACATCTGCGGTTTTAAATAAACCTAAGTTATTCATAATCACATTACTAATATGAAACCACACAATTTCGTGCAATTCTTGAGTATCTGTGACGTCATTGTAGTAGGAAATCTTCAGTAAACTTGACCTCAAATATGTTGATCGTGACTGAGAAACATTAACTCGTTTCGAACAATTAACGGTAGGCATAAAAACAATCACGGTAACGCATCATCAGATAAATGATGAGTAGAGATAATCACGATTAATATTCTAAATCCGGATGATATCATTGATATGACTTACTTGGCGGTTTAGTGGTTAGTTAGTTCACCTGACGATCACGAGGTCCCGAGTCGGCCCAAAAATTGATGTAGGGTTTTTCTGTCAAGTAATTCACAATAAATACTCGGAGTTTGGAAGTTGGAGGTGTTTACACCCCCGTGACTCGGGAAGCACATTGCACCGTTGGTCCTACGCATGATCGCTCTTCGGTCGTGTGGGATTGCCGTCCCATCGGACTATGAGAGTGAGGGAATAAAGAGTGCACCTGAGTTTGCACACACACTTGTCTAATGCACTTTATATCTCGTACTACCGATTTTCCTTGTGAAAAGAGGTTACGACGGTCAGATGGCATCAATAGAATATCGGGTTGAATCAAGTGCCGACCCCAACAATGTACGGGATAAGGCCAATATTATAACGAATACAAATTTAAGTACCAGCTAAACTTCTTGTAGCTGTACCCTGTTATATTTCTTCTAATATGTGTGCAGGTGCTTTAGATGCCATGTATGGATTACACAACAGGTGCTGTTAATTTTGATGTTGGCCGTAAAATGCTTCGAGCAGGTGACTTTTGGACCACGTGTGCTATATTTCTTAACTATTGATACTTCTGTTCACTTAAAAATCTAGATTCCCTAAAAGTTGGAAAACAACAATCTTGTGGCAGCTTTGACAGTTTTTCCATTCACCCCAATTACGTTTCTATTTACCCATCTGAATGGGGGAAAAGAAAAATTGATAAATTCTAGGAAGTTTACTATAATTCATTAAACTCTTTGGAGCGGTGGATAAGCACAAGAATTAAATTCATGACTTCGAAATCTTGGCATAGAGTTAGAAACAGTTGATATTCACCCCGTTCTAACTGCATTGTATTATTCTGTAACCCTTATAAGTAGGTACTGTAGAATTTAGCGATAAATAGCCTAAAATCTCACCATATCAAGACCATGACACCATCGTATTACTCCATCAGTGGTCAAGGGTACTTTTAAATAAGTTCCAAATATTTGATAATTTATCTTTTAAATTGCTAAACGGTGTTTGGTTCCGCCTTGTAGAACATATTATTTTATGAGCTAATTACTTACCTGTTAATTACTGCTAATGACTTTGTCTAATTCTAATTGTTTAGAAAATATATAATTATAATCGTCGTGGTGATGTAAGAGTCTGTGGGACTGGTTTAAGTAGATACCAGAAAAGCATGCCATTTTAAAATCACCGGTCTGTGCTAATGAGTTTTACTAAAAACTTAAGTGCAGTGATGTCACACTACAAGCTTTACTGTGAAGAAAACATGTACCCCAAGTATTGTAAGGTTTGTAAATGTTCAAATATTGTGGCTTGATCCGTGTGTTAGATCCGCCAACTTTGGCAACCCCAACCCGCCGGCGAAAAAGCATCAACACATTTTGTGCCACGCTAAAACGCAAGGTCAAACAACGACGTTTGAAACCTATATTTGGGGCATTGATGTCTGCGAAGAAATCCGAAGACGCATATTTAGAGCCTGTCCCGTTAGCACCTAACCTTCTTGAAAGTGTGATAGCTTGAGTACCTATAATAGCAGCCTTCATGAAGATTTTTATATATATATAATATATATTTTTTATATATAGATAATTTGTCTAGTGCTTGCCAACGCTACTGCGTAACACGAGAGCCTAGGTTCGATCCATGGATCGGGTTAAGTGTTACTGAGTTTTTCTATTTGTAATTTCC
Organism: Watsonalla cultraria; assembly: GCA_964035505.1. Classification (NCBI taxonomy): domain Eukaryota; kingdom Metazoa; phylum Arthropoda; class Insecta; order Lepidoptera; family Drepanidae; genus Watsonalla; species Watsonalla cultraria. Next base: position 1,421,038 of record OZ037736.1, on the reverse strand, counting down.
GAGTAACAGCCTGGAGTATGGATTAGTGCCCGGTTAGTGGCTATCGGCTCGCCCCCTACATGGAAATTAAATATAACTGGCGAACTGTGTGAGTACTAAAATAACGCCTCTGCCGCGTTATTCACTAAGGTTCTCAGCGTCGCACTCGTCGTCGAGTGTCAGTTTTGAAGATACGAAATTGAACCTTATCCTCTATGTGTTATGTATCAATTTCCTTTGATTGAAACCAAGGCTCGTCGAGTTCCACACTGAGAAACCCTAATGAATAACGCGGCTTACCCCATCGGGAAACACAGTAACAATAATACCTTTGAAATCAAACAAGTCTTTAATGTTTTGACACTTGAGAAGACAGTAGAATAAAACAAAACCGTTCTTCATAGTAACAAGCCTACACAAAGTCAGTAAAATGCAAATGTAACCTCAGTACCGTTGTTTGAACATCAAACTATGTCATTATATCACTGTCATGTTCATAATACGCGAGGTGCCTTGCCCGATTTGCTATACCTAATCCAAATAAGATGTTTCCTGGTTCTTGTCAGGTTTACCGTTGTTTTCAATTGTCTTCATCTTCATGTTATGTCTTTGTTATCACTTAATAGATGAAACAATATATGCAATTAACTTTTTCTGCCTTGTTGGTGTGCTGGTTGCTAGTGCTACTGCTGAACCTGCAACCTTCCGAAACTGGGGGTAGCATGTATAATCCTGTAAATTAATGTAATTCTGACGATTTGAAAGTACTTTGTAAAAGTCTAATCGAATAGAGATATTTTTGTCTTTGTCTTTGTCTTTGAACACGAGGTCCTGAGTTCGAGTTTCTTCTTACTTTTAGCAAGACGCTAAGGGATCCCTTTTCATAAAGGTTTTCTACCACGTATCTACCCTTCATCAAATATGGTAACATTGTACAATGAATTATTTCTAGTTGGTGTGAGAAAGTTAATTTTTACGTATGCTCACGTCTGAATCCCCAGAAGTGGTAGACTACTTAGGTGTGTACTTATAGTACATCCATGTATGTTTAAGTAACATAGAAGCCAATAATACAGAATCCGGGCTGCTACTGTGAAATGACAAATGGAAAAACCCACACTTTGCCCGACCCAGGCATCGAATCCAAGACCTCGTGTTCCGCGGTAACATTTTACGATCATTAGCCAATAATAATAATAACAAAGCCTTTTATTCCGTATTATATATTTAATTCACTATACTTTTGGCGATACAATTTTCGGGTTATATTTATTAAAGTACTAGCTGTGCCCTGCGGTTTCACCCGCGTAGAGTTAGTTTCATGCGTCCTGTCGCGGAACCCTAATATTTTTAATATAGCCTAAGTTACTCCTTGAAACATCAGTTACCTGCCAGTGAAAGTCCCGTTAAAATCGGTCCAGCCGTTTCAGAGATTACCCGGAACAAACAGACAAACAGAGAAAACTTATAAAACTTGGTTTTTTAGTGTCAGTAACTTGTACACTGTCACATACATTTAGTGAAAAAAAAAAATTTTGGAATTACAAATAGACACTTCAATTTTATTTATCTGTATAGATGTATAGATGTCTCGCAAATCGGTGTGCCTCCTCCAACATTCTATTGGGATCTATCCTCGGCCACTCTGGTCCCAAGGTTTGGTATACATCGCCATCTTGTTTTCGGTAGCCAATAAGGCAGGTGGTATTTGCCCTTACGCAAAAGTCGGTTAAGTAATTAAGTCTACGAAAGGGTAAGAAAGTAACGCAAAACTGGTAAAAGTAAAGGTTAAAGAGGTCGAAACCTCGCTCCTGATACAGTGAAATCAAATAATGATGTTTAAGCTTAAACGTTTGCTAAATTGGCCATTAAGAACTCAAAGGTCACTCCCCGAAATGATAATTACTTTATTGTAAATGAACATAAAATTATCATTAAGGGTCAATGATTGATTTACCGAATAAATTGTTGAAAACCGTTGAATGCAGGTCAAATGTCTAGGAGATATATACAATTTTATTTTATACTAGATGTGCCCCGCGGTTGGGGTTGGGTTTCCCGCGAAACCCTTACGCCTTTTTTTTTAATAAAAATAGCCTAAGTTACTCCTAGTAACATTAGCTACCTGTCAGTGAAAGTCCCGTTCAGACAGACAGAGATTTTATTTAAAACTTGGTTTTTTAGTGTCACTAGCGTGTATACGTTCATATGCATCAGTGAAAAGCTGTTATTTTGGAATTACAAACAGACACTTAAATTTTATTTATCTGTATAGATGTATAGATTAAGGTGCGTTCAAGCTCCCTCAATAAAGTATAAGCATATGATATAAAAATTAACATAAAGAAAAGTCTAGTAGTTCTACTCATATCTAAATGCGTAGCTTGAAAGGCCTGTCCCCACAAGCAGCACCTGTTCACAAGTATGACGAGAATGCCAGCCATCGTCCTCGTGGGTGTAACTAAGGCTAGTTATAAAGATGAAGTTAAACGATGAACAAAACTTACTTACTGCTTCGGTCTTGTCTACCAACAGTGCCTGTAATGCAATTATTACTCTGCTGGTTGTAAATCAACATTAGAATGCAATTAAGGGTTCGATGATTGATTCATGCGGTCGTTGAATGCAGGTTAAATGACTTGGAGATATAAAACGCTGGAGAGATAAATGTTAAGAGAAAACAGAGTTTCAAACTGAAAGCCTTAAATTTAACAAAATTACTAGACAAAAGACTAATGGAGATACACAAACTTTTTAATATAAAGTCTGCTATAAACTATGAATAAGATTGGTAAAGAACGCAAGCAAAGACATGTACTTAAAAACAGTTACGTATGAACCAAGTCATCGATCATTAAATCATACAGCAATTCATTGAAAATTAAAATGAAAACGATTAATCCAGTTCAGGACCTAGTAAGGCCTAGTAATGAACGTCGATAAATTACCACCGCTTCGGACGTCACTGTTAAGAGAAGAACTGGCAAGAAACTCAGCCAGGCATCTTGTATATTTCTCCAAAACACTGGGTCCATAAATGACAAAATTATGGCCCAGTTCATCACAATTGTTTCAATCAAGTGATCGAAACACAGGACTTGTCAGAAGTCTTACTATGAGGTCTATTACGACTCAGATGTTTATCTCGTATAAATTTAACTGTCAGACTTTTGTGGCAATTTTGTGGATTGCAAGTCTTGTCGAGTACACGGGAAGTATTACAAAGACTTACTTTTAATATCAAACAAGTAATTTTTGAAAGGGACTATGATGGCGGATTTTAAAATGACATTTGAAAAGGACAAATTGCTTTCGTTATCAGTATTTTTAACACCGGAATGAACTCAACAGTAAATTTTCAAATCGCCAGTCATTGCAACTAGTCTGAGCGTAGGAGTCGATATGTCAATCAGTCTATGATTACAGTTCAATACTACATCATTAAGATCTTATCTTAGTATTAAATCATCTCTAGTTTCGATCCTATCTGAAGCATTACAGAGTTCATTGCCCTGCTACACTTGTGCAATCATATCACCGTACGATGAATTACATAAAATGTGTCATTATTATGTTTATCTTGGGTAAACAGTGTGTCTGTTGTTTGTTTTACCTCTTCAGTTATGCAGAACAAAATATATATTCATTTAAGGATTGCTTATTTAGGTAAGTATGTGTATTGTTTGCTTTCACTCTCGTTGAACTTTTAAAGCCAGATTAAGTACAGGATTTTACCCTCAGATATACCTCCACCTTACAGATCATCACAGCTAAAAATGTCTTATTTGAGTATTGTGGCCTTGGGGTTACGACGCATGTTCGAATCCCAGCGGCCTATGTCAATGAGTTTTTTCTCAAAAGCTTATGTGCATTGATTTCACACCACCTGCTTTACAGTGAAGGAAAACATCGTGAAACCTGTATATGTCTGAGAAATAATTCAAAGACGTATATAAAGTGGCTGAGATGGTGGTAGGTAGGACTCACCGGTGAAAAGTGGGTGTTGTTTTTACACCTCTTGTTCTTGCCTGTGTTGCCAATTTATCATCTTTGGCAATCGTTACAGGTCAGTCAGAGGCCTAAGTACGTCTGACAACTGGTTTAACCCAGATTGCCGATTTTCCTCGAAAAAGGGGTTACGAAGGTCAGATGGCAGACAGATAAAAATCAGGTGATGACGAGTTGAATTAAGTGACGCGCCAAATACATGGGATAAGGCCAGAGAGATGATGTTCTTGCCTGTACTGCCTAGTTCTTGTATTAATTTTGAAACAGAATTATCCATGTTTAACAAGAAAGTTTTAATAAGAAAGACAAAGAGTCCCACTATAAGACAGCGCCGCGCTTGTCTCCTACAATGGAACACTGGTGATTTCAGTGCAAAGTCTCAATACTACTTCAACGCGGCATTATTTTGCTGTGATCTGTAAGGTGGTGGTACAATCCCTAGTCACACACTAATATTATAATAAGGAAAGAATTGTTTGTTTCTTTGTTTGTTTGTTTGCATTGGATAGGCTCCGAAACTACTTAACCGATCTTGAAAATGAAAAATGAAAATGAAAATGATTTATTCAGTTTAGGCCCTGGTAAGGCACTTATGAATGTCGAGGAATTTACCACCGGTTCCAAAACTAGCCTTCTGAGAAGAACCGGCAAGAAACTCAGCTGGCATCATGTACATTTCATTACACAGTAAACAATGATAATTACAATAAAAACATTAAAAATTATTCACAATAGTGAAAATTGTATCAGCATACATGTGTAACGAAATTTATTAAAAAAGTAAAAACAATACCAAATGATTTACATATCATGTTTGCATACCATGTCAGAGGAGCTCGTGGCACAGTTGCTATTGCGCATATCATTCGATCAGCGAAGTTAAGCAACCATACGCCTAGCCAGTAGTTGGATGGGTGACCGCCCGAGTTCCCTCCGTGCCTCGAAGAGCACGTTAAGCCGTCGGTCCCGGTTGCCAATTTAACATCTTTGGCAATCGTTACAGGTCAGTCGGAGGCCTAAAAATAATCTGACAACTGGTTTAACCCAGATCACAGATTTTCCTCCTAAATGGGGTTGTGAAGGTCAGATGGCAGTCGCTTCGTATAAAAATCAGGTGATCTGCCACATCGGGTTGAATCAAGTGCCGACCCCAACAATGTATGGGATAAGGCCAGGGAGATGAGATGAGATGAGTTTGCATACCATGTCATTGCCAGGAGCTACTTGTGCAGTGTTTTAATTCCATATGTCTTTATCATTTATGTAATCCGAAATTGTATAATAAGCTTTCTTCATCAGTACAGTTTTAACATGTGTCTTGAAAATTCTTTCAGAAATGGATAGCTACATTATCAGCAAGTAACATAGGCTATATTTTATCTCCGTACTACCACGGGTACGGGAACTACGCGGGTGAAAACGCATGACGTCCGCTAGTCCTTTATATAAAAGACTTAGGTTCCCGTGGCAAGGTTAAAAATTTAGGTTACCAATACCATAAAGTTTGTGCGCCATCCTTTATCACCGTTAATGGCCTACATAGGTACATAGATAGGATTGATTTGAGTAAATTTGAAGTTATCTAAGATAGTACAATCAGCCTACTTTCTCGGAATAGTGATATTTGCGTATTTAAAACCAAGGTCAGCTAGGTATTGATATGGCAATACCTAAACTCTGAATCATAATAGGACGTACTTAGGATCACTGTAGAAGATCCGCATAACTTAATTAAAAATATACCGACTTTAGAACCTCTCATTTTGAAGCCGGTTAAGAGCATCTATCAAGCTAAGCAAACACAAATGTCTTGTCTCTTTAGGGCTTTATTGGTTTGGTAGACTGAATCAGTAATCTTATAAAAAGCAAATGATCTCAGAGAATTGGATAATGCATTTTGAACTTTATCGACTGCACAAAGCTTCATATAAGCATCTAAATTGAGTCTGTAAAATGTTGATGCATTTGATCTTACAGTAAATAGATTCAATAGTATATAAAAGGTCTCCTAAAGTTTGTTCTGGAATGGTGGAATCATCCAAAATCTTTGGTTGTGATTTAATTATTGGAAGGAAGCTAATAATTTGTTCATTAGTAGGAGAAGATCAATTAACTCGGAGTAGTTGGAATAAAACAAGTTATAAAACAGCAGCATCCTCTCCCTCAGGCATTTTATTAATTATCTCGGGGTCTACAGGACGCGGTACCGCATTGATTTCATAGAAATCATCTAGAAGACGAGTTTCATTAGCAAATTCATTTGAATTACGTTCTTCCTTAGCCATCTTTGCATCTGCATCTGTATGTTTACCTATTTACTCTCATCTATCGTTATTAGCATCTAAATCATATTCATAGGCGTTCAAACAGCTATTTCCTCGTTTGAAGTCTGGTTGTTCAGAATTACCCGACGCTAGGGGTATATTAAGATCTTTATGGGAAGCTTGGAAGAAAACTAGTTATACCAGGAGTTGAACGTATATTCTAAATTGCAGTAGTTAGCGAATAACTATATGTATTTACAATCACTTTTATTTTAATCACTAACGGTGAAAATAATACTAGCGAAGAGTTAATGCTAGCAATAGATCTAATGTTTGCAAGTACGGAACCTTGACTTGAAGAACTCGATGTGCCGTCACCAAATGCATACGCCAAGGCTGCAACGAGATCTTTGCAAAAAAACACAAGTTTTTTTACGTTGAGCGAAGCAAGTTGAGCTAGCATTAAAAATAAAACTTGATATCTTCCATGGATACAATGAAAACTCGCTTCACAACACGAAATATACCAACAATGAGGTTTTTGTGCCTTTGTGTTGGATGTGGAGCCCAAAATTTTGACATTTCGAACATGAAAAAGTCGTAACTGCACTATAGTTCTGCAAAAATTAAGAAATGTTGCTAGTGTTTGTTCTATTTTCGCTTGTCTAAAAACTGGTTGGGTCAGTCAAAAACATACTAATAATAACATCACATTTAAATGACGACACTATAAGGTCTATAAGGAAGAACACTCAGAAAGGTGGAACAAAACACTTACCGAAAACTTTCAAAATTCTTCCGTATACAGTTCAAAAACCTCACGTAAGCACTGGGCACAAAACTAAACTATATTATACACATGCATACACTATCTATATAGATATTATAGAGTTGTCATTGCAATACCAACTTTCTAACTTTACCGATATCACGACTCTCAAAAACCGATTGAAACAAGACAAATATGTTAGAGAGAAGTACAAAACGACACTTTTAGTTCAATTTTACATGTTTTCACTTGAAAAACAAGTTGTGTTTCGTGGTATTTGTTGACGTAAAAGTTTTTACGGACGCGAATGCACGTCCGTACGCTTCGACGGGGTAAGACTCACTGTCGGCGCTTCGCGTCGTGGTCTGACCTTCTCGTAATGAAATGCGCCCGCATGAAGTTAGTTACCTGGACCGGTCTGCTTTGGGCAAAAGTGGTTGTCGAGCCTTTTTGCTTTTCTCTCACTCAATTTCACGACGTTTAGGCGATTTAGCGTGAAGATCTACACAGTTCTAGTTTCAGGATTCTTAGATAGACAAGAATATTCAAATTTGCAATTGATCGGAGTGTTTTACGGTGGTATCTCGGGATGGCTACGCAAATCAAGTCCTGCTAACGATATGCCCACTGAACCGCCAGCTTCAACCGGTATAGGTTCAAGCTCTGGGTAATTACCATGACTTCTGATCATCATAGTTATCAGACAGATGTCTAATAGTTATTGTAAATCTATGACAGATATTTTATTTTTAATCTAGCCAACGGAACCCTAATGTTTTAAATAAATGTTTATTTTTATAAAGTACTCCTCTTCCTAAGTTACTCCTTGAAATATCAGCTACCTGTCAGTGAAAGTCCCGTTAAAATCGGTCCAGCCGTAATAAACAGACAGACATGCAGGCCAACAGACAGATGGAGAAAAATTTTAAAAATTGTTTTTTTTGTCAATCCAGTATCTTATAATATACTTTCATTTGCATGTAGTGAACAGCTGTCATTTTGTAATTACAAACAGACACAAACATTTTAGATATCTGTATGTATGTGTGTTTATGCATATATATACTGTCCTATAGTGTGATGAGTGTAGTTTATCTAACCCACAATTCATTTGAAATGCGACTCTCATATCCGATAAGAAAATATAGATGAACTAGCTGTGCCCGGTTTCACCCGCGTAAATTTAGTTTCATACAAACTTTCATCCCCTATTTTATCCCCTTGGGGGTAGAATTAATCAAAATCCTTCTTATCTTAGCGGATGCCTACGTCATAACATCTACCTGCATGCCAAATTTCAGCCCGATCCGTCCAGTGGATTGGGCTGTGCGTTGATGGATCACTGTCAGTCAGCCAGTCAGTCAGTCATCTTTGAGTTGTATACCCGCGTATATTTAGTTTCATCCTTATTGTCGCGAAACCCTAATATTTTTAATAAATAAAAGTAGCCTAAGTTACTCCTTGAAACATCAGCTACCTGCCAGTGAAAGTCCCGTTAAAATCCGTCCAGCCGTTTCGGAGATTACCCGGAACAAACAGACAGACAGAGAAAAAATTTAAAACTTGGTTTTTTAGTTTCAGTAGCGTGTAAACTTTCATATGCATTTAGTGAAAAGCTATTATTTTGGAATTACAAACAGACACTTCAATTTTATTTATCTGTATAGATATAGATAGATAGATAGATAGATGTAGACACAGCTTAATAAAATTAGTACCTATTCTCTCAGGTTCGTGAGGCGTTTGACATGAAGATGAGTATAAGCAATACTAATGCATACGAACGTGTTACTAAAACGATAATATTCGCAATTACGTCATTACAACTCAAATTGCTAGTTACGGTCACGAAGAACCAGAAAAGCATAAAAACACGAGGATGTTCAAACTCAACTATTAAGGCTTTTTTTAGACAAAACAAAAACAAGACGCGAATCAGGAAGTAAGTTTAAATCCCATCTATACATACATACATACATAGAGATAAAAATTCAAGTGTCTGTTTGTAATTTCAAATTAACAGCTTCTCACTTTCGTATGAAAGTATATACGTTTAAAACTTTTCCTTTGTCTGTCTGCCTGTCTGTTTGGTCCGGCTAATCTTTAAAACGGCTGGGCCGATAGTGGAACTTTCACAGGCAGATAACTAATGTAACAAGGGGTAACTTAAGCTACTTGTATTAAAAACTAGCTGTGCCCCGCGGTTTCACCCGCGTAGATCTAGTATCAACCTTATTGTTGCGGAACCCTAATATTTTTAATAACTAAAAGTAGCCTAAGCTACCTGCCATTGAAAGTCCAGTTAAAATCGGTCCAGCCATTTCAGAGATTACCCGGAACAAACAGACAGACAGACAGAAAAAATGTAAAACTTGGTTTTTCAGTGTCAAAAGCGTGTATCTTTACTTTCATATGCATTTAGTGAAAAGCTCTTATTTTGTAATTACAAACAGACACTTCAATTTTATTTATCTGTATAGATATAGATGTATCGATGTATAGATAGTCAGCCAAAAAATTGGGTCATCCGTTTCGAAGGTTCCTACACAGACATATATTATGATTATGTAAATCGTAGACATAATTAAAATACTGGTTTTTCGCTGGTGTTGTTTTTATGCAAATAATGAATATTACGAGTTGGAATTCCAAACAAATAATAGTAAAGTTTGCAGATTATTCGCTTACCACCAAGCAAGTTGAGTTTCCATCTTGTAATCTTGTAACCTTGTAATTTTAAGTCAAATTACGCATTAAATTTGAGACAAAGAAGCGTCCTGATACAAATAAATAAACTTAAGGCCCTTCTGAGAAAGTCCGAGTGAATCAGTGTTTGTATCGAACAATATTGTATTTAGCATAACTTAGCCCAATATGGTCGGAACGATTAGACAGACAGATTTATGAATGCAAATGTTTTAATTATGGTTTTGCATGTCTACGCAAGCTTAATTTTAGGATTCCGTCTGTCAAGGTTCTAATGCTCTGGAATGGTTCCATAAACTAACGGTTATAGTAGGGGTAAGGTCGATGGGATAAGAGTAGGTACGGTTGGAATTCTCGGGTCATATTTTTGGATGTGGGAATTTTAGCGCGTTCCATTCAAAATGATAGCAAATAAGAATATATAATAATTATTATATGTATGTGAAAAAAATTACGGGGATATAATTGGCAAAGTTTTTGCAAAAATATCGTGAATATTTGATGACCGATTTTAACGGGACTTTCACTGATGTTTCAAGGAGTAACTTAGGCTACTTTTATTTATTAAAAATATTAGGGTTCCGCGAGTATAAGGATGAAACTAATATGCGCGGGTGAAATCGCGGGGCACAGCTAGTAGATAATATATTTTAATACTAGCCGTGCCTCACGGTTTCACGCGCGTAGAAATAATTTCATGACAGGCTTTATTGCGCGGAATCCCATCTTTTTAAAATATAAAAGAAGCATTAGTTATACCCTATACCGTCAGCTATCTGCTAGTGAAAGTCTCGTTAAATTCGGCGCAGCCATTTTCGAGTTTACCCGGAATAAACAGACAGACAAACAAACAGAGAGAAATTATAAAAATAGTTTTTTTTATCGCAGTACCGTATATACTTTCATATGCATTTAGTAAAAATCTGTTTGGAATGACAAACAGACACTTAAATTTTATTTATCTGTATAGATATAGCCACTAAATAGTCCCAAGCAAAAAAAAAGCCTTGCAGATGCGCTTCACATCACTTGACTATTGTTAAACGGGTTTCTAGACAGCACGCCTTTCTCCCTCCCACTCACAACTCGAGTATATACCTCTCTTTGTTTCGCTGTCGTGAAAAAGGATGCAGGCTTCGTCTTTTTTTTTAAATTTGAATAAATTTACACTTTTAAAGAAAGCTCACGGAGGTTGATGACCTTTCGCGTCGGTGTAAAGTTCCCTGTATTATGCGATTCGATAGTTACAATAAAGTATTGAATTGTTTTATTATGTAATTGTGTTGGCATTTTTATTTAGCGTGGTTAATTGTAATTTAACACAAATTCTTCATTCTTAATCTGCTGGAATGGTTTTTTTATAAAAGAGTCTCTCACGAAAGAATCTAAAAGTCTAAAAGAATCTGTCACGTTGGCACTTAATCATCTTCGGTGAAATGTGGGTGTGTTCTTACAACACCCCTTCGGGGAATACAGGTGTGAGCATATGTATGTGGATTTATACCTCGAAGCAAGCATTAGTAAAAACTAGCATATATTAAAAGTTGTAAGTATTGTTGTTTAAGTAACTTAATCCATACAGATACATACAATTGAAGTGTCTGATTGTAATTCCAAAATTACAGCATTTCACTAAATGTATCTGAAAGTATACACGCTACAGACACAGAAAAACCAAGTTTAATTTTTCTTTTCTTTCTATTTGTCTGTCTGTCTGTTTGTTCCCGGTAATCTCTGAAACGGCTGGACCGATTTTAACGGGACTTTCACTGGTAGGTAGCTGATATTTCAAGGAGTAACTTAGGCTACTTTTATTTAATGACAATATTAGAGTTCCAACAGGATAATGTTACTTTGTCTACAGGCCCTGGAGTGTATCAAACACACAACCTAACTTTTAGAAATAAGGTAAATTTCTAAGTTTAAAATTCCGCTAATGTTCACTTAGCTTACACTTAAATAGAGAAACAAGTACTTTTGTTAGTCTGTTCATTGTGGTTGACTTACAGTGAGCGAAAGTTAAGCTAAGGGCATACGAGCTGTTTTTTTTTGGTAACGGCTTATTTATTTGAAAAAATAAAATAAGCTTTAAAACTATAACCCGTTTCCTGAAGAATTAGATACGTTTTGAAAATATGAAATTACAGTATTTTTCAGAAGATAGTCGTGTTCATATGCCACATATTGTAACAAAATATTACATTCTAATAAGTTAGGTATTAGATAAGATTAGGTAAGAGTCCTTAAGTTCTTCGGGCACACAGCAAGACGCGATCCAGATAGTCTAGAAAGGCTAATGATCACGGGACGAGTCGAAGGCAAGAGGAGCAGGGGTCGTTCGCCAACACGATGGACGGATGCGACCCAGGCTGCAACGAGAACCACACTTCAAGCTACCATCCAGATGGCGCAAAATAGAGAGGCATGGAAGGCAATGTTGGTGCAGACGTCGCGCCATGATCACGTCCCTCAGTCATGAGGTTACGACTTAAAAGAAGAAGATAAACCTATTTATTTTTGACTAGCGGACGTCACGCGGTTTCACCCGCGTAGTTCCCGTTCCCGTGAGGGTACGGGGATAAAATATAGCCTATGTTACTCGCTGATGATGTAGCTATCCATGGCTGAAAGAATTTTCAAGATTGGTCAAGTAGTTTTGTAGCCTATTAAATGCAAACAAACAAACAAAAAACAATAAAATCTGTCCTCATTATAATATTAGTGTGATAGATTATACTTTTACGCCTCAATTTCACACGAGTGTCACATCTACCTGTTTTAAAAAAAAGTCTAATATCATTCATCTTGAGACTAAAAAAATAAAACTAAAACTTGATTAATGGCAAAATACTGAACATAATAAAAAGAACTAGTCAGGTTGCATGATGTGGGGCGGAGCATCTCCGCCGTCACACTACGAACTAATTTCATGCTGCATCATTATTGATTACGCTCAAATACATATTACTAGCTTTTGCCCACGGCTCGCATTGCAAAAATATAGCTTTTTTTAAATAATTAAGTATCCTATATCACTTCTAATACCTCCAAGAATATGTGCACAAAGTTTCATGATGATCGGTTAAGCAGTTTTCGTATGAAACGTCCCCGAAGAAGTAAGCAGCGGTGTTGTAATAACAACACCCACATTTCACCGAAGATTAAGTGCCAACGTGACAGATGGTGAGTCTATCGCCGTCTCAGGCACTATACATGTCTTTGATTTACTTCTGAAATACATATATACATACAGGATTTTTCACCGTGTTTTTCTTCACCGTAAAGCTGCACTTAAGTTTTCAGTAAAACTCATTGGTACAGGCCCCACTGGGATTAGAACTTGCGTCGCTTGTCTAGCAGGCGACTGCTCGAAACCCACGGCCACCACGGCTCTTATATTAGGCATTTTATTGTGAATTTCTTGATAGAAAATGCCAGGATTCGAACCCAGGACCTCGTGATCGGCAGATGAACCTACTAACCAACGAGGCAGTCAATATAATAAAGTCGAGGTTTATAATAAGGGCATATTCGTTAGCTAATGACTTTCTAAACGTTACTTCTCTTTGTATCCTCCCCCTTATACCACTAAGCTCGGAGAAAATAAAAGTAAAAGATGTTTATGAAAATAACTTACTGTTTTAAAATTCTAGACACGGATGCTTGCGCTGCGTGCGCAAACGCAAGGTGTGGTTTGTCACGGGTTAATGTATAGTTCCTTACAGGAGACCTATGTATCCTAAAAAATATAATTTTCATACAAATCACGGAATTTTAGCGTACATCAAGAGGAAGAAATAACCTTTATAGAATTTCTTTGTTCGGCTGTCTGTCTGTATGTCTATATATGTCAAGAACTATTTCTTAGACCTATATCAACCTGAAATATCAAATACGTAGGTACTTAAACTAAAGAGAAAAATTGCAATAATATAAAATAAAATAAAATTTTCTGTTCGTATTTTAATTGATCACAATGTCTTGATGGAGATGCAGACCAGGGGGTCTACCATCAATTTAAGTAGAGTGTATTAAGATCTTCTTAGCTTTGATGTTTAAGAATGAAAAGTCCTTCCCCTAGCACGCATCCCGGTTCTCCACCGTGTGGACGTATGGTGTGCCTTGTGTTCCTGCTTAATTAAGTATTATGATACGTAAGTATCGTGGTATGTGGGATTTTTACCGGACTAAAACCCCCCCCGGTGGCCATTCTCAGTGCACTGGGGGGACTCCGGGTACTCTGATAGTTCGCACCGGTGTCCCCCCACACTTTGCCGGGGCACATCCCCGGGGCAGCTGTATTGCCGCCCCTGGAGACCTGGCTGTGCAAGGCAGCGCGAGCCACATCGCGCTGCCACCTTCCCGGGCCCGCGGCTCGGTGGTCTAAGCTCCCACCCCGACCACCACCTGCAGGCTCTCCGGCCTCCTTTTAATCGCCTCTTACGACAGGCAGGGGATACCATAGCCATATTCTTAGACCCTGGCTATTGGGTGGACCCCAGCGGGGCCTGTACCAATGAGTATTTCTAAAAACTTATTCGCTGTAATTTCACCCTACGTACTTTACGGTGAAGGAAATCATCGCGAGGAAATCTGCATATGTCTGAGAAGTAATACAAAGACTGAGAAATAATATAGTGCATGAGGCGGCGATTCACCATCTGTCAATCATATTCAGTGTTATGTGGATGTTGTTGGTACAACACCTCCGCGTCCCCTTCGGGGATGGCGTGAACATAATAAAACAGTAATAAATCAAAATAACCCGAGTATCATCGAGGCCATGAAGACACTATGTAACACGGACCCCATTATTTGGTGTCCTTATTCCCTTCTCCGAAACGCCATAAACTTGGTTTTAGGTCAAACAAGGCATAAAACAGTTGATTAAAAGTTCGCGTCGTTTGCCCTTCGTTGGTTTTCGAACTGTGTGGTTGTTAACTGTGTAAGACTATATTGACTCCTTTATTCATTGGTTACTAGAGCTCTGCCGTGAGTCTGGATTAGCGCCCGGTCAATAGCAATAGGCTCGCCCCCTATTATACTAGATTTCAAAGTCAAAGTCAAAGTCAAAAATATCTTTATTCGATTAGACTTTTACAAAGTACTTTCAAATCGTCAGAATGACATTAATTTACAGTATTATACATGCTACCGCCAGGTTCGGATGGTTTCTTTTACTGAGAAGAACCTGCCAAGCAATTCAGTAATACAAATCTTTTCAAAAATATTATACAACAACTTACGCGGTTTCACTCGCGTAGATTTAGTTTCTCCTCATTGTCGCGGAACCTTAATATTTTTAATAAATAAAAGTAGCCTAAGTTACTCCTTGAAACATCAGCTACCTGCCAGTGAAAGTCACGATAAAATCGGTCCAGCCGTTTCGGAGATTACCCGGAACAAACAGACAGACAGACAGACAGAGAAACATTTTAAAACTTGTTTTTTTTAGTGTTAGTAGCGTGTATACTTTCATATGCATTTAGTGAAAAGCTGTTATTTTGGTATTACAAACAGACTCTTAAATTTTATTTATCTGTATAGATGAATAGATGTATAGATGTACAAGTAGTGCCTCTCACATTACTGTGCCCTAACAGGGTTTGTGCTAAAAATAAAAATATGAATATGAATCTCTGCATACCCGTTCAGAGAATAAAAGCGTGAGCGTATCATGAAACCCATACGTATTATATGATAAGGGATACAGAACATTTTATTTGTAGTCCTAACTGTGTTAAGTTTGAAGACTTGAAATAGTAACTTACGTATTTTATCCTTGACAATGATCTACAAAAATAGTTGAAAGCCATACAAAACTACAAATATATTCCACGCACGCGATTTTTCCGACGTATCCGTCGCTTGTTACGTATTACGAAAACATTGTTATTGATTTATCGACTGTAGAAGCCAGATAGAGTCGATACGAGGAAATTTGATACGAATTTCTATAGAATAGCTTAATATAGGTTTGTACCTAAAGGCATGCTATTCAAAAGAAGCCTATTTTTCAATCGACTTCAATCAAAGGAGGAGTACGACTGAGTTTTTTTTGTTACCTCGAATTATTGACTGGGTGAACTAATTTCGATAATTCTTTTATTATTTTAAAAATGATTCTTCTCAAGTAGTCCCATTTTAATTGGTTCAGTTCTAATGATGGTATCCATGAGAAATCGAGGGGAACCTTCGAAAATCCTACTGGTGACTAGTACGTTTTTTTAAACCTATACATCTCTACAGATAAATAAAATTGAAGTGTCTGTTTGTAATTCCAAATTAACAGTATTTCACTCGCATATGAAAGTATACATAGTACAGATATTAAAACACCAATATTAAAAAAAAAATATCTGTCTGTCTGTCTGTTTGTTCCGGGTAATCTCTGAAACGGCTGGACGGATTTTAACGGGACTGGCAGGTAGCTTATGTTTCAAGGAGTAACTTAGGCTACTTTTATTTATTAAAAATATTAGGATATCCGCGACAAGAAGGATGAAACTAAATCTACGCGGGTAAAACCGCGGGGCACAGCTAGTTTATCTATAAAATCGAAGACTTTGGTAGACATCCATGTACTTAGGACGTAAGTTCAAATCGAAGTCTGCAGTGAAGGGATAATCTTGATGAGATGCGAGTCTTTTACTGCAGCCGTTACAAGTCACCGCGTCGAAAAACGTAGATTTGTATATGATCGGAACAGCGCCTCTGTCGGCCTAAACATGACACTATTGTGAGCCCATACAAATCTGCGTTTACGTCGACGCGATGACTAGTGACGGCGATTTTAAGAAAACTCTCACTAGGCACTAGATTCGGTGATGATTATCTTGAGTGAAGAGTAGGTGTTGTAACCTCTGCCTACCCCTTCGTCGACCTTTTTGGGAAGGCGTGGCATTAATACGTCATGCTACAACAAAAAGACACGACGAAACCACAATTTGACATTGTATACCGCTCTAAATATAACCACAAAACAAATTCTAAACATTACCTGCTAATAGCGTCGAGGCACGAGATCCGCTAATTATTGCCAACCTTAAAATAAATACCGAACTTTCTGCAATTATCAAAGTTTTTCACATTTTAAACTTCATGCAGCAAATGGGTTCATGTTAATTGTTAATCTTTGCCGTAGCTATTTTTACACAAACGTGGCAAACAAGGCTTTACGTTAACCATATCGCCTGCGTATGTTCCTCATTTTCTATGGGAACGACATAAATCAGTCACGTGACATGTAATTCCCGTACATTTCGTATCGCTTCCATAAGCGAATCGCGAGGGGCTCGTGGCACTGTTGCTATTGCGCATATGATGCGATCAGCAAAGTTAAGCAACCATACGCTTAGCCAGTAGTTGGATGGGTGACCGCCCTAGTTCCCTCCGTGCCTCGGAGAGCACGTTAAGCCGTCGGTCCCGGTTGCCAATTTAACATCTTTGGCAATCGTTACAGGTCAGTCAGAGGCCTAAGAAAGTCTGACAACTGGTTTAACCCAGATTGCCGATTTTCCTCGAAAAAGGGGTTACGAAGGTCAGATGGCTGTCGCTTCGTATAAAAATCAGGTAATCAGCCACATCGGGTTGAATCAAGTGCTGACCCCAAATACATGGGATAAGGTCAGGGAGATGGAAGCGAATCGCGAGGATAATGTTACTTGCGTCGGTTGCGTTACAGGCGACTGCTAAAACTCCACGGAGAGCTCTAACTACGTAGAGAATAGTATAGTTTTAAAAGTCCACGGACAGTTCTTACTCCGTAGATAGTGAATAGTGAAAATGAAAATGAAAATGAAAATGAAAATGAAAATGAAAATGAAAATGAAAATGAAAATGAAAATGAAAATGAAAATGAAAATGAAAATGAAAATGAAAATGAAAATGAAAATGAAAATGAAAATGAAAATGAAAATGAAAATGAAAATGAAAATGAAAATGAAAATGAAAATGAAAATGAAAATGAAAATGAAAATGAAAATGAAAATGAAAATGAAAATGAAAATGAAAATGAAAATGAAAATGAAAATGAAAATGAAAATGAAAATGAAAATGAAAATGAAAATGATTTATTCAGTTTAGGCCCTGGTAAGGCACTTATGAATGTCGAGGAATTTACCACCGGTTCGGAAACTAGCCTTCTGAGAAGAACCGGCAAGAAACTCAGCTGGCATCATGTTCATTTCATTACACAGTAAAATAATAATAATTACAAAAAAAACATCATAAATTATTCACAATAGTGAAAATTGTATCAGCATGCATGTGTAAAAAATAATAATTAAAAAACGTAAAAACTATACCAAATGATTTACATATCATGTTTGCATACCATGTCAGGAGCTACTTGTGCAGAGTTTTAATTCCATATGTCTTTATCATTTATGTAATCTGAAATTGTATAATAAGCTTTCTTCATCAGTACAGTTTTAATGTGTGTCTTAAATTTATAATTTATAATATAACGCGTATAGTATAATTTGTAAAGTGTCTCTGGGGTGTGGTTACGGTTGAAACGTCCTCGTAATATTTCACGCTTATAACAATTCCGTGCCGTTACTCCGACCATGACATTGGGCCATTCAATGTCATTCTGCCACCCCCATGGTTAGTCACGCGACTGCTTCCTTATTTGTAAAATTATTCGCCCATTAATGATGTCAAAAACTTGATGTATAATTGCTACTGTTTATATTTTAAACTTATTATTTACAATGCCCCGCGGTTTTACCCGCGTAGAGCTAATTTCATTAGTGACCCGCGGAACCCTAAGGTTTTTTTAAAATTAAAGTAGCTTCAGTTACTCCTTGTAAATAAGCTATCTGCCAGTGATGGTCCCGTTAAAATCGGTCCCGGCGTTTCAGAGATTACCCGGAACAATCAGACAGACAGAGAAAAAAATTAAACTTGGTTTTTTAGTGTCAGTAGCGTGTATATTTCCATATGCATTTAGTGAAATGCTGTTATTTTGGAATTACGAACAGATACTTCAATTTATTTATCTGTATAGATGTATAGATGTACAAAACCAGCGTTTTCCAAGACTATAAGTTATCTAATAAACAATACACTAAACACGCACAATGGAACAAAAAATCTAGACATTGAATACCTAGACAATCCTTCAAAACCTATCGTCCCAGTAATTCCTTTGTTCGTAAACAATAGGACAGATTCTTAAACAATTTTGAAAGGGTTATAATAAAAAATGAACCTTAAATCGTTTTGTACAAAACAAATGACTACCTTTTCGAGTTGAGGTGTTGGGAAATATTGGGCTGGCAGGATCTTGATGGACGGGACCGTAAAAAAATAAGGCTGGTGTTACATGAAGGTAAGGAGTATTTTGGAAAATAATTTGGCAATACTAAGTCACACAATTACTGGGGCCTTACCACGAGCTCTTATTGACATGATAGTTTCACTCATTTATGAGACAGATGTATGTGACGTGCATACAGCTGTCACTGTCGCACAACTGAATTATCATTGCAATAAGAGCTCATGGTTGGGCCCCTGGTAGTATCGTAGGGATTACTATTTCCCCTCTGCACTCAGTAGTGCAAGGCCAGTGGCCCAGTAGTATAAATACGCTGATGCCATCCCAGAAGGGTCCCCAAAGGGGTATTTAGAAGTGATGTAATTTAATAAACTAATAATAAACGTGGTTTAGTTACTTTGAGCTAACGCTTTCTTTAACCCGCGACTTCGTTTACGTTTCGTGATGATAAATAGGCGTTCACTGCATGTTTTTTTTATGTGGGGTTTGAAGTTGTGGAATCGAAGGAACTTCTCAACGATTTACAGCAAGTACATAGCGTTTGGGCTTGATTAATTCATATTTATGAGAACCTTTACACCTAGATGGATTATGACTGGTGTAGGTCACGGCAAAAGTCACTGCAAATCGCGAAATATTTTTTTTTAACCGAAAAGTAAAGCTGTCTTCAAAAGCACAAGCACATATTCGAAATAATTTACATACTTTTGATGTTGGTGCCAAATATAGCATCTTGGTGTCAAACACCAACTTTAAACTTCAAAAGTAAGTAATTTATTTCGAATCATTTGAAGGTGATTGGTTTTACTTTTTTTGGATTTTTTTTAAATATTCTTGTATAGATAGGAGTAAAATTAACGTGAATTTTATAAAAGTTGCGTTATATAAACCAATCTTTACAAGCTGCTCACCTGGAATTCGATTTCGTTTTGTTTTTGTGTATTTCCAGGAAATGTAAGAAACGGAGCTCGAAGGCTCCATCGGATAAGATTCCGCGTTAAAAAGCGTAGGTTTTGGATAATTACTACAATCCCGAACGGTCTGATATTAGTTTAAGGGTTTTAATTAGGTTTTAGATTTAGGTTTAAAAGCATTATTTTTCTTTTGTGTATTTATAGAGAGAGATATAATTGCAGCGTCTGTTTGTAATTCCAAATCAACAGTTTCACACTAAATGCATCACCATCTCCCTGGCCTTATCCCATACATTGTTGTGGTCGGCACTTGATTCAACCCGATGTGGCTCCATGTTAGTCGCATTCAACTTATTAACTCCTTGTCCGTTATGTGCGCCTGGTACTTCGTGTACCATATCATCATCTCCCTGGCCTTATCCCATACATTGTTGTGGTCGGCACTTGATTCAACCCGATGTGGCTCCATGTTAGTCACAATCAACTTATTAACTCCTTGTCCGTTATGTGCGCCTGGTACTTCGTGTACCATATCATCATCTCCCTGGCCTTATCCCACCCATTGTTGGGGTCGGCACTTGATTCAACCCGATGTGGCTCCATGTTAGTCGCAATCAACTTGTCCGTTATGTGTGCCTGGTACTTCGTGTACCATATCATCATCTCCCTGGCCTTATCCCATACATTGTTGTGGTCGGCACTTGATTCAACCCGATGTGGCTGAACACCTGATTTTTTACGAAGCGACTGCCATCTGATGTTCGCAACCTCCTTAACAAGGAAAATCTGCTATCTGGGTTAAACCAGTTGTCAGACTATTTCAGGCCTCCGAAAGACCTGTAACGATTGCCATGAAGATGATAAATTAGCAAGCGGGACCGACGGATTAACGTGCTCTCCGAGGCACGAAGGGAACTCGGGCGGTCACCCATCAATTACTGGCTAAGGTTAGGGTTGCTTAACTTCGCTGATCGAATGATATGCGCAATAGCAACTGTGCTACGAGGTCTTCCAAATGCATATGAAAGTGAAAATGTGAAAAAGAAAAAATATGCAAAACTTAGCTAAAAAAATATGCTATTTTTTTTTATTTATATTTTAATTCGTCTCACACACGATACAAACGTCTTTGAATTTCCATCTCAGACATGTGTAACGATACTTTTAAATGCATAACATATTTCTGTGAAGTGTTTGGTTTTAATTTAGTTGTATTGGTTTTTTGTTATTAATATATTGTATTCAGATCAAATTGTATTCTGGCCACTGCCAGTGTGACTGTGCTGTGACGTCACGACTTGGTCCTAGCGGAAGATCAGTGATGGTTGCCATCAATTTGACAGCCAGATTATGGTGAGTTGGGTCTAATTCGTAACAACTATAATTCACTGTTACGACAAAACTAAAATAAAATTATTTTCATTCATTAACTTAAATTTATCATGATCATGATCATGATCATGATCATGATCACTCGCTCTCCCCACAAGACTTTCAACACCGCTATCTAAAAAGTTATAACGCCATCTTGCGATAAATAGTTAAACTAACTTGATGAAGGTTATTCTACGTTTAACAGACCCTGGGGGTCAAAACTTTTAAAACTTACTCCTAAATTTACTGTTAATAGTCTATAAATACATATTTGAAATTTATTCGTCCCTTATTCGTTCGTCGTGATGTTCTCATGTTCATAGTTTCTGTTGTTAAGTTGTGAACTATGGCGTGGTGATGCAAATCGTGATAAAACTTTAAACTGCGGGAATTACTGGGAACCGGGCGTACATCCTTTTAGCTTGTAAACCGAGCTTTGTCGCATTATAAAAATGTTTTTTTAACCAACTTCAAAAAAAGGAGGAGGTTTCGCAATTCGACCGTATATATCTTTTATTAAAAAATTAAAAATCTAGCTGTGCCCTGCGTTTTTACCCGCGTAGACTTAAGTTCACGGGTGGCCCGCGTTACCCTAATTATTTTTTTGAATTAATAGTAGGAATTAATCCGCCAGTGAAAGTCCCGTTAAAATCGGTCCAGCCGTTTCGGAGATTAGCCGGAACAAACAGACAGACGGACAGACAGACAGAGAAAATATTTAAAAAAAATTTTTTCTCTGTCAGCAGCATGTATACTTTCAAATGCATTTAGTGAAAAACTGTTATCTCAGAATTACAAACAGACACTTCAATTTTATTTATCTGTATAGATGTATAGATATGCAAATAATTAATCATAATAGAAGAAAATCGCCGTGGTGGCCTCGGGGTTTGAGCAGGCGCCTACGCAAGCGAAGCAAGTTCGAATCCCAGTGGCATGCACCAATTTCTTTTTCTAAAAATTTTAGTGCACTCCACCCCACGTGTTTTTACGGTGAAGGAAAACATCGTCAAAAAACCTGCAAAATGTCCATAAAGTAATTCAAATGACGTGTCTATAATGCCCAAGACGGCGATGGACTCAAACTCTGTCACGTTGGCACGTATTATTCCGTGAAGGGTGTAGCTGTAGTTGCTCCGACGTCTCTGCTTACTCCTTCGGGGCCTCTTCTAGAATGGCGTGAGCGCATTTATTTTTTATTTATAACAATATTGGGCACTCCTTGTCTGCTTTACATTTAAAACTGTTCTAGGTATAATGTATACCTTAATATTACCTTTGTATAATTTTGACTGTTTGTGCCAAAATAAATGAAAAAAAAAAAAAAAAAAATCGAACAAAAATTAAAAAAGAGGCAAATTATTTTAAATAGGTATTACTTCTTATACTTATCAGTTTATTTTTTCGTTAAAACTGATAAAATATTTATCCACGTGTTTCATATACATTAATAAACATACAAGTCCAACATAACCTCTTCCTTTCCACCGAAGTCGGTTAAAACAATAAGATATCATCTAAGTAGTTGGTGTAGTACATTGTAATAGTCAAATGTGACCCTATCGGACCCTTTCTCTGCGTGAAATAATAATATTGTGTACTGTAACGAGCGTAACATGTACCGTACGGCCGATAGGCTGTTTACAAACGTGCGAATTGTAAACATACACTCCCTTATTACAAACTAGCGGACGTTACGCGGTTTCACCCGCGTAGTTCCCGTTCCCGTGGGAGTACGGAGATAAAATATAGCCTATGTTAAGCAGTGATAATGTAGCATTCATGTGGTGAAAGAATTTTTAATATCGGTCCAGTACTTTTT
Organism: Watsonalla cultraria; assembly: GCA_964035505.1. Taxonomy (NCBI): domain Eukaryota; kingdom Metazoa; phylum Arthropoda; class Insecta; order Lepidoptera; family Drepanidae; genus Watsonalla; species Watsonalla cultraria. The sequence goes on along the minus strand of OZ037736.1, from coordinate 1,397,919 downwards.
GAGCCAATTCTTTACAAACATTAGTTACGAATGGTTTAAACGAAGACTAGTCCCAACTCGGACTAAATCGGCCTGTTTAAATCCGTATCGAAGATAGAGATGGAGTTACTTACTAAGGATTATCTTAGTCTATGATCAGTGATCAGAGAAGAACCTGGCAAGAAATTGAGTAGTTACTCTTCAAAAACAAGATACAAATTACTTGTGAAGTTGCACGTCGTCTGGTAGAAGCCTCTGGTGGCAAGTGAGCTGGGGTTACCTCGCTCAGAGAATCAGCATTGCCACGTTGAATAGCAATGCTGCCAGCCTTCTTGGCATGATCCCGAGAGACACCGACTTGGGACAAGTTCTCTACCTTTAATTAGTTTTAAGTACTGTACTTGTAATTCGATTTGATTGTAGTAAAAACCAAAAAAGTATTTTCTGGCATAACGACGGACAAATGGAACAGGGCCTGTAGACAAAGTAACATTATCCTCACGGTTCGCTAATAGAAGCGATACAAAATGTATGTGAATTACATATGTCTGTCACGTGTCTGATTGGCTTATTCCCAGACATCCATAATTTTATTACCACCACCCCCATGGCTTTTGTTTTGGTATACAAATTAACACAACATGACAGGAAATTGAACTGTCGTGGAGATCGCGGGAATAATCTATGGGCTGTGGATTTCTGGGAATAATGTCATACACATTTTATCGCTTCTATAAGCGCAGGCGAGAGAGAGTCTTACTTTGTCTAGGCGTAAAAAAAGAGTTACGATACACAAAAAGCGATTACTTGCATCAAAAATCTGCAGTCGAACCGACAAGTCGTAAGTCTGACGCCAGCCTTATCAATAAGGCACACACCACACGTATCAGAATCAGTGGGCAATGTCGGCCGCAAAGTGGAGTGTTGTTAGCGAAATATCGGCGGAGCAGGAAGCCAGCTCGCTTCCAATTTGTACTGTGAGAACTGATCCACGTAGACCGAGAGACTATGGAGTTATGGGTAATTGTTTCAGTCACTACTGCTTATAGCTAAATACTTATGCTAACGCCTGTATTCCCCGAAGGGGTAGGTAGACGTGTAATAACAACACCCACTTTTCACAGAATATGATTAAGTGCCGATGACAGGTGGTGAGTCTATCGCCGTCTCGCTATACATACGTCTTTGAATTATTTCTCAGACATATTCAGGTTTCCTCACGATGTTTTCTTTCACCGTGACCATGTGGTGTGAAATAACAAAAATTCTATAAATAAAAATCAGACTGACTTCGGAAATATAAATTATTAAAATGAGAATGAAGCTGGTATTCCTTATTTTTCACTCTTTGGAGAAGGTCGTGGCACAGTTGCTATTGCGCATATAATGCGATCAGCGAAGTTTACCAATCCTAAACCAAGCCAGGCCGGGTGACCGCCCGAGTTCGATCCGTGCCTCGGAGAGCACGATAAGCCGTCGATCCCGGCTGCCAATTGAACATCTTTGGCAATCTCTACACGTCAGTCGGAGACCTAAAAAGACTGACACCACCGAGAGTACCGATTTTCATCGTCAAAGGTCAAATGGCAGTCGCTTCGTATAAAAACAGGTGATCAGCCACATTGCTGAATCAAGTGCAGACCCAACAATGTATGGGATAAGGCTAGTGTTATCATTCTTCGGTGATTTAAGTCGGACTGTTTTCATCAGCGTTTACCTTCAGTTCTTCCAATAAGGGTACCCTTATAATCTTCGCATTGGCAAATTGTGCCTTTAGCTACATTGGCAAGTGTCCATATCTAAGGTTTCTGCGCCCTTCACATAACACTATACCGTATTACCATAGCTAATAGAGATTACATTTGCATTGATCTGCAGATTAACTAATCTCCCTAACTGGAAGGTTAACTGTTAGCTACCGATATCGGGGGTGAATGACCATGCCCTCTGTCAGCTGACTTGGGGAAACTGTAGAGACGACAACGATTAAATCATCTATTGTGAGTTCTGTTTGGAGGAGCTCGTGGCACAGTTGCTATTGCGCATATGATTCGATCAGCGAAGTTAAGCAACCATACGCCTAGCCAGTAGTTGGATGGGTGACCGCCCGAGTTCCCTCCGTGCATCGGACGCACGTTAAGCCTTCGGTCCCGGTTGTCAATTTAACATCTTTGGCAATCGTTACAGGTCAATCAGAGGCCTAAGAAAGTCTGACAACTGGTTTAACCCAGATTGCCGATTTTCCTCGAAAAAGGGGTTACGAAGGTCAGGTGGCAGTCGCTTAGTATAAAAATCTGGTGATCAGCCACATCGGGTTGAATCAAGTGCCGACTCCAAATACATGGGATAAGGCCAGACAGATATATATATATGTGAGTTCTGTTTGAGAGGGGAGAATGGTTTTCCACCTTTTGGCACGACGGGCGTATAAATTGCAAAAAAAAATCTTTGTACAGTGATTTCATACCGCGTGCTTTACGGTGAAGGAAAACATCGTGAGGAAACCTGCATGTCTGAGAAGTAATTCAAAGACGTATGTATAGTGCTTGAGACGGCGATAGACTCGGCATATGTCACGTTGGCACTTAATCATCTTTGGTGAAAATAGGTGTTGATATTACAACACCTCTGCTTAACCCTTCGAGGAACCTTCTGGGATGGCTTGAGAATATTTATTTATTTTTATACAAGTAGTGAAGTCTTATTAGCTTTTAATTTTGAATAAAAAGCAGATATTTCAATCAGTATAGATGTACCGACTCCACAGCTTCTGTATCCGCACAATATATTCCACATAAGGCTTTCGACTGCTCATTACTGCGTCCATATTGGTGCTCGTTATCCAAACCTTTCACGAAGCCCAGCTTTCAGACCGCTGGGGCTGTGCGCTATTGATACCCATTGAATAACGGTGCCTTCTAGCATATAGCCAAGCGTATAAACTGTTATTATGTTTGAACATAATAGTAAAATGCTTTATTCCCCTATTAGCCGTGGCCCAAAGAGCAGTGGAGGCCGTGGGGTTTGGGCAGTCGCCTGCTACTCAAACGATGCATGTTCAAATCTTAGTAACCTGTACCAATGAGATTTTCTCAAAACTTAAGTGCAGTTATTTCACACCACGAGCCTTAAGTGAAGGACAATATCGTGAAGAAACCTACATATGTCTGAGGGTTAGTATGTTTGTATCAATGAATAGCTGCACAAGCTGCCGGGCTCGAACTTGCGTTGCATGCGTAGCAGGCGACTACTCAAACCCTACGGCCTCCACGGCTATTTAGTATTACAAATATTTTTTTGGAAGATATGCTCACGACTGTATTCCTCGAAGGAGTAAGCAGGGGTCTTGGCCATTAGCTCTTATTGCCATGATAGTTTCACTCATTTATGAGACAGATGTATGTGACGTGTATACATCTGTCACTGTCGCACAACTGAATTATCATTGCAATAAGAGCTCATGGTTGGGCCCCAGAGCAATGTACTTTCAATACTCTAGTTACATGAAATACACAGTTAGAATTATTTCCAAAAAGAGGAATGACGTACTTCATTGACAACTTTTTTTAAAACCAATGGTTTGTCATCTGCATGCTAATCATAATATTATAGTTTCAGTTGTTTAGTTACAGATTATTAAATTTTTTTTATATCTTCACGATTTTTTGTACAATATTTCGAAAAATGCAGCAAAAATTATAAAAATAACTATTCGTTTCTGCGGTTTGAATCTGTTGAGACGTAACAAACATAAAAAAACTTTAATTTATAATACATCGCATACCAACGAATCGAGAACCCCGTCTTTTAATTGAAGTTGATTAAAAAAAAAATCCGCATTTCGACATTTGTCCAACAATTATTATATTTTTTTAAAGGCCCCATCTCTGGACAGAATTCCAAACTACATAAGCATTGTAAAATGATTTCACTTGCTTAAGTTGCGTGTCGCGCTTGGCTATAGCTGAGCTTGCAGCTACACCTTATAGTTCAAGATATCACCGACAGATGTCTCTAAGCTCGTAAATTTTCATAATTCAAAAATCATTTGAATTTTTATTGATGGATTTTGTTTACTCCGATAAATCAAATATGTCTTATCGATTTAAAACAATTATAATTAAACTAGCTGCGCCCCGCGGTTTCACCCGCGTAGATTTAATTTCATGGATGGTCCGCTGTATCCAATTTTTTTAAAAATTAATAGTGGCCTAGCTTACTCCTTGTAAAATTAGCTATCCGCCAGTGAAATTCAAGTTAAAATCGGTCCACCCGTTCCGGAGATTAGCCGGAACTCTACAAATAAACAGTCAAATCAAATCAAAAAGTTTTATTCAACATAAGGGACACTTGGAACACTTATTGAACGTCATTTCTCTTACGATAACTTAGGTTAATTTACTACCGTTTCCAAATATAAGCCTGTCAGGAGAAGGAACGACGAAGCAAACTCCCCGGTTTTTTTTAATACTTTTTTTTTACGTGTCCCTTCTTTATACATAGGGTTGTTTAAGTACATTTTAATGTAAGTGTGAGCAACTCACTGCCATTTTTGGCTATCATCAATATACTCAGATACACTATAATATGCTTTATCACAAAGTTTCTGTTAATCCTAAATCCTAGTAAAAATCCTAGGCAAACGGAGTCGCGGGCACCAGCTTTTAAATAACTGGCTATTTAAGTGTCCAGAGTGTCTAGTGCGAGTTATCTTAAAATCGGCGTCACAAGTCACCGCGTCGACGTAAACGCAGATTTGTATGGGCTCACAATAGTGTCATGTTTAGGCCGACAGAGGCGCTGTTCCGATCCCTTACAAATCTGCGTTAACTTTGACGCGGTGACTTGTGACGGCGGCAGTGAAAAACTCGCACTAGGCAGTCTGAATAATTATTTTATTCACATTTTAACAACAAACAGACAAGCAATACGTTTACTCACTGTAATGTTGTAAAGAACTGTTTTATCGTCCATTATTACTTCCTCATAAAACTCCACTGCGCATATTGCGGGACGCGTAAAATTCACAATTTCATTGAAAAGCTATCGTTACTTTAACGACCTACCTATACCTAACAGAAGTGTTCGGACAATTTATTGCATCATTAAAAATTTGCCTAAATTTGTACGTACGAATTTTATTGTCACTTCATTATCGAAAAAATGTAAGAATTTAAAAAGGAGGTTATATTTTCGACTGTTTTTTTTGTCTAGCGTGCGCGTTTTTTTGTGAACGATAGGTCTATCATCTACAGAGAAAGACACATTTTTCACGATTTTTTTTGCAAGCAAATACAAGTACTAATGTCAAAAAATGATGTATTCGAAAAAAATTAAAGTACTCAAATGTAACGGCGTATACCAATTTATTTATTTAATTACAGAAGTTTTAAATTATATCGACGTTTGTGCATTGGACTGTGTCCATACATACATACGCCTGTATTCCCCGAAGGGGTAGGCAGAGATGTCATAATTTTCAACACCCACATTTTACCGAATATTTTGTGTAGGTAGTTTGTGTACCGAATATAAGTGGTAACGTGACAGAGGGTGAGTCCATCGCCGTCTCAGGCATTATACATACGTCTTTGAATTATTTCTCAGACATATGTAGGTTTCCTCACTGTTTTCCTTCACAGTAAAGCACGTGGTGTAAAATCACCGTACATAAGTTTTTAGAAAAACTCAGTGGTACAGGCCCCGCTAACTGTATCCATGGGCATTCATTTCTCATGTACATTTAATATTTTAAAAATTGTATGATATTTTTGAAAAGAGTATTTACTGAGTTTCTTGCCAAGTTCTTCTCAGTAAAAGCAATTTTCCGAACATGGCGGTAACATCTATAATATAAAAATGAATCGCTGAATGTGCTGCTAAGCGCAAATGAATAATTTTTCATGTTTTTTTTGTTATCATCTATATTTACTGTGTAATGAGTGTACATTATGCCAGCTGAGTTTCTTGCCGGTTGTTCTCAGAAGGCTAGTTTCCGAACCGGTGGTAAATACCTCGACATTCATAAGTGCCCAGGTCCTAAACTGAATAAATAATTTTTATCAAATCTCGAGAGCAGCTGAACGTTGCTAATTCTTTTTTTAGAATATTCTTTGATGTACGAGGATGGTTCTTACGGAGAGACAAATTTAAAATATGTATTAAAAACAATTCATCTGGGGCCTTACCATGAGCTCTTATTGCCATGATAGTTTCACTCATTTATGAGACAGATGTATGTGACGTGCATACATCTGTCACTTTCGCACAGCTGAAGTATCATTGCAATAAGAGCTCGTGGTTTGGGCCCTGGTCTGTGGATACTGTAATCATGTCCTGACACTATGACCTTCTCTCTAATGATTTATCAACCAAAATAAATTTACTCAAGCGATGTAATAATTAAGTAACGATATAAAACGTCTTTATAATTCAAGCAATATAGCAGTTTTATTGTCGCAATAAACAAGGGATCTCTACTAAAATGAAATTTACCGACAGAAAGGAATATTTTACTGCTCCGAACAACGCTACTTTATAACTAAAATGGGGCAGTAAACGTTTACTCATGTTTTTGGAAGATATTATTGAAATCACTGTTAACATTACTGAGTATTTTATTACCTACGGTTACGTTACATAGCATCTTTTAAAGCAAAAAAAGTAAAAACGTGAAATTCGTTCAGCACCCCATAATACCCCGAAAAGGACATTGTATGACACAAATTAGGCCTGGGAGCCAGGATCAGTCGGAGCAGACCTTGGGTGGTTGGAATGAAACTCCGTAACTTGGGCAGTCCTGGTTTATTGGTTCGACGACTATTGATGATGATTTTGATTTGAGTACTTTATCTATACAGATAAATAAAATTGAAGTTTCTGTTTGTAATTCAAAAATAACAGGTTTTCACTAAATGCATATGAAAGTATACACGCTACTGACGCTAAAAAACCAAGTTTTAACATTTTTCTCTGTCTGTCTGTTTGTTCCGGCTAATCTTAGAAACGGCTGCACCGAATTTAACGGGACTTTCACTGGCAGGTAGCTGATGTTCCAAGGAGTAACTTAGGCTGCTTTCATTTATTAAAAATATTAGGGTTCCGCGACAATAAGGAACAAACTAAATCTACGCGACTGAAACCGCGTTGCACAGCTAGTTGATAATATGGATGTATTTTGAATAGAAAGTATATCTTAACATCAAACTCTTTTTGTAAAAATTGTGTGTGAGATAATCTAAATAACTACCTAGTTGTTTTTGATGATTGACTGTACCTGAATGCCTTATCGAACAAATCACAGGAGTTAGAAGATTGAACTTCTTCTGCAAACTCTTGTAACAAACGCTTCCACAATCTGATACCTCACAAACTACAACAGTTCCGTCAACCTTATTAAGCCCTGACCTTCAGTTCTCTCAAGGTTCCCACATAAAACTCGGACAAATCTCCAAACAAGATTGGCCAACAAACAAACTCATATATTAAACTGCTTGGATATACAAGAAAATAATCCTGCCTCTTGGACTTTTTCTATAAAACCCTTTTTATTAGTTGATCCAGACAAGGGGGTCAGATGTCCCTTGAAATAGATTGAGGGACAAGGCAGAGGCGGATCTTGTAGAATAGTTAAGCTCTAGATATGTGGTATTCAACGCTTTTATTAGACCTTACCAAGAACACACCCTCCAAATTGAATGTCTCTAGGACCAGATTACGTTGTGTGTTGATTTCATTCAGGGCTTTTATATATAAAGACTAGCTGACCCGACAGACGTTGCCTTGTCTTAATTATGAGAACGTATTCTGTCAATTCTATGTCAAACGTCATAAGGTTACATCAAAAAGTTTTAATATTGTCCAAACCGCTAAGGTTAGATTTAAGAAGAAAGAAATAATTTTGTTTATCGAAATCGGTCCAGCTGAAAATGGGGATTAATTTTTATCTATATAGATTCTTATTTTTTCTAAAAATGTACACGTTTCGTAAGAATCGAACTCTAATTCAAAAGAGTACAGGAGACCTACCATCATCGGTTTAAGCAGAGCGTTTTAAGAACTTCTTAGCTTTGACGTTTCATTTTGGTTAATGCTAAGAAGTTCTTAATACACTTAAGCGATCATAATTTTATTTTTATTATAAGTCATTCAAAGTCAGCGCTCAAACTCGCTCCCCCCACACTCGTGACGGCATCTGGAGTTAAGCCCGCTAATTCCTCTCCCAGACACCCTATAAAAGGACTCGAACAGACGATCATAAAACACAAGACGGTGGATACGTCATAAAGCACAGATTCGCAGGACCTCCTGTTTATATAAATCTATGGGCTTTTATTGTCATCGGAGGGGTACTTCAAACTGCTAGTGTCCTTATGTCGCTTTTATTGTCAACAGTTGGTGAGATGTTAAAAACGTATTATTTGACAACTTCACATCTTAAATATAATAAGAAAACATCACAATAAAACCATAAATAAGTATATGTAGTTTTCAACATCGTCCCCGCCGTGTAGGGAAGCAACACCACTATATAAGCAACACATATATTCTGAAGTCTAAATGTACGTTTCCCTAATTTTCCGTAATTTAGAATTTGAAACTATACAACGTGAAATAAGATCGAAAGGATAAGTGCGCACTGACAAATACTCGTAGTACCGGATGCACACACCAATAACTAAATAAATCAAAAATAATAATAAATCACAAATATACGCATAAATAATAAAGGAGCAATGAGAGACACCCTCATGGAAGCTTCCCAGAAATCTGTACCTTGAAATAAAAGAGACGCTCTCATAGAACCGTCCCAGAAATATGTGTTTTGGAACCCGCATCTCGTACAAATTGTGGCTAATTGTCGAGTCCAAAACCTAACTGGGTCCAAAATAAAACGTAAGGCGTCCCGGTCAACTGGGTCCAAAATAAAACGTAAGGCGTCCCGGTCTTGTTCCCTAATTTGTAAAAACATTGCCTTTACTACATTAGGCAAAGATTGCAGCAGGTCGTGTTCTAAAGGCAATGTTTGCAGCAGGTCGGGTTCCGGCAGAAGAAGAGATTTTAAGCTGACTCCACAGTATTTAATAGCTGCATCGTGACCAACGGACTTTTCAGTAGAAATATGTACAAAGTCGTGGTGTGTACCTTTGGGACATTCCTCAGCATCACCTTTCTCAGAATATTCATCCTGCCTTACGTTTTATTTTGGACCCAACTGTAGTGACCGCCGGACCCGGTTTGTATGACACGTCGGTGATGTCCTTGTTGTTCGACTTTTCGGTTGTACTCGTAGTGACCGCCGTTCCCAGTCTGATGTCCTTGTAAAGACGGTAGTTTTTGTTGATATCGTTTACCCACGACGCTGTGTGTACTAAAGAAGAATGAGAACTGACCGACTTTGAGCCGCCTAGAGCGGCCAGACTCGCTTCCAACTCAAGCTCCTTACGCTGGCTCTCGAGGAGCTGTTGTTCGCGCTCCAGATTACGGCGAGCGAACTGTGCCTCCGCGGTCAATCTGCGTGCCCTTATTGTGTTGGACGTTGACCGCGAAGACCCCGATAAGCGCGATCTGGAACTTAGTCTTTGTGGTTGTAAATTATTCGTGGGATTATCTGTTGCTTTTACGGATCCAGGACCAACGGATGAATGTGTGGCGTCAGTCGCAACGTGGCTCTCTGGGAGCCGACTGATCCCATCCGTAATGGAGGTACTTGGTTCCGCGCTAGAAAAGTTGGCATCCCGTGCCAGCTGCTTGGCTTTCGATCTTGTGTTCATTTTAAAATAACGGAGAAGGGCCAAAATGTAGACGATAGCTAATTAAATGAGAGAGCAGTGAAAAAAAGCAGCTGACATACAACGTATTTATTGACAACTTCACTTCTTAAATATAATAAGAAAACATCACAATAAAACCATAAATAAGTATAAGTAGTTTTCAACACCCTTTATACCAAACTCCCATCGAGTAGCTTCGCCTGCCTTGTAGCCAGGTATTATAAAATAAAAAAAAAGTATTATAAAAATGACAGGCAGATGCTGGATGTGGCAAGCTGAAGACAGGGTGCTATGGTGCTCATTAGGGGAGGCATATGTCCAGCAGTGGACCAAGATAAGCTGATGATGTTGATGAAGCCGCGAAGATCCCCGAACATTTATAATTTTCTCGTCGGTCGCGTATTACATTCAATTAAAAATATCTTTATTTGATTAGACTTCATACAAAGTACTTATAAATGACATTATACACAGTATTATACATGCTACCGCCAGGTTCGGAAGGTTGCTTTTACTGAGAACAACCTGGCAAGAAACTCAGTAATTACTCTTTTCAAAAAAGTTATTTTACAATTTAGAGTAGGTAATATAATATAAATCATAAAAATATAAATAAGCACATGGACACAGTTCCAGTGCAAAATGATATAAGACTTAAACATAACTGGCGAAATGTGGGTGTACCATAAGTTCACCTCTGCCTACACCATAGGAGAATACAGGCGTGGGAATTATGGATGTATGTTTGACCTGACAAGGAGATTTAACCCTTATGCTAAGGGCATAGCATACAGAGTGCCCAGTGCGAGTTTTCTTAAAACCGCCGTCACAAGTCATCGCGTCGACGTAAACGCAGATTTGTATGGGCTCACAATAGTGTCATGTTTAGGCCGACAGAGGCGCTGTTCCGATCCTATACAAATCAGCGTTTACGTCGACGCGGTGACTTGTGACAGCGGCAGTGAAAAACTCGCAATAGGCCCTCACTTTGCTAACCATAAGACCAACGACTTTTTAATATCTATACGTTTTTTGACTAATTTACATGCTCAAGTAAATAATTTCATAGAATCATCAGTAAAAATATACAATTTATTCTCTCACTTTTCTTTGCTAATAAATATCAAATTGATTAATGACCAAAAGGAGCCTGAAATATAATTTTCATCGTAAACTTCAGGATTTCACGGCGAGATTAGCTGTCGACGCGTGAAAATAATATTTTTGTTTTTTAGGAGCCCGTTGAAGAATTGGGAAACGATGTAATTTATTTCCTGTTTCGTTGGTCTAGTGGTCGTATAATACGCTACTACGGAATATTAGATCTTGGGTTCGATCCTCGGACCATGTTGAAGCTTCCATCTGTAATTCTAGCAGTAATATTTGAAAACGAATGTTTTCAATTAGTGCGTCCTACCCGTAATGACCTACGGAGCTGAGGCGTGGACACTGACGGTAGGGCTGGTCCACCAGTTTAAAGTTGCAGCGAGCTGTGAAAAGTGCTATGCTCGGAGTTTCTCTGAAGAATAGGATTCGTAACGAATACATCCGACAGACTACAACAGAACAGAATTAGCAAGCTACAGTGGCAGTGGGCCGGCCATATCTCGCGAAGAACCGACAACCGCTGGGGTAAACGTGTTCTTGAGTGGAGACCGTCGGGCCAGGTGGGATGACGATCTGCGAAAGACTGCAGACAGACGCTGGATGCGGCAAGCTGAACACAGGCCGCTATGGCGCTCATTAGGGGAGGCCTATGTCCTTCCTTATATGCATTATAAGGTATATTAGTCATTAAACATCTCTTGAACGGAACAGTTGTCTCTCATTAGACCCACTCCTGGTCACCACCTTGCATGGCGACCCTGCCAGTTCTGCCTTATGGGCAGTGTTTGGCTACGGGGTGAAAATTTTTTCAAGGACAGTTTAATTCAAAATATTTGAAAATTACAACTTATATTGTGACGGACAATAATTTAAATATGTGTGAGTGTACTTCATGACTTCCAATTATGATGGTTTTTGTTGAAAGTAGAGAACACTAGGGTAGCTAGTAACAAGTTCCATTAAGTTTGTTGTCGTTCAATAACCGAACCACTGAAAGCTGAACCAAAGTTTGATCTGGTTACAAAGGCATATTTTCTAAGGAATTTAATTTAACTTTACGAACATGCATGCGATCAATATTAGATATTGAGAATTTTGTTGTTAGGTCATCCGCATGCCTGAGAGATTAAAGACCTATTGGGTTATGTGCAGTGATATCACACCACGTGATTGACGGTGAAGGAAAATATCGTGAGGAAACCTGCATAATGTCTCAGAAGTAATTCAAAGACGTATGTATAGTGACTGAGACGGCGATGGACTCACCCTCTGTCACGTTAGCATTTAATCATATTCGGTGAAATGTGGGTGTTGTTGTTACAACACCACTGCTTACCACTTCGAGGACATACATACATATGCTCACGCCTGTATCCCATGGAGGTAGACAGAGACCACCGTTTGCCACATGCTACGATCCTTACATACTTCTTTCGCTTCATCTGTGTGCTTCGAGGACATATTTTATTATATTCGACAATATCTAAACTAAAATTATTCCGATCCTCTGCTTTGGTGAAATGCAGTGATTAGCATTGATAATTGTATTAGCTGATAGTGTCACTGAACAATTTACATGCAATTCAGCTAGCCCGTAGTCCGTATAACCGAATTATACACTTGAATTAATTTGTGGGCAAATTCCACCCAAATTCATAGCTTTTAATTGCAGTGATAGTATTTGGATACAGTCAAACATTCCATAGTAACAATGTTACCGACTTAAAGTTGAGTCGAATAAATCTATACAGATAAATAAAATTGATGTGTCTGTTTGTAATTCCAAAATTACAGCTTTTCACTAAATGCATATGAAAGTATACACGCTGCAGACACTAAAAAACCAAGTTTAAAATTTTTTCTCTGTTTATCTGTATGTCTGTCTGTTTGTTCCGGGTAATCTCTGAAACGGCTGGACCGATTTAAACGGGACTTTCACTGTTAGGTAGCTGATGTTTTAAGGAGTAACTTAGGCTACTTTTATTTATCAAAAATATTAGGGTTCCGCTACAATAAGGATGAAACTAAATCTACGCGGGTGAAACCGCGGGGCACAGCTAGTAAAGAAATATAACTTTAGAATGCCTGAAGACTAGACTAAACTCGGACTAAAACTATGTTGGGTTGAATCAAATACCAATGACCCATACATTTTTAGGACATACATAAAGATGAGGAGATAGTAGAAAAAAAAAAGGTAAAAAAATGGATTTTCTTTGTCTATACCATGTACCTATACATTTAGTGAAAAGCTGTTGGACTTTGGAATTACAAACAGATACTTAAATTTTACTTATCTGTATAGATTTAAATTTGAAAGGTTTGTTTGACTACTGTAATATTAACTTATCGTTTATACCGTGGAATAGTTACATTACACAGTATATTTGCTGCAATCAAAATCTGTTTATCCTTTCTTGTTCCACAACTCTCCTCATCACTTATTTAAGAGCTAGGCTCTTGTCGGTGAAGCAATCGCCAACCCTCTCTATTGTCCGCTAACACTTTGACTTCCTTGTACGACATGACGCTGACTTGTTCCTTCAGCTGTTGTACATAACTAATCCTTGGTCTCCCTCTTCTTCGCTTTCCTGCTATCTTCCCTTCTATGATGTTTTTAATGAAAGCGTCATGTCGTAATAACTGTCCAATCATCTTGCCCCTCCTGTTGTCTATTGTCCGGATTATCATTCTTTCTTCTTCTACTCTCTCTAATACTTCCTCGTTTGTGACCATCTCTTCCAACTTATACCCTCCATCCTTCTCCAGCACCACATTTCAAATGCCTGCAGCCTTTCCCTATCTCTTTGCGTGAGTGTCCACGTCTCACATCCATAAAGTGCGATGCTCCATAAATATGTTTTTATGAATCTTTTTCAAATTTTTTTGCTATCTTTGATTTAAATATAAACAACTCTCCTACAACCCTTAAAATAAGGGTTACAATACAATTCCCCACTAATGACGTAGCTCCTTGCAATTTTCACTTGTTTGTAAAATAACTTAAGATACAAAGTAATGTAACAATGGCTAAGTTACATTAAGCCGTAAACGGTAACCACCGTGACATAGCACGTGAAATCACACGTTTACTCATAATGAGACTTTGTACGTAACTTAGATTGGACTTGAACTCGTGTAAGTACGACAATAAGTTCTAAACTTAACACTTTACTCTTAGATACATTCTAAGCCGTGGTAGCCTAAGCAGTCACCTGTTACGCAAGCGAAGCAAGATCGAATCCCTGTACCAATGAGTTTTTCCAAAAACTATGTGCAGTGTTTTCACAATATGTGCATGTGAAGGAAAATGTCGTGAGGAAACCTGCATATGTTTGCATATTCAAATAAAAAAAAATAAAAAAACAGCGATAGACTCACCATCTGTCACGTTGGCACTTAATCATCTTCGGTAAAAAATGGGTGTGGTTATTACATCCCCTCTGCCTACCCCTGCGGGGAATACTGGCGTCAGCATATTTTGTGATTTTATTTTATTTTTTTTATTTTTTATTTAAAGGGAAAACATACAGTTTATAAAACATACAAAAGATAGCATAAATAACAGTAACGAGTAAACCATTAACATGTTTTCGCATTTAAGTAACTACTTATTTATAAGAATTAGCCAGAACAAAGCGAGTTACACTTAACCTGCTTCGCAATTCGAGAACCAGGACTGTGCGAGTAATCTTTTGAATGTATGCGCCTTTGAATTAAATAAGTCAAGTTCAGAATGGTCAACCGAGTTAATTGCTTTCGCAGTTCTAAGTAAAAACGAGTTATGTCTATAGTTCGTAGAACTGTGAGGAATATCCAAGTATATTGGTATCCTCACAGATCTATTTGGCACCTTAATTCCAATTTGTGACAATAAATATGGAGAATCAATATCATTCTGAATAATTTTCACAAGCATGGTTGATAAATATAAAGAAACAAATTAAACGGACAATAAATATCCAATATACCCACCATCCGATTACCGAGAGCAAATTGACGTATTTTATTTAGAATCAGTACAAATCGTGCCTCGCTACAAACCATACTTAGATCTTTTCATGTATAAAAGTAAATAGTAGGAGAAGGGCGGCTTCCCATGTAGTCAATATAATTTTTGATAAGGTATCAATAAATCATCATTATCTTCCTGGCCTTATCCCATGAATTGTTGGTGTCGGCACTTGATTCAACCCCATGATTTTTATACGAAGCGACTGCCAACTGACTTTCGTAACTCCTTATTAAGGGAAAATCGATAATCAGGGTTTAACCATTTGTTGTCAGACTCTCTTAGGCCTCCGACTGACCTGTAATGATTGCCAAAGATGTTCAATTGGCAACTAGGACCGATGAATTAACATTCTCTCCGCGCGGGGACCATAAAGGATTCGATAAATGTTTGTGTCAATTTCAGATTTAGATGAAATGAACCTATTGGGAGAAGACAAAAAGGGAATCATTTGTTTGCCAATTAATTTCACTAATTAATTATGGTCATAAAGTGGTCGTCATTATTTTCAATATATTTGTTGCAAGTTGGGGCAATGTAGTTAATTCTGTGTAGTAGCCATAAAACCAGCGCTGTACTTCTTAAGCAATTCGTCATATTTTTATGTATTTTTTGTTATGATGAAGTGTAGTGTGTAATATTCGCAATATTCTTGGAAGTAACAGACGTCGAGTGCGAACCCTTTTTTTTCTTTGACGAGGGGGAAACCTTCGGGTATTTGGGATTTTTACCGCACTAAAACCCTCCCGGTGGCCATCCTCAGTGCTCAGGGGGAACTCCGGTTACTCTGATAGATCGCACCGGTGTCCCCCCACACTTTGCCGGGGCACATCCCCGGGGCAGCTGTGTCGCCGCCCCTGGAGACCTCGCTGTGCAAGACCACCTTCCCGGGCCCGCGGCCCGGTGGTCAAAGCTCCCACCCCGACCACCGCCAGCAGGCCCTCCGGCCCCCTTTTAGTCGCCTCTTACGACAGGCAGGGGATACCATAGCCAAATTCTTAGACCCTGGCTATTGGGTGGCGAGTGCGACACCTAGAAACCTTACAGAAAACGCGGCTGGTCTTGTGTTAATATTTATTCTGTAACAAAGCTAAGACGTTTCATTGGTGCTATAAATCTCAGTGCAAACTAAATAGAACACATTCTTTACATTTTATCCTGGAAGCTAGTAAATTGGACTTCACACTTAACCCTACAAAACAACAATGTCGTCTAAATAGCTGAATGAAACTCACGGTAAAATGTTTAGTGAATTCAAAAAAGTTGACTACATAAGAGAAAAATCAACTCGTGTGAAATTTTCTCTGTCTGACAGACTATCTGTCGCTC
The DNA here is from genome assembly GCA_964035505.1 of Watsonalla cultraria. NCBI lineage: Eukaryota > Metazoa > Arthropoda > Insecta > Lepidoptera > Drepanidae > Watsonalla > Watsonalla cultraria. The sequence goes on along the minus strand of OZ037736.1, from coordinate 1,381,719 downwards.
TGTCTGTCTGTTTCTTGCGGAGATTAGCTTGGACCGATTTTAACGGGCTGGCAAAAAGCAATTTTAAAAGGAATCACTTGGGCTAGTTTTAATAAAAACAATAATTATGGTTCCGCGGGCCACCCATTAAATTAAGACTACACGGGTGAAACCGAAGGGCACAGTTAGTGGTTTATACAAAGGTTCTATAAAGTTAGGTGTAGCAGATATTTTGCAAGCAATGTAAGGTTATCTACAAAGTTTCTCGTAAACTTTTACAGGCACTGTAAGTACCGTAGCTTGTTTTAACTGCAGTTAGCTGTAGCTAGTACGGGAGCTAATCAGATTCTGAGATATAAATTATGCCTGTAGTATATTACTTAAGACTTTTTCCTTGATGTATATAAATCTTTGATTGTTTTCTTAAAGAATTGCTCTAGTGGTCGCAAGCTACTGCGCAACACGAGGTCCTGGATTCGATCTCCAGGTTGGGCAAAGTGTTATTGGGTTAATTCATTTGAATAAAACAAAAATAGTTATTAATTACATCAAGACGGTATCTACTATCACTTAAAAAAAGGCAAGGTTCCGAAGATACTGGCAGCATTCCCCCTTTGGATGGCTACACTAATTCTTTGTCCGAGGTAGCTGCCAGCTCTTCGGTCTCCGGTGATTTCGACTAATCTATTAGTTAATTATAAAAGCCTTATAGCACTAGGACCCCATGGAACAATTCATTTGTAATTTGCGAACTTTCGGCCGAAGCTTTGGCGGAGAAATCGAAAAGGCTCCCTGGTCGTAAGAAAAAGTCGTGGACCTGTAGGCCTAGATAAAGAAACATTCTCTAAAATGATACAAAGTGTATGGGAATGACATAAATCAGTGACGTGACATATGACATTCCCATGGATTTTGTATTGTTTCTACAAGCGAAGGGTGGGGATAATGTTACTCTGTCTACAGGCCCTGGGACCATGACTTTTATTATGATAGTTTGACTCATATTATGAGACAGATGTATATGACGTGTATATATCTGTCCCTGTCACACTGCTGAACTACCATTGAATTAAGAGCTTGAAGTTGGGCTCCTGGTATTGCGAAAGAAACAAAATGTTCGGAGCTAATTGCCAAAAAATATTGGAGAGTTACTACAAGAAGAAGAAGTTCTTTACGTTACCATTAGCCTGTCTGTCTGTTAACTTTTCGCAGCTATGCAGCTAAAACAAAGCAGACAGAGTCACGTGTGAAAGCTAGTAATGTAATAAACGTTAGTACGTCACTGTTGGCCTTAGATTAAAGTTCCTGAGACGCATGTTCAAAGGTGATTGGACGAGGGTAGATCGTAATTAAGGCATTTCTCGTTAATATCACATCACCTGCCGAGAGCCAACACTGGTTCAGTGTGGAGTAGGAATATTATTATATCTTATACCTTTAAACGAGCAATTATTGTATATATACAGAATCTGAATGTCAGAAACGGCTACAATGGTTTTCATGAAATTTTGTTATAAATTGATCTAGCTTGGTTTCATTTCACAGAAATTTTTCAGATTTCAATTCACAGATAACGTCGCGTTGACCATGTTTTCATAAAATGCCAACCAGGTAGTTCGATTTAAACAGAGCTGTGATGGCCTTGAGGTTTGAGCAGTCACCTGCTACGCAAGCGACGCAAGTTCGAATCCCAGCGGTGCCTGTACCAATGAGATTTTCTTAAAACTTAAGTACAGTGATTTCGCACCCCGTGCTTTAGGGTGAAGGAAAACATCATGATGAAACATTTGTTTGAGAAGTAATTCAAAGACGTATGTATAGTGCCTGAGACGGCGATAGACTCACCCTCCATCACGGCAATTAATCCTTTTAAGTGAAATGTGGGTGTTGTTATTACAACACCTCTGCCTACCCCTTCGGTGTATAGGTACGTGCAAGCGTGCATAACTCATATATAAAATTATTCATAAAATAGCTGTGCCCCGCGGTTTCACCCGCGTTTAGTTTCATCCTTATTGTCGCGGAACCCTAATATTTTTGATAAATAAAAGTAGCCTAATTTACTCCTTGAAACATCAGCTACCTACCAGTGAAAGTCCCGTAAAAATCCGTCCAGCCGTTTCGGAGATTACCCAGAACAAACAGACAGACAGACAGACATAGAAAAAAATTAAAACTTGGTTTTTTAGTGTCAGTAGTGTGTATATTTAGTGAAAAGCTGTTATTTTGAAATTACAAACAGACACTTCAATTTTATTTATCTGTATAGATGTGGTAAATTCCTCGACATTCATAAGTGCCTTACCAGGGCCTAAACTGAATAAATCATTTTCATTTTCATTTTCATAGATAGAAAAATAAATAAGTTCCCTCCCCACTAGTCAAGTCGTTGAGCGGAGCGGTCTACAATCTTCAGCGTGTGAAATATTTAAATTGGACCGCGCTCGAGTCCCGTTAGGCTGTGATGCACTTTAACGGCTCCCCACATACGGTATCGACGTTATTTCACTTCCCTTTTAACAAGGTTCGGAAAGGATTTGAAAACTTTCCTCAGTTTTCAAAAGGGAATGGAATATTGGACTATGTGAATTACCTTTTCTTAGTTTTATAATCAAACAAAAACTTTTCAAGAAAGTCTTTACAGTATCAAGTCAAGTCAAGTCAAAAATATCTTTATTCGATAAGACTTTATACAAAGCACTTTCAAATCGTCAGAATGACACAATTTACAGGATTATACATGCTACCGCCAGGTTCGGAAGGTTGCTTTTACTGAGAAGAACCTGGCAAGAAACTCAGTAATTACTCTTTTCAAAAATATTTTACATTTAAAAAAAATAATTCATTTGAGAAATGTAAGCCCATGGACACAGTTCCAATGTACAAATGTCGATAAAATTTAACATAAAGAAAAGTCTAGTAGTTCTATTTATATCTAAATGCGTAGCTTGAGATGACCAGCCCCCACAAGCAGCACCTGTTCACAAGTATGACGCGTATGCCAGCCATCGGTATCTATATACAGATAAATAAAATTGAAATGTCTGTTTGTAATTCCAAAATTACAGCTTTTCACTAAATGCATATGTGTACACGTTACTTACACTAAATAACCGAGATTTAAACATTTTCTCTGTCTGTCTGTCTGTGTGTTTGTTCTGCGTAATCTCTGAAACGACTGGACGGATATTAACGGGACTTTCATTGGTAGGTAGCTGATTTTTCAAGGAGTAACTTAGGCTACTAAGGATGAAACTAAATCTACGCGGGTGAAACCGCGGGGCACAGCTAGTATCCAATAATGTGCTGTAATTTGAAATTACTTACTAAGCTGTGTCTATCTTATCTTTATATATAAAAATAAACCCCCATTTCCCTTAGTCACTGCATCACGAGTAAACGGCTGGATGGATTTTAACGCGACTTTCACTGGCAGATAGCTGATGCGTCAAGGAGTGTTTAAGGCTAATTTTATTTAAAAAAAAACATAAAGGCTGCGGGACACAACAGTAATTTTGCACAATGCAATCGCTATTTAATAACTTTCGAATCTGTACATTGAAGCCAATATATGAGCCCAGTCGATCTATCGTGGTCCGAGAAGTTCTTTATAGTCCTAGTCACCTCATAGTATTTTTGGACGTCTACTGGGACCATTTACCTATTAGCTCTAATCTGCAGACGAATCTAGACGAAGGTGATCCCCCATTGCCAGAATAAGCAATCATTGATCAAACATTTGGCCAACACCCAAATGCTAATAAATCACGTTCGTAAAATATAAATGAAGTTCATTTATTAACTGAACTACGTAGATCACTTGTACAAACATTGGCGGAAAGTTCTAAGTTATGAACATTCTGAAACAAAATAAATATATACAGAAGGCTAGTTCATATATATTGGAATGGTATAAGGATATGATTATAATATGATATTATATTAAGTTTATAAGTTTGAGCAGTCGCCTGCTGCGCAAGCGACGCATGCTCGAATCCCAGCGAGGCCTGTACCATTGAAATTATTAAAAAAACTTATTTGTATTGATTTCACACCACGTGCTTCACGGTGAAGGAATACATAGTGAGGAAACCTGCATATGTCTGAAAAGTAATTCAAAGACGAAAATGTATAGTGCCTGAGACGGCAATAGACTCACCAACTCTCACATTGGTACTTAATCATCTTCGGTGAAAAGTGGGTGTTGTTATTACAACACCTCTGTCTACCCCTTCGGGGAATACAGGCGTGAATATAAAATGTATGTAGTCGTGGTAGTCGTGGGGTCTGAGCAGACCTTCTGCGCAAGCGACGCAAGTTCGAAACCCATTATCACTACTCAACCTGGGGTTCGAATCCAGGATCTCGTGTTAGAAGCGTTTGCGACCAATAGACCAATGAGGTAAATAAAGCGAGGGTATCTCACCAAAGTAGGGAGCTGGCCCTGTGTGTTAGTTTGTGGTGACTCGTGACGACCGAGGTGAACGAGTTTTGTCGACAAACGACTTTAACTGACGGAATTAAGAGGACTGGCAATACAAAGATAACGCGGCCGAGATGGTCCCGCGGATGTGGAGAGAAGGGACAAGAATGGATGTGGCATATCATAGATCTTATATAGGAAGACTTTTATATTCAGAGCTCAGTGGAAAATTCACCTTTTGTAACATTTATTATAAAGTTTATAAATAGAGGTAAAGAAAAAAATCTAAATATCTTTATTTGATTCAACTTTTAACAAAGCACTTTCAAATCGACAGAGTGACATAATTATACAGGGTTATACATGCTACCGCCGGATTCGGAAGTTTACTTTTTATTTATTAACACGCTTTTATTAGCTTCACCTGTATGTATGTATGTAACCGACCCCTTTGAGCTCGATTTTGTCCTACTTTGTACGATCAGATTTAATTCAAACTTTGCACACCTGTCAAAAGTCGATGACAATGCAATAATCCGATCGAAGCATCCGATTATCCTAATTAGATTCGCCAGGATTAATTAATTTCTTTCCGCATCCTTTGCATGCGAGTAAGAGAGATAGAGCTAGTGCGGGCGGTTTGTGGTATTGAGGGCGGTTGATAGTTAGCCAATCGAACTAAATAATATATAGTTTAAAAAATTTAACTAAAAAATGAAAAATAAATAATAGTTTAAAAAAACTAAAAAAACACGCTTTCATAAAAAATCCAACTAAAAATCAGAAAATAAAATTTAATGAATTTGGATAAAGAATATTGTAAATTAGAAATGAATGTACATTTTTGTAAAAAAGCGTGGGGTGTATTCAATGCGCTTTTTAAGATATTATATTATCAAAGTGATGATTCTTCTACTCATTATCTGTCAATAAAATGTTTATAATTATTAACACTATGCACCCCACGCTTTTTTACAAAAATGTACATTCATTTCTAATTTACAATATTCTTTATCCAAATTTATTAAATTTTATTTTCTGATTTTTAGTTGGATTTTTTATGAAAGCGTGTTTTTTTAGTTTTTTTAAACTATTTTTATTTATTGCGTTTATGTTAGTTACATACATACATACATATGCTCACGCCTGTATTCCCGAAGGGGTAGGCAGAGGTGTTGTAATTTCCAACACACACATTTCACCGAATATGATTAAGTGCCAACGTGACAGAGGGTGAGTCCATCGCCGTCTCAGGCACTATACATACGTCTTTGAATTATTTCTCAGACATATGCAGGTTTCCTCACGATGTTTTCCTTCACCGTAAAGCACGTGGTGTGAAATCACTGCACATAAGTTTTTAGAAAAACTCATAGGTACAGGCCCCGCTGGGATTCGAACTTGCGTCGCTTGCATAGCAGGCGAATGCTCTAACCCCGAGGCCACCACAGCTCGCTAGTTACATACATATACAAAATAATCGTAAGTATAATGATATCTTTAGCAAGCTAACATAAGCCCTGTTAGGGCACAGCAAAACATAAGAGGCACTACTAGGCTTATTAAATTATTATTGTAACTTAAATTTATTTCTAACTTCTATCTGTATCAACTTTTACTCGCAATCAAAAAAGAATCCCGCAAGGAACTCGGTGATATACTTATAAAAGTAAAATGAATTCTTTGTAGTAGTCTTAATGACTGTTTCGTTAGTTGGGTTATAAACGCGATCGAAATGATCTTGAACGATTAAGTTCATTAGATCGAAATCCTCTCCCAATGTGGTGTTCACGTGATCTGAAATCGTAGTTCGATAAGACTTCAACACAAGTTTGTTATATACGCTAAACCACCGGTGTCGTCGATGCCGCATCCATTTCAATTACGACCCAACACGGATCCACGTGTCTCTTATCTATCGCGTACAAAAACGGGGGCCTATTCGCAGTTTTTCCGTGATATAAATTGACAGATTGATGGAAGTTAGTGGTGGCTGTGTGGACATGTTATGGTTTCACCCGTATACCCTTAAATCATTAATCTCTCTGATGTTATGAGCATAGGACCTTCGTTTCCGCGTGGAGTAACTTGGTGTTAGCCATTACTTTGGTTGAACTTGAATGAACTTTGATGGACATCAAACACGATATGCCTTACTTTTAACTGTGCTTGATTGATCACACATTCATGTGTTCTTCTCAGTAAAAGCAACCTTCCGAACTTGGCGGTAGAACGTATAATCCTGTGTAATAATAAATCCTGACGAATTGAAAGTACTTTGTCAAAAGTCTAATCAAATAAAGATATTATGTTTTAGTTTTTCTTTATATGTATGTGTAGGACCCGTCGCGAGTTATAAGCGCTGACCTGGAAGCTCAGTAGTAATTTTACGAGTCTCTCTGTCTGTATGGTGCGACGCGAATAAAATACATGCGCTTTAACTATTTTCGCTGACACCTTAGTGCCTAGCGAGTTTTTCACTGCCGCCGTCACAAGTCACCGCGTACGCGACGCAAACGCAGATTTGTATAGGACCGGAACAGCGCCTCTGTCGGCCTAAACATGACACTATTGTGAGGCGACTTGTGACGGCGATTTTAAGAAAACTCGCACTAGACACCCTGATGGCCTACTATCATCGTCATAACAATGACGTCTTAGTAACTTCTTGGCTTTGACGTTTAATTTTTGTATAACAAAATGAAAAGTCAAAGCTAAGAGTTTCTTAATATGCTCTGCTTAAACCGATGATGGTAGCTAGAAGATAGATGGTCCCTTATACAGGTATGGCTCGTCACGAGGTTTACGGTGAAGAAAAATATTATGAGGAAGCCTATCCAGCCTTCATGTCAGGGAAGTAATTCAAAGATGTATGTACTGTACTTGAGACGGCGATGGGCTCAACATCTGTCACGTTGGTATCATACAGTTTTCGTTGAAAGCGGGTGTAGCCTTAGTAAAAAGAAGGAAGGAGCATGAGATGGCTGAGTTTCTTGCCGGTTCTTCTCAGAAGGCTAGTTTCCAAACCAGTGGTAAATTTTCGACATTCATAAGTGAGTTATCACGGCCCAAACTGAACAAATATTTTTCACTTCATTTTCTCTTAATATTATTTTTATTCAAACATCTTTTGAAAATACTTGTCACATTATACCTACTTAAAGTCACAGGAAAGGAGGAACCATTTTACAAAATGTAGGTCAAATCCACAAATATTTTAGGAAACCACATTCTCTAGAGCAAAGCAAACGGCGAGTGCAAGTTTCAAGCATTCAAGATGCAGAAAATATGTCCCGAATGTTCACGTTGTATTTACTCATATCTCACAGATGCTTGTGCCATAACTGTGATTTTGAACTTTATGTTTATATACTTTTTATTCAGTTAACTTTAAACTATCTTTGGGAAAGGATGGACTGGAATGGAAAGGATTGAAGTAAAGATCCAATTTATTTTTGTATTATGGTTTTTCTTGCAATTTTTTTTTATTTATTTACTAGCTGTGCCCTGCGGTTTCACCCGCGTAGATTTAGTTTCATCCTTATTGTCGCGGAATCCTAATATTTTTGATAAATAAAAGTAGTCTAAGTTACTCCTCGAAGCATCAGCTACCTACCAGTGAAAGTTCCTTTAAAATCCGTCCAGCCGTTTCAGAGATTACCCGGAACAAACAGACAGACAGACTGAGAAAAAATTTAAAACGTGGGTTTTTAATGCCAGTAGCGTGTATACTTTCATATGCATTTAGTTAAAAGCTGTAATTTTTAATTACAAACAGACACTTCAATTTTATTTATCTGTATAGATTTCACAAAAACGAGACGAATACTTATACCTAGCATACCAAAAACCACAGAGGTTTTTCCGGTATGCCGTACAGTCTGCTTTGATGCTAACATACTACATAATATACAATAGGTAAGTATTACAATAATCGGCAAAAAAAGCTGCAATAATCGGTTGCATTTACGATTGCATCTATAATTACGATTTCACGTACAACCCTTCACCCCCATTTAGCATCCGTCATAATAGTGTCATCCGTGAGCCGACAAAAGGCGCTGTTTTGATCCTATACAAATATAAGTTTACGTCGACGACGACTTGTGACGACGGCAGTGAAAATCTCGCACTAGGCCCTCGGTAGCCGCTTACCACCAGGTAAACTGTACGCTTGTTTGCCACCTTCGTACAGTAATATTAATTAATATCAGCTTTATAGCCCAGCGTATAAAGGGTTTTCACTCGTTTTTCCTGTCTAAATAACACTCAGAAATAAGTTACCAACTTTTTGTCATGAATGACGGCTTATTAGCATAACGTTATAAGAAAACAAATGCTTTACATTCGCCGCGGCACCGAAAAAATTAATATTAACATAAACCACACGTGAGGACCAGCGGTGTCCTTATTCTGTATAACTTTTACTTTAGAGTAATTGTTGAGTTTCTTACCGGGTTCTTCTCAACAAAAGCAACTTTCCGAACCCGGCGGTAACCAGTAAAAGAAAGTACCTTGTAAGGAGTCGAACCAAATAAAAATATTAATCAATATTAATATTAATAATCGAGTCAATCAAAATGAACACGGTAAAATAAGTAAAAAAAATGCACACAGATTGTATAGATATATTACATGGAAAAGACACTTAATTTGCTTACGATTGTCAAATAACAGAATATTTCGCGGGCAATGCCACAAAATTAAACAAACACTAAGTACCTGAATATGAACTAATTAACTACTATAATTTGAGGAAAGTAACAAACTTTCATAGCGCGATTTAGTTTGGTTCCAACTTACACTAACGCGAATAGCGCCATCTATGGATTGCATCATGTAACTTGTGACTTAGTATTTATCAATTGACTATAGAGGTCGCTAGTAGAGAGACTCACGGAATAACACCACTTCTCAGACTGTTTGTGATTCGTCTCCATTTCAAATGAGTACATACATTATGTAGCAGTCTTCGCCTTATAGCAAATTACTAGGGCGGCTTTATTTGACAAGTTGAAGAAATACTGTGATTTTGTTTACAAATAAGTGTTTAAATGAAAATTATGATGTTTGATATATTGGATCATCATCATCATACATTTAAGAGTTATGACTTGTCGGTGTAACTGATGCAACTTCTTCCATTCGTCTCTATCCAGTGACATCTCCTTGACCTCCCTATACGTCATGGCAGCCACTTTTTCCTTGACTTGTCTCATGTATGTTAATCTGTGTCTTACTCTTCCTCTCTTTCCTTCTACTGTTCCTTCTAATATGTTTTTAAAGCAACTGTCATGTCGTACAAGGTGACCAATCATCTTTACACTTCGATTCTGGATTGTATTCCATAGTACTCTTTACTATATTGGATACTGGTGAATAAATGCCCAACAGGGTCCATATTATTAATCTAGGATAAGTCTTACTGTCCATACCTGTAAGTGCTAGGTTAAGAGTTTGTTGAAAGCAATAAAATTAAATTGAAATGTTGGAAATGTTCATGTGTTCACTGCAAAACAATATGGCAGTGAATTTGGCAAGATCCTTCCTAATAAAACAAAAGATACTCGTGAATTTCAATTTAAAGTTTCCGGGTGGTGTGTGTACATTTGAAACTGTATTTTATGCTTTTTTACTCAGACATATGCAGGTACCATCAAGATGCCCGTGGTGGGAAATCACTGCACATAAGTTTTTCAGTAGAAAGTCATTGGTACAGGACCCGCTAGAATTCAAATTTTCGTCTCAGGCGTAGCAGGCGACTACTCTTGTAAATCTACGATGACAATTTAACAGGTCGTAGGGCCTTTTGGACAGTACACGTAAAACACTTTACTACGCAAACCGCGTTACTATTACAAAATAATATACCCAAAAGCTTGTATAATTGTTCCCTTTAAAACAACAAAAGAATGCAACGTCCATTAACCGTGGAGCTCTCACAAAAGAACTCCCAAACAATGTTTAACGCGCATTGTATCACGGCCCATTTAACTTCGTTTAAATGTACGCCAAGGAGGGGCTCAAATTAAGTTCTTTGGTACAGTCGTGTCGTAGTTTAAAGACAAATCTATATAAAAATCAATTGCCCTATGTAAGCGTATCACTTCAGTGCCCCAAATATAGGTACTATTTTTTCAACGTAGACGAATTTCGTTGTGAATTATCGTGGCTGGAAATGTGTTGATATTTTCGATGATGACTTGTGGTTGAATTCCGAAGATTTATATTATTTTGCGGATTATGAAAGTTTATGTTATTTCATTATTTTACTTCAGAATAACGTTTAATATGCTATAAAAGTTGCATATCTATACTTTTATTATAAAGAGAAAAGATTTGATTGTATGTTTGTTTACATTGAATAGGCTCCGAAACTAATTGACCGATCTTGAAAATTATTTCAGCAATGTATAGCTACATCATCAGCAAGTAACATAGGCTATATCTTATCCCCGTAGTCCCACAGGAACGGGAACTACGCGGGTGAAACCGCGTGATGTCCGCTAGTAGTGTATATAGATACACTAGCTGTGCCCCGCGGTTTCACCCGCGTATATTTAGTTTCATCCTTATTGTCGCGGAACCCTAATATTTTCAATAAATAAAAGTAGCCTAAGTTACTCCTTGAAACATCAGCTACCTACCAGTCAAAGTCCCGTTAAAATCGGTCCAGCCGTTTCAGAGATTACCCGGAACAAACAGACAGACAGACAGACAGAGAGAGAAAAAATTTAAAACTTGGTTTTTTAGTTTCAGTAGCGTGTATACTTTCATATGCATTTAGTGAAAAGCTGTTATTTTGGAATTACAAACAGACACTTCAATTTTATTTATCTGTATATGTATATGTATATATGTATAGACGTATAGATAACGTATTTGTTAGTTGTCATAGCGATATGTGTTTGTCATACGAAGTGCGAAGGATAATAAATCTTAAGGTATTAAATAATAACTTCCGTAGTCACTTACAATATTGTTTAATAATACAGTTAAAATATTAATATTTATGAAACAAAATTCTTATCCATTATCTATACATACAGATAAATAAAATTTATGTGTCTGTTTGTAATTCCAAAATAACAGCTTTTCACTAAATGCATATGAAAATATATACAATAATGATATTTTTTTTTTAACAAAAACACAATTTTAAAATTTTGTCAAATTTTGTGAATATATGGACAATAATTACATGGATGCAAATTTATTTTAAACTTACTGTGCCCCGCGGTTTCACCACCGTAGAGTTATTTCATGGGTGTCCCGTGGAACCCTTATGTTTTTTAAATTAAAAGTAGCCTAAGTTACTCCTTGTAACATTAGCTATTTACCAGTGAAAGTCCCGCTAAAATCGGTCCAGCCGTTTCAGAGATTACCCGGAGCAAACAGACAGCCAGACACACAGACAGGCAGACAGAGAAAATTTTTAAACTTGGGTTTTTAGTGTCAGCAGCGTGTATCCTGCATTTAGTGAAAAGCTGTTATTTAAGAATTTCAAACAGACACTTCAATTTTATTTATCTGTATATAGATATAAAGCCAAAGATTAATTCGACGAAGAGTGTAGATATCACTTAAGCATTGACTGCGGAAAGTGTTTTACCTAATTACGCTATTAATTTAGAAATCTTGCTGTCATAGCTTCTTTTTTAATTCAATACATGTAACTTATGCTTTTGCTTAGCTTTAACTAAAGCATGGGCGATAAAAGCTAACAGTACCTTATCACGAGTTTACCACCGTTTCCCTAACTCGCTAACGTCTCCGCGGAATATTTGTATGAGAAATTGTACAGCGCCTCCTAGCGGTGACGTGAACTAAACTATCTCATACTACCGCGTAGTTCCCGTTCCCGTGGGAGTACAGGGATAAAATATAACTCATGCTACTCGCTGATGATGTGGCTATCCATTGCTGAAAGAATTTTCAAGATCTGTCAAGTAGTTTCGGAGCCTATTCAGTGCAAATAAACAAACAAAAAAACAATCAAATTTTTCCTTTTATCATAATTAGTGTAGACTAATATTGTTGGTGACGCTAGCGAGTATGGATTACAAAAACTCAATATGGATTGCAAGACTCGTGATAAGGGTTTTGAAAGGCATGTTTTATCCACCATTTTTAAAATGGCGCTCCTAATTGTCTGTCTACTCGATACTTTAACAATTTGTTATAGCAAATTTTAGTTGATACAACCCAGAATTAGACATCACCACTTACAACAGTACTCTTTAAATTTAAATGAACATCACTCTCTTCATCACTTTTCGTTTCAAAACATCCATGATTGTAATAATATTCAATTTCCTGTAACGTTCTCCCCTGACTATCAGGCACGCATCTCCAAACGAAAAGGAACCCAATAACTGCACTTATAGTATACGTCAGTAAAGTTCCCCACAGTTCAAAGTGCTTAAACATATACGGTGCAGATTTGGCTGTGCTTGTATGCAAAACACTATTTATCAAAGTGTATACTGCTCCGCCTAAACCCCTGTGTTTCACTGGTATGATCTCAGCTGATATTGAATAGCTAAGCAATAGCCAGCCAGAAACATTGAACACATTTAAACTTATGTTACTGTAGAAATATAGATAGCTGACGTCGGCTAATCCCAACTTCGGGCTTAATGTCAAGACTGTACCAATCAACAAAGAAACAGCACAACCAGCTATACTTGTTAATAAAATCGTTTTAATTCTAATATATTTAACAGTTAACGATGCACCTATAGCGCAAATAACTATACATATATCGTTTGAGGTAATTACATGAAAAGCTAAGGATGTATTTTTCGTCGTTGATTCAATGAGTTCTTTTCCGTAGATGTAAAAAACAACGGGACCACTCCAGTAAAACGTTGCCATAATGACAAATACGTGAAAACACGGCATGTAGAAGTCTCTCCTTGAAATTTTCTGGCATAAACTTTTCCAAAATGACCCATTGCCATGTATTTTGTAGGACATCTCTTCTACAGTAGCTTGATTATGAGCTTTGACCAAACACATAAGTTCTTTCTGTGACTCGTCATCATTCCCTCTAAGCCATATAAAAGCCTCTTTGCAGTCTTCAATTCTTTTCATATGAGCCAACCAGAAAGGAGATTCTGGCCAGAAGTAGATCATTACTAAAGCTATTATCAAAGGTGGACTTAATATTAAGCAAACGTTTTTCCAGTGGACTAAACGTCCTACAATATTACCAAGAGCCATTCCAATTGTTAGAAAAATACTTAGCAAAGACATTGATATAGATCTGATTTTAGGATGGGCCATTTCACTGATAACTGCAAAGCTGACGATGTGGAAAGTGCTACTCCCGACGGCATGGAAGCATTCTCCAATGATTATAGCTGCAGCGGTTTTAGCAAAGAAGATTAGACCCCACCCAACGAGGATCAAAATGCAGCTAAGATTCAACGCGAACTTTCTTCCTTTGATTTGCATTATTGTTGGCATCACAATGCTTAGAATGCCAGCTAGACCGTGGACGGAAGCTGAAAGAAACCAGAAGATAGATATAAGTTCTGCATTGAAGCAGGTTGGAAAAAGTGATATTTGGTTTAACCATCAGTAATTTCCCAGTAGCAGCCCGGAGTCTGGGTTGGGACATGGCAATAGGCCCACCCCCTTTTTACGTGGGACTTAAATATAACTGGTGAAATCAGGATTCACTATAAAAGTTTCTCAGCCTTTCGAGGAATATAGGCGTGGGCATTCGGTAATTGTTTGCAGAAATTATTTGCCAGCTCAATCCTATACGTGGAGGGTGAAAGAAACTGAGTACATATTTTACTTCACTATGATATATACCTAATTGAACGGTATCTACCAATAATGCTGCTTGTGGGGCTGGTCATCTCAAGCTACGCATTTAGATATAAGTAGAACTACTAGACTTTTCTTTATGTAATTTTTTATCGACATTTGTGTATTGCAACTGTGTCCATGGGCTTACATTGCTCAAGTGATTTTTTTTTAAATTGTATAATATTTTTGAAAAGAGTAAGTACTGAGTTTCTTGCTAGGTTCTTCCGTACCTGGCGGTAGCATGTATAATCCTGGAAATTGTGTCATTCTGACGATTTGAAATTGCTTTGTATAAAGTCTAATCAAATAAAGAGAAAAAAAAAACAGTAAACTTGAAAGGTACCCACAGGTTAGGCCTAGCCAGCTGTGAGGTTCTATGTCATAACTTGTTCTTTCTTACCAATCCATGTGACAGTTTCCGTATCAATATGTATTGAAGAGTCGTTAGAACGCAGTTGATTGTACAAGACTGCAGCGTATGAGGTGGTACCACCGGCAGCTAAGGCAGCGATCTGCGGTGCGCCTGCGACGAATATCTGTAACATGATCAACACTGAGTCAACTCAGTCGGAGAACAACAGCACCAATGAGTTTTTCTAAAAACTTATATGAAGTGATTTCACACCACGTGCTTTACGGTGAAGGAAAACATCACGAGGAAACCTGCATATGTCTGAGAAGTAATTCAAAGACGTATGTATAGTGCCTAAGACGGCGATGGACTCACCCTCTGTCACGTTGACACTTAATCAAATTCGGTGAAATATGGGTGTTGTTGTTACAACACCTCTTCTTACTCCTTCGGGGACCCTTCTGGGATGGCGTGAGCATATTTATTTATTACTAGCTGTGCCCCGCGGTTTCACCCGCGTAGATTTATCTGTATATCTGTATGTATAGATATTATTATCAACATTTTTTTATATGGTGATGGTCGGAACGATTTAGGCCATGGTGACCACTTAAACTCCGATTAACTTGTCGGTCGTGCACTCGCATGTTTTAGTTAATACGAGGCGACAGAACCACAATAACTTTCATTTGGTTATTGTCGCCACTTTGATTTAAGCCAAAAAACTGAGATGAATTCATAAATCGCACCTGTATTCCCCAACGGCAGAGGTGCATAAAGTACACCCACATTTCCCCAGTTATGATTTCCATGTAATAGGGGGCGAGCCTATTGTCAATACAGGGCACTAATCCAGACTCCGGGCTGCTATCTAGATATCTTACATCTTATCTTACAGATAAATATAGTTGAAGTGTCTGTTTGTAATTACAAAATAACAGCTTTTCACTAAATTCATATGAAAGTATACACGCTACTGACACTAAAAAACCAATTTTTAAATGTTTCTCTGTCTGTCTGTTTGTTCCGGGTAATCTTTGAATCGGCTGGACCGATTTTAACGGGACTTTCACTGGATGGTAGATGATGTTTCAACAAGCAACTAAGGCTACTTTTATTTATTAAAAATATTAGGGTTCAGTGACAATAAGCATGAATTTAAAACAACGCAGGTGAAACCGCGGGGCACAGCTTTGAAATAAGAGATGAAAAAACCTAATTATACTTTGCTCGGCCCGAAGATGGAACCCAAGACCTCGGGTTTTGCAGTTGCGCTTGCGATCACTATAACTACATGTCTATACTAATACTAGCTGTGCCCCGCGGTTTCACCAGCGTAGAGTTAACTTCATGGGTAGCCCGCGGAACACTTATGTTTTTTTTTATTTAAAAAGCCTAAGTTACTCTTTGTATCATTAGCTACCTGCCAATGAAAGTCTCGGTAAAATCGGTCCAGCCGTTTTGGAGATTACCCGGAACAAACATACAGACAGGCAGATATTTTTTTTAAATCTTCGTTTTTTAATGTCAGTAGCGTATATACTTTCATATGTAGGTATTTACTGAAAAGCTATTCATAAAGTAATCGACCGATTTTGAAAATTATTTCACCATTTAAATGCTACATTATCACTGATTAATTTATATAATTAATGGATATATTTTATCTACGTACTCCTGCGGGAACGGGAACTACGAGGGTGAAACCGCGTGACGTGCGCTAGAGATATAATAATTCTCTTTTGATAACTATTTCATTAATTACATACAGATGTAAAAAAAACTATTAATTTAAATATGTTATTAAAAAGAGTCCCTGTAGGCAAGGTTCCGAAGATACTAGCAGCATTCCCCCTTTGGATGGCTACACTAATGCTTTGTCCGAATTAAGTCTTTTGATTATTTTTTTCTTCTAGCTGCTTTGATTCTTAGGCACAAAATGCATTGGAATTCAATATGATACATTTCTTTGAACAGGTAATATTCCAAATGAATTTCCATCATAATCTTATCATATCCAGTTAATTGACGCAAGGCAGGTGTAACAATTATCATAATAAGTAACCATTGACGTCATTGTAATTATTGAAGTCTTTTGTTTTCCCTCTTTGTCTTATAATTATGCAAATAAATACAATTTATGTGCCTTTATAGAAAAACAATTAATTTTTATTTCTGTTTATTTTCTATTTAGAGAGCAGTGGTGACCTTGGGGTTTGAGCAGGTACCGGCCACGCAAGCGACACAAGTTCGAATCCCAGCGGGGCCTGTACCAGAGAGTTTTCCTAAAAAACTTATGTGCAGTGATTTAACACCACGTGCTTTACGGTGAATGAAAACATCGTGAGGAAACCTGCGTATGTAAGACAAATCCTGTATAATTATGTTGTTCTGACTATTTGAAAGTTCTTTGTAAAAGTCTAATCTAATATTATTGAGTTTGAGTTTTGGTTTCAGTACTACTCTGCCTATCTCCTTGTCCGTTATGTGCGCCTGGTACTTCGTGTACCATATCATCATCTCTCTGGCCTTCTCCCTTACATTGTTGGGGTCGGCACTTGATTCAACCCGATGTGGCTGATCACCTGATTTTTATACGAAGCGACTGCCATCTGAACTTCATAACCCCTTTTTCGAGGAAAATCGGCAATCTGGGTTAAACCAGTTGTCAGACTTTCTTAGGCCTCTGACTGACCTGTAACGATTGCCAAAGATGATAAAATGGCAACTGGGACCGACGGCTTAACGTGCTCTCCAAGGCACGGAGGGAACTCGGGCGGTCACTCATCCAATTACTGGCTAGGGCTAGGGTTGTTTAACTTCGCTGATCGAATGATATGCGCAATAGCAACTGTGCCACGAGCTCCTCAGGCGTGAGCATAAGTATTTATTACAAACGTTCACTTACCTGTCTGACTAAAGGGGAATGCATCATTTTCCACTCTTCAGTTAAAGAGTATTGCTGGTAGCGTTCTACTTTGGGCTCGAGTACACTCTTAGAAGTTTCTTGATGTTTTCAATCCCATCGCCTATGTAATCTGAAAACATTTTTTTTTTTCCCTGGCATTTATGAACGTGGAGAACAGACAAAAAACTCAGCTGGTATCATATACATAGTTACACAAACAGCGGACGTCATGCGGTTTCACCCGCGTAGTTCCGTTCCCATGGGAGCATGGGGATAAAATATAGCCTATGATATAGCTATCCATTGCTGAAATAATTTTCAAGATCGGTCAACTAGTTTCGGAGCCTATTCAATGCAAACAAACAAACAAATCTTTCCTCTTTATAGTATTATTGTATAGATAGTAAAATTTTTATCACCTATATCTAAAAAGAAAACACCAATTAAAAATTACTTAATCATATTCGCGAAATGTGGGTGTTGTTATTACAACACCTGTGCTTCGGGAATTATTTTTTTTTTGTAATATTGTGGATATAGTTTTCATAGTTTAACGTCTTCTTCGGGCATATCCAGGGGGCCTACTCGCTTTCTCCGAAAAACGAAGCTTCGGCCGAAAGTTCGCAAAGTTCCTAACACGGTTATTATTCGTTCTAAAATTACGTCCGAACGTGGTCCGCTAGAAAATTATTTGATGTTTATATTTTCTAAACCAACTTTAATTAAATTATTAGACGAAGAAAAATTTGAGTATGATAAAAACAAAGCGATAATGAAACTACGTTTAATTTCCGTTCGTTCACGAAGTTTCATTTTCGGAGAAAGAGAGTAGACCCCCTGGCAGGAATATCAGAAATTCGGTAGGAATCTCCCGTGACTTACAAAGTTTTTCTTCTCCGTAAAACTTGCGTTGTGAAATCCCCTAACTAAATAATAACTAGTTCGAGGAAGCTTTACCTTAAAATACCGGAAAGTACTCTTCTAGACACTGCCACTCTTAAAATAGTCCATTTGCTGACAAGTGAGAAATAAATTACAAAAATCGAATCGAAACGTGCGTTGATCAATATCGAAGAACTTTGAGTAAATATAAAACAGTAATGCATTTACATTCGCCGGCGTCGTTGCACCTACTTTAAGTGTGTATAGCTATTGTGAGTAAGTTTATTTATTTACTAGCTTTGCCACGCGGTTTTACCCGTGTAGAGGCCTTTACCTATTCTTTTAATTTAAAAGTAGCCTAAGTTACTCCTTGTAACATTAGCCATCCGCCAGTGAAAGTCACGTTAAAATTCGTCCAGCCGTTTCGGAGATTAGCCGGAACAAACAGACAGACAGAGATTTTTTTCAATTGTTTTTTTTTTTATCGTTGCCGTGTATACTTTCATAATATGTACTAGCTGTGCTCCGCAGTTTCATCCGCGTAGATTTAGTTTCATGCTTCATGCCGCGGAACCCAAATATTTTAATCAATAAAAGTAGCCTAAGTTACTTACTCCTTGAAACATCAGGTACCTGTGAAAGTGCCAGTGAAAGTCCTGAAATCGGTCCAGCCGTTTCAGAGATTACCCGGAACAAACAGACAGACAGAGAAAAATTTAGAAAATTAGTTTTCGCGTACACTACGCGGTACTGACAATGTCATATGCATTTAGTGAAAAGCTGTATTTTGGAATTACAAACAGACACTTCAATTTTATTTATCTGTATAGATGTATAGATAGATTAATTACATGCTGTGCCCAGCGTAGAATTTATTTCGTGAAACTAAAATTAGTCTAAGTTACTCCTTGCAACATCAGCCTTCTGCCGGTGGAACTCTCGTTAACTCCCGTCTCGTCGTAACGATTCGGAAACACCACCGACGATAGAAGGGTGTCTACCCTCGTTCTCCGTTAGCGAATTTAGTAAACAAACGAAAATCTGTTTATCAATCTCTCAGTTTCGATCGTGAAATAATTTAACCAAAGTAATTTTAGAATATACTAGCTGTGCCCCGCGGTTTCACCCGCGTAGATTTTAATTTCATGGCTGCCCGCGGATCCCTAATGTTTTTTTTAAATCTAAGTAGCCTAAGTTACTCCTTGTAACATTAGCTATCCGTCAGTGAAAGGAACAAACAGACAGACAGACAGAGAAAAAAATTTAAAATTGGTTTTTCAGTATCAGTTCCGTGTATACTTTCATATGCATTGAGTGAAAAACTGTTATTTTGCAGTTACAAACTGACACTTAAATTTTATTTATCTGTATAGATATAGATAAATGTCAAAGAATTTTCTAGCAGACCACTTTTGGACGTAATTTTGGTACGAATAAGGACCGTGGTAGGAACCTTGCGAAGCTTCGTTTACAGAGAAATTGAGTAGGCCCCCTGGTAAAATAGAAAAAAATTATGTTAGCTCAACGACTCCACTTTTAATTATGTTGGTAACACTGAAGGCGTAAACAATACCTTCGTCAACTCTAAGCAAAAATTCGGTCAAAATAAAATCCAATCATAAGATCGGTTTAATCCCACAACGATACATTTCATCGCGTCAATAGATGCACCGCCACAATAATAAATCCCGCCACTTCCCGTGGGATTTGGAGCTCGTATTCACGAGATTTTTCACGCTTTGTGTACGAGAGTAACCGTTTATTGTTCCAATAAAAATGCGATCCCCGGCAAAAAATTTTACGTAACAAAAGGTCGTCTCATATACTGGATATTAGTGTTTGCATGATAGACAAACTTTTTTAGCTTTAATTGTTAAAGCTAAAAAGCTAATGACAGTTGTGACGCTAACAATAACTATGACTTTAGGGAGAGAGTCTTTGAGGGAAATTTCTGGTTAAAATTACTAGTGGTCCCACTCGCCTGACAATAAAAATATATAAATACTAATCAGGCGGGAACACGGTTCCAGTAAGCTAACGGTCCCAGTCGCCTGAATCCTCTGAAATTACGCAAACGTCAATTTTATAGGCAAATTTAGTTGTGAGTGTCATTGTTTTGGCGTTAAGTTATAACTATAACAATAGCTTACAATTTACAAGACGTCCTACTGAAATCAAGCGAACTGACAAGTCTCCATCAATGAAGGAGGCCGCCCTTCCTTTACACTTCCATTTATTGAGCCTGGATAAAGTTTCCTGGCTTCAAAATGAATGTTGTGTAGTTCCGTTTGCATTGCTCGTTAATTTGCGAAACGATTGTCATCCAAACGTTGTTTTCATAACAAAACGGTAATGTACACTTTTTTTACTTCGATCATGATATTGTATTATGGATTTAACAGTACGCCTGTATTCAAAATTACAATGGGGCTCTCACATTGAAACATTGTCAAGAAAACTTAGCTCAGCAGCATTTGCTGTTAGGAAAATCAAACAAATGACGGATGTCGATACTGCTAGATTAGTTTACTACGCATACTTTCATAGTCTTATGTCATATGGCTTATTGTTATGGGGTTCCGCGGCAGACCTAGATTCTATATTTATACTTCAAAAAAGAGCCATCAGGGCAATATACTCGTTGGAACCCCGTGAATGCTTGAGGGATAAATTTAAAGAAATTAATATACTCACTTTACCCTCACTTTACATTTATGAGAATTTATTGTACATGAAAAAAAACATTCATCTCTTTAATTTAAACTGTGATGTTCATTCGATTTGTACGCGAAATAAACACAAAATTGTGGCTCCTAGATTCAGATTAGTTAAAGTAAATAAATCATTCATGGGGAACTGTGTTCGCTTCTACAATAAAATCCCACAATCAATAATCGCGTTAAATTATGATAAATTTAAAACACATGTCAAAACTGTTTTGATGAAGAAAGCATATTATAAAATTTCGGATTATATAAATGACAAGGATATATGGAACTAGGTAAATCACTCTGCACAAGTAGCTCCTGGCAAATACATGGTATGCAAACACTTGTAAATCTATCTGGTATTGTTATTTTTTTTTCTCTTTGATCTCTTTGATTTTGTTTTATAATGACTTGCATGCTAATACAATTTGTCACTATTGTGAATATTTATACCTATTATCAAATTTGATTTTGGATGATGATTTCATTATGATTTATATTGTTTCGATATGTACATGATGCCTGGCTGAGTTTCTTGCCGGTTCTTCTCAGAAGGCTAGTTTCCGAACCGGTGGTAAATTCTCGACTTTCATAAGTGCCTTACCAGGGCCTAAACTGAATAAATATTTTTCATTTTCATTTTCATTTTCATTTTTCTCCGAAGGGGTAGGCAGGCATAGGTGTTGTAATAACAACAGCCACTTTTCACCAAATATGATTAAGTGCCAACGTGACAGATGGCGAGTTTATCGCCGTCTCAGGCACTACACAAACGTCTTTGAATTATCAGACAAATGCAGGTTTCTTCACGATGTTTTCCTTCACCGTAAAGCACGGGGTGTGAAATCACTGCAAATTTTTTTTTTAGAAACTTTTACAGGTTCCGCTGGGATTCGGACTTGCGTTGTTCAAACCGTAAGGCTATCACGGCTCTCCATTAGTGTCCAGGGGCCTTACCATCAGCTCTTACTGCCATCATAGTTCCACTGTGTGACAGTGACAGACTTATACACGTCATATACATCTGTCTCATATCATCATCATCATCATCATCCTCCTGCCCTTATCTCATGTTATTGGGGGTCTATCAGCCGTCACATCTGTATTCACTCCCATTTGATTCTAGTCATATCATCTTTTACACTAATAAGAGTTAAACTATCATGGCAATAAGAGGTCATGGTAGGGCCCCAGTTAATTTATTTAATGGAAGAATATTATTGGTTAAGAGATTTAACAGGATATGGTTCTCTTTACGATGGTTGATCTGTGTCGTTGGAGAGCAATTTTCGATAGAGCTCCGATACGTTCTGTTTTATGGCAGCGCGTAAAACTCCCATTGTTTTGATAAAATAAAAATATACCGATAGCTTGTATAGTTCCCTTGGACCTTGTGTGTCATATTCGATGTCTTTTTTAACCGACAGAAAAAGAGGAAGTTCCGTACTCTACCATTCGAATTGATTGCCATTTATTTTGAATTAGATATAAAATATTATCGAAGTTGTCACATCACTTTACCACCATTTCAATTTGAAAAAAAATATTATCATCAGATGTATTCGAACACACTTTTTTAGACTAGCTATGCCTCGCGTATAATAAAAACTTACTTAGTGATATTTTTTTCAAAAACGTGAGTCTTTCGCCCTCTCAGGCACTATACATACGTCTTTGAATTACTTCTCAGACATAAACTGGTTTCCTCATAATGTTTTCCTTCACCGTAAAACACGTGGTGTGAAATTACTGCAAATAAGTGTTTAGAAAAACTCATTGATACAGCCCGTTGGGATTCGAACTTAAATCGCTTGCTACCACGGCTTCACGGATTATATTCCGCTATCGCCCCTAAAGATCTTACAAAGATAACATTTCCTTATCTGACGTGACTTTATTCCCGTTTATGACATTAACAAGGATTATATTTCTTCCCACGGGATAAGTCGGAGCCAAAATCTATAACCGCGACCATATAACAAATATTTCCTTTATAAATATCTGTCTATTGGAAACAATTGGCTTTGTCGGAAACTTGGCAAAAAGCAACGGAAGAGGGCCATTGTCCCATTGACTTATCGATTACTCTTTTATCTAGTTACGAATTGACTCCGTTATTTAAGGGCGACAATTTTGTTAGGGATCTTAAAACACAATTTCAAATTCCAAATTTTATTTATTTATTCAATTATAATTTCAAATGGACTGAATGACATGATTATACATGACTAGCTGTGCCCCGCGGTTTCATCCGCGTAGATTTAGTTTCATCTTTATTATCTTTATTGTCGCGGAACCCTTATGTTTAAAAAAAATTAAAGTAGCCTATTCTACTCCTTGAAATCAGCTACCTACCAGTGAAAGTCCCGTTAAAATCCGTCCAGCCGTTTCGAAGATTACAAACAGACAGACAGACAGAGAAACATTTTAAAACTTGGTTTTTCAGTGTCTGTAGCGTGTATACTTTCATATGCATTTTGTGAAAAGCTGTTATTTTGGAATTACAAACAGACACTTCAATTTTATTTATCTGTATAGATTTAGTGAAACGCTGAATCACAGCCAGATTATTTTCTTCTGCATACTGTATTATAACATATGTATACGTATATTATGTCTCTGTACAGAAGATAAATATACCTTTATAATCGGTGAAGGGCCGTGGTACCGCTGCCTACTCCTTCGAAACCCCTTTTGGGTCGGCTGAATAAAGGTTTCTATAATCTGAGGGTAGAACGTAATTTTCTAGCCAGTCTTCGGTCGAATGCTTCAACCCTCTCAGCTTTACAACGAATTTCAATTTCAACTTGTATTAATTTTCCCCAAGATTTCGGCAATTAATTATATTGTAGCCGAAGCTAATTAGTGCAAAGGTTTCAGTCGGAATGATTTATTTTAATTAGTCATAAGATATTTCTTTTCTTAAATAAAAATGCTTTGAAATGTTCAAGTTGAAATTGTAGAAGGGTTTGACAATCTGTTAGTTTTAAGAAATACAAGAGCCTTTACCAAAGTTTATTTTTCTCTTGAAGGCGGTTTACTTTTTTAGTTAAATTTTTTTTTGGCTCCATTCAGTGACTTTTTGCAAAGTGCAGCAACCCATCTAGGTGCAAAGTTCTCATCAATAATGAAAATGAAAATGAAAAATATTTATTCAGTTTAGGCCCTGGTAAGGCACTTATGAAAGTCGAGAATTTACCACCGGTTCGGAAACTAGCCTTCTGAGAAGAACCGGCAAGAAACTCATCCGGGAATCATGTACATATCATCGAATAATATAAATCATATGAAATCATCAATATAATACAAAATCTAATTTGATAATAGGTATAAATATTCACAATAGTGACAAATTTTATTAGCATGCAAGTCAGTATAAAACAAAATCAAAGAGAAAAAAATAACGAATTAATCAAGCCCAAGCACTAGGTAAATTTGTTGAGGAGTTCTGTCTTTCGGCTTCATCATCAGATCGACTCCACACCTTCGTTAAGTAGTAGTGCTCCATAAATATTAATGAAATTAAATGCAAATGCACTATAGCCAGTAAGATTTTCGAAGGTTCCCGTAGATTTCTCATAGATGCCTACGTCAGAACTGAACCAAATTAAAATGGGACCACTTGGGAAGAATCTTCGAAATCGGTTCACCAAGTTACAAATTTTGAGGCAACAAACATAAAAATAAATAGACAGTCGAATTGATTACCTCCTCCTTTCTTTGAAGTCGGTTAAAAATAACTTTTTGTAGCATAAAAATAAATCTATACATCCGTATAGATTTTTTTTACGAGAACTATACCATAATACAGATAAATAAAATTGAAGTATCTGTTTGTAATTCCAAAATAACAGCTTTTCACTAAATGCATATGAAAGTATACACGCTACTGACACCAAAAAACCAAGTTTTATGTTTTTTCTCTGTCGGTCTGTCTGTTTATTCCGGGACATCTCCGAAACGGCTGAACGGATTTTAACGGGACTTTCACTGGCAGGTAGCTGATGTATCAAGGATTGATTTAAAAAAATACTTTAGGGTTCCGCGGCCACCCATCAAATTAAGTCCACGCGGGTGAAACTGCGGGGCACAGCTAATAATTAATAAGGCAAAAGGTAGATACAGTACATAGATCACTCTGTTCTAATTCTTTTTGATTTTGTTTTATACTGACTTGCATGCTAATACAATTTGTCACTATTGTGAATATTTATACCTATTATCAAATTTGATTTTGTATTATATTGATGATTTCATATGATTTATATTGTTTCGATGATATGTATATGATGCCTGGCTGAGTTTCTTGCCGGTTCTTCTCAGAAGGCTAGTTTCCGAACCGGTGGTAAATTCTCGACTTTCATAAGTGCCTTACCAGGGCCTAAACTGAATAAATATTTTTCATTTCATTTTCATTTTATTGTGTGAGTAAATTTTAATCTCTAGTTTAACGCCAAAAGTTTACATCTTCAAATCCAAAAATCACGTTATAATTGTGATTTACTACAAAAATATTAAAAGTTCAAATGATTTGAGAAATCACTTCAAGAGTCCTCGAACAAACTACGGTGGAAAAAGTATTTGCATTAAATTCTTATGTATAGAGAAACTATTCTCCAAAACTTTACCAATTTTCCAATCCATCCATTCTATAGGATTTATTTGACTTTGTGTTAACGAGCTTTGCGTCGTGTCTAAGCTTGATAAAACTTTCTTTTCATTGCTTAATACTTAAGTATCCATCCCATTATACTATGACAAGTGCCTGGGATCAAAAATAAATCTTATCTTATCTTATCTTATACCTTTAAACGAGCAATTCTTGTATATATAGAATCTGGATCTCAGAAACGGCTGCAACGATTTTCATGTAATTTTGTATGTAGGGGTTTCGGGGGCAAAAAATTGATCTAGCTATGTTTCACTTTCAGAAAACATCGTTTTGACCATGTTTTCATGCACTGAAAAACTCATAAAATATCAATACAATACGACAGTAAATTTCGCCGACAACTGTCAAGTTTTGATAGCTCAGAGGTGAGGCTGTCAGCTTACGAGGTGATAACGAAACAAGAGTAGGTTCGAGACTGACGTTCACTGGTTCGATTGTTTTGCTTTTGGTTCCTTTTTTTTCTACTAGCTTTTTTGAGAAAACGTAAATTTTTTTTCTTTTGTGGGAAAAAGTTCAGATTTTGTTAGAAAAGGGTCAACCAGGTACTTTTATTTCACTGGCATATTTTTTCAATGTCATCTACACTTTTTATTATAAAGAGGAAACATTTGAATGTTTTTTGTTTGTTTGTTTGCATTGAAAATGCTCCGAAACTACTTGACCGATCTTGAAAATTCTTTCAGAAATGGATAGCTAATTCGTTAGCGAGTAACATGGGCTATATTTTATCCCCGTACTCCCACGGGAACGGGAACTACGTCGGTGAAATCGCGTGACGTCCGCTAGTCCACATTGAATGCTTTACCAAGTGGCTCAAAAACCAAAACGATACTGTCTGTAACTTTTATATTATGTTCAACTCACTACACCGTAACCTCTGTATTGTGTCCAACCCGTTACCATAGTATAAATATATAAAGCAGTAAGGAATCAAGGAACGAAACGTGCAAAATGACACACTCACACAGACGCGCACATCTATGAGAAAGCATACGTCATTTACGTGTTTTACAAATCCCCATTATAAAATAACGTGCTCGTGAGGAAACCTGCATATGTCTGAGAAGTGAATCAAAGACGTATATATAGTGACGTATAAGACGTATGTATAGTGTCAGAGGTGGCGATAATGATAGGCACTTTCATCTTTGGTCAAAAGTAGGTGTTGATATTACAACGCCACTGCTTACCCCTTCGGAGAATACAGGCGTGAGAGCGTGTGTGGGGAGAGAGAGTTTTGTACTCAAACTTCGCATCTGTTAGCGAGTAAGGCCATCTATGTAGCGAGTGGAGAAACGCTGCTAGATCTATACAGATAAATAAAATTGAAGTGTCTGTTTGTAATTCCAAAATAACAGCTTTTCACTAAATGCATATGAAAGTATACACGCTACAGAAACTAAAAAACCAAGTTTTAAAATAATTCTCTGTCTGTCTGTCTGTTTGTTCCAGGTAATCTCTGAAACGGCTGGATCGATTTTAACGGGACTTTCACTGGCAGGTAGCTAATGTATCAAGGAGTAACTTAGGTACTAACTTAGGTACTTTTATTTATTAAAAATATTAGGGTTCCGCGACAATAAGGTTGAAACTAAATCTACGCGGGTGAAACAGCGGGGCACAGCTAATATGTAAATAAAATTGTGCATTTTAAAACCTTTAAGATTGACAAATCTCACACTCAAATCAGCAAACGTTATTATTATATTATAGGCCTAAATTCCTTACTGATTGTAAAGCCTTGTTTTTTCTGTGGTGTTACTTAGTTACCGGGCACGTTTGCCTTAATGACGTCACGTAGTCACTTCGGACATTGAAGACCCAAACTTATGAACGGTGATGCCATTCCAGCCCAGAAATTTACCGCTGAATTTACTTGAAAAATACTTCCTTTTAATAAGAAGAGGGTTTATGTAAATTTGCGGTTCGTTCACCTATATGTCGGGGAAATCTCGCCTTATCTCGGCAGATCACTGATGTGGTGGTATTATGCGGCTTCTTTGTAGGTAGGCGTCCAATTCTATGAGTATACATTCTAGCTTAACGTAGCTTGTTAGTGTTCCTCTAAGTGTGGTTCTTAGGATAAGATCCGGTCCAGTTTACTTCTTTGTTCTACAAATGCAAAATAAAACATTACACGTAAAGAGGCCTACGCAAAGGGTAACGGTGTTAGAGCACCCACTTTTCACCGAAGATGATCAGAGTGCCTAGTGTGAGTTTTCTTAAAAACACTGCCACAAGTCATCGCAATGACGTAAGCGCAGATTTGAATAGGATACAAGTAGTGCCATCTGTGGGCCGATAGATGGCGCTGTTTGGGTCCCATAAAAATCTGAGTTTACGTCAACGCGGCGGCGTGCGTTAACGGCAGTGAAAAACCTGCACTTGGTAATCAGGAGCTACCGTGAATAATGGGGTATCGCAATCAAAAGTCAAAAAAGTCAAAAATCTTTATTCGATTAGACTTTTTACAAAGTACTTTTAAATCGTCAGAATGACATTATTTTACAGGATTATACATGCTACTGCCAGGCTCGGAAAGTTGCTTTTACTGAGAAGAACCTGGCAAGAAACTCAGTAGGTACTTTTTTCAAAAATATCATACAATTTAAAAAAATTAAATAAATCACTTGAGAAATGTAAGCCCATGGACACATTTCCAATGCACAAAAATTAACAATAAGAAAAAGTCTAATAATTCTACTTATATCTAAATGCGTAGCTTAATCTCGGCACTATACCCACATAGGTACCGTCTTTGAATTTCTTCTCAAACATATGCAGGTTTCCTCACGACATTATCCTTAACTTTTAAGCTCGTGGTGTGAAACTAACTCTCTCTTTTCAAAATTTTATACTCAATTTGCGTTGCTTGCGAACTCTTTAAACTTAAACATTGTCTCAAACACTGTTATTGGGTTTCTTCATCCATAATTTCTCAGTAGCAGTTTAGAGTCTGGATTAGTGGCCGGTTAATAGCAGTGGACTCGCTCCCTATTACATAACTGGCGAAATGTGGGTGTACCTACTGGAAGTATGCTTCTGCCTACCCCTTCGGGGAATACAGATGAGAGCCCCAGGGCTTATCCCCAGACGTTCGCAGCTCATAGATTTAGAAAAATTCATTTTCACACATTGATTCCCGCGACCTCCACAATACAATTTCTTGGATGTCGTGACAATTCATTTGTATACCAAAACAAAAGCCGTGGAGGTGATGGTAATAAAATCATGTATGTTTGGGAATAAGCGGGTACCCTCATATACATACATACATAGATGGTGTGTATTGGTTTAGGCACAGTACATTGACATAAATAAGTCAAGGTATGTTCCGATCATTGGCTGAATGGTACATCTGATTTGCATCGGGCATTGAACTAAATATCTCGTTAGAGGGGTATTGTTACAAAATATATACTAACAGATAGTCGGCTCCCGTATATGGAAACAAGATCATAGAAACATCGACATTTCCCTGGCCTTGTCTAAACCGATATTCGATACATATTCGATCATACTATCTGGTCTACTTTAAAAGTAGATCTAGGGGCTACCCTCATCGGATTAAGCAGAGTGTATAAAGAACTTCTGACTAAGCTTTGATGTTTAACTTTTGTACCCTTAAATTAAACTTCAAAGGTAGGAAGTTCTTAATACGCGCTGCTTAAACGATCGTAGTTGGCCCACATATTATGATGTCTTCAAATCAAATCAAATCAAATATATCTTTATTCGATTAGACTTCATACAAAGTACTTTCAAATCGTCAGAATGACACAATTACACAGGATTATACATGCTACCGCCAGGTTCGGAAGGTTGATTTTACTGAGAAGAACCTGGCAAGAAACGAATCATCTCAGGCCGTCATACATACGTATTAGGCACGTTACTCCTTGTAACATCAACTATCTGACAGTGACAGTCCCGCTAAAATCAGTATTGTGGCTTCGGAGGTTACCCGGAACAAACAGGCAGACATACAAAGCATTATGAAGCTGATTAGAATTACAAACAGACACTTCAATTTTATTTATCTGTACAAATATTACAATAAAAAAAACATCATCCATCATCATCATGTCAGCCGACAGGCGCCCACTGCTGGGCATAGGTCTCCTCCAACGATCTCCACGACGACCGGTCTGGTGCCTCCCACATCCAGAGGGTTCCCGCGATCCTCACCAGGTCGTCGGTCCACGTCGTTGGGGGCCCACACTGCGCCTGCCGGTCACAGCATATGCGTGTGTTTATTATCAACTAGCGGACGTCACACGGTTTCACCCGCGTAGTTCCCGTTCTCGTGGGAGTACGGGGATAAAATATAGCCTATGTTACTCGCTGATGATGTAGCTATTCATTACTGAAAGAATTTTCAAGATCGGTCAAGTAGTTTCGGAGCCTATTCAATGCAATCGAACAAACAAAAAAACAATAAAAATTTTCCTCTTTTATAATATTAGTGTAGATTAACGTAGGAAGCCGATCTCCAGCTATCCTTATTTTCGTGGTATTGTATGTACCTCGGCGTCGCTTCCTACTTTGTATTTGGACTGCGAGTCAGTTTTCACGTCACATGGAAATTGTAATTTTGAAATTCCAATGTATGTGAGAGATAAACTTTATAATTTTCTAAAGAGTCAGTCAAGGAAATGAGTTTATTAGCTAGTGACATTTTTAATTCTATCTATCTATTTACAACCAATATTGGTCCACTGCTGGACATATGTCTCCCCTAATGAGTGCCATAGGGCCCTGTCTTCAGCTTGCCGCATCCAGTATCTGCCTGCAGTTACGCAGATCATCATCCCACGGCATTTTAAATTAGTCACGTTAAAAAACAGCAGTAACCGCTTACCATCAGGTAGTGTAGTCTGTTCTTACCAACTAGCTTCTGCCTATGACTTCGTCCGCGTGGAATAGTTACTAACTTTGGACTAGCATAGCGTTAACTTTGATATGCGATAATCGTGATGATAGCTTATAACCTCATTCGTTGAATAGGCTGTCTGACACTGATGGATTTTTTCAAATCAGACTAAGGGGCAAACAACTATGATCGTTTAAGCAGAGCGTATTAAGAACTTCTTAGCTTAGACGTTTAATTTTACGGTACCAAAACCTCAAAGCTCAGAAGTTCTTAATACGCTCTTCTTAAGCCGATGATGGCAAGACCCCAGTAGTCCTAAGATTAGCGCGTTAAGGCAAATAAACAAACAAACTCTTCAGTATAGGTAGTGTCGTGGCGACAGCATATTGGACGAGTCTGCGGGATTTGTTATTCATCAACTTCAAACGCATTTTGGGATAACTTAAATTTACTATCTATCGGTTTTTAGTACTCCATTTAAAAGTTTTGTTTGTGAATGTTATAAGAATGGCAATGGCAGTGTTTATCCAGCCTTTACGATTATTATATTAATACTGATTTAACCCAGATTACCGACTTTCCTGGAGAAAGGGGTTACGAAGGTCGAATGGCAGTCACTTCGTATAAAAATAAGGTGATTAGCCGTGTGTGGAGAGTGAGTGATCAGTGTCATCCAAAGACATCTTCCATTGAGGCGGGCGTCATGTCTGCTTAAAACCGGCTCCAAGTGTTCTAGTTGGAAACTTGTATATATACTGCAATGCGCTCGAGAACTCTTATAGCGCGATTGAGGTTCTCGTTTATTTGTACTCAAACTTTGCATATGTTAGCGAGTGGCGCCATCTATGTGGTGAGTGGAGAACCACAGTCGCATCTGGTTTTAAATCCAGTGCCGACCCCTACATGGGATAAGGCTAGGGAAGACAATGGATTTATTATTAGTGTGTGTGTAGGGATATCACGGAGCTAAGACACCGTAACCGGAAAGGTCGGATTATCCAATGTAATTAATATCAGTAACCGTTTCCGAAACCCGTATAATACAATCCATATATCCGCTACAATATTCAGTTAGGAAATGTCATATCCATAACATCTCTAGAGCACAGTATCGGTACGTACAGATAAATAAAATTTAAGTGTCTGTTTGATATTCCGAATTAACAGCTTTTTACTATAATGTGAATGAAATTATATTTCTTAGCAGTGTGCAATCCAGACCAAATATCTATACAGATAAATAAAATTGAAGTGTCTGTTTGTAATTCAAAATAACAGCTTTTCACTAAATGCATATGAAAGTATACACGCTACTGACACTAAAAAACCAAGTTTTAAATTTTTTTTCTGTCTGTCTGTCTGTCTGTTTGTTCCGGGTAATCTTTAAAACGGCTGGACGGATTTTAACGGGACTTTCACTGGTAGGTAGCTGATGTTTCAAGGAGTAACTTAGGCTACTTTTATTTCTTAAAAATATTAGGGTTCCGCGACAATAAGGATGAAACTAAATCTACGCGGGTGAAACCGCAGGGCACAGCTAGTTAGAAATAAAAATGTACGTTTTTAAAATTTACTCCACTACTTAATTGACTGTCAAATAAATGTCAATTTGGACAATTTGTCGTTGTGTGTCCCTATTTGTCCTATCAAAAATGTAAATGACGTATACGCGATCGGCCATGACGTGACACCCCTTACTGACATTACGCCGGGGTCGCTTATAATCTCTTCGATGCATGTGTGAGTGAGTAATTTTTTGGAACGATCTGTTAGTTTAATTTTGTAATAAAATATGCTCTCGCCATCCCAGAAGGGTCCCCGAAGGGGTAAGCAGAGGTGTTGTAACAACAACACCCACATTTCACCGAATATGATTAAGTGCCAACGTGACAGAGAGTGAGTCCATCACCGTCTCAGGCAATATACATACGTCTTTGAATTACTTCTCAGAGATATGCAGGTTTCTTCACGATTTTTTCCTTCACCGTAAAACACGTGGTGTGAAATCACATAAGTTTTTAGAAAAACTCATTGGTACAAGTGGCAAGTTTTATTTTATTCCATAAATAATTATTTCGTATGTTATATTTCTAATGAAACCGCACATGTTCAGACACCGCACATTTGCAATAAGATATATGTTAAAGTGTCGGTTAATAATAACTGCACGATATATTTATGCGTAGTTTAAGAATTGTTACTCCAACCTGTAACGATTGCCAAAGATGTTAAATTGGCAACCGGGACCGACGGCTTAACGTGTTCCGAGGCATGGAGGGAACTCGGGCAGTCACCCATCCAACTACCGACTGAAATATTATACAATTTTATATTTTATTTATCTTTACCAAACCAGTGGTCTAACAATATGTCATAGCTTAAGTTGACGCAGCCCAACCTTAGTAGTCTGTGAATTCCTAAGCCCTCAATTAATTGTGAAAACCCTATTCTGAGCTCGACAATTCTAAATACAATACCATTGAGACTAAGGTCTGGTATTACTGAACCGCAGGGGCCCAACCATGAGCTCTTATTGCAATGATAATTCAGTTGTGCGACAGTGACAGTTGTATACACGTCACATACATCTGTCTCATAAATGAGTGAAACTATCATGGCAATAAGAGCTCATGGTAAGGGTCCAGGGCTCTTGAATTCTCAATGCAATCAACCTCAACCAAGGGTCTAACTAGGGGCTACGTGTTGAGACGTTAAGAAGGATTTCATTTTTGTAATTACTGCGAGAATTGAAAGGTAATTTTAGAGTTTTTCTTTTATTACTTAGGTAAGTCAAAGTCAAAGTCAAAAATATCTTTATACGATTAGACTTTTTACAAATTACTTTCAAATCGTCAGAATGACATAAATTTACAGGATATACATGCTACCGCCAGGTGCGGAAGGTTGCTTCTACTTTCAAAAAGTACTTAGCTTAAACCTAAGGCTATTTTTGTGTTTATTTCTCTATGAATATGCTCATATGTTCAAAAACTTTATCCATATTATTATTATTATAAACTAGCTGTGCCCCGCGTTTTCACCCACTTAGATTTAGTTTCATCCTTATTTTCGCGAAACCCTAATATTTTAATAAATAAAAGTAGCCTTAGTTACTCCATGAAACATCAGCTACCTGCCAGAGAATGTCCCGTCAAAATCGGTCCAGCCGTTTCAGAGATTACCCGGAACAAACAGACAGACACCTGGTGGAAATGTTAATTATCCTATTACATCGTGAAAGTACTTTGTGAGACGTAAGTAGGTACTTTATTAAAGAAATTAATAATTTTGAATTTAAGCCCATGAAGTAACTTTAAATTAAACATACAACAGTACTTACTAGATGCAAGCAATAATCCGAGGAGATCCGATAAAGACCTCCAATTTCAAACTCAGATTGGTTTGGCTAGAGATATCAGATTGCTCAAGTTATTATAACAATGTACACAACAATACAAAATATAATAGCAACAGAATGTCGGTTTCCTATATTTTTTGACAATAATTTATGTCAACACTTGATGTGGTGGTTTACCATAAGCTCTTATTGCCATCATAGTTATTATCATATACATCTGTCTCATAATGAGAGTTAAACTATCATGGCAATAAGAGGTCATGGTCAAATAACAACATTTTGTTTTGCCAAAATACAGATATTCTATATTTTTGCTTGTATTGTTTTTTTTATGATATCATTATCTGTGTACAGGTGCCGTCACGAGATTTGAGCGCGCAGTGAAAATAGTGGGCTTCTGTGCATGTTTTTATTCGCCTCGGTCAGTATCCATATCATATCAATCAGTATCCCAAGTATAGGCACAGTATAAATATTAGTTTTGTAAACAGTTAGAAAACTAGGAAGAAAGAATAAAAGAGAATGTAAGCGGAATAGGTGTAATGACAGTGAGAGGCATTACGTCGTGGCCGATCGCGTATACGACATTGACGTGTTTATCTAGAATTTTTCAAAATTTCAAAACTATAAATAGATTATTTTGACAACATATAATAAACTTTTAAAATTTTAAGATTAAAAACTCTCGCGAACAACGAAGCAAACGTCGTCATTTAAAAAAAATCCTATATTCTTTACTGCTTATTTACTGATTATTTATACTGTGGTAGGTATAGGTTTGTAAAATATTCATACGTTGTGAACCTTGAAATTTTAAGGTAGTCCAAAATGTGTTTATCCGCCATCTTAACCATTCAACCGCCAAGGGACGACGTTTGAACGTGTTACTGCAGGTACAGACCTTATGTGTATATTTATTTTGTGGAAAATACTACTCGCTATGGTAACGACTTACTAACTTCAATAAGCGGTTTATGTATTTCTATTTCGGCCATTAACGTTGAATTTTGTTAGAATTTTGACTAATATTACTCTCGAGAGAATCAAGGCTCAGTTCACTTACCTGTGTCGAAATTAATTTAATTAATATAAGCTTTTGACTTAAAGCAAAAGGTTTGAAATATTGTTGACATTACATTCAGAAAGGCCAATAAACCTAATAAGTTAAATTTTATTATTACCTACTTTGCCTCGTTAGTTCTACTGTGGAACACGAGGACTTGAGTCCATCTGTGATTTCCCAGTAGCAGGCTGGGGCCCAACCATGAGCTCTTATTGCAATGTTAATTCAGTTGTGTGACAGTGACAGATGTATGCACGTCACATACATCTGTCTCATAAATGAGTGAAACTATCATGGCAATAAGAGGTCATGGTAAGGCTCTTGGAGTCTGGATTAGTGGCCGGTTAATGGCAATAGGCTCGCCCCCTATTACATGGGGCTTTAACATAACTGGCGAAATGTGAGTGCAAATTGTGCACCTCTCTACCTACCCCTTCTTCGAGTTA
The DNA here is from genome assembly GCA_964035505.1 of Watsonalla cultraria. Taxonomy (NCBI): domain Eukaryota; kingdom Metazoa; phylum Arthropoda; class Insecta; order Lepidoptera; family Drepanidae; genus Watsonalla; species Watsonalla cultraria. The sequence continues at coordinate 1,346,233 of OZ037736.1, read as the reverse complement.
TACAAACCAAAAAATCTATACTCTATACAGATAAATAAAATTAAGGCGTCTGTTTGTAAATCCAAAATAACAGTTTTCACTAAATGCATATGAAAGTATACAAGTTACTGACACAAAAAAACCAAGTTGTAAATTTTTTCTCTGTCTGTCTGTCTGTCCGTCTGTCTGTCTGTCTGTCTGTCTGTCTGTCTGTCTGTTTGTTCCGGGTAATCTCTGAAACGGCTAGACGGATTTTAACGGGACTTTCACTGGTAGGTAGCTGATGTTTCAAGGAGTAACTTAGGCTACTTTTATTTATTAAACATATTAGGGTTCCGCGACAATAAGGATAAAACTAAATCTACGCGGGTGAAACCGCGGGGCACAGCTAGTTATACAAAAAATTTCTTTTTCTGTCTGTCTGCCCGTCTGTCTCTATGTTCCAACTTATTTCTGATGAATATAACTAGCCTAAGTTACTCCTTGAAACATCAGCTACCTGCCAGTGATAGTCCCGTTAAAATCGGTCCAGCCGTTTCAGAGATTACCCGGAACAAACAGACAGACAGACAGACAGACAGACGGACAGACAGAGAAAAATTTTAAAACTTGGTTTTTTAGTGTCAGTAGCGTGTATACTTTCATATGCATTTAGTGAAAAGCTATTATTTTGGAATTACCAACATACACTTCAATTTTATTTATCTGTATAGATGTATAGATTAAATTACGTACTTATTTTTGAAGTTGTTGCCAAATGTAGCATCAACTCGGTATCAAACATCAACTCTCGCTTGACAATTTCCCGACAATTTGAAGTTCGATACGTTAGGTCTAATTATATTACTTAACTAAAACATATATCAATCCTAAAATGAACTATTTTAAATTATATTGGAATAGCGACTAGGCCACTTGAGTAAGCTTTTTACGTATCGAGTTTACTGCACATATTCACTGATGGACAATTTTCAAATTTGTTCAAATCGTCTTCGAACCTCTTAGCTCGCTGCGACTATATTTTATCTTTTGAAGTGTGTGAAAGTTTCCACCTTTCAAGGGAAAGGTAGTGAACCTTAAGAAGACTTCCAAACCATTGACTTCGGGTCTTAGACACCTCCCCGATGGTTAGCGAAGCGTTCAACTAACTATTTCCATACAAATGGTCGAGATAATGTTGAAAAAGGGGTTTCTGATAAAACTTTAGACACTTAATGCCATCTCAAGTTCATTTAATATATATAAGTAGAACTACTAGACTTTTCTTTGTTTAAATTTTTATCGACATTTGTGTATTGCAACTGTGTCCATGGGCTTACATTTCTCAAGTGAATTATTAAATTTTTTTTAAATTGTATAATATTTTTGAAAAGAGTAATTACTGAGTTTCTGGCCAGGTTCTTCTCAGTAAAAGCAACCTTCCGAACCTGGCAGTAGCATGTATAATCCTGTAAATTGTGTCATTCTGACGATTTGAAAGTACTTTGTAAAAAGTCTAATCGAATAAAGATATTTTTGACTTTAATTATTTTCTGGAGGCGTAGAGGTCATGCGGTACTAATTATGGTGATAAATTTCACCACTGTAGTATGAAATTTTCGTTCCTTCTGACGACTTGCAAGTACTTTGTAAGTAGTCTAATCAAATGAATATATAGATCTTTAAATTACGTCTCAGACAGCAGGTTTCCTCGCAACATTTTCACCGTAAAGCACGTGGTGTAAAATCACTACACATAAGTTTTTTTTAGAAAATCTCATTGGTTCAGGCCCCGCTGGGATTCGAACTTCCGTCGCTTGTGCAGCAGGCGACTGCTCCAACCTCTAGCACACCATGACTTAACATAGTTTTAATCCTACACGAGCTAAACCGCGAGGCAGAGCTAGGCATATAATTATCTTGTAAATAACTCAAGGTACAGTAAATATACAGAGAGAAGTTTCGAGTTTCCTCCCGCCATTTCCTCAAGTGAACAATGTCTTCGTCTGTACAAACGGAACTAAGAGCTGAAAGATATTTGAGACTAGGAAAAACTCTTGATTATAGTGCTCACTAATGAGCCGAGGTCACGCAGATGTAGAGTTGCTGGAATAGGTTTAGTTTTGTAGAAAAAATAGGGACATATCCATCATCATCATCTCCCTGGCCTTATGCCATACATTGTTGGGGTCGGCACTTGATTCAACCCGATGTGGCTCCATGTTAGTCACAATCAACTTATTAACTCCTTGTCCGTTATGTGCGCCTGGTACTTCGTGTACCATATCATCATCTCCCTGGCCTTATCCCATACATTGTTGGGGTCGGCACTTGATTCAACGCGATATGGCTGATCACCTGATTTTTATACGAAGCGACTGCCATCTGACCTTCGCAACCCCGTTTAGGAGGAAAATCTGTGATCTGGGTTAAACCAGTTGTCAGATTATTTTTAGGTGTCCGACTGATCTGTAACGATTGCCAAAGATGTTAAATTGGCAACCGGGACCGACGGCTTAACGTGCTCTCCGAGGCACGGAGGGAACTCGGGCGGTCACCCATCCAACTACTGGCTAGGCGTATGGTTGCTTAACTTCGCTGATCGAATGATATGCGCAATAGCAACTGTGCCACGAGCTCCTCCTAAATAGGGACATATCCATCGACATTAATATTATATTAGGAGCTCTTTTTTTGACGAGGGGGAAACCTTCAAAAGGACCCCGACCGCCCTGGGAGAGGCAGGTCGGACTCGGTGCTCAGGGGGGACTCCGGGCACTCTGATAGATCGCACCGGTGTCCCTCCACACTTCGCCGGGGCACATCCCCGGGGCAGCTGTATCGCCGCCCCTGGAGACCTCGCCGTGCAAGGCACCTTCCCGGGCCCGCGGCTCGGTGGTCAAAGCTCCCACCCCGACCACCGCCACAGGCCCTCCGGCCCCCGCCTAGTCGCCTCTTACGACAGGCAGGGGATACCATAGCCAAATTCTTAGACCCTGGCTATTGGGTGATATTACGAGCCCTGCCTCATGGTTTCACCGGTATAGACCTAATTTCATAAGTCGCTTTGATTCGCGAAACCATTTTTTTAAATAAATGCATCCTAAGTTACTCCTTGTAATACAGCTATCTGCCAGTAAAAGACCCGTTATAATCGGTCCAGCCGTTTCAAAGATTAGTGGGAACAAACAGACAGACAGACAGACAGATGAAAAGTTTTTTTTTTTTAAATGGCTTTTTTGTCCTTGCCGTTTATACTTTCATGTGCATTTAGTGAAAAGCTCTTAATTAGGAATTTCTAAAAGACATTTCAATTATATTTATCTGTATAGATAAATTGTTGAAATAACAAATTTTTCACTTCCAGCATCAATTTAATTCTAGGTATTAAGAATACGCAGTTAATGGAACTACCTAATGCTTACCAAAGATTTCTTAATGTATCGCTGTGGGTATTTACTTGTTTAGTGCACAATTTCTGTAATTAATGTAATGGACTTTATTGTTAGTATGTTATTTTGTAAGTATGTTAATTAGGGAGGAGAGGAAGAGGAAGACCAAGGTTATACATGAGACAAGTTAAAGAAAAGGTGTCAGTTATGTCGTATAAGGAGGTCAAAGAGCTGGCACTGGACAGAGACAAGTGGGAAGAGTTGCATCGGTTACACCGACAAGAGCTATTACTCTTAAATTCATTATGATCATGTTTAATTAATTTAATTAGTGAATTTCTCAGTTTAACTTAAAAAAAAAAGTTTTACAATTTTTTTGCTTAATTTCTCATCTGACTTATACTTTCTACTCTACTCACTTCATAATCTGTCTTAAGTAACCTATTTTACTTTATGATGTAAAATCAATTGAACAATAGTTAGAATAAATTTTGTTTCAGTAATTACCTTGAAAAAAGAAAGGTCTAATTACTTAAATAATTACAAAAAAAGAGCTACCCCAAGTTTCAGTACAGGATCAACGTGAATCTTTTAATTAATTGATAAGCAATAAACAAATCGGGAAAAAATATAGCTTTCGTCAATCGAGTTTGAAAATGAAAATTAACCTGAAATAAAATAATTATTTAGGTAGGCTGTGCTGCTGTAGTATCCAATAAAAAAATAATGTTTTGGGATTTAAATTACCCCTAATTACATGAGAAAAATCCCCTACATGGGATTTAAGTATGAATGTCGAAATATGGGTATACTTAATATAAATACACTTTTACTTACACCATCGGGGAATACAGGCGTGAGTGAACATGTATGTTGATAAGAAACTTTTTAAGTTCCTAACGTTCCTAACATTCTCATTAAAAATCTAAAGTACCTTTTATGCGGTAATCTTGGTGCAAATTTTAATATGAGCCATATTCCGAAAGGACTTTAAGAAAATGCAATAATGAATCTTAAATCAGACGGCATAGCTTCCAATATCCTGAGGGAAGGTTTAAATAAGTCGAGAGTGGAATTATTTCCTTTGAACCTATTAAGGAGTGACTCTCAAAGGCTTGGCGAAGGAATCAAATAAAATACTTCGCTCAGATCAGTAAGGCTGCTTCATAGCTCCTACTATCGTAGTTGTCTATACTGATATTATAAAGAGGAAAAGGTATTGTATCGAATACTATATTGCAATGTAACGAAACAAAAGTTGTAACGAATAGGCTCCGATAATACTGGACTGATTAATAAAAATGAAAAAAAAATATGTTCACGCCATCCCAGAAAGGTCCTCGAAGCGGTAAGCAGAGGTGTTGTAACAACAACATCCACATTTCACCGAATATGATTCAGTGTCAACGTGACAGACGGTTAGTCCATCGCCGTCTCAGGCACTATACATACATACGTCTTTGAATTACTTCTCATATGCAGGCTTCCTTCACCGTAAAGTACGTGGTGTGAAATCACTGCACATAAGTTTTTAGAAAAACAGGTTCAGGCCCCGCTGGGATTCGAAATTGCGTTGCTTGCGTTGCACGCGACTGCTCACACCCCGAGGCCACCACGGCTCCCTAACCAAAATGTTACTCTTAAATTTTTAGAATAACTATTACAGGGGCCCAACCACGAGCTCTTATTGCAATGATAATTCAGTTGTGCGACAGTGACAGATGTATACACGTCACATACAAATGTCTCATAAATGAGTGAAACTATCATGGCATTAAGAGCTCATGGTAAGGCCCCAGGTAGGCCCAAACCCCACGGTCACCATTTTTCCGTAATGTAGATGGAGTATTCATAAAGTCCGCTAATACTTACTCTCCTCTGCAAGTGCATCCGAACCCTAACTATCCGTACGTCCGGGATCTAATTTAAATATACCCCGCTTATTCCAGCCCTCTGGAGTGAGTTTGTAAAGAAAAGTATTCAAGCCATTTGCAGCATTATCAAGTCTCGATGCTATTGTGAAGGAAGTGGTCTTTGAAAAGTAAGTTTTGATCAAAGATTAAAAAGCATTTATAATCTATACATCTATACAGATAAATATATATCTATACATCTATACGGCTGGACCGATTTTAACGGGACTTTCACTGGCAGAAGGAGTAACTTAGGCTACTTTTATTTAAAAATAAATATAAGGGTACCGCTGGACACCATGGAAATTAACTCTACGCGGGTGAAACTGCGGGGCAGAGCTGGTGACAAATATAGAAATGGCGTCTAAGGCGTTCCCTAAAACCCCAAAAACAAGGGAAGGAAAAATGCATGAGGTGTGATCACGAGTAGCTCAGTTAGAAAATCAACGGCACGGTTTGCAGAGGTCGTGGGTTCGAGTCCCGCCTCTTGTTCGTATTTTTGTAAACCATTTTTAAGAATCCAGGATTCCAGGAAACCATGTTCTTTAGATTACCGTACCCAAAAGGTGAAACGAGACCATATTATTTAGACTCCGCTGTCCGTCTGTCTGCCTGGCTATTGTCTGTCTGTCTGTCCACCTGTCCGCCTATCCGCCTGTCCGTCTGTCCTTCTATCACCAGGCTGCTATGATGAACCTAGATAGTTGAAATTTTCACAGATGATGTATTTAGTTTGCCGCTATAACAAGAATAAAAACAGCATATATTTTTTAAGGGGGATCCCATATACAATTTTATTTTTATAGATTAAGGCGCCTTTAGTCCGAGAGTCCGATTCGCACTTCACCAGTTTTTTCTTCTACTGAAGAGTCGGATAACCTCGACCCCGATTTCGACGATAACTGATCAAACACTTTATGATAACTTATCGTAAAACTGACTGCACTTATTTTGGCGTCTTTGAAGTCTAACACAAAACTTCAAACTACCCTCATTAAGCTAGTTAATAAACAACCGATGCAACAGCAGACTTCAAACCATAAAACAAACTGCAGTGCACATAAACTGTACGAGAGCAGATTTCCTTTTACACGGATCTTCATTTAAATACGAGAGACTCTTAAGGTGTATTTACATTTGAGCAGCGCTGTGCTTCTGAAACAAACAGTAACACAAGGCTAGCTCCCTTCCATATTTGGCAGAAACATTCGCACTCAGGTGCAAAATGAACAAGACCTAAAGTTCTCCATCTGAGTTTCAACTTACAATCTAAGCAACACAGCTAAGGGATGCTCTTGCTGTTGTTGGGGGATGAGCTAGGGAGCTGGATCTGAGTTGTATTTTATTCTAATACCTATCGTTATACGAGTATATGTGTGGACAGCGGCAACCAGTCCAGTCGTCTATCTTAGAAGTTTATTTGGCGTTACTTATTACTGACTAAGTGCCAACGTGACAGAGGGTGAGTCCATCGCCGTCTCACGTACTATACATACTTCTTCTTTGGATTACTTTACAGACATATGCAGGTTTTCTCACAATGTTTTCCTTCCGCGTAAAGCACGTGGTGTGAAATTACTGCACTTAAGTTTTTAGTAAAACTCATTGGTGCAGGCTACTGAGATTCAAACTCGCTTGCGTAGCAGGCGTCTGCTCAAACCCCAGGGCCAACACGGCTTGATAAGGCACCGAGACAATGCGTCAAACTTGGTGTTGCAGAAATTCGTTGGCTGCAATGTCTATATACTGTGCACTTGTTTGTAAAACGTAGATAACCGTCCTCCCGTTACTTCTCCATTTAGTGCTGGAGTATCCGTCGTATGCATTGATCAATGGTAATGCACTGCTTGCCATCGTAAATATTTAGTAGGGAATTGCAATAAAACGTCAATGTATAGATGTCTCTACACGGCTTGCCACAAGGTTTCCCTGGAGAGGAATAGGTGATTTATGATCAAATTTAGACCAAAAATGGAATATAGTACAGACGACCAAGGACCCGAGGCTGGTATTTTCAAGCACTGCCATTCCGAAGGAAATTAGCATTCATATAATATTGCAACATAAACGTTTGAAAAAAATTTTTTTTCCCTTAAATACAAACATATGCTCACGCCAGTATTATGCTGTGGTATGCAGAGGTGTAATAATAACACCCACTTTTCACCGAAGATTATTAAGTGCCAACGTGACAGATGGTGAATCTATCGCTGTCTCAGACACAATACATATGTCTTTGAATTACTGCTCAGACATACGCAGCTTTTCTCACGATGTTTTCCTTCACAGTTAAGCACGTGGTGTGATATCACTGCACATAAGTTTTAAGAAAAATTCATTGGTTCAAACCCCGCTGGGATTCGAACTAGCTCCGTTTACATAGCAGGCGACTGCTCAAACCCTAAGGCCACCAAGGCTCTTTTCTCTTCTCTACAACCTAAGACATTATAAAAAATTTAACTTTAAAGTCGATTGTGCAGGCCTCCTTATAAGTAATCTTTGTTAGTTGGAAGATTCCCTTAAGGAGTGTATTTATTCAGACGACTTGCGCATTAATCCGACTAATCCTTTACGTCTTGGATAGTCTGGATGCTATCATCATTAAACATCCACGTTTGATTCAAGGATCTACCGATTTTGAACAAAGACGTGAATGACGCAGTGACTTTTAAACATTTAAATAATGATTTCCTGCCGAATTTCGGTTACGGTGGCTTATCTCAACGAGGATTACCCATGTGCGTCGGAGATATTATAGTGTACAAGTGTGTGCGAAAATACAGGTGCACTCTCTAATGGCTCACTCTCATAGTCCGATGGGACAACAATCCGACACGACCGGAGAGAGATCGGACCAACGGCTTAACGTCCTTTTCAAGGCACGGGGGTGGAAACACCGCCAACTTTCAAATACCGGGTATTTATTGTGAATTTCTTCTGAATCTGAATTGTTTCTAAACTAAATTAGTATGTAATTTCAAAATAACAGCTTTTCACTAAATGCATATGAAACTATGTACAGAACCGAAATAAAAAAACAAATTTAAAAAAATGTACTGTACGACCGATTTTAATAGGACTTTCACTGGCAAATAGCTAACTTTACAAGGAGTTACTTAGAACATATTTCCATTTAACGAAACATTAAGTGATGCCTCCGTAAAGACGGCCTTGGGCGTCGGGACGGTGTTCCGGCGCTGACGCATGGCCTTCGCGGTTGAAGGTCGCGTTCCTGTTCCGACGCACCCTCCCATAGTGTAAAAGCCGGGTACACCTTGGTATCATAAGGACCACCTAATAGCCAGGGTCTAAGAATTTAGCTATGTTATCCCCTACCTGTCGTAAGAGACGACTAAAAGGGGGTCGGAGGGCCTGCTGGCGGTGGTCGGGGTGGGAGCCTTGACAACCAAGCCGCGGGCCCGGAAAGGTGGCCTTGCACAGCGAGGTCTCCAGGGGTGGCGATACAGCTGCACCGGGGATGTGCCCAATGAAAAAAAAATGGTATGATAAGGCCTGACAGGCCAGTCGCCGGGAGGGTCACGGTGAAGCATGTGAAAACATATCACGTGCACCCTCCAGCTAGCGACCAGGAGGAACACCGTGGAGTTTAGTCGATGCGAGTCCGACATAACCCTTCCGCTGTACCCCACGATAAAATAGTAAAAAAAGTTTCCGTTGGTCATCTATGAAATCAACATTACGCGGGCAAAACCGCGGGCAAAGCTAGTTATCAATACAACAGTTTAAGAGGTGTTTTTGCCTACATTGTAACGCCAGAAATCTATACAGATAAATACAATTGAAGTGTCTGTTTGTAATTCCTAAATAACAGCTTTTCACTAAATGCATATGAAAGTATACACACTACTAACACTAAAAACCAAGTTTTAATATTTTTCTCTGTCTGTCTGTCTGTCTGTCTGTCTGTCTGTTTGTTCCGGGTAATCTCCGAAACGGCTGGACCGATTTTAACGGGACTTTCACTGGCAGGTAGCTGATATATCAAGGAGTAACTTAGGCTACTTTCATTTCTCAAAAATATTAGGGTTCCGCGACAATAAGGATGAAACTAAATCTACGCGGGTGAAACCGAGGGGTACAGCTAGTATAAACTAGAGATTATCAAACTTTTTAGTATAATTTATGATGCTAAGTTTAACTGTGTAGCGAGCGTTAACATTCAACATTTTGTGGCGTACATAATTTGGACGGGCAAGCATTTAAATTCGGGCAAGTTTAGTGTAGGTACGATATTGTTTACCTCAGTTTCGGCTGTATGCCTTTAGTTTTAATGGTTCTCAAACACGTTTTGTGTGTTGAGAAGAATAATACACAATTTAAGGTGTCATGTATGAAGTGTACATGTTTAATTATTTAAACTGTTACAAAGAATTAGTTTAGCCATCCAAAGAGGGAATGCTGCCAGTACATTGAACCTTGGAACCTTGCCTACAGGGACTCCCTTTAATATTATATGTTAATTTTAAGGTTTTTATTGTTAATACTATATTTTTTAATCGATTATCATGTAATATGTAAACTGTTGTGAATAAAATTAACTGTTGAACATTCAGATTGAGTATTTTATCAACAGAAACTTTGAATATCCATTTTTAATAGCAATGTCCAACTTATCACTATTATACACTGGCTGTGCCCCGCAGTTTCACCCACGGTGACTTGATTTCATTGATAGCTTTATTTAAAGTTGTAGTTTAAGCTACTCCTTGTAGCATCTTCTATCTGCCAGTAAAAGTCCCGCAAAATTTAGCCGAGCCGTTTCAGAGAATTCCAGTACAAACGGCAGAGAAAAAATTATAAACTTGGTTTTTTAGTGTATGTAGCGTGTATACTTTCATATGCATGTAGTGAAAAGCTGTTATTTTGGAATTACAAACAGACAATTCAATTTTATTTATCTGTATTTCTGTATTGAGTATAGATAACGTTTGGTTCAATGAATAATTTGATACGCCAAATTTTCTTTAACGATAAAACCTACACTGTACCAATAGCTTAAAACACATCGAACCGTTTCCCTAAAAGTATAAATCCTGCTTTATTTATTTAAGCCCGAAGGCAGAATTCATCTAAAAAATCTTGTTTCACGAGCCAAGTCCCTACCATTTGTTTTAATCTCTCATCATTTACTAAAGTGATAAAATCTCATAAAATAAATGCTTTATTAGATTCCGGTGGTACTATAGAACTGCTGTTTTATTAAGTTATCTTTGGTTTAAACTAAAATCCGCATTCTTAAACCAGTTTTGAAAGAAAATGTGGCAAGAAAAAACTAGTTTATTTTATTTATATCAAAGCATGGAAAATAAGAATACATTGCTCCAAGTAGAAGTTTTAACAGGTTTTTACTGTGGCGATATCTATCGCCTGACTATTTACCTCATTTTGTATGGGAACATTAAAAAGCGCCCCAAGCGGCGAATATGGGAAGTGTTTCGCCTCCGTACAAAAATGGTCCATACTTGGGGAAAAGGCCATCTAATGGTGATCACCGCAATCTACAACCCCTTGTAATGCCAGGGTTCTGAAGAATACTCTCTACTCGCTTGGGAAAACCACGTCATCTATCTTCTTCGGGATAAGAACAGTTTGTCTTTCCCAGATGATGAGTCGCAGATAATTTTGTTATACAAAATTATTAGGATAACAGTACTGAATGGTACATAGTATAAATTCTCAACAGTCACTTGAAACTCACACAAAACTCGCCAAGAATTAAAAAGTCCCAGTCCGTTCGAGTAACCTTCTAAGACCACTAGTCAGGGCTACACCGTCGCTCATCCCTTGATAAAGTGTTGGACGTAAAACTTTCCCATAACGACTGCTCTGTCAAGACCAAGTACGCAATTTATTCTTTCTCTGTTGTTCCCAGTACAGAGAAAAAATGGCCTCCGCTCTTTATTAAGACGCTAGCGGAGTAATTTTTGACGTAGGTACATCCCTAAATAGATGAATACAACGGACGTTGTAATGGAAAATCTTCCGCTTTGTTACAGATAAGTTATACAAAGAGAATTTTTAGCTTTGAATGCGTAAACACATATTGTGTACTTACTGACTTACTGACGTAAGCTGTACGACTGGGGGTTCTATAGGGCTGTGGATATCTGGGAATAAGCCACTAATAAGATTCCATGTGACAACGAATCGAATTAGTTACTTGTAGTTTCTAGCTTCAGAGGGAAGGAAAACATCATCTAAACATCTATAAATCTATAAATCTGTATTTATTTATTATATTTTTTTATTTATCTAAATAAAAATGAAGTGTCTGTTTGTAAATCCAAAATAACAGTTTTTCACTAAATGCATCTGAAAGTATACACCCTACGTACACTAAAAAACCAAGTTATAAATTTTTTCTCTGTCTGTCTGTCTGTCTGTTTGTTCCGGGTAATCTCCAAAACAACTGGACCGATTTTAACGGGACTTTCACTGGCAGGTAGCTGATGTTTCAAGGAGTAACTTAGGCTACTTTTATTTCTTAAAAATATTAGGATTCCGCGACAGTAAGAATGAAATTAAATCTACGCGGGTGAAACCGCGGGGCACAGCTAGTAGATAAACAAAATTGAAGTGTCTGTTTGTAATTTCAAATGAACAGCTCTTCACTAAATGCATTTGAAAGTATATACGGTATATAAAGGTGCTACCTACTTCACTGAATTGACATTCAAGTACCCCTATCATGAGTTTACCACCGTTTCCCTAACTCGCTAGCGTCGCCGCCGAATATTTGCATGAGAAATTGTATAGCGCCTCCAAGCGGTGACGTGAAGAACTACAATATGTCATATTGCTAGTGACGCTAGCGAGTATAGATTAGGAAAACGGTCGCAAACTCGTTATTGGGGTACTGTATGGTGTGACATTAACACATTTTTTACGATAATTATGAAACAGACCGCTTGGAATTGAACCTCTGTCACTTTAACAGGCAACTATCCATTCTCTTCCACCTCGTCTCCTCAGGATTAAATATAAAAAATACCCAAAGCAGAAAATACTGCAAAAATACCTTGAGGTGACCAGCCTCCAAACGCAACACCTTACAGGAATGCCATCAACCATTACGAAAGTAAGTGAACTACCCGTTTATGGTACTAGTGCGGGACTATTAACTACTAGCGATAAAGCGATTATACCGTCAGTGGTGCATCATGGACCGTGTCGAGTATCGACAGTTCCATTAGAGACGTCACTTACGTCGGATTTGCCTAATTCTGGCACTTCTGTCGCCACTACACCCCATATTGTCACTTGTTATTGGATATATAAAGTCGCTTTTACACTGTAGAGAACTCAATCTCACAGAAGATCGTGCTCTATAGAGAGGAGTAATAGTAGCGGAGTCACATTCATCTCTTTTGGTCGTATATGAAACCGCAGGTTCGTAATTGGGGGGTCTATTCTTATTTAACGAAATACGTAAGTTTCGGTCGAAAGTTTGTAAGATTCCTACCATAGTTCTTATTCTTCCTTAAATTATTACTGATTTTTTATATGTGTTTAGAAGAACCTTCTTATTACTTACTAGCTGTGCCCCGCCGTTTCACCCGCGTAGATTTAGTTTCATCCTTATTGTCGCGGAACCATAATATTTTTAATGAATAAAAGTAGCCTAAGTTACTCCTTGGAACATCAGCTACCTACCAGTGAAAGTCCCGTTAAAATCGGTCCAGCTTTTTCAGAGATTACCCGGAACAAACAGACAGAAAATTTTTTAAACTTGGTTTTTAGTGTCAGTAGCATGTATACTCTCATATGCATTTAGTGAAAAGCTGTTATTTTGGAATTACAAACAGACACTTCAATTTTATTAATCTGTATGTATAGATAGATGTATAGATGTATAGATTGTGCTTGCTGTACGTAGCTTTAGCACAGCGATTTATTTATTGCACCTAGTAGTATCAAAGTTTTCACTTCTATAAAGTAGGTAACTTTAAGTTCTTCTGTATTGATTATGGCGAAGAATAAAAGGTATATTTATCTACCTATTGGTCCAAAATTAATATTTTCAGGATTTAGGACCTTTACGTTCGACCTAACTGTGGCTTAGAAGATATTAAATAATATTGAGCACTCCGACGATGTCATTATTTGTTCTTTTTACCTTTGTGTCGAGATTTTTCATTCAGCAATAAATGTCAGTCGTTCTCGAGTAAAATTTTATTCATATACTAGCTGTGCCCCGCGGTTTCACCCGCGTAGATTTCATTTCATGGTTCATGTCGCGGAACCCTAATATTTTTAATAAATAAAAGTAGCCTAAGTTACTCCTTGAAACATCAGCTACCTGCCAGTGAAAGTCCCGTTAAAATCAGTCCAGCCGTTTCAGAGATTACCCGGAACAAACAGACAAACAGACAGACGGACAGACAGACAGACAGAGAAAAATTTTAAAACTTGGTTTTTCAGTGTCAGTAGCGTGTATACTTTCATATGCATTTAGTGAAAAGATTTTGGAATTACAAACAGACACCCCAATTTTATTTATCTGTATAGATATAGATAACGAATATTTTACTTTCGAAACTCATATTTGAAGTGATTTTTAAACATCATCATCAGCCCTTGTTATTATTATATAATATTTTTCCCTTCTGTCTATACTAACATTTGTTTGCATTGAATAGGCTCCGAAACTACTTTACCGATCTTGAAAATTCTTTCAGCAATGGATAGCTACATCATCAGCGAGTTACATAGGCTATATTTTATTCCCGTGCTCCTACGGGAAGGGGAACTACGCGGGTGAAACTGCGTGACGTCCGCTAGTTTCTCTATAAGCCGTCATATCGATTTGAAAGTGTAAAAGTCTAATCGAATAAAGATATTTTTGACTTTGACTTTGACATATCCTATTTCACTCCAATTTCTCAAACACCAAAATGTTAGTTACTAAGCTCCATGGATTTCATATCTCATTATTCTAAATCAGTGTCTCAAATATATGTTTTGACTCGTTCAAACGTTCTTGCATTTTAGCGTAGTCAATGTGTTCAAACATTTTCAGAGACGGGTTCTGCAAAATTATTTTATACCACAAAGATCGCATGCCCTGATGGTAGATGGTTACTGGAGCCGCTTGCAAAGGGGTATGAATTACCAATGAAAACTATTGAATAAAATTATATGATTAGATTTGATTTCTTGAAGACATTTGAGCAACGCAAACGCAAGGTCTGGTGACGTTTGAAAATTTACAAACCTTTGGGGTATAGGATTACGCTACGGTGTAACAGACGGTCGAGTAATCCCCTTACGGATGCTCGTGATCTGAACGGTACATGTATTGGTCATCAATCGATTGAGTTATACGAAACGTTGCTTTGTTACTATCCTCTGGCTTGCGACTTGCACTGTGGTTGCGTCCTAAAACAAGACTTTATTATAAGGATTTTAAATGGGTTTTAGTTTGCTAAGTTTGTATTCCAGAAGGACTAGATTATCTAGGAGGTTCTTTTGACTTTTGAATGCTAAGATAATTTAGATCGAAAGGAAAGGTGATTGGCCACCTCGTGCGACATGACAGCTACTTTAAAAACATAATAGAAGGGAAGGTAGAAGGGAGGAGAGGAAGAGGACGACCAAGGTTATACATGAGACAAGTTAATGAAAAGGTGTCTGTCATGACGTATAAGGAGGTCAAAGAGATGGCACTGGACAGAGACAAGTGGAAAGAGTTGCATCGGTTACACCGATAAGAGTTATTACTCTTAAATTCATTATGATGATGAGATAAATATCAATCTACGGCTTTTCTCATATGGTTCCAATTTTGGTCTAGTGTTTTATTATATAACTAGCTGTGCCCTGCTGTTTCACCCACGTAAATTTAAGTTCATACAAACTTTAATTCCCTATTTTATCCCCTTGGGGGTAGAAATAATCAAAACCCTTTCTTAGCGGATGCCTACGTCATAATCTGCATGCTAAATTTCAGCCCAATCCATCCAGTGGTAATTATAATTATATACTAGCTGTGCCCCGCGGTTTCTCCCGCGTAGATCTAGTTTCATGCTTCATGTCGCGGAACCCTAATATTTTAAATAACTAAAAGTAGCCTTCTCTTACAAAATGATGGCGCACATCTATGTGCTTTGTACGTTTATGAAACAATGGATTTACAGATAATTTAATTGAGCTTTGGTTATCACTATATATACATATTGGTACATTGTTATCCAATACACCTATCTCATACATTAAATTCTTAAGGTAAACGGCTTCCTTACAAGCTTCAGATAATGCCATATACTCGGCTTCAGTGCTCGATAGTGCCACTGTCCTTTGCTTTCTAGACTCATAGCTTATTACACATCCTGACAAAATGAAACTGTACCCAGTATATGACCTCCTATCAATAGAGCAGGATGCCCAGTCAGCATCTACATAACCATGTAACATTTTATCATTTTTCTTGAAAACTAAACCATAATTTTTAGTTTTCTGTAAGTATCTTAACAATCTTTTTAAATGATTCCAATGAGTTTGATTATAACACATATTGTATTGGCTCAAGAAACTGACACTAAATGAGATATCAGGCCTTGTCAGAACAGATAAATACATTAAACAACCAACTAACTGCTGATATGGAAATCTCTCATCACATTCTTTGTTAACATCCTTATCCAACTTAAGGTTGGTTTCTAAAGGCGTGTCAATGGTTCTACAGTCACTCATATTAAATCTAGCCAATATGTGGTTCACAAATTGCTCTTGGTCAACAGTAATACAACCTTTACTTACATTGACATTCATGCCAAGACAATGTTTGATCTGACCTAAGTCTTTTATATTATATTCACATTCTAGAACATTTTTTAAGTTTTGATAAGACTTATCACAATTATAGAAGACAAAAAAATCATCTACAAATAATGCTACATATACTTTTACATTCTTATGACACTTTGTGAAAAGACATGGTTCATATTTAGATTTAGAATATCCTAACTTTAACAATGTGTTCTCTGCCTTTGTATACCAGGCTCTAGCAGACTGTTTGAGCCCATACATTGCTCGGTTCAATTTTAACACTTTATTATCACAGTTGACAAAATGTGAGTTATCTGGAATCTCTATGTATACACATTCATCAATATGACCATTTAAGAAAGCTGTAGGTACATCTAAGTGATTCATTTTGAGATCAAATTGCACACTCAAAGCAAACAATAATCGCAATGTACAGTACCTCAACACAGGTGAGAAAGTTTCATTGAAGTCCACTCCCTTAACTTGAGTAAACCATTTGGCCACAAGCCTTGCTCTATAGCGCACTTCACCTTCACTATTGTACTTCTTTTTGAATACCCACTTGTTTTTCACCACTGTACCTACACTAGGTCTATCCACCAGTTCCCACGTGTCATTGTCCCTGAAGGATTGCAATTCTTCCTTCATTGCCTTTTTCCAATAGTCCTTTTCAGGACAATTTAAAGCCTCACTTAGTGAAAGAGGTTCACCAGCCATATCTTCCACGCACATGTTGCTGAACCCGTAATAGTCTGGCTTCCGACTAACTCGCTTACCTAGTTGTAAGACATCTTTGTTAGAAATAACATTCATATCATCTGTTGTCAGGGGCTCATGGAAAACTTCTTCTGAGTCACTGGAGGATCCGCTTGCAACATATGTCTCGTCATCTCCCGTCTTAGTCTGGTTGATGTCGTCTAGACTGCTCGGCTGATCTGTCGACTCCTCCCTAGATGTGCTTTGAAGTGGGTGTTTCTCTTCTAACATTACACTAGCTGTACAACAGTCACTGCTAGTATTTTCCATGACTACAACATCTCTGGCCACTGTTACTGTTCCACTCTGTGTATTGTACAAACGATAACCTTTAACGTTTTCTGAATATCCAACTAAGTACATCTTTTGAGCCTTCTTATCCCATTTTCTACGCCGTTCTTTTGGTATATGGACCATCACTGGACTACCAAACACTCGTAAGTGGCAGAGGTTTGGTTTGCTGCCCGTCCACACTTCATAAGGAGTAGTGTTCTTGTCTAGGCCAGCCACCGGAGTCCTGTTCTTAAGATACACTGCTGTGTTCACAGCTTCAGCCCACAACTGTTTATTAAACTGAGCATCAAACAGGAGACACCGTGCTTTTTCAACTATAGACCTGTTGTATCGCTCACACAGCCCATTTTGCTCAGGCGAGTAAGCGTTACTTTTCTGATGAATTATGC
This sequence comes from Watsonalla cultraria, assembly GCA_964035505.1. Lineage (NCBI taxonomy): Eukaryota > Metazoa > Arthropoda > Insecta > Lepidoptera > Drepanidae > Watsonalla > Watsonalla cultraria. The sequence continues at coordinate 1,328,743 of OZ037736.1, read as the reverse complement.
CACTTTTCTTCAAATAAGTTTCCATTTCTTTAGAACAAAACTCTCCACCATTATCAGATCTTAATATTTTGATTGTTGTAGATTGCTGGTTCTGTACTAATTCCTTAAATTCTTTGAAGTATTTAAAAGTTTCATCTTTGGTTTTGAGAAAATAAACAAAACACATTCGGCTGTAGTCGTCCACAAATAACAGGTAATACCGAGCCATACCAAGTGATTTGTTCTCCATTGGGCCACATAAGTCTGTGTGGACCAATTCCAGTACCCTGCTAGTCTTACTTGAGCTGGGAGGAAATGGCAACCTCGTTTGTTTGCCCTCACAGCACACAACACAACTTGCCTTACTGGTATCACACTTGTCTTGGTAAGTCACACCTTCCACAGCTCCGTGCTTCATCTTCTCAAGGTCAGTTCCATTTACGTGACCTAATCTTCGATGCCAAGTGGTGCATGAAGTCTGTACTGCTGCTGCCAAAACTTGCTCCGACTTCACAATGTTTAATCTGTACACATTATTCTCCAAACTGGCTTCACCGATACAGCCGCGCTTTTGAGCAATAAAAGCACTTTCCGAATGACCTTCAAATTCCGAGCTCATATTCCAGCAACTTAGTTTTAATGGCATCACAACTTATTTTCATGCCGGAATGCTCTATAGCCATTATCATCGGGCTAAATTTCTCAGGAAGTCCTGCCAGTAACAGAGAACCGATCCATTCGTCATTTATTTCGAAACCGGTACCTTTTAATTTTTGAGCGGTTTCAACGAGTTGAGATACGTAACTGGTCATGGAGTCACTGGTTTCTAATCGGATTGATATCAAACTTCTTAGTAGACTGATCTTCCGCGTAAACCCTGAATCGTCAAACAGAGATTTCAATTTATTCCATAAACCTAGTACCGAGTCCTCGTTCTTGATATGAGTATAAAGAGATGGATCTATCGTCATTATCATTTTTGCTCTGGCTTTCCTGTCTTCAACTACTGCTAATTCTGTTTTGTCGTTCAAAACAACGCCTTCCAAGATAATGTAGTTTTCAACAGCAAACGCCCAATCGTCGTAGTTTTCGCGACCACGTAATTTAGGCACATTAACTGAGTAATTAGCTGACATATTTAGCACTGTTTATTATATTTATTCACCGATAATCAATTAACAATTGGGACTGGGCCCATAACCTATTAAAACACAATGGCGGCAGTTTGACAACAGAACGTTTATTTTTTAATTTTGTTATACCATAAACAACAGTTACTCCTTGAAACATAAGCTACCTGCCAGTGAAAGTCCCGTTAAAATCCGTCCAGCCGTTTCAGAGATTACCCGGAACAAACAGACAGACAGACAGACGGACAGACAGACAGACAGGGAAATATTTTAAAACTTGGTTTTTCAGTGTCAGTAGTGTGTATACTATCATATGTATTTAGTGAAAAGCTGTTGTTTTGGAATTACAAACAGACACTTCAATTGTATTTATCTGTATAGAAGATGTATAGATGTATAGATAAATGCAATTAATTAATAATAAAGGTTTAATTTTATTCGCAGCCTCAATTAAGCAGAACTTACCAAATAAATGATTTTTAATTTATAATACTCAACATTTCAAAATATTAAATTCAAATTGTTATGAAGTATCTTCCAAAGTACTAGGATAAAGACATTTTAACACAACATCCAAAATATTTGGTACAATCACAGTAATATTTATAAAAAATATTTTTTGTTATAAAATAATAAACACATCTTAAAAACCTGTCTGAGTATCAACTCATCTCGAACGTATGTTTCTTTTCAATCTAAACGAAACGAAAGAGACGACAAATCAAAATGACGTCAGACAAGGAGAATAAGGTATCTACAGACAATATCCAGTTTTTGATTCTACTCTGCTAAGTGCAGAATAGATTGTTGATGGCAACTTTAAAATTGAAAATAAATATAGAAAAATCTATTTAAACTATTGTATAGTAGTGTTAAAATGTGGTTCAAAGCAAGTATAGTTTTTATAGCTACGGTGATACAGTTGAAAGTAGCAGCTGAAGATTCCAAGCCGGTTCATATAGCAATAGTAGGAAATCCGTTGGCTCATTTTCTTCCGTGCAATAATGATTATGATATAATAATCGCTTTTGAATCAGGACGAGCACCAGAGGAAGAGAATCAATACCATTTAAGTATTCGCAAGAAACTATACAAGCATTCACAAATCAATATGAAATTTGATTCGGAGGCTATTGTAACATTGGTAAGTTTACCATTTTGAACCTTATTCGTAGGTACCAAAAGGGTGATAGAAATGTGATCGGATTATTCTTTAGAGGATTCGTCAACTCGTCTTACGGGAACTACTATTTCGAACGATTAGGCATTGTAATTCAAAGTGAAATTCAAAATCTTAAGTAAGTCTAATTTGAGAAAACATCAGGTGGTTCCAATAAAATCATTCCTTAAACATACATCATACTTTAAAGACCAACAAACTATCCATAAATCTATACAGATAAATATAATTAGACTGTTTTCTTGTAATTTCATATTAATAGCTTTACACTAAATGCATATGAGAGTATATAACAGACAGATATTATACCGATAGACAAAGAATGAGATTAATAAAATTAAGTACTGTAAAAGTAACTTTCATATTTAATGAAAAGCTGATAATTGAGAATTAAAGTCAAAGTCAAAGTCAAAAATATCTTTATTCGATTAGACTTTATACAAAGCACTTTCAAATCGTCAGAATGACACAATTTACAGGATTATACATGCTACCGCCAGGTTCGGAAGGTTGCTTTTACTGAGAAGAACCTGGCAAGAAACTCAGTAATTACTCTTTTCAAAAATATTATACAATTTAAACAAAATAAATCATTTGAGAAATGTAAGCCCATGGACACAGTTCCAATGTACAAATGTCGATAAAAATTAACATAAAGAAAAGTCTAGTAGTTCTATTTATATCTAAATGCGTAGCTTGAGATGACCAGCCCCCACAAGCAGCACCTGTTCACAAGTATGACGAGAATGCCAGCCATCGCCCTCCTCAACCATTATAGAGGGAAGTGAGCGACCCGTCACCCTGACCCTGACAAACTGATTACAAACAGACACTTCAATTTTAATAATCTGTTAGTAGATTGATATAACTAGATAAGAGTGTACATGTTAAATAAGGCTTGTCCCAGCAATTAATACAATATTAACACCTTTCCAGGAACAAGACGACCCACCTGCAAGGATAACGTCAAAAGAATATGGGGTATTTAATTTGAGGTTCTTCAAGCCTTCAACATTTGTATACTTGAACGTGAAAGGTCCAATAACGGGCACAGTACCGTACTTGGAGAGTCTGCAAATTGACACCATGGAATTCTGCGACAATCATACAACTGTACGTATCCGACTACCTACATCTATACAGATAAATAAAATTAAAGTGTCTGTTTGTAATTCAAAATTAACAGCTTTTCACTAAATGTATATGAAGGTGTATACGGTGCACACATCAAAAAAACTACTTTAATATGTTTTTCTGTATGTCTGTCTGTTTGTTCCGACATAACCGATTTTAATGAACCGACTTAGGATGCTTTTGTTAAAAAAGCATTAGAGATCCACAGGCTATCCAAGAAAATGAGTCTACGTGTGGGCTACTCGTTAAATTTAATTTACTGCTCATATTTTCTCTGCTATCATATTTTACACCACCATACTTCCACACCTACCACATACGCAATGTGTGTGCTGTGACTGAATAACATTATTTTCAATAAAAAGGGATACCTTGATGATTATATCATCGGATACCGAAACACCGCTCACACCAGCCTCTCTCTTCCGGATTCTTCGTGTGGAAGACGTAAAATAGACTACACAGAGCTCATTGTGAATGCAGATCCTACCAGACCTGGTGACTGGCCTTGGCATGCTGCTATCCTTAGATTTAATGGAGGGACGGTGAAGTATATTTGTGGAGGAACACTGATTTCAAAAACTATTGTCCTGACTGGTAAGTCTCTTAGGCAACATCATCATTCTCCTAACCTTAGCCCATGTTATTTTTGGTCGGCACAGTGTGTTCTTCTCTCTATCAGCCGTCATATCAGTATGGACTCCCATTCTAGTCATATCATCCAGTCTAAATTAGTGCCAGGTTAATGGCAATGTGCTCGCTTATTATTACATGAGGCTTATGACTGGCACAATGAGTGTATATAAATTCACTCCTGCCTACCACTTCAAAGTACAGTAAGTACAGGGATGAGATATGTATGGAATATTTTTGCATTAAACCTGGTGGCCGAGTAGTTTGAGTTGTTCCTTGACGCAAGTCTGTACCAAAAAGTTAATAAGTGTTGAAGAGGAGAAACGCAAAATGAAGCTGAAATAGTATAGTTGGTACCTACCCATATTCGGTGAACTATCCGCATGCGATCTATCTACCCCTTCAGGGATCCAGAAATAACGTGAGCTTACACTTACCAACATTTTTTGTTTCAGCGGCACACTGTGCTACCATTCAAAATAATCCAGTGTTACCTGAAATATTAAGTGTGGTTCTAGGGAAGTATAACTTAATTGGCGGAGACGTGGATGCGCAGGAAAGACAGGTATCAATAACCATAAACCCTTCAACTCAACTCCACTCAAAAATATCTTTATTCGATTAGAATTTAGACAAAGCAATTTCAAATCCTGAGAACGACATAATAATTATACAGGGTTATACATTCTACCGCCAGGTTCGGAAGGTTGCTTTTACTCAAATGAATCTGGCAAGAAACACAGTACAGAACTCAGTTGGCTTATTCCCAGACATCCATGATTTTATTACCATCACCTCCACGGCTTTTGTTTTGGTATACAAATGAATTGTCACGACATCCAAGAAATTGAATTGTGTGAAGGTCGCGGGAATTTATGTATGAAAGTTTATTTTTTTTCATTTATAATCTGTGGACATCTGGGAATAAGCCTATCTGTCGCGTTAGCACTTAATCATCTTCAGTGAAAATTGGGTGTTGTTATTATAACACCTCTGTCTACCCCTTCGGGGGATATAGGCATCAGCATTTGTATGTATGTATGTATAAGTTTAGCTCACTCTCGGTCTAAGTCAAGTGCTAACTTTCTTTCAGGTTCACGAAGTAATAGTCCACAAAGAATACAGATACAACGGGCTGTTGAACGACATAGCCTTGCTGAAACTGAAGTCAGAAGTAGTTTACACCGACTATGTACAACCGGCGTGCTTGTGGCAAAGTGAGGCTTATGAGAAACTTCCCGTCGGACAAGTTTACGGGACGGTAAGCTTCCTTCATCCATTTGTTGGTAACTTTGCGAACTATAACTTGGAATTAAGGATAAAATGTTGTATTGGCCAATTTTCACAAAATTCGGTGGAGGCCGAGGAGTTAGAGCCTGGTAGGCAAGCGTCGCAATTTCCAAAAAGTTTGAGTGTTTCTAACGTGAAGCAAATGACTATTCCAGCGATTTTATGTCCCAAGCTTTTTGGTGAAGGAAATTGAGGAAACCTGCATAAGTATGAAATGAACATTTAAGTCACCTAATCATCTTTGGTGAAAAGTGGGTGTAGTAGCACCCCTGCTTTGCTCTAAGGAGTTCCATAGACACAAACTTAAATACAAACATATGCTCACACCTGTATTCTTCCAAGGGGTAGGCAGAGGTGTTATAATAACAACACTCACTTTTCACCAAACATGATTAAGTAAGTGCCAATAAAACAGACGGTGAGTCCTTCGCCGTCTCAGGCACTATACTTACGTCTTTGAATTACTTCTCAGATATATGCAGGTTTCCTCGCGATATTTTTCTTCACCGTAAATCACGTGGTGTGACATCACTGCACATTAGTTTTTTAGAAAAACTCATTATTTCTGGCCTCGCTGGGATTCGAACTTGCTTCGCTTGCGTAGCAGATGCAACTCAAACCCCAAGGCCACCATTTAAATTAATACCCAAATAAATTGAAAATTCCCAATTGGCTTTTTAAAGCATGATAGATATCTCTACCCTCATAATTTGAAATAGGGTAATCGAATAACAATCGCAACATCTAAATTCTAATTTCAAATTCAAAATTTACATACAACCCTCTAAATAGTTTAGTCAAACTGATTTATGAGACCCCGGCAACTTTGTAGAGGTCTACTTAAGTCATACATTTTGTTATGTAAATTACACCCATGTCATTTGGTCGGCTGTACGGTAGCGTTGACACAACCAATCATTTTAAGCGAAAGGTCGTGGGTTGAATTCCGCTATGAAGTTTATGTTGACATCTTAACTCGACAAGTTTTCCAAACAACCCTAATGATATGCTATTTTGGACCTTATGAGGTTGATAATTAAAGCTGTAGTAGAACTATGTTTATTAGAGAAGCAAAATTTTGAATAATTCGGAAAATTTTAAATTACATACTTATGCCCACGCCTGTATTCTCCGTAGGGGTAGGTAGAGGCGTCCTCATAGTGCACCCAAATTTCGTCTGTTATGTTTTATTCCCATGTTTTATGAGGGAGCCGACTCCGGCCTGCTACTGGCAAATTACAGATAAAAAAACTCAATAGCAGTTTGTCCTACCTGGCTGTCGAACCTAGGACCTCGAGTTTCGCAGATCAACGAGGAGAACCAGCAATTAGAGTTCATGATTTAAAAACTGGCTTAGAGAAATTCTGTAGCCTTTTTATGGGAAATCGAAAGTGTATCTTATTTCCAGGTGGTAGGGTGGGGATTCGATCAAAATGACAAGCTTGCTCCAACATTGCAACAAACCCTCATTCCTAAGGTGTCAGAAGCGGCATGCGTCAAAAGCAATCCTGTGTTCTTCTCGAAGGTTTTAAACAACAGAAAATTCTGCGCTGGTTGGAACAATGGTAGGACAACTGCTTGGTACAGCATGGCTGATGTTACGTGGTTTTAGCCTCGTAGTTCCTGTTTCCGTGGGAGAACGGGGATAAATTATAGCCTATATTAATTAGCGATAGTGTAGCTAACCATTGCTGAAAGAATTTTTAGGATCGGTCTAGTAGTGTCGCAGTCAATTCAATACAAACAAACAAATAAATCTTTCCTCTTTATAATATTCTGGCACCGGGTTTTATTGAAGCAACCTTGAATGAAACTTGTGCGGTTCTCCCCATTTACGAATACTGCTTCAAATACAAAAGTCGCTAAGATATAGGTATCATAATCATCATATTCAGCCCACATGCACCCACTTCTGGGTATAGGCCTCCCCTGTGACATCACTGCTCTCGGTCCCGAGTTAGTCTCCACCACAGTTTCCCAGATAATAAGTATACCTCAGTTAAACCTTTGATCCAGTGACGAATTTCTAGGTACATCACCTTGTAACGGCGACAGTGGGGGTGGATTCTCAGTGTTCGTACCAGATCAAACGGGAGATGCAGCGAAGAACGCAACAGGAGCTTACTATGTTCACGGTATCGTGTCACTTAGTGTCAGGAGGCAAGGAGAAGCGATCTGCGATCCGTTTCAATACACTGTATTCACTGACGTTGCGAGCTTTAGATCTTGGATTGACCTTTATGTAAAACAATGATGGTATTGGGATGATGGTATCAAACATAAGAAGAACTCGCAAAGAACATTAAAGATGAAAGTGCTCCATTTTCGGGATAATAAGTATAAATCATGTTAACACCAGTGGCACCAGCTATAGCCATGCAAAAAATAACTGAAATCTTGTTTCCTTATTGAAATACTTAATATATATAATTAAATACCTATATATTGTATGTAGGTATTCAATTAAGAATTAAGAAGAGAAGAACACATTGTGTCAACCACAAATAATATACCATTTATAACATTTCTGTCTTCTTGGGAATCTGTTCATATGTGAATCTGTCCTTTTTAGAATCTGTCCTTTTCAGAATCTGTCTTTTTGAAAATCTGTCCTGTGAGTAAAGGTACTGATCTCGTAAAAAAATACCCTGATGTTGCAATTGAACGACATCTAGCGAAAGCGTTTGATATACTAACCAGTAAAACCCAAAATGCCCTAAAATCCTTGCCTTCACAAGTCAAACATCGTTAATAGATAAACAATAGTATACGTGAACTATGGGCACGTAATTGAAATGTGACCAAACTTGACGTTTATGTACGACCTAACTTGATTAATTAATGTCCTGATATATCTGTCGCAGGCTTACCGTCAAATCAGGCGGAGCATAATGTGTCTAGACAGATCGCGATCTGTCATTGTTGGAAACTATTTTGTATAGATAATGTTCTTGGTTTATGTTTTTTATTGTTAGTATTTTTTATACATTTCACCTGTCAGTAAGAAGTCAAATAAACATTGTAAAGTCAGCTGCTTCTTTCAGTGCTATAAGCTATCGTCTAGCATCACGCCATCAGCTTAACTTTTTTCTAAGAAAGATACGTGCAGAACGGGATATCTTGTTTGGTTGTTTGGTATGTATAAACAAACAAACAAATTATTTGTTGTCATCGATTTTGTGCACATGTAATAATGCAAATAAATGATTTTGATTTGATTTGATTTTTTGATTGCTTTTCTTCTTAAACTTCACAAATTCTTAAAATCGTTTCCGAAGGAGATCTTTTAACTAAGGTATAGGTTACGAGTATAAAGAGCTTGTTGTAACACCCAATTTAAATAGAGATTAGTGCCCCTGTGGCAGTTCGTGTGTCCATCTTAGATATCTATACAGATAAATAAAATTGAAGTGTCTGTTTGTAATTCCAAAATAACGGCTTTTCTCTAAATGCATATGAATGTATACACGCTGCTGACACTAAAAAAACTAATTTAATTTTTTTCTCTGTCTGTCTGTTTGTTCCGGGTAATCTCTAAAACAGCTGGACGGATTTTAACGGGACTTTCGCAGGTAGCTGATGTTTCAAGGAGTAACTTAGGCTACTTTTATTTATTAAAAATATTAGGGATCCGAGACAATAAGGAAGAAACTAAATCTACGCGGGTGAAACCGCGGGGCACAGCTAGTCTTAAATATTATACATAAGTCTTTGAGACGTACCAGAACTATTCTTTAATACAGCTTTATTACGATACGCGTTATCATGCGCTTTAAGAAATAGTGACAGATCACGGTGAGACTAGGCAGTTTGTGATCTGTCTGATTTTAATGCTGAACGGTGAGCTACGTCATACACATTATATAATGTAATACATACATGAGATTGTTGTTACAATATAAGGGCAAGTGCTATTAATTTATCATTTATACCAACTGCAGTATTTTAGTACTGCAGATGAGCAGAGAGATGGCTGGCATTCTCGTCATACTTGTGAACAGGTGGTGCTTGTGGGGGCTGTTCATCTCAAGCTACGCATTTAGATATAAGTACAACTACTAGACTTTTCTTTATGTTATTTTTTATCGACATGTGTGCATTGCAACTGTGTCCATGGGTACATTACTCAAGGGATTTATTTTGTTTTTTTTTAATATGTATAATATTTTTGAAAACAGTAATTACTGAGTTTCTTGCCAGATTCTTCTCAGTAAAAGCAACCTTCCGAACCTGGCGGTAGCATGTATAATCCTGTAAATTGTGTCATTCTGACGATTTGAAAGTGCTTTGTAAAAAGTCTAATCGAATAAAGATATTTTTGACTTTTTGACTTTTGACTTAGACTACTTATAAAGGAAGATTTATTGTTAATTGCTAGCTATGACATTTAATTTTGGTACCGTAAAATTAAACGTCAAAGCTAAGAAGTTCTTAATACGCGCTGCTTAAACGATCATAGTTGTTCCTCTGATAGGTTTTACTGACTGGTCGACTATTAATTAGAATGATATAATGATATAAAAATCAAGTATTGTATGGGTATAAATATAGAGTTGGATTAGTTTTGGTGTAGGGCTAGGTAAGTGAAAAAATTTCACCAAAATCAGTTTAGTGGTTAGGCCTTGAGAGATAGCAAATAATTGGATTACATTACTATTTTAATCGTAGAGAAAATTTGTGTTATTTATTTTAATATCCGCAAAGGAATTGAAACATTAGTCTTTAATTATTGAATATACTTTATTTCTGTACAAAATTCTATTCTAAATACATGTTGTTAAGATACATTTTACAATTCGCATTTCTCAACGTTATTGCATCTACAAAAACTTAAGAAAATTATTTACACAATAACCTATTTCCATAATTGTACAAAAGATTTTAATAAGTGCAAACTGCAGATGCAAAAATGAGTATGGCGTAGGTACTAAGATCTGGATAAATTCAAGACTTTTAAGGCAATCATTTTTTGCAAAAGGCATTGGTGTCGACTACATGAAATCATCAAATGAAGAATGGTTAGTTAGCTAGATCTTTTTGAGGTAAGCCGTACCTACCGATGCTCGGAGCTATAAATGTTCGTCTAAAAATTCTAGACCCTATTTTAGAATGAATGAGTTTCTTGCTGGTGCTTCTCAGAAGGCTAGTTTCCGAACCGGTGGTAAATTCTTCCACTATAATAAATCATTTTCATTTTCAGAATACTAATAATCAGTAATTATTTATATTTTATTAGGATAAGGTATCTCCCAGTTGGTAGGGGGGAGTTACCTACACTGCTTAACCTTAACATTATTTCAAACCAATACTAAGTATATATTCCCAACACAGGAACACAATGATAGCGCGATGTAGCTTTATCCACAAATTGAACAGCGCCATCTGTTGGACTAATTCAGTGTGCCAGTGAAAACAAAAGGAAAGAAAAACCCAACTACCCTAAATCAGTACATTGCTTAAATATGAGTGGACACAGTCGAAACCGATATAGAGGACAGTCCAGGCTTTACATGATTAGCATTTCCATCTTCTTCTATCTTCTTAGGTCTTCTTTTAGGTCCTAGAAGCAGTTTTTGAAGTTGACACGCCGGAGCTTCAACGAAGAGATGGAGAGGTAAGGCCAGAAGGTATGTGGTTGAGACTATGCCGGCGTACAGCATTATCTGAAAATAAATGATATCTATATTTATACAGATAAATAAAATTGAAGTGTCTGTTTGTAATTCCAAATTTAAAGCTTTTCACTAAATGCATATGAAAGTATACACGCTACTGACACTAAAAAACCAAGTATTTAAATGTTTCTCTGTCTGTCTGTCTGTTTGTTCCGGGTAATCTCTGAAACAGCTGGAAGGATTTTAATGGGACTTTCACTGGTAGGTAGCAGTGTTGCAACGAGTAACTTAGGCAACTTTTATTTATTAAAAATATTAGTGTTCCGCAACAATAAGGATGAAACTAAATCTACGCGGATGAAACCGCAGGGCACAGCTAGTAGTTAATATGTCTTTACTTAACTTACGTCTCTTTATGTCAAATTGTACAATTAAATATATACTCACAGCAGTATAATCAGTAGCATAGAAAGACCTCCTCATCTGCCCGCCATAAGTCCTCAGAACTGATGCATGGAGCAGCATGGCACAGTAGGACATTCTACCAAGGGGCTGTAAGGGACCCCATTCCACAGATCCTACGTAGATTTCTGGAAGGATTAGGAATTTATTAATATAATAAATTTTTATTTACAATTATTCGCCAGCCCGATGACGTATGAAGGTAATTTAGTCTCACGTAATAGATAGTCCAATGGGAGGCTTAACGTGCTTTCCGAGGCACGGGGGGGAAACACCGCCAACTTCCAAACTCCGGGCATTTGTTGAGAATTTCTTGAGAATACCAATTTTGACCCGACCCGGGAATTGAACCCGGGACCTCCTCATCGGCAGGCGAACTTACTTACTACTGAACGAGGCAGTTTACTGACATTACGCCACCGGGGTCGCTTATAATCTCGTAGATGCGCGCGTCTGTGTGAGTGTCTTTGTACGATTTGTCCCTAAATTCCAAACTGTTTGAAGCAAGCTTATTTTTACACTGTGGTAAAATGGTACTTACTGTTACACCTATAGAAGTATCCGATGATGAAAACGCACATGATTAGAGCGAAGAAGTTTTGATTGAGTGCATTGAATACGGCAGATTCGAAGGCTGATGCCTCGCGGTGGTGGAGATCCCAACCCATGAACACTGAGCCCAATGCTATTGGGACTGATGAGAGGAATAGTATCTTCATTAGCTGTAAGATAAGGTATCTTATTAGACTGACTTAACAATATAATATATACATCCATATCTATATAAACTACTTTGTTAATAATCTAATCCAATAAAGATATTTTTTAAGTGTCTGTTTGTAATTCCAAATTAACAGCTTTCCACAAAATGAATATTATGAAAGTATCATACAAACACAATTTTCAAATTCTTTTCGTCTGTCTGTCTGTTTGTTCCGGCTAATTTCTGAAACGGCTCAACCAACTCGCGCCATCCCAGAAGGGTTCCCGAATGGGTAGGGAAGCAGAGATGTTGTAATAATAACACCCACGTTTCACCGAATATGATTAAGTGTCAACATGACAGAGGGTGAATCCATTCATAGCCGTCTCAGGCATGAAGTTCCCTCACAATGCTTTCTTTGTAATTACTGCACTTAAGTTTTAAGAAAACCTCATAGCTAGGTACAGGCCGCTGGGATTCGAACTTGCGTCGCTTGTGTAGCAGGCGACTGCTCACACACAGTTCTCAAGTTAAGCTACTTTGCCAACATCGTAGTTTAGAAAGCGACTTACCAAAGAATTACTCAAATCCCACTTTTTCGCCTGCGCCTTGTGGTAAAAGTAAGCAGTGAGTACTCCGAGATGGTAGCCAGCCCAGTTGCCTTGGGCTGACACGTAGGCGTGGTAGAAAGTGTCGTTGTATCCGAAAATATCTCTTATTGATCTGGAAATTAGGTTGATCTTCATTAAATCTGAAATTTCTAAATAAATGTAGGTATTATCTACGTTATCTATATATATATATATATATATATTTATTCATCATCATCATCATTTATAAACCATCATTACAGATATTTATGAATCTAATGCGATGGAATACAAAATAATATTGCTTAATTCTACTAAAATCTTAACCTACACTTAAATATAATATTGTGGCCCATGTGAAGTCGTTCAATGAGCCCGAAAACAAGTCCACCCTCGATGCGACTGCATTGAGTGTACGCAGCGCCCGCGTCATAGGCGCGCATTTCAATAAATTGGTGCGCGCACGAGGGACATCCAACAACGGTGGCTTCCGTCGCCTATCCAGGAAAGCGAAATCTTAAACGTGACCTCTGGATGATGCTAACCTTCTGCGGCAATAAATCTCAGTTACCATAATACAGTTATATGCTCACGCCTGTATTTCCCGAAAGGTAGAGGTGTTGTAATAACAACACCCACTTTTTACCGAACCTGATTAAGTGCCAACGTGACAGATGGTGAGTCTATCGCCGTCTCGGCACTACACATACCTTTTTGAATTACTTATCAGATATATGCAGGTTTCCTCACGATGTTTTCCTTCCCCGTAAAAGTACGTGGTGTGAAATCACTGCAATTTTTTATGATTCGAACTTGCGTCGCTTGTGCAGCAGGCGACTGCTCAAACCCCAAGGCCAAAACGGCTCTTAATCTACTTACTGTTACATGCTACAACACAGTTATTGTCGTAAAGTGAATCGGAAGAAAAATCTATCGCTAAATTTCTATAAAATTATACGCGAACTAAACCGCAAGACACAGTTCTAATTGATACACTTACATAATTCAATCAAATAAAGTTAATACATTCCTTTTAACTTAGTATTTCATAAGTTAACAATTGAATGTTGTAACTTACGAAGCAAGAATTAGAATGCTTCGGATACAGAGAGAAATCAACCGAGCGTTACATTGACATGTATATACATAAAATCCAATTAAGTTGTCGGTCGTAAGAATTACTGCAGAATACGTATCCTGGGTTCAAGTCCTGAGTCGGTCAAAGTGTTATCGGGATTTTTGGTCTATACTAATATTATAAAGAGGATGTTTGTAACGAATTGGCACAAAAAGTACTGGACCGATTTTAAAAACTATTTCACCATTTGAACGCTACATTATCACTAATTAATATAGGCTATGTTTTATCCCCGTATTCCTATGGAAACGGGAACTACGCGGGTGAAACCACGTGACAGTCCAGTCTGGATTAGTGGCCGGTTAATGCTCGCTCGCAATAGGCTCGCCCCCTATTACATAGGACTTAACATAACTGGCAAATTTGGGTGTACTGTAAGTTCAACTCTGTCTACCCCTTTGGGGTAATACAGGCATATTCATAAATTATAACGAAGTCCGGATTAAAGAGGACATTATGACAAATTAAAAATCGTAATTGTTTTGCCTAAGCACAAATTTTAAATATTTGTTTTGCGACTATTGACTTGTAATTAAAGTTTGCAAGCTGACCGATCTAGGTCTTCATCATCATTGAGAGATTAATTTTGTATTTTTAAAACTGTATAATATTCTTCAAAAGAGTAATTACTGAGTTCCTTGCCAGGTTCTTCTCAGTAAAAGCAACCTTCCGAACCTGGCGGTAGCATGTATAATCCTGTGTAATTGTGTCATTCTGATCGAATAAAGATATATTTGAGTTTGAGTATGAGTTAGGGTTAAAAAAAAATCAATAAACAAAAAAAAGGATAAATATTATTTTTAATTAAATAACTTTTTTTTAATTTAATTGGAGGTTGGGGCACCAAGCCAGGTACATATAGTTTGTATTATAAGACTTCGGTGAAAGTTTTTGTTAAATATTGTGCCCACGGTTTTGTTAAGAGTCATCATCTCCCTGGCCTTATCCCATGTATTTGGGGTCGGCACTTGATTCAACCCGATGTGGCTGATCACCTGATTTGTATACGAAGCGACTGCCATCTGACCTTCGTAACCCCTTTTTAGAGGAAAATCGGCAATCTGGGTTAAACCACTTGTCAGACTTTCTTAGGCCTCTGACTGTTGAGGTTTGCCAAAGATAATAAATTGGCAACCGGTTTTGTTAAGAGTATAAAATTAAAATTACTTACTCAGGAAAGATGCTAACTCTAATAGGCATCAAATTCATGAAGTAGCTCTGCAGGAAGGGTATGAGTAGACTGATCCCCATGACGGCACTCAGGACCGGCACTCCACTGCGAGGCCAACGCCAGATGATGAGCAGGAACACCAGGGTTATAAGGAACAGCTGGGTGTCGGTTCCTAGGTACCTGTTGAGGATTTCTTTATATTTCAAAGGTGGATAACAAACTGCAGAGAGAGTGAGTGATCATGAAAATGAAAATGAGTTATTCAGTTTAGGCCCTGGTAAGGCACTTATGGATGTCGAGGAATTTACCACCGGTTCGGAAACTAACCTTCTGTGAAGAATCATATCTGTACCCCTATCACGAGTTTGCTATCGTTTTCCTAATCTCACTCGCTAGCGTCTCCGTCGAATATTTGTTTGAGAAATTGTACAGCGCCTCCAAGCGGTGACGTGAAGAGCACATGTCATACAAATATTGTCGGAGACGCTAGCGAGTGTAGATTTGGAAAACGCTAGCAAACTCTTGATAGAGGTACAGGATATGACTTTACTCCCCTTTTGCAAAACATAAACTAAGATAGTTTACTTGATTTAAAAGTACTTTCATCTCTTTCTGTGATACAGGATTTAAAAAGGGATGGATATAGATTTAGTCCGAGTTTTGCTAATTCATCGTTTAAGTCATGTTTCTTTGGGGCTAATAGTTGCAAAATTTTGATTGTTTGATTTTTCATGAGTATAACTTATAGGTTGCCTTCCGCTATATGTTAAACTAGCTGAGCCCCGCGGTTTTAGCCGCGTAGAGCTAATTTTATGGGTGACCCGTGGAACTCGAGTAACTAAAGTTACATTAGCTATCTAGCTTTAAAGTCCCGTTTAAATCTTAGCCGTTAATATTAGCCGGAACAACCAGACAGACAGAGAAAAAAATTGCAATTCGTTTTTTTATCAGTAGGTACCGTAAGTATATACATTCATATAGAAAGAAAGAAAGAAAATAAATGTATTCGTAACAACATACACAAAATAGCGAAAAGGATTATAGTAACAGTGTTTTATAGTTGTTACGAATTGGTCCCAACTCAGCATAATCTGGCTGCCACGTTGATGACAACCATCACTGATCTTCCGCCAGGACCAAGTCGTGACATATCGAAAACCGAGGAGTTTATTTCGCCGTTTCTTCTCCTGACAGGCTTAAATTTGGAACTTAAGTAAGCGTATGAAATATGACGCTCAATGAGCGGTGCAGGTGTCCCTTATGTTGATTTTTTTTTTGATTTGATTTGATATCTATGCATTTAGTCAAAGCTGTTATTTGGGAATTACAAATAGGCACTTCAATTTTATTTATCAGTATGTACTGTTTGCATAGATTCGTGAGGATAATCACGTGTATCATGACTAAAAGGAAACTGCAATTATGTAAATTGGAGACGCGTAAAAGATTGCTTTACGGCGGAACAGTGGCGTAAAAGTGCAACCTAAAAACGCATGCGCTGCGATCAAGCGAAGCGAAGGCCCTTTATTGAAACATTTAGAAAACACTACAAGAAATGTAGTGTAGAAACTTCGAAGTTGTGTGGTTTGAATAGCCGCCTGCAGCGGTTGGAATACAGGTTTTAAACTGAGTTTGTACCAGCGTGCCTAATGCTAGTTTTTTTTAATTCCGCCACAAGTCATAGCGTCGACGTAAACGCAGATTTGTACGGGCTCACAATAGTGTCATCTTTAGGCCGACAGAGACGCTGTTCCGATCCTATACAAATCTGCGTTTACGTCGACGCGGTGATTTAATTGAAAAACTCGCACTAAGCACTCTGCTAGATTTACCACACCATAAGCTTTAGTAATTAATGATGAATGATGTGAAGACACATGCGTTTTTAACGACTTAATTACTCAACTGATTTTAGTTAAATTTCGCACCCACGTTATCAGGTGTTCCGAAGAAAGATAGAAAAAATAATTACTAGGGTAAAACCGCAGGCACAAACTAGTGATAGTAAAATATAATACAATCTACTAATTATAATAATACAAGCCGGTAGCCACGACTCTGTCTGTGCAGGCTTTGATTTAAACTTTTTAGACAATTCACACAGTACCTTTACTAATTGAAGCTTATGTGTTATTCTGATGATTGTGCAAGCTATAATTATTGTAAAGATTCATCAAAATCCATTCGGTTGTGTAAAAGAGTTACAAACATGACTATATCTTTATTATACATTATTATTTATTAAAATATTTCATGTTTTTAATTTTATATATATTTGTTTACTAGCTGTTCCCCGCGGTTTCACCCGCGTAGATTTTGTTTCTTCCTTATTATCGCGGAACCCTAATAATTTTATTATTAATAAATAAAAGTAGTCTAATTTACTCCTTGATATATCAGATACCTGCCAGTTAAAGTCTCGTTAAAATCGGTCCAGCCGTTTCAGAGATTACCCGGAACAAACAGACAGACAGACAGACAGACAGAGAAAAATTTTAAAACTTAGTTTTTTTGTGTCTTTAGCGTGTATACTTTCATATGCTTTTAGTGAAAAGCTGTTATTTTGGAATTACAAACAGACACTTTTATTTATCTGTATAGATGGATAGATATATAGATTTGGAAAATTAACTTTAAAACAACTGGACAGATCTAAAAAAAACTTACATTATTACTGAATATCATAGCTATATTGTAAATCAATCTAGGATCTCCATAAAATATGGAACGCGTGCGTAGTGGCCGACGAAAGCCAGTATGTCATAAAAAGCAAGAGTCATTGCAGCCTAGACCTTGGAGACAAAATGTCGTAAGTTGTCCTAACTTGACAAAGACAAGATCACATTTAAAAGGCTCTATACAAATATGTAAGACAAACATCTTGGTACGTTACACAATATCAGTAAAGCAATGTCATGAAACAGGGATGGCAAACCAGTGGTACGCGCCCCAAAATTTTGGACAATATCAGGATCAGTCTTAACAGGTGCTGTCAGGAGTTTTGAGCGGTCAATAGCGGTCCGAATATTTGATTATATTATAGGGAGTATATTGACCCAATGATTGACTACTGCGAATTTTAGGTCGCTCATACCTTCTAACGCAGGCATAATCAATTCAGCTTGAATTCTTCTGAAATGTCATAACTATTCTTTAATTTTAATTATAAAATCTTTATAAATAATTTTCAATTATACATAATTATTTATTCTTTTAACTTAATACAATAGAAATAAAGAGGAAAGTAAAAAATAAAAATTATATATAGAACACAGAATTAAAATTTGTGTCTGCGGGAATGGTCACCAGTAAGCTGGCTGAGTTAGTTACCTCGCTGGATTGCTAAACTGATCCTCTGATCGATGTAAGAACTAGCTCGATATTATATATGTCATAATTATTATTAATATTACATTCAGAGATAAAGTAGCATTCCATTAGTGAAACATTTTTTAAATCCGTCAATCCGTTTTTGACTGCCTGGTTTGTCGTCTGTATTCGAGATCCTAGGTTCGATCGGAGTCGGGCAAAATATTATTAGGTTTTAAAATCTGTAATTCCCCAGTAGCAGCCTGCAATCCGGATTAGTATCCGATTAATTTCAATTAACTCGCTACCTATTACCTGGCACTTTAATATAACTGGCAGAAAAATTACGAGAAAAATTAAGTTTCGTAAAATGTTCGCCACCTCTGCCTGAGAATATCGTAAACCTGACGAATCCTTGCTCAAGATTAATTACATATAAGCAAGGTTTATTTACCCTCAGAAACATTTGCTCAGTAAAAACTATTTAGCAACGCTACGCAGAGACAACTTGCGTAAGTTTAGATTAAATATTTCAAGTAAATCCGAGTCATGGTTAACTTGGTCATGTCTTATTGTACTAAGTTCTCTTTTGTGCTTAATCTGCTAATATTCAAGAGATCAGTGGCACGTCCACAAACGTTAATAGGAGCTGTATAACGTGGTTGATATAGCAGTTAGCCATCTTTTCACAAGATAGCGCTGTATTGTTTTACATCTCGATGTAGAGATACTCTTTTATTTTGGTATATATTTCAATGTGTGATTGTGGTAGTCAAGTACTCAAAGCAATATCAGTGTAGTCGTCAAGTAAACAAACACACACATACAGAGTCGGCAACGATTGGTGCCCCTAGATGCAAGCGACGATTAGCTGCGGTAACTTGTTTGCCAGTCATAAATAATACGTTTACATTCACGTACATAACAACTCCAAATGTACTTACCAAGCCTGCGGCAAGCAAAGGTTCTCAAACGGGAACAAGTTAGGCATCAGAATGACAAGCTGCCACCAGTTACTCCTGCAGAGGTCCCGTTCTCGTCTCACGACCGCGTCCCACATGGGGCCAGACCCCAAGTGTGGAAGCCATGTCATCGCCAGCCCCATCACTACTAGCACTGCTGGGATTAACCTGGGGACAATCGAAAAAATATATATATACGCGTGCTATCCTGTCAAATTATTATCCAGCTATTACAGAGATTAAGCCCTAACAAACAGACAGTCAATGAAAATGATTTATTCAGTTTAGACCTTAGTAAGGCACTTATGAATGTCGAAGAATTTACCACCGCTTCGGAAATTAGCCGTCTGAGAAGAACCGGCAAAAACTCAGCTGGCATCATGTACTTTCATAACATAGCAAGACATTATTCATTTCGTAATTAATTTTTCTCACGAAAAATCATATAACATTCTTCACAATGGTGAAAATTTTATCAGTATGCATGTGTATAAAATAATAATTAAAAGAGTAAAATCAATAACAAATGATTTACATAATTATGTTTGCATACCATATTATTGCCATTAGCTACTTGTGCAGATTTTTAATTCCAAAGGGTTTTAATTTAATTCTAGTCTGCTTTAATCGTCCAGCCTTTTCGGAGATCAGCCGGAACAAACAGACAGGCCGTATAACATTTTATATGCATCAGTGAGAAGCTGTTAATTTGGAAGTACAAACCGAAATTTCAGTTTTATTTAGCTGTGTATAAAAAAAAATTTGATTGGATTTTTTCTGTAATATATTTTTGTCTTACCTAAACCATCTGTTGACCAAAGCCATGGGGACAGTCTTCAGTGTAAAAGGATGACTCTCCGCGTACACCAGCATCTTGTACGCCATCAGGAAACCACCCATCACGAAGAATATCTGAACTATCACCCGCGCGTTGAACAGCAGTGATTTGAAGAAATCGTCGTAGGACTGTGGTAAAAAACAAAAATAAAAATATGGAGTCACGAAACCAGTTCCTCTTTTACGAGTTTTGCACCGTTTGCATAATCTATACTCGCTAGCGTCACCAACAATATTTGTATGAGGTACGTTAGTCACCGCTAGGAGGCGCTGCACAATTTCTCATATAAATATTCGACAGAGTCGCTAGCGAGTATAGATGACAAACACGTGATAGGTTCTCCAAAATTAAATTCAAAGGTAAATTAAGTTTGTTTAAAAAACCGATTTCATGTATTGCAAAGGATTTATCCCCTTTTATTACCAAACATGATTTAAACGAAGACTAAAGTATTATTGGGTTTTCTTATTTCCCAGTTGCAGTCTGGATTAGTGGCCCGTTAATGGCAATAGGCTCGCCCTCTGCTACATGGGACTTAAAAATAGCGAGTGAAATATGGGTGTACTATAAATACACCTTATAAATAAATTCGGGGAATAAAGGCGTGAGCAATTATGTATGTACTAGCGGCCCAGTAGGTGCTTCGCTACGTATAAGGCATAGTAATAAAAACATAATTATTAAGTTCATTTATTCAAACAAAAAAATATTTTAAATTTCTAGCTAGTAGAAACTAAAAAATTAAAAAGAATTGGGTACTCTTACTATGGTGGGTCTATATGGGTTAGTAGTCTAAAACATTTAGATAGACAATATTGCTGCTAAAACGAAGTGACATATGATGACATTGAATGTTTGACAGAAATATCGTGACTCTTTTTGTCTTCAAAGATGTTGATTTTACACTTCTTCAAGACTTTTTTTAAATTTTCTCTACGTACAAACCTTCCCTGGACTTCCACGAATAATTGAAGACCAAAATTAGCCAAATCGGTAAAGGCGTTGTTGAGTTATAACATTACAATGAAAAGTGGCATTGATTTTTCTATATATAGATGTAAGTTTGTTTATTTTAGAACACCCATTAGGGTTTGAAGCAAACGGGGGTTTAGACAATATTTGATAGGATTTAATTAATATTTCAAAGGTTTGCTAATTTATCGAATCCAATACACAGAAACACTTGTATCCATTACAATTTGCACATGAAAAAGTTTATATTTAATGAGATCCCTTCAAAAGTCTCTCTTACCAAAATATACCATTCATTAAACAAACTGCGGTCAGGATTGTTGCGACTCTGGCCGACTTAACCGCAATCTTTTAATTTAATGAACCTTAAGAAATTGTTCAAAGGTCTACGTTGCTTCTCAATTGCAAATAATTAATTAGGTATTGTTCAGGGTTACTGAGAGCTGAGGTTTATTAATACGAAGGTACTCGAGGCAATCATAAATTTGAGTGTTGCCTACCCAAAGGGTAAAAACAGGACCCTATTACTAAGACTTCGCTGTCCGTCTGCCTATCCGTCTCACGAACTGTGATAGTAAGAAAGTTTCAGTTTTCACAGTTGATCTATTTATGTTCCAGCTATAACAAGAAATACTTAAAACCAGAATAAAATTTATATTTTAGGGGGAGCCCATACAAAAATCGTGATTTTTATATCGATATATTTACTGCACCCTCGATCTTCACCGGTTTTTTAACATATTTTTGAGAAGACTAATGGGCAGGTTCTTCTCGGTAATTGCAACCTTCCGAACCCGGCGGTAACTAGTCCTCTACAATCACCCCCCATTACATTGGTCATAAACATAGCTCGCAAAATGTGTACTATATACAGGTGCATATATTATGTTTCGAACTAAAATCAAAGTAGTGTGATGAACCTGAATGGGCTAGCGGGATGATTCCACACAAACTGACCCAGGTTCAAACTATGCAAAGTTTGTCCAAAACAGACAATGATTGGATAAGTATAGGTAGATTGTTAGATACAGCTATTTGTGAAAGGATTGGGTGAAATTACCATATAGCCGGCAAAATGTTTACACTTAATTCAATTATTTTTTGTTGCTCCATACATATATATAGACCAAGGTCGACGACGTAGGTACACGGATAACCAAGCTAAAGTGGAGATGGGCAGCACACTTAATGAGACAGGAAGATGGACCAAAGTGGTAACTGAATGGTGGCCGAGAAAAGGGCGAAGACTAACGGGCAGACCACCCGCCCGTTGGGCCGACGATATCGCGCGGACGGTTGGGAAACTGTGGTGGAGACTATTTCGGGACCGAGAGCAGTGGCGTGTCACAGGGGAGGCCTATACCCAGCAGTGGGTGCATGTGGCCTGAATAGTACGAATTTAGTGCATTTTACAGAGCTTTTAACTATGGCTATTGACTCTGGCCACCAAGCTGATGTAATTTATACGGACTTTAGCAAGGCCTTCGATAAAGTGTCCCATGAAATCTTAATTTCCAAACTAAGTGCATACGGGATATCAGGCGCCTTGCTTAAATGGTTAAGATCGTACTTGGAAGGTAGATCATTCTACGTTGTAGTTAACGGATACCAGTCAACTATTCGAAACATTTCATCCGGAGTACCGCAAGGATCGCATTTAGGACCTCTTTTGTTTAATTATTTCATTAATGATATTTCGTATTGCTTTATCTCTTCTGATAGCTTTATGTATGCTGATGATTAAAAATTTGTTAAAATCGTTAAGTCTTATGAAGATTCAAACAAACTACAAAGTGACCTAAATAGGCTTGTCCTATGGTGCAAGAATAATAATATGTACTTGAACACTAACAAATGCTACCATGTAAAATTTTCAAGGAAGCATAATCTTATAAGATACGATTATTTTATTGGCAATGTTAAAATCAATGAAGTAGATGTTATACGTGATCTAGGTATACTATACGACAAAAAACTAACATTTACACCGCATATAGATAACATCATGAAAAGAGCATCTAAAATGTTGGGTTTTGTTTTAAGAAATAGCAAAAACTTCCAAAGTAAAACAAAAATTATTCTTTATAATAGCTTGGTCCGAAATATACTAGAATATTGCAGCGTGGTCTGGCGGCCTCACTATGCAACACATTCATTGCGTCTCGAGCGTGTTCAAAAACGTTTACTTGGGCATCTAGCGTTTTCAGAATGTATATCCAAAGAAAAGCGATCGTACAAAAAGAGATTGAACTTCTTCAATATGCATTCACTAGAGACTCGCAGACTTCTAAATGACGCAATGTTTGCATGTAAAGTTCTGGACAACCGGATTGACTGCCCGAATTTGCTGACTCTTTTTAACTTTCGTGTCCCATTAAGGATCCCACGAAGCCCTATCACACCTCTATACCCACCATTAAGACGGACGGTTTATGGTTCCAACTCCCCTTATGCAAGGCTATGTAAGATAATCAATATGGTCAGTGACAGTATCTACACCATAAATCCTTTGCCAAAAAAAAGAAATCCATCTGCGAATACTTGTCCAATCTGCAAAATTCTAGTTAATGTATTATTTTAATATAACCTTGTTAAACTATATTTAAAAAAAAAATTAACTGTTTTATTTTATAGTACATGCGGTGTTCGCCTATAAGTGATTGTTACACTAACATAAAATAAAAATATAAACCTATGTTACTAGATCTAAGCTCTGTCGTGTAGACAATTGTTGGTGAACCTAATAAAGAAAATAAAATAAAAATAAAATAATATGATGATGATGCATATATATGCTCACGCCTGTATTTCCTGAAGGGGTAGGCAGAGGTGTTGTATTTACAACACCCACTTTTCACCGAAGATGATTAAGTGCCAACGTGACAGATAGTGAGTGTAACGGCGTCTCAGGCACTATACATTCGTCTTTGAATTACTTCGCAGACATATGCAGGTTTCCTCACGATATTTTCCTTTACCGGAAAGCATGTGGTGTGAAATCACTATACTAAAGTTTTTAGAAAAACTCATTGGTACAGGCCCCTGTTGGGATTCGAACTTTACGGTGACGGAAAACATCGCGAGGAATTTGCATGATTAAGAAGAAATTCAAAGTATGTCTGAGATGGCGATGGGTTTACTATCTTTTAAGTTGGCAGTCAATCATCTTCGGTGAAATGTGGGTGTCCTAACACCACTGTTTACCCCTTAGGGATAACTTTTGGGATGGCGTGCAAAAATCATATTATTCATTAATTATAATAAAATTTCTGGTAAATCTGATAAGTCGTGAAATAATAGCAGACACACGAAAACACAATTACAAATAGGTATTATTAGTAGATATAAACTGTACACAACGAAGTAAATTTCATAAAACATTACAAGTAAGTGGCTGCTCCAAAATATAATCGTTCTAGTGAAGAAATAATCTGGTGACACCGTAAACCGTACAAAAACTGCGTTTGCGCAAACCGTTCATGGTTAATGATTCCACTGTCATTCAGTAGTTCCTTTCTCTTATCCTATTCAGCCCTTAAAATCAGCATTGTACGAAAAAAAATATGTCAAAATTGGTTTGTTCCATAATTCTCTAATGGGGATATAACGGGAACTCCCGTTGGATATTAGAAGTTTCCCCATAGAGGCGACTAAACGGGGCTGGTGGGCTTGCAGTTAGTCGCAGTGTTAAGTCAAGTCAAGTCAAAAATGTCTTTATTCCATTAGACTTTTTACAAAGTACTTTCAAATCGTCAGAGTGACATAATTATACAGGATTATACATGCTACCGCCAGGTTCGGAAGGTTGCTTCTACTGAGAAGAACCTGGCAAGAAATTCAGTAATTACTCTTTTCATAAATATTATACAATTTTAAAAATACAAAATAATTACTTAAGAAATGTAAACCCATCGACACAGTTCCAATGCACCAATGTCGATAGATATTAACATAAAGAAAAGTCTAGTAGTTCTACTTTTATTTAAATGCGTAGCTAGAGATGACAAGCCCCCACAAGCAGCACCTGTTCACAAGTATGACGCGAATGCCAGCCATTGACCTACTCAACCATCATGGAGGGAAGTGGGCTCTGACTACTGAGATGCGAGCCCGGGAAGGTGGCTTGCGATGTGAGATCTACAAGAACTCTGACACATATGATGGTGATGAGCCCCGGAGAAATGCGATCTATGAGACTACCCGTGCTCTCCCAAAGCATGGAGGATATCCACCGAGGAGGTTATAGTGCAATCAAAATCCCTCTAAGCCCGGCTCTCCCATGTAAAATATTTATTCAGTTTGGGCCCTGGTAATGCATTTATGAAAGTCGAAAGTTTACCACCGGTTCAGAAATCTACGGTCGGTTACCATAGGGTCTGGTATGCCGCGAGCGTGAACACATTACATGACAAACATCCCCATTATTATCGCTAAACCCTCAAAAGTGACGGTACCTGTACAGAGTTGTCAAACAATATCGATATTACACGTATATTGACTTGAACATTGAATATAGGTTAGCCATGTGTGTTTTCTTGCGTAATTGGTCGTCTCGTCGTGTTTGCAGTAGGCATCACCTCAAACATCCATTTTGCGGTTACACTATACTATGTCAATGACTTTCCTAGGTCACTGTTGAGTGCGGTTTGAAGAAGCAAACAGAAGTGGTCAAATTGATAAATATAGCCTTTTGTGGGTATCTTGGTTTTCTTTCGAGCCGTGTCCGCAGTCGCCCTCTAGTCCAGACCCCGCTGGGATCCGGTCCAATGAGTTTTTCTAAAAACTTACGTGCAGTGATTTCGCACTACGTGCTTTACGGTGAAGGAAATCATCGTGAGGAAACCTGCATATGTCTGACAATTAATTCAAATACGTATGTAGAGTGCTTGACTCGCCGATAGACTCACCATCTGTCACGTTGGAACTTATTCACCTTCGGTGAAAAGTAGGTGTTGCTATTACAGAATCTCTGTCTACCCCTTCGGGGAATTCAGGCGTGAGTATACAGTGTACAGGTTTGGAACTCGCGTAGCTTATATTGTAAGCGAGTATTCAAACAACTCATCTACGGCTCTCATTCCAGTTACTATTAAAGTATTAAGATTAAAAATCGCAGTAGTAACTTGCAGTTAAGTTGAGTAAGTAATCTTGTTTGACTGGCTTTAAGTTATGAGGAACTGGTAGTTGTGTTACCTAGCCTAGATAACTTGGTATTCAAGTTGGATAAACTCATTCCGCAGTACTGTGCAAAGATGGTGAGTTGGAAACTTGTACTGATGATATACTTCCATAATCCCTACTAATATTATATTATATCCCTATTATAAATGCGAAAGTAACTCTGTCTGTGTCTGTTACGCTTTCCCGCTTAAACCTCTCAACCGATTTTGACAATCTTTAGACCCTGAGAAAGGACATAGGCTACCTTTTATTTATAAAAAATATTAGGTTTCCGCGACCATAAGGATGAAACTAAATCTACGCGGGTGAAACCGCGGGGCACAGCTAGTATCATTATAAATCAGTATAATTGGTATTAGCGAGACAAAGTATATTAATTTATCTATACATATTCATAAATACATACAGATAATTAAAATTAAAGTGTCTGTTTTTAATTCCAAATACACAAACAGCCTTTCACTAAATCCATTTGAAAGAATACTCGATACAGACAAAAAATTCTGTCTGTCTGTTTCTTCCGGTCACTGAAACGGCTGTACCGATTTCGACGGGACTTTCACTAGCAACTAGCTGATGGTACAAGGAGTAACTTATCTACTTTAAATATTGGTTCCGTGGGTTTTCTTTTCATTTTTCATTTTAATTTCATGGGTGGTTTAACTTCACGGTCTGTATGTAGTATTAAGACTATGTGGGCACAGCTAGTTAATTTATAAAATACATACGTTTTCAATGAACTCAGGATTTGCAGTGTATCCGTAGCCAATGAAGATCATCGAATGCAGGCCTAGAATCATGACCATCGTGTAGAATCTGAAAGAAAGTACCTGAGTTATATATTATCTTAAGCTACATAATAGTACAGGGTCCATAACATAAGCTCTTATTGCTCATAGTTCTACTGGGTGACAGTGACAGACTTTTACACGTCATATACATGTCTGATATTAAGACTTAAACTATCATGATAATCAGAGGTATAGGGCCCTAAGGCCTGTAGAAAAAGTAGCATTATCGTCGCGAATGCGCTGACTAAATGTATAGAAATACGTCACGTGCTTGTCATTCAAATGTAAGTCATTCTCTTACATTTTCTGAGCGCTCAAAAGTCATGACGGCACCTGTGTATAGGCAATAGTGTCTTGCAAGCATCGAAATACTCTACAACGTAAATAAACAAATACAACATAAGACGTACCTTAAAGCTTGGAAACATTTGAATAATCCTCCGTCTGCACTTCCACCATACTTCAGAGCCTTCCAATTCTTCTGGACGCAGAATGCTAGCATGTATTTATTTTCTGCAAAATAATAGGCTGAATTGGTACAGGCGACTACTGAAGCCACACGGCCATGGCGGCTCTAATTTCATCAGCTTTTACTTTCCCATTTATCAACATGTTTATGTCTTAATCATCCGATATTCATTTTTGTTTATTGAAATAAAAATAAATAAATACATTCACACCATCGCCATTGAGTCCCCGAAAGGGTAATAAAGGTGTGGTAACATCAACACATACTTTCCACCGAAGATGATTAAGTGCCAACGTAGCAATGGGTGAGTCCATCGCCGTATCAGGCATTATATATTTTCCTTTACCGTAAAATACGTGGGGTGAAATCGCCATACTTATGTTTTTTTTTAAAACTCATTGTTACAGGTCGCTGAGAATTTTAATTAAATAATACCCTATTCATCCGAAACACGTCAGCTCGAAGAATAAATCAAGAAAACGTACCCAAGACGTCGACACACATTGTGGTAATATAAGTCAGATTAGCACCTAATTATCTCCAACAAAATGTATACCGTCGAAATGTTCTTATTGTAACACCTCCGT
Organism: Watsonalla cultraria; assembly: GCA_964035505.1. NCBI lineage: Eukaryota > Metazoa > Arthropoda > Insecta > Lepidoptera > Drepanidae > Watsonalla > Watsonalla cultraria. The sequence goes on along the minus strand of OZ037736.1, from coordinate 1,300,609 downwards.
TTATACCCTGGGGATACCCTTTTCGGAAGGTGTGAAAATATAATGAAGTACAACAAAAACATAGAATTTATTCCGGAAATCCAATTCGCGTCCCAAGGGACAGAACCAATCGGTTGATCAAATCAAAACTGCATTTAAATTCCATTTTACGACCGTAGCCAAATGGTTTGACTAGTCGCATACATGTGAAAACTGCGAGTTTCAAACACACCGTTCTGTAAAAAATTGTTGATACTCAGCTTTACGGTGGAGGAATTATGTCACCATCCTCCTGTTCTTATCCCATGTTATTTGTGGTTGGTGCAATGTGTTCTTCTCTTCCACTTCTCTCTATCAGCCGTCAGACTGATAAGTATTCAATCCCATTCTAGCCATATTATCTTTCACACAATCCATCCATAGTTTCTTAGGTCTTCCTCTCCTCTTGTAACTAACATTCATTATATCCACGTGAAAAACTCACGTCTGAGTAGAAATTAAAAATTATGCATTATGCATGATCTCTGAGACGGCGTTGGAATCACCATTTGCCACATTGACATCTCTGGCATGTTGGGTAAACCTTGGAGGGACATTTACTAACATAATTGTTAGGCACGGCTGTCTAAAATGAACCTAGGCCTTCAATAATAAGGTCTTCCATTTGGGTTTGTCCTGCACCATCTCTTTCCAGTTTCCAACTTAAGCGTCAAGTGTCAAGTAAGTTTTGTTGCACCGATGGTCATTGGTGTAATATTTCTTGATAGGAACCAACATGTTTCGACTTAGTTTGAACTCATATAATTTTTTTGTAGTGGTTAAATTGATGGTCAAAACAAGATGAGAAGTATGCATGAGTCTCTTCAGGTACATTTGGCTTGAAGATATTATGCAAAATGTACTTACCATCCTCTTTGTCACTCGGCCAGAAGAAGTAGTATCCAGAACAGCCCAAGTTCACAAGTAGCAGCAATAGTAACAGAGCTCCAACAATGTAGTCCAGAGCATCTGGCGGGATGTAATCGTTTTGCGTTTTGCAATAACGCACTGACAAGGTGTCTACCTGTTGATGGAATTGATATTTTATTGCTTAGTAATACAGTCGAATATATTATCGCTATATTATTATAGCTGCTGTATTCTTATGTTTTCTCGTCAGGTTTTGTCGAATTCAAAATATTAAATGGCCAGAAGGCGATTGAACAGCTGAATTAGGCATATCGAAATCTAGAAGGTTACAAGTTCTTTCCCAAGGGCAAGTGCTGCCAGTTTGTTTGTTAAGTATTTGAGGAGTCATATACTTAAAGCATGAAAGGTTTTGGATCCCAAGGGTCGATGATGTGCTTATTTCTAAAAAAGAAGTTATGTTTAGTAAACCGCGTTTTAGGGATATTCATAGACGTAGGTCAAAGTGATATTATTATTTTTTCTGGATTTAAAAATTCACCAAATGCAGACATTCGCATAACTGCTACCTACTCACTTTACCAAAGCTTATCTAGTTTGTAAATATCATGAGAAACTGGTTACCGGAAAGTATGTACATTACTTATTAAGGTGTCTTTTTCTTCTACAGTCATTTGTATCTGCTATATTTGATTGATAACTATAACAATTACCTGCAGCCCATACCCCTCGTGTATGGTAGCGTTAAAGCATTCCTTCAAAGCGCTGGCTGTAGATTCAGTCACATTAGAATGGGTCACGTTGAATCCACAATGTTTGGACGCGCACACGCCTCTATGCAGCTTTGAATGCATGTAATTCCTGTACGAGAGAGATGAGAAGTTCTGTGGAAGGAAATGGTACAGCTCATTCATTTAACCTTGAATTTAGAGGTTTAAATCAATAAGTTTCTGAAAGTCGTTATCATTTTATTACGAATAGCTGTGTCACGCGGTTTCAACCGCGTAGATTTAGTTTCATCCTTATTGTCGCGAAACCCTAATATTTTTAATAAATAAAAGTAGCCTAAGTTACTCCTTAGAACATCAGCTACCTAGTGAAAGTCCCGTTAAAATCGGTCCAGCCGTTTCAGAGATTACCCGGAACAAACAGACAGACAGACAGACAGAGAAAAATTTTAAAACTTGTTTTTTTTTAATTAGTAGCGTGTATACTTTGATATGCATTTAGTGAAAAGTTGTTATTTTGGAATTACAAACAGACACTTTTATTTATCTGTACTGTATAGATATCATAGCAAGAAGGTACTTAATGTGGGAAATAGTCAGTTGTTCGCACGTCGGATATGCGCAATAAAATTTGCAAATTGAACATCTTTGGTAATCGCTATAAATCAGAAATCTATGAAAGTCCGACAGCTGGAATTGAAAATTATTTATTTAGTTTAGGCCCTGGTACGGCACTTATGAACATCGAAGGCCATCTGACCAGTGGTTCAAGCATAAGAGGACTAACCATAGTGCCTCGATTTCTTACCTCCGAAACAGAAAAATAATCTGAGGCAGCGTTAATTGTTCCTCAGTCTGGCAAATCCAAAATTTGAATGTAAGATCCTTTTATGCCTTATCTTCTCGCAAACATAACTTACCTTAATGAACTGGTAGAGTGGGGTATCGTCTTCTAGTAGAACCATGTCTACTATGCAGTAGACCGCGTCAGGTTTCTTGAGGCATAGGTCAAAGTCGTCCAATTCTGATAGAACTGGCATCGAGTGGTAGTCCAATATGGATTCCGGAGAGTCATCTGAGAATAAAATTTATGATTATAGGTATAAGGTCGATTTTAGAGTGCTTAAGATAATGTATTGGTAGAGAGCGGTCAAGGAAGAACTATCATGACCAAATCTTCTGTGATGTTGGTAATGTTTGAACTACATTTTTTTAAGTTAAAGGCATTTACCGAACAAAAAAAACATGCACCGAATTGATAGCATCCTCCATTTTTTGGGGTCGGTTAAAAGCGTTATAGTTTCACTGACGATATTGATGACAGCTCGGCATGATAATGAGTTGCTTACTTTTCTATTAAATTAGTTAAAAAAAACTGCTTTATGCTGAATTTTTTTTAAATATTTGAGTTTTTAATTTTTAAATGCATGAATGTTGACGTAGCGAAATAAGTATGCAAGGATCGTAGTATATTGTATGCAGTAGTCTCTGCTTACCCCTATGGAATACATTCGTGTGCATATGTATGTATGTGACATAGTGAAGACAGAAAGAAATTATAGTATTCAATTTAAATTTAAAGACCTTTATCCATTGTCTCCGATTTTCAAGTGAATTATACCTTTGTTCAGTGAATAGTTTGTCTGATAAGTCCAAAAAGTGGATGCCCTAATGTAGTACCGATTCGATTATTCGAGTGAGTATCGAATACTTTCTATAAAAATGGGTAGTTATTCATTTTTATTATACCTTTATATTATTTATTTAGTTTTACTTTCTTTACTGAGTGATAGGAGTTCTATCGTACTATGTAATCGTCCCAAGTTTATATCACAATAGCCTGAATATGAGAAGAACTTATAACAGTCCATAAATTTTAAGCAGATCAGTTTACAAGGCTCACAACAAAAGGATTACGGCAATTTGTTTATTAGGGTTCTGTAAAAATTTGGTCTAAAGAGAGAAACCACGAAACACAGCTTCTAAGTTTTTCTATAAAAAATTATGAACAGTGATTTCATACCACGTGCTTTACGGTGCAGAAAACATCGTGAGAAACCTGCATATGTCTGAGAAGTAATTCAAAGACTATATAGCGCCTGAGACGGCGATAGACTCACCATTTGTCACATTGGCACTTCATCATCTTGTGTGAAATGTGAGTGTTGTTGTAGCAACATCTCTGCCTACTCGTTCGGGGCATACAGGCGCGAGCATACTCGTATTTGTGTACTAAAACACAAGTATCCTTGCGTATTTATTTAGTCCATTTGCTAGCACGCGTTTCCTAACTTGCATCCCGTGTAACGAAACAGTTCAGCCTTTCGATAGTTGCTACATAGTTAATAGTTACGCACTTCGCTAACTAGTAAGTCAATACATCCGTTTAATTACTGTAGATAGTACTTTGGATTCGAAACTGAAGTTTTGATAAGCCAAACTAACAAAGATAGGATTTTGGTTAGAATGGTATTTTATTCTGTGTGGTTCTCAGCATCCCAGTCGACGTCGAGTGTTGGAATTTTATCATCTGTGTTTGAAGTATGATTGAAACGACGAGCGAGTACACAGAAATCTTGCAGAATAACACGGCTGATGCCAAGGGACTAATGCATGTAGCCCTTTTATTTTATTTTAGGGAGAATCCTTCAAAAGGTCCCCGACCGCCCTGGGAGAAGCAGGTCGGGGTTTGTGGGATTTTTACCGCAATAAAACCCCCCCGGTGGCCATCCTCCGTGCTCAGGGGGGACTCCGGATACTCTGATAGATCGCTCCGGTGTCCCCTCACACTATGCTGGGGCACATCCCCGGGGTAACTGTTTCGCCGCCCTTGGAGACCTCGCTTTGCAAGGCACCTCCCCGGGCTCGCGGCTCGGTGGTAAAGACTCCCACCCTGACCACTGCCAGCAGGCCTCCTTTTATTCATACCATACCCAAATACTTAGACCCTGGCTATTGGGTGACTGTATGTAGCCTATATGTGACCAACTGACAAATTTGTATCCTTTAAAAATCCTTGAAACATTATACTATCACATTTCAAATCAATTTGACACTAACGTTTTATTATTATCAAGTAAATTACAACCACATTAGATAGGCACTTAGCTCATAAATCACATGCATTATGGCGTAAGCACCAACTCCTTTAAAATTAAATACATTACGAACATTTCTGATATAATCTGTATATTGTACAAGAAACAGGTTCCTTAGCGCACAGGTATTGCGAAAAGCGTCGTCACTTGAAAACGCTGGAAACCTAAGTACTTAAACATGATTGCATTTAATAGAGCGGTAGGAACATTGGGAAATTGTGGCAGTTACTGGCTTATGCGTATAAGTGGTTGCAGTATATTTTAAGAATGGTTATATGTAGATACCCTTTATGATCACAATGCCTACGTCGCAAAACGACTTTTAATTATTACGTCTACACCGCTATACTAAGCAAAATAACTAACATTTAAAATGAAAATAATTTTTTTTCTATTTTTGAAGGCTGTTTTTAGGCCATTTTCAGTGGTATTTTGCAAAGTATACCTACACAGAAGACTTCTTGACTACTTCAACTTGAAAATGACAATGAAAAATATTTATTCAGTTTAGGCCCTGGTAAGGCACTTATGAAAGTCGAGAATTTACCACCGGTTCGGAAACTAGCCTTCTGAGAAGAACTGGCAAGAAACTCAGCCAGGCATCATGTACATATATATCTACTACTAAGACTACTTAACAGATACTATCCATCTAGTTGTAAAGTTCTCATCAATACAATTTAATCAAGCCCAAACACCACGGACTTAATTGCTGTAAATCGTTAAGGAATTCCCTCAACTGTCTTTCATATCCATCGACTCTAAACTTTAAGTAAATACTTAATGATAATAATATACAAATGCACTACTCGCCACTATGATTTTCGAAGGTTCCCCTCGACTTTTCAAGAATGTCACTATTTATTTAGGATAGCTGTGCCCCGCAGTTTCACCCGCGTAGATTTAGTTTCATCATTATTGTCGCGGAACCCCAAAATTTTTAATAAATAAAAGTAGCCTAAGTTACTTTTTGAAACATCAGCTATATGCCAGTGAAAATTATCCCGTTTAAATCGGTCCAGTCGTTTCGGAGATTACCCGGAACAAACAGACAGACAGACAGACAGACGGACAGACAGAGTAAAATTTTAAAACTTGTTTTTTTGTGTCTGTAGCGTGTATACTTTCATATGCATTTAGTGAAAAGCTGTTATTTTGGAATTACAAACAGACACTTCAATTTTATTTATCTGTATGTATAGATGTAATCTAGTAAATAAAGAATCTGTGCATTAAAATACATCTGCATAAAAATATTGCAAATAATATGCATAAGAATTTACCAACTAACTAACTCATAATAAAATCACTATGTGAAATTCAAATAGTTTTACCAATATTTTTAAATGATGTATAAAAAAAATACAAAACAAAAAAAAAATGCAGGCATCTGGGTACTTGGTTCCAGTTAACTATCGGTCCCAGTCGCCGGAATTCTCTAACACTAACTACACACGTATTTTTTAACTCTCACACAAAAAGGAAATTTTTCCTACCTTTAAAATCACTATTATTGAGGCACAGTATTCCCTGAACACAAACCAGTAGTAGCCACCACATTGTACAAAGCACTGGCTATCGGCTGCAGCAGGCGCAACGAGCGTCAATGCTTAGCTTTCGTAATGTATTCGACTCAAGAGAGGGGTCAGTTTACCTTATTTGCTTCTTGAATAAGTGGTCTCAATACAAATCCAACGAATTTGACATAACCAATAAATGAAATATACATCTATACAGATGAATAAAATTGAAGTGTCTGTTTGTAATTCCAAAATTAAAGTTTTTCACCAAATGCATACGAAAGTGACACTATTGACACTGAAAAGCCAAGTTTTAAATGTTTTCTCTGTCTGTCTGTCTGTCTGTTTGTTCCGGGTAATCTCTGAAACGGCTGGTATTTTAACGGGACTTTCACTGGCAGGTAGCTGATGTTTCAAGGAGTAACTTAGGCTACTTATTAAAAATATAACGGTAACGCGACAATAAGGATGAAAATAAATCTACGCGGGTCAAACCGCGGGGCACAGCTAGTAATAACATAAAAAAAAATTATTGTAATTTTTTTTAATATATGCTCACGCCGATTTTCTCCCAAGACGTAAGCAGAGGTGTTGTAATAACACCCGCTTTTCAGTGAAGATGATTCATATCAATGTGACAGATGGTGAGTCTATCGCCATCTGAGGCACATACGCCTTTGAATTACTTCTCAGGTATACTTAGGTTTCCTCACGATGTTTTTGAAAGAAGAAAAGTGGGTTTTTTACAAGACCGCTGCCTACCGAGGAATGCAGGTATGAGCATTACGTAAAAACTCAAGAGCCCATGCCCTGCTAAGATAAGAACTTGCGTCGTAGTAAGCGCTTGCTCAAACCCCACGGCCCCCATGGCCCCTGAAATTTAATATAATGAAAAAAACCAAACGAATTATTGAGATTCTCAAAGAAACGAAAGCTTGCACATACATACATACATATGCTCACGCCTGTATTCCCCGAAGGGGTAGGCAGAGATATTGTAATTTTCAACACCCACATTTCACCGAATATGATTAAGTGCCAACGTGACAGAGGGTGAGTCCATCGCCGTCTTGCTTGCACATATGGAAGGGTTTTCGTAAGATAGGCAGAAATACCTACATTGCCAGGCTTAAGCATATTTGAAGTAGGGACATACTTTAAGTATCAAAAGATAAACATTCATTATGTGTGTTTGACCTGAAAATGAACCTAAGACCTCGTTTCTAGCCAAGCGCACTACCGCTGTGCTAAAACACGGTGGCATCAATGATTTATTATTAATGGTAGTAGGTACTAGATGCTTGACGAAGCGCATCATACTAGATTTATTTAGTACTGCCTGTGCCCTGCGGTTTCACTCGCGTAGATTTAATTTCATTCCTGATCCGCGGTATTCAAAATAAAAGTAGCCTAAGTTACGCCTTAAAACATTAGCTATCTGCCCCGTGAAAGTCCCGTTAAAATCGGACCATCCGGTTCGCAGTTTACTCAGAACAAACAGATAGACACACAGACAGACAGACAGACAAACGGAGAATTTTTTTAAATTGTTTTTTCATGTCAATACCGTATGAAAGTACCTATATATACATACTTTCATATGCATTTAGTGAAAATTTATTTTGGTATAACAATCAGACACTTCAATTTTATTTATCTGCTTAGATGTAAGGATTCATTGTAACCCTCTTACGAATCATAGTTTTAACCTGGACTAGGGCATCATCATCGGTTTCAAGTGAGCGTATTAAGAACTTCTAAGCTTTGATATTTTATTTTTGAACCGTAAAATTAAATGTCAAAGCTAAGAAGTTCTTAATACGCGCTGTCCCCCTGATCAAACATGGACTAAAATGATGTCCACCCCTTTTTAAATTCGTATCACAAAAAGGGATAATACTAGTTTTAAACCACGGACTATCTTAGGCAATGTTTTGAAATAGAGGGTATTGTAAATGTTATGTTAAAAAAAAGATTGCAAATCGTAACACATATTCACCAAAAACATATTTTTTTTGTTCATAATATATTTGTTAAAAAAACTACTAAAAAAAATATGTCTTTTTAATCGCAATGGAACTAAGTTTGCGATTAACTAGATAACTAAGCAAAGGAAAAGGAACTTACGTTAGGAACGAGCCAAACTATCTAATAGGTGGTCGTAGTAGAAAGGGCGATTTCACATGAGACGATGACTGTAACTACACGATAACTGCACGATATCGTCGGACTACTAGTTTAATACAATCACTAGATACTAAATGCTTTCACACTGTGTGGTTGCTGTCAACGATCTCATTCCGACCGTTTGTCGTGGCGATATCGTGTGACGACACAGTGTAGGGTGAAACTTTGCTTAGTTTAGCAATACGTAGCGTATGGAAAATAAAAATAATTATGATGCTTGAACGCGAGCGGAATATTCAGTAGAGGGCGTCCAAGAAAGAACTTAAATTAATAATACATAATGCACATGGCTGTATTCCCCAAAGGGGTAGGCAGAAGTATTGTAATAACAGCACCACTTTCACCGAAGATGATTAAGTACCAACGTGATAGATGGTGAATCTATCACCGTCTCAGGCACTATGCATACGTCTTTGAATTACTTCTCAGACATATGCAGGTTTCCTTCGCCGTAAAGCATGTGGTGTGAAATAACTGCACATAAGTCTTACTCAGAAAGGTTTAATATCGTTGGTATCGTTATCGTTACAGTGTAAAAACGCACAAAGACTAAGCTCCCTAACAGTTCGTGTTATCTCGACCTTAGTGAAGTAAAAATATCTAGATTAAGTATTTCTATCCTGCAAAATTCTTGTTAAAATTCCGAAGAACTTAGCACTTAGAGAGATTCTTAGTAGATAAGAGTATGCAAGACGTTTTGTTGGAACATTTTAACAGACTCGGGAAAACTTTTGTTAATGGACTTAAGAAATACCCTGTTTGGTTTGTTACGTGCGCCTTTTTTAGAAACTAGAGCTAGTTTTGCGACTTTTTTTTGTTGGCCAATAAACATGAGGATGTTTCTAGTGTTTCATAAATTAAGGCATCATTTATACTTACTAGCTTTTACCGGCGACTTCCATTTTTATGATCAATATAGCCTATGCTACTCAGCAATAATATATTTGTAACTAGCTGTGCCCCGCGGTTTCACCCGCGTAAAGTTAAAAGTAAATTTCATGGGTGTCCCGTAGCCTTATGTTTATTTTTAAAATAAAATTACCCTAAAAACTTCCTTGAAACATCAGTGAAAGTCCCGTTAAAATCCATCCAGCCGTTTACGCGTGATGCCGTGACCAGGGGAAATGGGGATTAATTTTTATATACAAAAGTGTAGCAGCGTTTCTCCACTCGCTCATAGATGGCGCTACTCGCTAACAAATGCGAAGTTTGAGTACAAATACACGAGAACCTAAATCGCGCCAGAAGAGTTTTCAAGCGCATTGCAGTATATATACAAGTTTCCAACTAGAACAGTTGGAGCCGCGGTTCCCCAGGCATGACACCCGCCTGGCTGGAAGATCTTCCCTTTGCTGGGGATGAGCATGATCACTCGCTCTCCCCACAAAAGATGAGATATTTTGTTTGATGTACTTGTAAACCATAAAGGTTAAAACATAATCTTATTTCGCCTTCTGAACACTGGCCCTTACATTTGATACGAGTATTCCATTTGATATTTAGCGATGCACGAGTGGTAAATACTTCAAATAAGCCTCTATTATATCTACATTCAAATACCAACCAAATTCAGTTGGTTTAAAGTCTAATGTCGCTATGAAAGTGACCGCAATAGAAACATTTGCAATGTTCATTTGTGTGCAATTGTGACAGTGTGCGTCACGGTTGCTTGAATTATTGCAGTTGGATTCGCAATGGGATCAGTAGGTCTAAAACGGCCACTTTGGGAGAATCATAATGTGATCCGAATATGATTCAGGAATGATTAATATTTCGCAATTCACCTGTTTGACACTTTCCTATGAAGATTCCTAAAATGGTCCACAAAATATGAATTAGTTTTGTGACAAATAGCAGAACCATAAAAAGTTACATAGGGACTAACATCTACAATTATTGTATTAATTCGTGAATCATAAATATGAATTGCACTTAAGTGACCATTTTGTCATTTCGGTGATGCATCATATTATGATTCTCCCAAAGTGGCCTTTTTAGACCTACAGGCCTTTCGTTTCATTAATGGTTTCCTTTAAGTCGGACATTGTTGCTATTTTGTAAGTAAATTCTACTTTTTTTCAACCTTTCACCTGCCGCGTTCACTAAGGTTTCTTAGCGTCGTACTCGACGACGAGCGTCGGTTTCAATCATAGGAAATTGATACATAATACATAGAGGATAAGGTTCAATTTCGTATCTTTAAAACCAACACTTGATCGAGTGCGCTGAGAAAACTTTGTGAATAAGGCGGCTGGACGCCTAGTGCAAGTTTTTCACTACCGCCGTCACAAGTCACCGCGTCAACGTAAACGCAGATTTGTATAGGATCGGAACAGCGCCTCTGTCAGCCTAAACATGACACTATTGTGAGCCCATACAAATCTGCGTTTACGTCCACGCGATGACTTGAGACGGCGATTTTAAGAAAACTCGCTCTTACAGTGTATCAGTTAGTGTGTATGGCGCGATTAAATTACATGCAAACCCCCACTATTTTTACTGAGCGCTCAGCTCGTGATGGCACCTGTTTATCCGTAACAATGCTATATTAAAACCTGAATTGAGAAAAGCACTCTTGGGGGAATCCTTCTCCAATTTACTGCAGATAGACATTATGTTTACGTGCCACGTGACCACAATTATTTTACATCTGTGGTACAATATAAAGAAATAGGCGATTTTATTCTACACTACCTATGTCTCACGGATTAATTCGCGCAGATTTACTTTCATACTTCATGTCGCGGAACCCTAATATTTTTAATAAATAAAAGTAGCCTAAGTTACTACTTGAAATATCAGCTACCTGCCAGTGAAAGTCCCGTTAAAATCTCTCCAACCGTTTCAGAGATTACCCGGAACAAACAGACAGACGGACAGACAGACAGACGGATTTTTTTATAAATTTGTGTTTTTAGTGTCAGTAGCGTGTATACATTCATATGCATTCAGTGAAAAGCTGTTATTTTGGAATTACAAACAGACACTTCAATTTATTTATCTGTATAGATGTATAGACTAGCTGCGTAGTCACTAGTGTTTTTATAAATAAAAGCAGCCTAATCCTAAATCCTTGTTACATTAGCTATCCGCCAGTAAAACTGCCGTCAAAATCGGTCGGTGCCGGAACAAACGGACAAATTTTTTTTTAAAACGGCCAATAGTTTTTTTATGTGGTATTCTATATACTTTCATATGTTATACAAGTTAATGAAAAGGTGTCTGTCATGTCGTATAAGGAGGTCAAAGAGATAGCACTGGACAGAGACAAGTGGAAAGAGTTGCATCGGTTACACCGACAAGAGTCTCATTACTCTTAAATTCATGATGATAAAGTAACTCTTTTTAGCATCAGCTAACTGCCAATGAAGGTCCCGTTAAAACCGGCCCAACCGGAGAAGCCGGGACAAACAGACAGAGAGTGTGTTTCAATGTGATTTTTTATGAGATTACCGTTTAAATAGATTCTTTAGTGAAAAGCTATTGATTTGGAATTACAAACAGACCTTTAATAATCCGACTTATGACGCCAAAACATTTAAAAACATCATGGCGGCTACTGAGCTTATAATGTTAGTAACAGGCACTAACTTTAAACAAATATTATTTTTTTGTAAAATGATCTTGCTATTTTTATCTTAAGTATCTGATAATTCTGACTTGGACCAAACTCAAGATGTGTTTCCTACCAAGGCCGCGTGCAAGAGAGAGGGAAAATTAGAAAGTACCGTAAGAACGAGACGGAATGCTTACGATGGATTTTAATGTGGTTATACAAATTCGATTTTCGCAAATTCATTACCTTATTTGCCTTTGAAGCGTACTGTTTGCTCTATTAATGCCATTACTCGTCTTATACAATATGTGCCGAATTGATGAAGTGGCTCGAAATCTCATTATTGCAGCCTAAAGGAATCTGGATAACGTCTATATTGCCAAGCACAGGGGCCTTACCATGAGCTCTTAAAGCCATGATAGTTTCACTCATTTATGAGACAGATGTATGTGACGTGCATACATCTGTCACTGTCGCACAACTGAATTAAATGTCCACACAAGACATAAAAATAAAATAGTAGTACCTACACACCGCTTACAGAAAGTCCGGGGGTCATTTTTAGGGCAAAGTATACGCTTTTATAATAAATTACCTGCATGTATTGTAAACTTGCCCTTTGATAAATTTAAAGAAAATGTTAAATCTATATTACTTAAAAAGGGTTATTATACAGTTAGTGATTACATGTGTGATAAGGAAACTTGGAATGATGTAATACTAGATAAATATTGTAAGTAGTCTCATGGACACTGTACTTATGCAACAATTTCTTTTTAATATTATGTTTGATTTTTGTCTTGACTGGCTTGAGGTGTCATGCTCACTAAAATGCCTTTGCTTGCGGCGGCGTCAGGATGACGGGTCGCTCACTTCCCTCTATAATGGTTGAGGAGGGCGATGGCTGGCATTCTCGTCATACTTGTGAACAGGTGCTGCTTGTGGGGGCTGGTCATCTTAAGCTACGCATTTAGATATAAGTACAACTACTAGACTTTTCTTTGACATTTGTGCATTGGAACTGTGTCCATCATTCATTCATTTCCCTGGCCTTATCCCCTGTACTTGGGGTCGGCACTTGATTCAACCCGATGTGGCTGATCACCTGATTTTTATACGAAGCGACTGCCATCTGACCTTCGTAACCCCATTTAGGAGGAAAATCTGTGATCTGGGTTAAACCAGTTGTCAGATTATTTTTAGGCCTCCGACTGACCTGTAACGATTGCCAAAGATGTTAAATTGGCAACCGGGACCGACGGCTTAACGTGCTCTCCGAGGCACGGAGGGAACTCGGGCGGTCACCCATCCAACTACTGGCTAGGCGTATGGTTGCTTAACTTCGCTGATCGAATGATATGCCCAATAGCAACTGTGCCACGAGCTCCTCGTTTTTGGAACTGTGTCCATGGGCTTACATTTCTCAAGTGATTTACTTTGTTTTTAAAAATTGTATAATATTTTTAAAAGAGTAATTACTGAGTTTCTTACCAGGTAAAAGCTCTTCTCTCAGTAAAAGCAACCTTCCGAACCTGGCAGTAGCATGTATAATCCATGTCGTTCTGACGATTTGAAAGTACTTTGTAAAAAGTCTAATCGAATAAACATATTTTTGACTTTGACTTTGACTTTGAACATTGCAATAAGAGCTCATGGTTGGGCCCCAGGAATGTAGAAAAAACTAACCAGTCTGCCTAAAAACACCTTTGAATACAAACTGAAAGGAACGAATCAAGTCTAGCATTCTTTTTTTCAATTGGCCTCCTGAATGACTATTTCTTCATACTATGTAGCGTTTCAGTCGATAGTTCAAACAAAAGTGCCTTTAAATATAATAATGTATCATTAGACTTGCCCTTTCTGTAGCCCACGCAACTAACAAACTTACAAAGCAAAGATCCCGATCTGGGAAAAGTTTTAATTCCCTTTTTCTCCTTATCGTGTGTGGACGCAAGCCGCGTAAGTTTGGTCTTAGTGGGGCGGCTTAAGTCTACGACCCTGTGACTTAAGCCCTTGTTACAGGGCTGCGACCGACTAATTTTATTGTTGCCGAATAGGGCCGGTTAACTGATTTTTTATGAAGCCTTCGTGAAGTTCACTTGGCCTATTGCGTTCGCTTGGGTTTTTGGTTCTGCGTTTATTTAGAGTATTGGTGAATCTATACAGATAAATAAAGTTGAAGTGTCTGTTTGTAATTCCAAAATAACTGCTTTTCATTAAATGCATATGAAAGTATACACGCTACAGACACTAAAAAACCAAGTTTTTAAATTTTTCTCTGTCTGTCTGTCTGTCTGCTTGTTCCAGGTAATCTCGGACCGATTTTAATGAGACTTTCACTGACCGGTAGCTGATGTTTCAAGGAGTAACTTAGGTTACTTTTATTTATTACAAATATTAGGGTTCCGCGACAATAAGAATGAAACTAAATCTACGCGGGTTTAACCGCGGGGCACAGCTAGTAGGTAATAATAGTAATCAAAGTCAAAGTCAAAGTCAAAAATATCTTTATTCGATTAGACTTTATACAAAGCACTTTCAAATCGTCAGAATGACACAATTTACAGGATTATACATGCTACCGCCAGGTTCGGAAGGTTGCTTTTACTGAGAAGAACCTGGCAAGAAACTCAGTAATTACTCTTTTCAAAAATATTATACAATTTAAACAAAATAAATCATTTGAGAAATGTAAGCCCATGGACACAGTTCCAATGTACAAATGTCGATAAAAATTAACATAAAGAAAAGTCTAGTAGTTCTATTTATATCTAAATGCGTAGCTTGAGATGACCAGCCCCCACAAGCAGCACCTGTTCACAAGTATGACGAGAATGCCAGCCATCGCCCTCCTCAACCATTATAGAGGGAAGTGAGCGACCCGTCACCCTGACGCCGCCGCAAGCAAAGGCATTTTAGTGAGCATGACAACTCAAGCCAGTCAAAACAAAGATCAAAAGAAATATTAAAAAGAATTGTAGCATAAGTACAGTGTCCATGAGACTACTTACAATATTTGTCTGGTAATACATTATTCCAAGTTTCCTTATCACACATATAATCACTAACTGTATAATAACCCTTTTTAAGTAATACAGATTTTACAGTTTCTTTAAATTTATCAAAGGGCAAATTTACAATACATGTAGGTAATTTATTATAAAAGCGTATACTTTGCCCTAAAAATGATCCCTGGACTTTCTGTAAGCGGTGTGTAGGTACTACTAATTTATTTTTATGTCTTGTGTTGACATTATGTACATCACTCTTCTTTTGAAAAGAATTTATATTTTTATGTACAAGTAGTAAGTTTGCAAAAATATACTGCGAAGCCACTGTTAAAATTCCTATTTCTTTAAATTTTTCCTTCAAAGATGCCCTAGATCCTAAGTTATAGATTGATTTTACAGCCCTTTTCTGTAATATAAATATGGCTTCTATATCGGCAGCTTTGCCCCAAAGCAAGATAGCATACGACATAACACTATGAAAGTAACTAAAATAAACTAATCGTGCCGTGTCTACGTCAGTGAACTGCTTTACTTTCCTGACGGCATATGCTGCCGAGCTGAGTTTCCCCGATAGACTAGATATATGTGAGCCCCATTGAAGTTTGTTATCAAGTGTTACACCTAGAAAAACTACTGACTCAACAATATCCAGTTTTTCACCATTGATCATAATTTTGGTCGGAACAGGTTTAACGTTAGGTAAAGTAAATTTTAAGCATTTTGTTTTTTTCGCGTTTAAAACTAAGTTATTCACAGTGAACCATTTAAATACTTTGTCAAGGGCACTGTTTACATCGTCATAATCCGTTTTACCTCTGCTAACTTCGAACAAGAGTGATGTATCATCAGCGAAAAGTACAATATCACAAATATTCTTAACAAAATGCGGTAAATCATTGATGTATATCAGAAATAGAAAAGGCCCTAAGATTGATCCCTGCGGCACGCCCATCAGTACCGGAGACCCGGAAGACTTAACGCCATTTACCTCTACTTTCTGTACCCTCTGGCTTAAATATGAATCAATTAAATCGAGTGCAGTACTTTTGACTCCATAGTGTTTTAATTTGAGCAATAATGTCTCATGATGGACGCAATCAAACGCTTTAGATAAGTCACAGAATACACCTATCATATCATGTGAGTTCTCCCAAGCCCTATATACATGTACAATCTTTGGTACATCATCGCACAGCGCCATCTAGTCTAAAACTAAGCAATGCTTCTATTATGGGTTGGTACCCATAATATAAGCGTTGTCTGGTACAACGGATACTTTTTTTGTTAATAAATACTAGAAGAGCCGTGGTGACCTTGGGGTTTGAGCAGTCACCTGCTACGCAAGGGACGCAAGTTCGAATGAGTTTTTCTAAAAACCCTGTGCGGTGATTTCACACCACGTGCTTTACAAAACAGCGTGAGGAAACCTGCATATGTCTGAGAAGTAATTTAAAGACGTATGTATAGTCCCTGAGGCCGCGATGGACTCACCCTCTGTCACGTTCGGTGAAATGTGGGTGTTTTTGTAATAACACCTCTGCTTACCACTTCAGGGACCCTTCTGGGATGGCGTGAGCATATATTTTTTTTTCATGACGTCGTAAATATTACTTTATACCACTCACAATATTCTTTATGTAAATCTCCTTGACAGCCCTGTTCAGAAATATTATTAAGACAGGCTGAATATTTTGCCTGCCGAATATAGGGCTATCGAAGCAGCATTTTAGCCGTAAAAGTGAGTACACGAACATTTCGTCTATGCGTCCGACATTCTATCGATCGATACGCCCTCTAACACATATTCACCCTACCCTGAATGACAGCTTTTTACCACAAGCTGAACGGTCTAGACTTTTTGCGTATATACCAATTTAAAAACCTGGTTGCATCGTCATTATTGACCTACATTAGTCCACTGCTGGACATAGGTCTCCCGTAATGAGCGCCTTAGCACCCTGTGTTCAGCTTGCTGCATCCATATATGCGTCGCCTTGCTTGGTTGCATATATGGGTCGAAATACTTTATCTATTCATTATTCTAAATAATCGTCCCTTAGTCAAAAGTTGAAGAGTAGGTTTTTTTCATTCGTAATCTTACCTTCTGTTTCGAGGACTCTCTTAAAAAAAAAAATTATATGCTCACGCCATCCCAGAAAACGGTCCCCGAAGCAGTAAGCAGAGGTGTTGTAATAACATGCACTTTTCATAGAAGAATTCTGAGCATGGCTAGGCGCAGTCTCTCTCAGAAAGACAACTGCTTAAAAAACGGATGACTATAAAAAAGAAAAAAACATTTTACGTTCTCTGTGATACTGTTAGCAATGCCAATCCAAAAAGGCAGCGTTCCCATAAATGACCACCATTATAATAAAATAATAGCCGCATAAAATACACTAATACATATTTACGATTGCAGCCGACAATAAAAAAGAACGGTCCCATCGCAAAATCCTTAAGCGCAATTAGAAATCTGTTGGTACAAACCCTGTGGTACGCGTGTCCCCTTTAATAGTCCCCATGGGAAATCTATCCTGTTTTATGTGTGCCAAGTTGAATCTGTTCATTGGGACATTTGGGACAGTAGGACAGAAATGAAATTTATAGCTCTGCTAACTAGGATGATTCTTGTCTTAATTTTCAGGATGTTTGACTCACTTTGTGTAACTATTGGATAAAAAAATCTAAATATCTTTATATAATTAGACTTTTACAAAGTACTTTCGAATCGTCAGAAAAGAACCAAGCTAGAATCTTTTCAAAATCATTGTGTTTATAATTTTTGATCGCTACAATAATGAGGATATAAATATAAGCCCATGGACATAGCTCAAATGACAATAAAAATAAAACCTATATCTACATGGCTAGTCCATGCAATCAGATAACTAAAATTGAAGTGTCTGTTTCTTATTCCAAATTAACAGCTTTTCAGTAAATTCATTATAAGTACGATACTCACATAAAAAAATATAATCTTCGAAACCGCTGGACCGATTTATAACGGGACTTTCACAGGCAGATAGCAAATTTTATTTACTTATGCTACTTTTATTTTTTAAATTTATTAGGTTTCCGCGGGCCACCCATGAAATCCAAGCCTACGCGAATGAAACCGCGTAATTTATAATTTATAACTATACGTCTTTGAATTACT
Source organism: Watsonalla cultraria (assembly GCA_964035505.1). Classification (NCBI taxonomy): domain Eukaryota; kingdom Metazoa; phylum Arthropoda; class Insecta; order Lepidoptera; family Drepanidae; genus Watsonalla; species Watsonalla cultraria. The sequence goes on along the minus strand of OZ037736.1, from coordinate 1,282,467 downwards.
TCTCAGACATGCAGGTTTCATGATGATGTTTTCCTTCACCGTTGCACGTGGTGTGAAATCAATGTACATAAGTTTTTTAGAAAAACTTATAGGTACAGGCCCCGCTGGGATTCGAACTAGCGCCGCTAGCGTAGCAGGCGAATAGTATCGTTCTCCTAAAGGGCAAATAACAAATCTCTAGATAATTGAAATAAACCTACTTATTATTAAAATTCCATACGAGAGCTACATTTTGAGAGATTCGTTTCCGAACAAAATAAAACAAGAACCCTCGGGAAATACATCCAACCTCAGTCGGCGTGCCGGAATTAATTTATTTACGCCATATAATTCCCTAGAGGCTGTGGTATAAGGGTCAGTTTTGCCTAAACATATAAATCGCTCGCGCGCATCTAAATTGTAGGTCATATGGAAAAAACCCTTGGGTATTCGAGCATTTTGTGTTTTTTTTAAACAAAGAACGTCCTTTTTTCTGCTCTAAATGCAGACGAAAAAGGAATAAAAATTTGGGTAATTTTAAATTTGAGTAAAAGTAACGTAAACATGTGTGTTTATGTAACGTAAATAATCTATGGCTGCTACTTTAAGGGGGTTATTTACAATACTATGCAAATAAATATAATTACAGTGTCTGTATGTAATACAAGTTGGTGTTTAATACCGAGTTTGATGCTAAATTTGGCACCAACATCAAGTACCTGAGTAATTAAATTTTTCTCTTTTCATAGGTGTTTTAATACAATCTATCTAGGTGTAAAGTTCTCATCAATACGAACTAATCAAGCCTCAACACCAGGTACCTACTTGCAGGGGCGTGCATTGGATAGGCATAAACAATAAGTAGGTAGGTAGGTTAAGTAAATACCAAAGTAAATACCACGGTGTAGGTCCATACGTTTTAGTATAAACACACACACACACGATTCAGTCATCACAAATTGTAAGCACTGCTTATATGCTTATATGCCATGCGTGCCCCTGCCTACTTGCATTAATAGTTGAGGAGTTCCAATGACTGTCTTTCATCTCCATTTTACAAAATAGAATAATCGGTTCACTCATTCGAAAATCATGAAGCAACAAACATAAAATATAAAAATAATAAGTATTATTATAAATATAAAAATAATAAGTATTGTTAGGTATGTGAAGTGAATAAATACTTTTATAAATATTAGCTATTGATAGAAGTTAGAAATAAATTTATTTTACGATTATAATTTAATAAGCCTAGTAGTGCCTCTCATGCTTTGCTGTGCCCTAACAGGGCTTATGTTAGCTTGCTAAGGTTATCATTATAATTAAGATTATTTTGTATATTAATGTAACTAACATAAACGCAATAAATAAATTAAAAAAAAAAAAAAAAAAAAAAAAAACTTAACAATAAAAACTACATACAGTCGAATTGATAACTTCCTCTTTTTTTGAAGTCTACTTATTTATTTATTTATTTATTAACACTTTATGCACAAAAGTACAAAGGTGGACTTAATGCTATAGCATTTTCTGCCAGTCGACCAATTATAATAGAATACAATTTATAGGAGCAGGTGTGCATACATATGGAAAAGGACATTGGTATCAATAAACTAAAAACGATTACGATACAATGTACATAGTATACATACAAGAATAAAATAATATACAGGGTGTTGGGGAATATAAGACAGCTGTTAAAATATGTGAGAGGGTATAATTTTAGGCAGCAAATAAAATTATTATGACAAAAATATCTTCTTCTGTTTTCGAGTAATTAACGTTCAAAGTTGACCATATCAAGACCTTATTTTCGCATAAAAATCAGCTGTAACGTAGAGTTATTCACGTGAAATCTAACTACGTTTTTATTTTTTTCTCCCACATATAAATCCTGAAATAATCCCATAAAACCATTTTTCAAAACCATTAACCTCCCCCTTAATATAAAAAGTTAAATTACCGCGTACGTAATGTACGTAAACGCGGCCGCGCGTTCATTCAATCACTTAAGGCCGCGAGCTCTTCGGCCATTGCCTATAACATTGCCTATATCTTTAAAAAATAACTAAAGAAACGCTCGCAAATCTCAACCGCACTGCTTCAATATAAAAACTCATCTACGTTCGGTTCTCCGATCTCTGAATAGAATGAAGTAAGCAAACACAATCTGTTCAATGCAATTCGATCTGTACTGGGGAGGGAATTCTAAAGAATTTGTCAGCACATACCTAGTTAATCCAAGATCGTTTAGTATTTCAAATAAATCCAATTGGGAAGTGATGAAAGGCTTACATCAATACGTTCTGATTTTATGGATAAGCGAAAATAAGGACAAAATTTTATGTATAGGAAATGGGGTTCTACTCTTATTCATCGAAATACTAAGTTGCTACCATGGTTGTTATTCGTCCTAAATTTGCACGTGAACGTGGTCAAATAGAAAATTCACATTCAGACATATATACATCTATATACAGATAAATAAAATTGAAGTGTCTGTTTGTAATTCCAAAATAACAGCTTTTCACTAAATGCATATGAAAGTATATACGATACTGACATAAAAAACCTGTCTGTTTATTCCGGGTAATCTCCGAAACGGCTGGACCAATTTTAACGGGACTTTCACTGGCAGGTAGCTTATGTTACAAAGAGTAACTTAGGCACTTTTAATTTAAAAAATACATTATGGTTCCGCGGGACATCCATGAAATAAACTCTACGCGTGAAACCGCGGGGCACAGCTACTTTATAGTATACTTTATGGTTAATTGAACTTACCTGAAGGGAATTTCAACCAAAATTATACGAAATGGTGCATCCGAAGAGATTTAACATACATTGTAGTCCGTCTTCTGTCGTACTGCATTGCCACACTGTTTATAGCACTTAAAACAAAAAATATTTTTAATCTATGTCACACGTCACCCGCTCATGTCACTGGTCGTTTTATTTCATTTGTTTCAGAGCTAATTCCATTCCACAATTACACTTACAGGGAAAGTATCGCTGTTGCGATCGGGTGGGTAGGGTGTTAAATCCCTTCGGATGCACCATTTCGTATAATTTTGGTTGAAATTCCCTTCAGGTAAGTTCAATTAACCATAAATTATACTTCAATGTTGCATCCTCGAGATTTAACATACATTGTAGATATTTAGAGCTTATGTGGAATGGAATTCTTATCTGTAGACCTAGGCCTTAGCTTGTAGGAACTCAAATTCGAGGTATGAGTAGTATAAATAATTATACTGTAGATATAAATAATTGTTGTGATTCACAAAGTTACAGTATTTATTTAGAATCAAGATATTGTAAATTAACATCAATTATTTCTTAATTTTTTATCGTTTACAGGTGATTAGATATCTATATAGTATTATAAGTGTTTCTAACTTCGGAATATGCCATCAGAGAAGACTCTGTCCTCTTCTGATGTAATAAGAGGTTGATTATAAAATTTAACGAAACACAGTGAGTTTCCAGTCCATCCCGCTGTTTTCTTAATAACATCAACCGAGACGCCGGCTCTGTGAGCCGCAGATGTAGAGGCATGTCGGGTGCTGTACGCAGAGAATGCTTCTATATCCACACCACTATTGCGAAGTGTCTCTTTAATCCAGCGGCTGATGGACTGGGAAGTACAGTTATGTATTGGAGTTTTATAGGTTTGAATTAGCCTATTACAATCAGGGTTTCTCATTGGTGCTGTTTTTTCCATATAAGAAATAAGAGTCTTCGCTGGACATATTGATGGCTTATCGTTATAAAATGGTATGAATAAACGGGGGTTTCGTCTATTTGGTGTTGAAGTTTTAATTACTTCAGTTATTGTTATTGTGATTCCGGAATCAATTACATTTATGTCGTTAATCTTAATCAAAGATAACGTTTGCATCCGTTGTCCCGTGGACAACGCGAGCAAAGTTACAAGTTTATGAGAAATCAGTTTAAGTGATAAACTTTCATTGGGGTACAAATTTGAGATGTAGTCTAGTACCAAGTTAGGATTCCAAATAGCATTGTATTTGGGGAAGCTTGGCTTGATTTTAAAAACACCCTTTAGGAATCGTGAAATCAAATCATTATCTATCTGGCACTTTGAAAATACTAAAGATAAGGCTGATCGAAAGGAATTCAGGGTACCGTAACTAGCGCCCTTGTTAAATTCTTGGCTTAGGAATTGAAGTATTGAAGTGACTGGGTTGTCAAGATAATCCAAATTATTTGTTTTACAAAACGCATACCATTTCTTCATTGCAACGTTATATTGGCTTAACGTATTATTCGATAGAGATTTGATCATTATTTCTATAGCTTCAATAGGTACATTACGTCTTAGGTACGATTCCCGGACAATATTGCACACGCCAGGGTAAGTTTTCTCCACATGGGGTGAGGATCCCTGTAAGGAGATAGAAAATTATTTTTATTAGGTTTGAAAAATAGTATTTCTGAGTCAACAAGTTTAGTAAACATTGGGTACCACGGTTGACTGGGCCAGTATGGGACAATAACTATGCCCCTGGCTTTGTCATTTACTATTTTTCGTAATGATTTAAGTACAAGCGCAAATGGAGGAAATGCATAAAAAAAGTACTTATTCCAAGGAATTGTAAACGCGTCTATGTCATAAGCACCTGGATCCCGCTTCCATGAAATGTATTTGTAGCATTTGCTATTAAGGCGCGATGCAAATAAATCTATTGCAGGCTGTCCTAATTTAAATATTATTGACTTAAACAATCGTGGGTCTAATTCCCATTCGGTGTCAATGTTGGTGTATCTAGAGGCCGCGTCTGCATCGGTATTTTCACGGGATTTGATGTATGACGCGTGGATAAAGATATGTTTGGTTTCGCACCACTGCCATATCTCACGGGTGATATTGTTTAAATGGGGAAATTGTATACCCCCCATTTTGTTTATATAAGCGATAGCAGTTGTATTATCGATTCTCAGGAGTACATCGATATAATTATAATGCTTACAAAAGGCTTTTAAACCCAGAAAGGCCACTAATAGTTCTAGAAAATTTATGTGACATTTTCTTTCCTCTGCTGACCAATGGCCTCTAGTTACCTCACCATGACAAGCCGCGCCCCAGCCTGTCAGCGACGAATCAGTGAAAATTTCTAAGTGAAACTGTCCTCCACGAAATTTGCTCGCATGTGAAGGTGTAATCTGACTCCACCAATCGAAGTCTTCTTCTAATATACGGTTTAAAGTCATTTTGGCATCGTAATTATCATTTGATTTTAAAAGAGCCAGGTATTTTTCCCGTTCAAGGCGTTTAGTGTACACCCAACTATACGCTATGCCGGGGCACGCAGCAGTCAGAGTGCCAATCAATTTGGCGAAATCTCGAATACAAATGCTGTTTTTATAACGGATTTTAGAGACGAGCTTAACAATCTTATCAGTTTTTTCTGGGGGCAATTGTAAACACATTGATCGTGAATTGATAAGAAATCCTAAGAATTTACAAATTCGATTCGGGGTAGGGGAACTTTTATCAAAATTTATGACCAAGCCTAATTCTTCGAATTTTTTAAAAACCTCTGTTACAGTTTGTTGGCAAGTATCGTAATTCTCTCCGATACAAATAACGTCATCTAAGTAGGAAACGACTGTGTGGTTATCGCTTCTCAACTGAGAAAGTACAGGTTTTAACAATTTAGTAAAGACAAGAGGAGCCAAACTAAGTCCATAAGGAAGGCAATTAAATTCATACAATGTATCATCAAAACGGAATCTCAAATATTTCCTGTATGAACTATGAACGGGTATGAGAAAATAAGCTTCTTTCAGATCTAGTGTTGCCATATAAGCATTGTGTGAAATTAATTTTGTAACGGTGCGTATATCGTCCATTTTAAAATGTTGAATAGGTAAATATTTATTGAGAGATTTTAAATTTAAGATAAATCTATAACCACCAGTGTTCTTGGGTGCCAAAAATACCGGGGAAATGAATTGTTGCGGTAATTCAGAACATGTAGAAATTGCTCCTAGGTCGAGCAGTTTTGAAATAGCTGTTACCATATCACTATGAGGTGATGGTGGGTTTTTAGGTTCGGTCACTTGGTATACCTTATCTATAAAGGGAATTTTATAGCCAGTAACATAAGTAAGAACTAGAGGGTCATTAGTTATAGATAACCAATTATGGTAGAAATTCATAATTCTACCGGAATGTAATACCTCTAGTGGCGGCGCTTCTTGTCGAAGGGCTTCTGGGATGCTGTGTAACGATTGCGTTGAGCAGTCGTGTTGTAGGTCCTCCTCGTCGATGACGGCGGCGGCGCTGCAGCTGGCTGATTGCGACTCGTGGCTGGCATCGTGCTCGCATTGTAGATACGCCGAGGAGGACCCCGCACGTTTCCCGGCTGAAATCCAGGCCGGCGAGGGCCAGTTGATGTAGACGGTGTAGTTTTCTTTATTTGTTGGCTAGATTTTTCAATATCTTTGCAACTCTTGATATTCTCGCCAAGCTTAGTGCCAAAAAGAAATTCATCTCTTTTGACGCCCTTGATCATGGACCAGAAGTGTTTATCCAGGAGTGGTACGATGAGCTTTCGCCTATTAAAGGTATCCTCATGGTGTAAGTCAAGTAGTACCTGACTTATCTCTGATATTCTTTTTATGATATTAAGCTTATCTACGGTCTGAGCTTTAATTAAGTCCTTTGTCAAATTGACGAGTCCAGCAATTCCTGTACCAAGTTGGTTCTGTGCAGATTCTAAGTGTTTATCACGATTTTTTGCAGAATCAGAGAGTATAGAGGCAACTTCTAGGTTTAATTTTGGTGCTCGAACTAACGTGAAGTTTTCTGGCACGGGCATTTTCTCCTTTAATGCCTCTTTATGTTCCTTTGCTAGCCCGTCAAGTAGTATTTGTCCCCATCGTTCAGCGACTTCATTGGGTATCGTTTCACCGAGGGTTGGGTCTAGTTTTTTTGCTTCACCAAGCATATCGAGAATTTCGAATGGAATAGCTTCACGAGTTAGTGTTTCGGTTGGTTCAGTCGAGTTCTGTTTTGGTGCCGAACATGACGGCTGGTCCAGCGGGGTCACGGTTTCCTGAGGTACAGTATTGACTACCGACCTTATGAGCTGATCTTGGTGTTCAACGTCCTGAACTTCCGATTCAGATATAATACTGGCATCAATGTTCGCTTCATCATAGCTATCGTAGCTACTTTGGTGTGAGTCACGGGATTGTGAACTTGACGACCGCGACAAAGCATTATCTGAAGAGTACGAACATACATTTTACTTCCAGGATAGCAACACGTACTACCTCATTAAGAAAGTAAAAAATGTGATCCTGGATAACATTTCATGTTACCTCTCTAAGGAACACTAATATTTGCTATCGGGACAACATCTGGTGTAATCTCGTTAAGATAGCATGATAATTACTGGATAAAATAAAATGGGGGTAGATAGTTTTAACTAGTACTTACGTCTTTTACGTTTTTTCCTTAATTTGTCCTCTAATCGACGAATCTTTCGTCTGATATAATCATCATCTTCATGCTGACGCTTCCTTTTTCCCATCGTCAGCAATATTTTTCATTAATAATAGTTTTAAACGATTTAACTTTGAAATAACGTCGTAGCAATGCCGCACACAAAAAACGAATGAAATAAAACGACCAGTGACATGAGCGGGTGACGTGTGACATAGATTAAAAATATTTTTTGTTTTAAGTGCTATAAACAGTGTGGCAATGCAGTACGACAGAAGACGGACTACAATGTATGTTAAATCTCGAGGATGCAACATTGAAGTATAATTTAATTAATAAAATTATTTGACGAACGAAAATTGTTGTGTGATGAAAACAAAACTTTTTTGGGTATCGGTTGATTTTCGTTTCGTTTGCGACGTTTTTAAGAAGATCATAAGGTCTTGACAAACTTTACCGAAGATTGCAGTCAAATAATTCTACCTTAGAATAGTGTTGTGTACCTACCTATGAGTATTATTATATAGTGGAGAGTACTGCTAGCACAGCGCTTTAATTTAATGGTGACCATTCCTCTTTTACTTTTAACAAAGTGATTTAATTCTTCTTGGTTTTAGTCACATTCATATGCTACGAAGCCACTTTCTTCTCTTAGATAGCTATATTTGGCAGCGATTTTTTCTAGGTGTTAATCCAGCACTGAGTTGGCAAGCTCCGAATTTTGAACTGAATGTCCCTTTATGCCCTACTTTTCTATTTATGTATCAAAATCTACAACTAAATTCTACACGTATTCCCGCCGTCTCGCGTCTCTCAGATTGAGATTCAACAAAATGATCGTCAAGATAGCGTAACTACCACCAGATCTGAATCAACCGACACCTTAGAGGCAAATCGATATAAATATGAGTATCTTACTAAAGATGATTTAGCTAAATCACGTTACGCTCGAACATATCAACGTGTCAAGGCTTCCACTCGTCGGAAGGAGGAAAGGGAAGTCGGCTTATCTCTCTCGCTTTAGCTTATGGCGTAAATTAAAGGTGTGAGCGGGACCACGCATGCCCAAAAGGACCTGGTAAGCAGAGGTTTACACCATCTCTTTGTCACTGAAGATAGGTTCCAAAATGACAAATTATAGGATCATCATCGCCTCAGCCACAATATTCTTTGAAATTTATTTTCGAGAATTGTTTCTTCACCGAAAAGCTCGTGGTTTTCCAGTACCTACTTACATACTCGTAAGTACGTATGATTTTCAAAATATTGAGAGGAAATTAAAAAACGCATTTAGTATAGTGTCTCAGACGGTGATGAACTCCTATCATACACACATACATATTCCCACGCCTGTAATACCCGAAGGGGTAGGCAGATGTGTTCTTTTAGTGCACACATTCACCAGTAATGTTTAAGTCAGATGTAATAGGGGGTGAGCTTAGAAATTAAAGATAAAAAACGCAATAATTCTTTACTCGATCAGGGGATTAAATCCAGGTCCTCGTGCTCCACAGTAGCGTTTGCGACTAAACCAAAGTGGCACCTAATCATCATCGGTGAAACATGGGTGTTGTAACACTTCTACCTACCCTTTTGGGTGTCTTTTTGGTAAAACCTGACCAAATTAAATATCGAGCAGTCAAATCTCTTAACACTTAACCCACACATATGACATGCGTACGCATACACTGACAGAACAGAACTTCGCTCATTTACCATCGTAATTATGAGCGGTGTGGTTCTAATGATAATATCATGCTGAAAACATTCAAACTCATCATAAATGTCCTTACAAATGAGGATTCTGACACAGTTTCTACTTCACTGCACTTAGGTATACACCCCACGATTTATCTATACAGAAAAATAAAACTGAAGAGTCTGTTTGTAATTCCAAAATTACAGCTTTTCACTAAATGCATATGAAAGTATACACGCTACTGAGACTAAAAAACCAATTTTAAAATTTTACTCTGTCTGTCTGTTTGTTCCGGGTAATCTATGAAACGGGTTGACGGATTTTAACGGGACTTTCAGTGGTAGGTGGCTGATGTTTCAAGGGGTTACTTAGGCTAGTTTTATTTTTTTTAATCATTAGGGTTCCGGGACAATAAGACTGAAACTAAATCTACTCGGGTGAAACCGCGGGGCACAGCTAATACATACATAAAACTTACGTGCAGTGATTCCACACCACATGCTTTATGGTGAAGGAAAACATCGTGAGGAAATCTGCATATGTCTGGAACTAATTTTGACGTGTGTATGCATAAGTGCCTGAGACGGCGATAGACTCACCATCTATCACGCTAGCACTTAATCATCTTCGGTGTAAATTGGGTGTTGTTATTACAACACCTCTGCCTACCCCTTCCAGGAATACAGGTATATAACATTTTGGGGATTCTGACATAGTTTTATTTAATCACATTTATAGACCACTAGCTGTACCCCGCAGTTTCACCCGCGTAGATTTAGTTTCATACAAAATTTCATCCCCTATTTTATCCCCTTGGGGGTAGAATTACTGAAAATCCTTTCTTAGCGGATGCCTACGTCATAACATCAACCTGCATGCCAAATTTCAGCCCGATCCGTCCTGTGGTTTGGGCTGTGCGTTGATAGATCACTATGTCAGTCAGTCAGTCAGTCACCTTTGAGTTATATATAATTAAGATTATTTTAAACCACAAAGATATTGATTTTATATAAAAGCGCGTAATTTAGTTTTATTAAACTACTAGCTGTGCCCCGTGGTTTCACCCGCGTAGATTCAGTTTCATCCTTATTGTTGCGGAACCCTAATATTTTTGATAAATAAAAGTAGCCTAAGTTACTCCTTGAAACATCAGCTACCTGTCAGTGAAAGTCCCGTTAAAATCAGTCCAGCCGTTTCAGAGAATACCCAGAACAAACAGACAGACAGACAGAGAAAAATTTTAAAACTTGTTTTTTCGGTGTCATTAGCGTGTATACTTTCATATGCATTTAGTGAAAAGCTGTTATTTTGGAGTTACAAACAGACACTCCAATTTTATTTATCTGTACTGTATAGATGTATAGATATAAATACCGCGAAAAAATATTTAACCCACGATAGAGTTTTTCAATTTAAAACTTGAAAACTCTTAAACAAGATAAATTTTAAGTAATGCAGTCCAGTTCTCAACTATTGCACGACTAACTTAAGTTATAAATACTTACTTGAACTCACTATATGGAACTTACAGTTGCAGTTAAGTTAAGAATGAGGTGACTGGGTTACGCATTGGCTTAACTTAAAGTTGGAAAAGTTTCTGATTTGTAGGTGTGGTTTCGGGATAACATTAAAAAAAGTGGAGGATTTTTTAAGCAGTGGGGGAGATATAATAGCATCTCCACTGCTTACAGCAGGTTAATTAACCTTGAAAAACTTATGTGCGTTAAGCTTAAATGATTTCACACCACGTGCTTTACAGTGAAGGAAAACATCGTGAGGAAACCTGCATATGTCTGAGAAGTAATTCAAGGACGTATGTATAGTGCCTGAGATGGCGATAGACTCGCTATCTGTCAATTTGGCACTTAACCACCTTGTGTGAAAAGTGGGTGTAGTTATTACAACACCTCTGCCTACCCCTTTGGGGAATACACGTGTATGCAAATGCCTGTATAGTTAACAATAAAGCCTCAGTTGCGCGCCGAAAATGTAGCTTAATTCATATACATATATATGCTCACGCCTGTATCCCATGGGGGTAGGCAGAGACCACAGTTCGCCACATGCTATGATCCTTACATACTTCTATCGCTTCATCCACATACATGCATCTCTTCATACACTTCCTTCGGTTCTTCGAATATGACCTTTCTGAAAAATATTATATTAACTAGCTTTGCCCCGCGGTTTCACTCACGTAGGTTTAGGTACCCTAATGTTTAAAAAAAAATAAAGTAGTCTAAGTTACTCCTCGAAACTTCAGCTACCAGTGAAAGTCCCGTTAAAATCCATCAAGCTGTTTCAGAGATTACCCGGAACAAACAGTCAGACAGAGAAAAAAATTATAACTTGGTTTTTTAGTGTCAGTAGCGTGTATGCTTTCATATGCATATAGTGAAGAGCTGTAATTTATGAATGACAAACAGACACTTCAGTTTTATTTATCTGTATGTATAGAGTATAGATGTATAGATGTATAGATTTGGTCATAGTAGTTGTTCCTTGGTCGCCCTCTACCGAAACTTCCGCTCACATTCTGTCTATAAATTAGTTTCGTTAATCGCCTTTCACTCATCCTTTCGATATCTTCTCTTAACAAATAGCTTAAAAACGGTGAAATAATTTTTGAAATCGGTCTCTTTGTTTTTAAGTTTATTCCTTACTAGCTGCCCCGCGGTTTCACCCGCGTAGATTTAGTTTCTTCCTTATTGTCGCGAAACCCTAATATTTTTAATAAATAAAAGTAGCCTAAGTTACTCCTTGAAACATTAGCTACCTGCCAGTGAAAGTCCCGTTAAAATCGGTCCAACCGTTTTAGAGATTACCCGGAACAAACAGACAGACAGAGAAAAATTTTAAAACTTAGTTTTTTAGTTTCAGAAGCGTGTATACTTTCATATGCATTTAGTGAAAAGCTGTAATTTTGAAGTTACAAACTGACACTTAAATTTTATTTATCTGTATAGATACAAATCTTTACTCTTTATAATATAAGAGTATATGTAAAGAGAGTACTTTCAACTTTTTCCAATCATCAAAACCGATAACCTATTTCCTTAGACTTGAAAATGCGAGAGTATGAGTTACAATGTGCCTCGGAATATCGTGTAAAGGAAAACTTATCAGAACTTTTTTTCCCAACCCTTGTCTATCGTAGTTCAAAGTTTGCATATGGTACGATCGGCTTAACCTACGTAGCTTGTAAGAGGCTTACAATGTACAGTCAGTGTGAAAATGAAGTCATATTTAAAGCAGTAAAAATTTATCTGACGAAAAAAGAACACAAAAAAATCGGGTAGCTTAAAAAATTAACGTCTGTTACAATATTTCATGGATTGCGACAGGACTTTTGTTTTAAGAAGTAACTTTTGTGTTTAAATTAGAGTTCCACGCAATTCACCCTTGACATAAAGAGAATGCGGCTGAAACCGTGGGGTAAGTCAAAGTCAAAGTCAAAAATATCTTTATTCGATTAGACTTTATACAAAGCACTTTCAAATCGTCAGAATGACACAATTTACAGGATTATACATGCTACCGCCAGGTTCGGAAGGTTGCTTTTACTGAGAAGAACCTGGCAAGAAACTCAGTAATTACTCTTTTCAAAAATATTATACAATTTAAAAAAAAAAAACAAAATAAATCATTTGAGAAATGTAAGCCCATGGACACAGTTCCAATGTACAAATGTCGATAAAAATTAACATAAAAAAAAGTCTAGTAGTTCTATTTATATCTAAATGTGTAGCTTGAGATGACCAGCCCCCACAAGCAGCACCTGTTCACAAGTATGACGAGAATGCCAGCCATCGCCCTCCTCAACCATTATAGAGGTACATATAGTAATCGCATAAATCCATGTTCTAAAGTGACTACCACTCCCCTTAAGTTTTGGTAATTCATTTGCTCAAGCAGTAGCTTGATAATTTGTTATAGCCAATGCTAGTTGGTACAACCCATCGTTCAATTTACGTATCTTCTTCTCAGTAAAAGCAACCTTCCGAACCTGGCGGTAGCTTGTATAATCGTGTATAATCATGTCATTCTGACGATTTCAAAGTACTTTGTTAAAAGTCTAATTAAGTAAATACATTTTGAATTTGAATTTGATACGTTAACATTCTAACGTCAACTGTACCTTGGCTTGTAAACTTTGTTAATCGATCTTAAGTCTTGGAACGATCTTAAGATAAACTTTGCCGATTCCACGAGTACCGTTAACTTATACCTTGTATCTTTTGGTGTGTAGGAAGCTATCAGCAAAGAAGAAAAATCCATAAAGGTTAAGTTATGACCGCTTTCGCGTTATTCACTAAGGTTTCTCAGAGTCGAACTCTAAGTCAAGCGTCGGTTTCAATCAAAGGAAATTGATGCAGACATCTACACTAATATTAAGAGGAAAGATTGTTTGTTTGTTTGTTTGCATTGAATAGGCTCCGAAACTACTTGAAAATTCTTTCAGCAATGGATAACTACATCATCAGCGAGTAACATAGGCTATATTTTATCCCCGTACTCCCACGGGAAAGGGAACTACGCGGGTGAAACCGACGTCCTCTAGTAGCTGATAAAGTTCAATTTCATATCTTCGTAAAATACGGTCGAATTGAGAAACCTTCTCCTTCTGTGAAGTCGGTTAAATAAACTTTTAATGATAGTATCACGATGTTAACTTAAAGTACCTACGTTTAATTTGATTTGTTTTAAGAAAAAATAATTCAATCAAAAATGAAATATTAAAAAAGTAATATAAGCGAAACATTAATCACGTTCATAGACAAATATGTCTGTAAATTCTGTCATAAAATAAAATGTAAACAGTGGGTCGGTCTCTTTCATTAACACATCCCCCACTTCATTAAAATTATACTTTGTATATATTCTTTGAAAATTTATAATTTATGAAGCACTCATGGCTATTGATAAAATTACCACTGTTTCAGAAACTTAGATAACATGTATCTCTTTTATTTAATTCTTACTACGCCTCAATTAGGTGGGAAAATGCGATGTTTTCCTTCACCGTAAAGCACGTGGTGTGAAATCACTGCACATAAGTTTTTTTGAAAAACCCACGAACGTGCATCGCTTGCTTAGCAGGCGACTGCTAAAACCCTAAGGTCGCCACGGCTTTTTAGAATGTAATAGAATAGTTTATTTGTATAAGCATGAGTGAGTATAATAATGGTGTTAGGTGATATATATAGCGGCTTCATGTTTTACCCCGGATGGCGTTTAGATTGAGAGGATGCTGCTGTTGTTAGTAGGCTTAAAACACAGTCTATGATCACAAATATTCTTAACTATTTAGAAATTCACTTGTATCAAAATCATATCATTGGCTCATTATCATATTTCTATCTATTAATACATTTATCTTCACACATTGGTTGAGAATCATTTCACGGAACCACACAGACAATCTAGTCGTCAAAGGGTGCGGGCATACGTGAGCGCCAGTTGAGAGCCGGCCTTCTATTTGTATTTAATTAGTGTGCTACTATTTCAAAAATTCTGTTCATAAATCAAAATGAAAACTGGACAGTTTATTTTTTAATCTAGTTGGCTGGCTTTCATCTGGCTTTTAACAACGAATATGATTGTTTCAAACAGAACAATTCAATTTGATTCACGTCACTCTACTTTTTGCAATTTATACGATATGATAAAAAAAGATAGTTCGATATAGAGTAAGCAATTTGTACAATGAAATGGCATGCAAAATGCTACTTTATTCAAATGGAAAATGAATATCTCAAAAAGGTTTTCTTTTTCTTATATTAATTATATTCTCATATTTTTTTGTATTTTTGTTTCAGTACCAATAACTCATGACGCCTGTAACACAATACGACACTAAGGAGGTATAATATACAGGGTGTAGACTTTTTAGACGTAAATTTTTGACAAAGATCATCGGTTGGTGTTACACATATATATACAGGGTGTCGGAGAAAAAGGAACAGTTGTCTTTAAGAAGTTGTAGGGTTTGATGAATTTATCACAATTTATTATATTGAAATCGTAAAATATCTAGTTCCAACGATAACGTAGTTATAGGCTCTGACCGAAGAGCTCTCGGCCGTAAGCGATTGAATGAACGCGCGGCCGCGTTTACCTACATTACGTACGCGGTAATTAAACTTTTTATATTAAGGGAAGGTTTCGAAAAATGGTTTTATGGGATTATTTCAAGATTTATTAGTGGGAGAAAAAAAATAAAAACTTAGTTAGATTTCACGTAAATAACTCTACGTTACCGCTGATTTTTATGCGAAAATAAGGTCTTGATATGGTCAACTTTAAACGTCAAATACTCGAAAACGGAAGAAGATATTTTTGTCATATTAATTTTAATTGCTTCCTAAAATTATACCCTATCACATATTTTAACAGCTATCCTGGTTTCCCCGACACCCTGTATATATATCTATACAGAAAAAAATTGAAGTGTCTGTTTGTAACTGCAAAATAACAGTTTTTCACTAAATGCATATGAAAGTATACACGCTACTGACAAAGAAAAACAAAATTTTAAAATTTTTCTCTGTCTGTCTGTCTGTCCGTTTGTCTGTCTGTCTGCCTGTCTGTCTGTTTGTTTCGGGTAATCTCTGAAACGGCTGGACCGATTTTAACGGGACTTTCACTGGCAGGTAGCTGATATATCAAGAAGTAACTTAGGCTACTTTTATTTATTAAAAATATTAGGGTTCCGTGATAATAAGGATGAAACTAAATCTACGCGGGTGAAACCGCAGGGCAAAGCTAGTCATCCAATAAGCATCGAGCCTTTTGTAACCATTAACACTTTACCACACAAATAAATAGTAAATATAACGACGAGAAACCAAAAACCACTAACCCCGATTTATTATTATTTATTTATTTCATGACTCGGGGACCAAAGCTAGGACCTCGTGTTCCACAGTACAGTTTGTGACCATACCAACTTGGTCGGTTTTAAAGATACAAAATTGAACTTATCCTCTATTTATTTATTTATTTATTTATTTATTTATTTATTTTTAAGGCTACCAACATAGAGAACACCAATACATTAGTTTGAGTACATGATAGATGTAACATAAGTAAGTGCCACTACAATTATAGGTAGCAACAGCATGCAGTAAAATAACAGAGACAATGTTTTTGTATAGAAGACTGGGTATGAATAGTTTTTTTTTTTTATATTTTTTTTTTTTTTACTGAAATTAAATTAAAGATCTTTTGAAAGATGAGAGGTTGCGTGCGAAGATATCCACCTGTTTAGTTTTAGCAATAGCATTAAAGTTTCGGATTAATCTGTTTATTGGCGAGTATAGGCCCAAATTTGACTTGTTATGAGAAGGTAAAAATAAGTTATATCTGGAGGCTCTGGGCAATTTTGTTGGGACATTGAAATTTAATTTTTGCAAAATATTAGGAGCATCCAGTATACCATTGGCGAGCTTGAAGAGAGTTAAATGGTCGGCTATTTGTCTACTACTCTATGTCTTATGTATTAATTTCCTATGATAGAAACCAAAGCATTAGTGAGTAACGCGACAGTAAATACACAGAGTGACAAAATGAACGAATTTAATGGCGAATCAAATTATTCTGTTTGAAATCGGAAGAGACTAATAATTCCAAGTACTTTTATATCGGCATTTCGGGAAGCGAGCAATTTTATCACTCGAGCAATACACTTCCTGAATTTAATATTACATCGCAATAAAATAAAAAGATCGAAATACAGTCGGAGTCAATTTCGCGATGGAAGGTTGAATGCTCAAAATTACCTTGCTTCATTTTAAAATGCTGAAGCGCTATTCGTCCAAAATTATTGTCTGTTTCCAAGGGAATATTTTTTTGGTGTTGTAACCACTGTTTTTATCACTGATAGTCGGGAAAAATGGGTTCCTACATATTGCACAAGATAAATGAGAAAATAGTACTACTAAAAACAATCTATAATACCTATCTATATCTATACATCTGTAGCAGCGTTTCTCCACTCGCTCATAGATGGCGCTACTCGCTAACAAATGCGAAGTTTGAGCACAAATACACGAGAACCTAAATCGCGCCAGAAGAGTTTTCAAGCGCATTGCAGTATATATACAAGTTTCCAACTAGAACAGTTGCCCGCCTGGCTGGAAGATCTTCCCTTTGCTGGGGGATGAGCATGATCACTCGCTCTCCCCACACATCTATACATACAGATAAATAAAATTGAAGCGTCTGCTGGTAATTCCAAAATAACAGCTTTTCATTAAATGCATATGAAAGTATATAAGATATGACTGACATAAAAAAAACATTTTTCAATTTTTTTCTCTGTCCGTCTATCTGCCTGTCTATCTGTTTGTTTGTTCCGGGTAATCTCGATTTTAGCGGGACTTTCACTGCCAGGTAGCTGATGCTTCAAGGAGTAAGTAGATTTAGCTTCATCCTTATTGTCGCAGAACCCTAATATTTTTGAAAAATAAAAGTAGCCTTTGTTACTCCTTGAAACATCAGCTACCTACTATTGAAAGTCTCGTTAAAATCCGTTGAGCCGTATCAGAGATTACCCGGAACAAACAGACAGACAGACAGAATGAGAAAAAAATAATTAAAACTTGGTTTTTTAATGTCAGTAGCGTGTATACTTTCATATGCATTTAGTTAAAAGCTGTAATTTTTTAATTACAGACAGAGACTTCAATTTTATTTATCTGTATATAGATTATAATCTTCCCACATATATCCTAACAAATACTCAATTTGAAAACAACGGTAACAAATCGGAACGTTCAGGAACAGTAAAGTTTTAAGTTAAAAATGGATGTAATTTCTTTCCCGTTCTTAAAATGTGACATCGTTTCTCGTTGCCTCGAGCAAGGCAATTTAATACGGCAATATAGACTTTTGTCAAATGTATAATCTTTAATATTTCTTAATGAATGTGCTCTATATAAAAATGCCTTCCCGTTTTGTAGTGGAGGCTATGAAAAGGAAGCTGTGGTGGCCTGGCGGTTTCAGCAGTCGTCTGCTACGCAAGCGACGCAAGTTCGAATCCCAGCGGAACCTGAACGGGGATTTCACACTACGTGCTTTACGGTGAAGGAAAACATCGCGAGGAAGCCTGCATATGTTTGAGAAGTAATTCAAAGATTTATGTATAGTGCCTGAGACGGCGATGGACTCACCATCTGCGAAGTGGATGTTGTTGTTACAAAACCTCTGCTTCTTTCTTTGATATTTCTATCCTTCTCCGCGTAGATTTAGTTTCGTGCTTGATTTCACTTAGCCCTAATATTTATTATAAATAAAAGTATTCTTAGTTACTCCTTGAAACATCAGCTACCCGCTAGACAGACAGACAGACAAACAAACAGACAGACATACAGACAGACAGACAGACAGACAGACAGACAGACAGACAGACAGATAGACATACAGACAGACAGACATACAGATAGACAGACAGACAGACATGCAGATAGACAGACAGACAGACGGACAGATTTTTTTTGTTAAAAAATGGTGTTAAATAATGGTAAAAGTCTGTATCGTATGCTGTTATTGAAAAACTGTTATTTTGGAACTACAAACAGACACTTCAACTTTATTTATCGTATAGAAAATATTCATTTATAGTTAGTTTCATTGGGGCAGGGTGACTTATTATCAGTCAATATAGCTTCTGTTAGTAATATGGTGCATAAAAGGTAAAAATCTAGAGTCCGTGAGTCGTCCAAAAATTTATATTCCATCATCGCGTCGGCCCCGCGTCATAGTAGCGAAATTGGCAAAGTTTGAATGATCGACGCGACCTCCCAGCCTGAGTAAATCGTTGTTTTTGCGAAAGATACCATTTTGGGTTCTTTATTACAAATATTACAGTACAAAGCTTGCTGTATAACTTATCTAATATAGGTATTTGCGCAATGATTGTGCAAACGAAAAAAGTCACAGAATGTAAATATCAATACATACACTCATGCATATGCTTACGCCTGTATCCCATGGGGGTAGGCAGAGACCACCGATCGCCACATACTACGATCCTTAGATACTTCTTTCGCTTCATTCACTTTCAGGCATCTCCGCATAGACTTTCTGCGGCTACGAGTGATCCGAATTTGACCTTTCTGATTT